>OZ038488.1:63594753-63612253 GCA_964036315.1 Acanthosepion esculentum
TTTTTCGCACGACGAAAATATTTCAAAACAAAAGTCACACGTTTGCTTCATATCACCAATAAAGTTCTGGATTAAATGTCATTTTGCCTTGTGAGAATTAACATTCACTGCTTGATTATTTCGTCATTTCGTTAAAAACTGCTCTTCGTTTTAAAGAACAGATATCTTGAAAAAAAAGTAATAAATATCTCTTTCTGTACACGATTTATTTCTACATGCGAAATACTTGTAAGATAATGTCTAACCTGCTTCATTTCAAGTCTTGTTAGCACAAATTTGAATTGTTCAAAACTAGAGATTTTTTTTATTGAAATCCTCACAGCATTTTAGTATCGTGAAAGTTATCGCTAACATTTTTGTTGAGATTTACAAACTCTACGTTTCGTTTAATTTCGCAAACCAGTCGACGAAATTTGAATAAGATGATTTGTTTGGAAAATACTTTTGATAAAAATTTTACTTTGTAGTTTAATAATTTCTTTCATTTAATTTCATAGGACTCCATGATAAACAAATAATCTTTCTTTTTAAGAAAATCTTTGTTTTTCCTTTTTTTTCTCTTTAATAATGAAGAATCAATTTTTAGAATTTCTTACTCTTGAGCATACAATATACAACTTGCCATGCGTAAATATTTCTTTGTGGAGCCAAATTCCAACTTTTTGAACTGTTTGGCCTTGTGGTTTGTTTATAGTTCTCGCGAACGCATGGCGAACTGGAAACTGGATTCTTATATATATATATATATATATATATATATATATATATATATATATATATAAATTTAAAGAAAAGATATGCATAAAACGATATTGCATTTTTATTAAATAAGTATTTTTTTTATTTTAATAATTAATTTTTTTTAAATATTGGGAGTATTTTGTATATTAAATAATAAAACTTTTAATTTTTTCCAAAAAAAAAAAAAAAATGGAAATGCATTGTACGCACCCTAGTAAAAACAACTGTTCTATTCTTCCCAAAATTTGGTTTCGATCGGTCATGTATGGCTATTTTCGAGGGTGTGACGGATGGACTAACGGAAGTTACAGACTTTTATGTGGAGATAATCTCAATGACGAATCCAATAAGAAAATCACTACTTACCAGATTTTAGAATAAATATTTAAATAAACTCTTTTGCTAAAACAATAGAGAAAAACATAATATTAAATTCAGCTTCTGAAAATTTATTGAATCAAATGGTATTCTTTTTCGAATAGATGTCAGGGTAGAAAGAGACCAGAAGGTAGTTTCACCAGATAGAAGTGCGAGAAAAGAAACTATTAAAATAGTTGCATCTAGCTAGATCGACAGTAAAACGGTGAGTCCTAGTCGCCAATCTAGTAGTACGCTTAAATTCATGTAGACGAGGCACCAGGGAAAAAAGCTCATCAGAACAGTTTCCATGAAAATATTTGTAGAAAAGACAAAGGGAATCCATGTGGCGTCGATGAGAAAGTGAGTGAAGTCGAGAGGCCAGGCCAGGGTCGGTTACATTACACACCCTGCTTTGAATTTTGCGAAGAATCACAATATAAACCATACCAGATATAGGGGCAATATTCAATGCGGGTACGAATGGTAGATTTAACGTACAAGATGGATTCTGACGTGAAAAATTGTCTGGCACGACACAACAAACCAAATTTCCTAGTAGTAGACGTAGCAAGTGATTCGATATAATCAGTCTTCATGTCAGTGGAAAATATGAGCCCGAGAAAGCTTAGAGTGTTGCTCTGCTAGTGACAAGCTAAAATGTTTCTCTGTGGTGATTATATGAAAGCAGTTTTATTTTGGAGGAGTTAAAATTTACAATCTATTTCTTACATCTGTCAACAATTGATTGCGGCTCCTTTTCGATAGCAATTGCCATATTTACTTTGTCGTGTCTGTTGGGCTTTATTTATACTAATACAGGAGTAAGAGTTATCTGCATAAATAATTAGTTGAAAGACATCGGAGAGTTCACTGATGAAAATCAGAAACAGTGTAAGTCAAAAGAGAGAGTCCTACGGAACCCCCACGTTAGTATGAAATCATCTGGAAGCTTGCTCGTTGAACTTAATTCCAATAAATCGTAAAGATGATGCTCCTTCATCAGATCTTATAGATTCGTGCTACAGAATCACTTATAAAGATCTTTACCAAAAAAATAAAGACATCTACACTTCTAACAACAGAAATGGTTATTACATGCAACTAGAGAAAATAATGTTATAATCAAGATGTTAGCTTTCCACACTACCAAAAGCAAAAGAGTTGGAAGGAAACTCCAAAAATCGTTAAAATTGTCGTGACGCTAAAATTTAATTTAAAATTATCTGGCATCCAATATATCCAGACACAAACACTCAGTCGATTTCATTTGGTTTCCTGATGCCTTTGTTTCTAAATATCCCACAGACTGATAAAATATATTTTAAGAAAGATGAGACAAACTGGATGCAAATTTACTGCAGAAGACTCGGATATCAACCCACATTCTATACAATTACCAAACACTCTTTTGATATATAATAATTTATCTATCATATTCTCCCATTTAGAATTAAGGAGTTTCGGGAGATGAGGAAATTTATTTTCAGCAAAGTGAAGCACAATCATACTATTATCGTGATGTACGATCGGACTGGAATAAAATCTGGCCAAGCAGATGTATCGGAAGACGTAGTTTTGTATAATATTCTCCTGGTTCAAAAGACCTCACCCCTTTAGACAACACTAAAAAGCCAGCAACAATAGCTGAAATGAACGCTTCTCTAGAGCAAGAATACAGCCAAATACCTATCCAAATGTTGATTGTTGCTTGTAATTCTATTGCGTCAGCAATGTCTCGATCATAACGGATCTCAATTTGAAAACGTACGAGGACAAAACCTTAAGAGCATGCGTTTATAATAAATACTGTCTTCATATGCATTATTTGGTTCAAGCAACTAGAACCGGTTGCTTTTAGTTGCTTGAATTATATCTTGGGAAAACTTCAAAATGTGTATGTATATTTTTGAGACACCAGTATTTCAGTCTAAACAAAACTGTTTTTCAACTTTCATATGCATTTAATTTTTTCTTGGTTCGTCTATTTTTATTAATTTTCTTATGGGTTTGCATTTATGCTTTTTGAACAAAGACTTTCTTTTAATCAAAAACTGGTGTCACAAGGAAAAAAATTATCAAACAATGTGTGAAATGTCAAAAGAATTTCATAAGATAGGATCGGTAATGCACGCACTACGAACAGGGAGATGCCCGGTAAACATTCAGAAGATATGAGAGTCTTCTGGGGAAACTAAAAAGAAAATCCCAATGGAAAGAATGAAGTGGGCTAGTGAACACGAGATATTTTCAAAAGAATTAAGAATAAATAACATGCTCTGTCTTAACAAAAACCAGAGCAGATCAAAAATAGAATTTTTCCGAATTTTCTGAATTGGAGCTGTCTCCTTTTTTATTCCAAAATGGGAAGAGTTCAAAACCGTTTACACGGCCATGTAGGTGATGAGTTATTCCACGCCCTAAAACACCTCTCTTACTGACGCAACATCGCAAACTCATCCTTAATCTATCGCTATTTCCATTCCTTATTTCCACCTGTTAATTTTTTTACCGCTAATACTCGTTATGTCAAGTATACCATCCTCATCTCATTCGTATTAGTAAGAAGAAAGTTTTATTCAGACGTCTTCTTCCTAAGTGCCGCTGTTTGTGAAGCGGGTGCTTCCCCAACCACTACACCTTTTCAAATATAGGATCGACCATTATCTACCCAACATATACGCATAATCTATAATTCTGACATTCTAAATAAATATTTAGTAACCATCTACCTTAAGCGGTTCTTGGGCCTTATACTGGGTGGAAAATAGCTTTAAAAATGAGAACCAGAAAACACAGTGACAATGGTCCGGATATATGTGATGGAATCTATAAGTTGGTGCCTTAATAACAAAAGCCATATTAATTCAGGACTTTCAAAATCAGCAACAACTAAAATGAATATCACATATAAATCGAAATGGAAATAATGACATAATCAAGATGCTGGCGTTCCACACTAATTGAATAAAGGTTAGTAAGGAAACCCCCATCAATACTGGAAAGAGCAATAACAATTACTGGACATGTTAAACGCTATTTTCTGAAAGAAATTGTTTTAAAACAAAGATGGCCGTTCGATCAATGAATAAGGAATGTTTCCATATAGATGAAGAGAACAGATATTACACTTTGATCTTAGCGAGCGAAGAAAAGCGTAATCCGAGTAGTACAGGTTGCTCGGTCAATGAATACCGAATGTTTCCTCAAAAAGAAAATGGCTTATATTACCATTACCATTAGAGATAAGAACATATTACACTTTGATCCCAGCCCAATGGCAACGTAGTGAAGAAATTGTAACTCGTGTAGCAGTGACTGCTCAGTCAATAAATGCCAAATGTTTCCTTACAAGGAAATGGCTAATCTTACCATTAACATTAACCAATTTGAATTCCATGATCGAGTTATCTGATGAAGCTCACTTCAAACTGAGTTAAAAATGCTACAAGACAAAATCTTAAATCTTGTGTGTGCGAGTGTGTGTGCGCACGCAAGAGAGTATGTGTGTAACTCTTTTCTTTATCTAGGTTGCGTAATAGTTAACGAGTTGGACTTCTAATGCAACTGAATAATGAAATAAAAAGACACAGTCATGGCCACTCGAGAGCAGCGTCTCGTCACCATGACAACAGAATGGACAGCTGGATATTGCGCTGATCAGGAAGAACGATGAAAAGAAACTTAATATTCGGACGTCAAACTTAAGACTGATTAAAGAAGAAAAAGCATTTCTTCCTATATTTGATAACAAGCCTAGATACCCCCACCCCGAAAACCTAGAGAACCAAAGAACATATAAGGTGAGTGATAGAAGAGGGTAAACCTCGTAAGTCCACCTGCCTCCCTGCTGTCTGACCCAGTATTTTTTCATGTTTTAAAAATAAGAAGCCTTCTTCTCGTGGTGACACAAAGAATAAACAATTGATATTTTTCTCTACCTTGTTTCGTCCATATTTTCCAGTGGAGAATATAAATGTCAAGACGAACTTCCTTGCACGATTCCACAACGGTTATGTGCATCAACGTCCGTTTTTCCTCCGCTGTGCCTGTTTCCCAAGAACATACTTTCTGAAGACTCGATATTGTTCGATTCCCTTAACTCATTAACTTGTTTACGCAATACTGTTTTTGTCAGATAATTAGTAATCTACAGACTGCTATCCATATTGGATGACACTCACTTGTGTCTTTGTGCTAAAGATACTAGCCAAACCAGTGAAGCTTTTGAACCCGATTGGGAGCAACATTCATTACCTGTTAAAAAGTATTTCATAATCTAGGATGGATGTCACCATACGATTTTATATAACATAAAAAATGGTTCTTTTGTTCTTGTTATAAACAGTTTGCTCGAAAGCCCTTGCTTATATCACGAACAATTTCCACGTACTTCGTTGCTTATGGTACGTATAATTTCTTCGTATTTCGTTGCTCATGTTACGAACAATTTCCTCGTATTTCGTTGCTTATGCTACGAGCAATATCCTCGTACTTTGCTTGTGTCATGAACAGTTTCCCCGTACTTCACTGCTTATGTCACGAACAATTTCCTCAGAATTGGTTGTTTTTGTCACGTACAATTAAATTGTACTTCGTTGCTTATGTAACGAACAATTTCCCCGTTCTTCGTTGCTTATGTCACGAACAATTAACTCGTAATTCATTGCTTGTGTCACGAACAATTTCCTCGTATTCGTTGCTTATGCCACGAATAATTTCCTCGTATATGCTTCCTTCCTTATGTCACGAACAATTTCTCACTATTTTTTTTTTTTTGCTTTTATCACCAATAATTTCCTACTTTTGCCACGAATATTATCTTCCATGTTGGTTATTTTCGCCACGAACAATTTTCCCGTCTTTGTTCTTTTTGTCAAACATTTTCCCTGACATTTTGGGGATTTTTGTCACGAACAAATTTTTCATTTGTTTCTTTGGCACAAACTATTTACATCTTTTTTATTGCTTTTTTTCAAGTACAATTTCTTGTCATAACTTTATATCGGACTTAGCCATAGCCGAAGTACTGTGATAAAAACAGCATACACAAATAAATGTTATACATATATTTAATTATTTTCCCCATCGTTATTTCTTATTTTTAAAACGCTATTATTACAAAAGGTAGATCGATAAATCCTATTTATATATAAAGTACATTGTACAACATATTTCATTTACAATCAACCTTTTGCACCACCAATTATTCTTTCTTGTACACCAAACTCATTTTTTGTTAATTAATTGCTTCAATGACATGTTTATTTGTTCTCCGATTAATACTGACTTTCATTTTTCTCTCTCAATCTCTCTCTCTCTCTCTCACTATCTATCTATCTATCTATCTATCTATCTATCTATCTATCTATCTATCTATCTTCCATTTCATTTTTTGTATCTTCCTCCTATCACCGCTCTCCCCATCTTCTTTCTGTCTTTCCTATTCTGCCTCCCTTTGTTTCTTTTGTTTCTCGGCATCCTCCTTACCGGTTCATCTTGCATTTTCTTTTGCAACAAAATATTTTCAAGCAATGACATTCATTGCTGATAGTAGCGAGAAGATAATCCATTCTGCAAAGCATTTACACTCAATTAATTCTCTTCAGGGCCAACCTGTCTGAGAAACAACATGTTTACTTTTCACAATGTTTCCTAACCACCTGTGACCATTTCAATGATTTATGAACCTCCAAATACATTAACGGGGAATTAATCTAATCATGGCTGCTGGATGAGAGAGCAGAAAATCCTTTCAAAATATTTTGTCAGCAGGTTTTAAATTCAATATTTTCATAAGCTGTTTTTCTTTCTTTTTTTTTTTTAAATTTTTATCTTAAAACGATAAAATATTCAACATGTAATATTAAGAGCATTTTCTCAAATTTACCAGGATTTTCGATTATGTATGAAATCAATTACAAATAATTTTACGAACGACATTCTATGACTGATTTTATGACTACTTCACGAAAAATGAAAATAAATATTTGAAATGAGTCAACAAATGCCGACTTAAATTCTGCCATTATTCATTTTAATGGGTTGGAAGACTTCTTTTGTTTTCCGCTTTATTTATTTTTTTTTTTTCATTTTTTTTTCTCCAGATTGGCCGGTTTGCAGTCGAGTTTTGCTATGTTGGCTAAAGTTCAGAAAAATAAATATTTCCATTAATCAATGAACTACTTGTACTGAGACATGCACATCGTGCCGACTAATGTCTTGGATAATGGCCTTCCTCAGATGCGTTTTGAACCTCGTGAACGTAGCGTAGTTGTTATCGGTTCTGAAAGTGGGAGCCGACGTGCAGATTTCAAATTCCAACCGCGGTCATTGCGATCGCTTTTGCACAAATACCGTACAAATGGAAAAAAATACGAAATCTTATATTTTTTTCCATTTGTGGGTATTTGAATCTACAAATGGAGAAATAAAAATATGAATATATTCCTTCTACTCACAACTATGGACTGAATTAGCAGAACAGGCAGAGTTCTCTAGTCTTGATCGATAAATAGTCTAGGAGAAGAAAAACACGAAATTCAGTCCTGTGGTGGGCTATTTAAAGACCTCGTTGCATACTGTTCACCTGATTTCTCTGTTTCAATTCTCCCGAAAGGATGAAGCAGAATCTACTCATGCTTTCACCACTAATATCAAGTCATATGTGAGAGTATGTAAACTGGTAGGTCAGTTCTAAAAGTGAACTGCGCGGCTTTATAGGTCGAAATCGATGGGAAATACATTATATATATATATATATATATATGTGTGTGTGTGTGTGTGTGTGTGTGTGTGTGTGTGTAAAAAATACTAGCTAATCCTCATTGCAGACGCCTGCTCAGGCACATTACTGTTTGTTCAACACCCACAGACCCCACCTGTGGCGTATACTGCAACTATGTTGAGCGGACCTTAGTTATAGCTTCTGAGAGAGAGCGCATTATCTAGCGTGATCAACAGTCTGAACAAGGCCAGCACGCCTCGGACACGATGTCTTGGGACTTCGTGCTAGCACAACCACCGATCACTCCCAATGGTTCCGTCTACCCAATTTCGCTGACATAGCCTTTGTTTTAACCCGTCGTATGGTTTTCAGGCACTTTTCCAAATGTGCCGCACACTCAGATCGCCTCCTCCTGACCCATAGCATCAAGAAGTCACCTTTCTGATAAATCGACCCTGGTGAGAGAGTATATATATATATATATATATATATATATATATATATATATATATATATATATATATATGTATGTGTGTGTGTGTTTGTGTGTATGTGTGTGTTTGTGTGTGTGTGCGCGCGAAGGAGTGGTGAACTTTACTTTGACTGACTTACTCCGCAGATATGTGACCCGAAATTTAAACTTTAAAGTAAGGTCTTCTAGTTCATACATCCCATGAGGAGTGTATATATATATATATATATATATATATATATATATATATATATGTATATATGTATGTATGTATGTATATATGTGTGTGTGTGTGTGTGTGTGTGTGTGTGTGTGTGTGTGTGTGTGTGTGTGTGTGTGTGTGTGTGTGTGTGTGTATTATTTGGGTCCTGAAGCTCTAAGCATCGCAAAAGTCCTTGTTGATAATCCGGACCTTTAAAATTTTTATACAATAAAATTAGGTAACTATTGAGCACTCTTGTGAAAATTCTGTTTACCTTGATATACTTATATCAATGTGAACAGGTAAATATCATTATTATTATTATTATTGTTGTTATTATTATTATTATTATTATTATTATTATTATTATTATATGTTCAACTAAGAACAAGCGAAATATATTATTCAACAGAAGTTAGCTTAGCTCCGATAATGAACCCGCTACCATCTTGGAAACGATTACATGACGAGGTGGTTCTCGTTCATATCAGCCACCCAGTCTACGATGGTGACTTTCACCGAGTCTTTGGTAATACAGAGCAGCTGCTTAATCTCCATTTCGAAACTGACCAAAACGTAGAATTCAAATCAGGAAAGGTAGGCGGAAAGTTCTGCGTCACAGAATTTTCACATTTGGTACTTTTTCACTGGGGCACATAATGAAGAAGGAGGGCTTGGAAAATCTGCTGCACACAGGGCAGATTGGAGGAAAGAGGGACAGAGGAAAGAAGCGCGTAAAATACTTGATGAGCTTGAGTAAATGAATGCTAGAACAGAGTTTAGGAGTAAAAAAAAAATTAAGAGCTACAAGGGACAATAAGATGTGGAGGGCCATGATCGCCTACGTCATGAAGGGGCATATCACATAAAAGAAGATTATTAGGTGGCATGCCGTCAGTGGAGATTTAAGGAGGCAGAGTCAGAAAGTAGCACGTCAAGATGTAGTGATGTTCAGTCATGTCCTGAACGTCTGACAAATATTTTATGGTGAAATTGATAGTAAGACAGATATTACTACGAATAGGATGTTGTGGAGAGTTACATGCTGAAGGGAAACGCCACATGGAAGAAGAAGGAAGTTGTTTCTTCAGTCTAGGTTTGTATGCCGATGCGTAAGTGCTTATGTGCTCGTAGTGGCAGATAACGCGAGTTAGCGAAAGAAGAGTAACGGGATTTAATTTGCTCGATTCTTCCTGACCAGCCAGAGACAAGAGCCAATTTTACCATCAAAGGTTAAATCGCAAATTCATTGTCTGCGTGACGATCGGATTATACTGAAACGACAGTCGACACGCACTCACCTTCATGTGACATACTGCAGAAATGCCTTGTCTCTGGCCCAAAGCCGTGGCGCGCTGGAAAGAAAAATACTTGAACAAGTTGATTCTTGGTGTTTTTCCAGCGTGTATTTAGCAATTGGCATTTTTCTTCTTCTCTTCTTTCCAATTCTGGTTTAAAACCCGGTTCTGTTTGGACTTATCCATTCTGATTTCCTGATGATAAAAACACCAACAATAATGATACTCGTCCGAAATAATTCGTGAATTTTGAAAATGTTTCCCCGTATGACTTCAAATAGCATTTTTCTTATTCATTTATCTATCGCATCTTTCAGGATGTGGGTAAACATGGCTCTCCACATCTTCCCTTTTTTTGTTGCTCTAAGTAAAATTTAACCCTTTAGCATCCTTTTCTTCTTTATTCATTAACATACGGGCACGAGGCAGCATTCTGACCATGAGTCCTTTGTTTGAATCTCACCATGGTCGATTTGTCAGGAAGGAGATTTCCGGATGTTATCGGACTGAAGAGGTCAATCTCGGTGCGCGGCACCTTTGGGAAGTTTCTGAAAATCATACCCAAGACATGTAAGTGAAATCGGGTAGACGGAACCCGAGCACGATGTCACAAGTCATCGTGTCCAAGGGCGTGAGCGTACTGGCCGTGTTCAAATTGTTGATCACGCTAGATAATCCAAATGCGCCTGAGAAAACGTCTGCAATAGGGATTTGCTAGCCGTCCTTGTAGACGGGTATCCTCGAATACGAGTGGCCAGTTATACATTAAAATAAATGTGTTAAATAGAGTATTCACGTTTTATCCCGCTTGTCTTTTTAATATGTCCTGTAAGTTTTAAGTTCTCCAGGCTTTCTTTCCTCATTATATGTCCCAGAATACTCAGCCCTCTCTTTCTTACAACAGTTTCTTAGTATTTTATTTTACCACTAAGACTTCTTCGATACTCATATGTTTTTCTATGAAATTATAAGCAATCAAGAGTAGATAGGTTCGCCTGTCGCCCGTTTCACACTTCCATCCGCTCTTTTCAACAGGAGTAGACGGTTAACCTTCGTTTCCGGTTTAAGTTTTGGTTTCCAATTCCGTCTAAATTTTTTCTATTTTCTTTCGCTCTCAGAAATTTCTAGCGTCTTAACTGCATTATCAATTTGCTTCGGATGATTTGCTTTTCAAATTCGTCAATAGAACCAAATCATTTTTGGTATGTGTGTGACACTATTTAGCTACGGTGGTTGATTGATTGATTAATTAATCACAGAAATTAATAACGGGAATTACTTAAAGCAATAGATAGATCGAAAGACATACTGAGCGATATTATTTGTTTCTTTTTACAAAGAATGGGTAAAAGATTTTTTTTATTTGTTTTCATTTGCGATGCAGGAAAGCGGAGAGTCGTAGGAAGACGGATCTCAGGTCTGTCAACATTAATTAATATCTTGATATGAACAACGGTTTTGACGACACGCATAGCTGATACTCGAAATTTCGAATGTTGGTCAAATGCGTGTGGAAAAAGAGGGTCAACGGAATTCGGTTAACAAGAAAGATGGTATTAATCGAATTAAGCGAAACAAAAACATTGATATGGACAAAAACTGTGTATACGACGAAGGATTTCTGTCGCCAGAAGTCAACATCTGGTTACGATAAAGGGATTTGGTCTCAAATGAGAATGGCCAAAACAAGTTAACGCGTTGAGTACGATCATTAAAGAGTCAGCAATGAGGACACTGAAATAGGCCAGGTGTGTCTAAAGTAAGATAAAAGAATTTAACGATCCCACTCTGTGAGGTCTAAAAGTATTTTGACCGATAACAAAAAAGAATTTTTTTTTAATTATGTCAATGTGGGATTCATAAAGATTTTGAATGACCACGGGAAAGAATTCAGAGGAGATAATTCCTTTCTTTCTTTTCTTTTCCCTCGGAGTGTCAATCTAAGCTAATACCAGCCTAGCCACACCCACACCAGAGTAGCATGAAATGGTAGGCAGAGGTGAGAAATATGGTAAAGAAGGAGAAACTTGTTGACACCCACGAGGAGGTTGGTGTGAGGTACCAATGTGAGGAAGGATAAGCCTAAGGGGATAATTCTCCTCCGACCTCTCCTCACAGAAGGTGAAGATATGAGAAGGAAGGGAATTGTTGTTGATGCCCCTCGAAGGGTTTGGTATGAGGTACCGGTATGAAGAGGAAGAGTCTTAGGAGGGTAATTCTCCTCCGACCTCTCCTCACGAAAGGCGGTGAACCCCTCTAAACAAAAAGCGATAGATTTCCAAAAATGGAAAGTGATAAATTTTCCTGTCTGAAAACAAAGAAAATCCTTATTGGGGATTTGAAATTATCGAAGAACCCAGACCGCGTCCGGCCCCACACCGGGTTTTGGTCTACGTCCATATAAACGAACGTTTCCGGGCGTTCAGACAGTTCTTCAGACACAGTTCGACAATTGCAGTTGGAGTTGCAGCTACGAGTTGAGAGTTTGAGAATAAGCCTCGCAGCAGGTGACCGCACGAACTCCACGCCTTTCGACTTAGATTTCTAGCCAAGAACAGTTCATTGAAGACCGACTTATATTTTTCCACCAAAGCCAGCTAACAAACATCGATTGAAGATACCAAGGCCAGTTTTAGCAAACATTGATTGAAGATACCAAAAGCCGTTTACTGAAACAACTTAAGATACTAAAACTCGCTAAGAAACGCAGAAGTGTCACAATCCATAGACGTGGGCTGGGAGAGAGAGACATACCACTATATCCAACAAACAGATAGAAAGTAAATTGTTATTCCTTAACAACATTTGAACTCCTTGAATTGTTCCTTTATTTTTTTTATACATTCATTTGTGCAGCATGACCCGGATTCGGCTCGCATTACGTCCCGACGCCTGATTGATCTCGTCTACCTAAGATCAAATCACAACATGGGTAAGTTGTACCGAGATCAAAGTAGTTGCTTCGGTAACCAGATGTTGGAGGCGAGCTGGGGACGACAAAACTGATGCCGTATCTAACCAGACATCAATCGCGACCAAGACAAGAGTTAGAATCTCACATCCGATGCCGTGGTAACCAGCAGGGTTAGAGTGTCACATCTGTCGTCGCGATCAGGACTTCAGCGGATGTCCCAGGGTTAGACTGACTCACATACGGTGTCGTGATTGCAAAATCACACCACCCACTCGTGGTCAGTGTCACAAGTGGCGCCGCTACCAGGACAAGACCCTGGATCAGCAGCTGCCATATGTATAGGACGTCACATGTGTCTTTTCTTAATCTGTGAGGAGTGTGTCCAGCATTTACTGCCAGAAATAAAATTAAATATGAAATAGCACTTACTTTCTGAGAGAATTTTTCAATCTCCTAATACTTTGCTTAGTTTCTGAAACGCGTCTTTCGCTTTTCCTTTCTAAAATGCATCTTTCGCTATTCTGTGCTCTTTCGAATTTCCTCGGCTTATTTTATGTCATCTTTCACTATGCTACCTTGATTTTGACTTTCCCCATATGCAGCTCACACATTGTTTTGTCACTTTTACTGACAACCATACATTCTATTTTCTTACAATTATGATGAGAGCTTTCACTTGCTTTCTTTTACAATTTAAAAGAGTTCTTTTTTTCCTGAGACTGTTATTATCACTGTGTTATCCGTGTACTTTATGCTGTTAAGATCATGTCTATCAATAGAAATGTTAATTCTGCTAAGACGTTTCTAAATATATTCTTCTATAAACTGTTTCTATTCTTGATGCTGGTTCATAGCTCTCCGCAATTTCCTGTCCTTTATAGCTGTTAATAAATGTTGTCTTTTTGTTATCTTTCCTAGTTCTTGTTCCGCAAGCCATTTACTCAAGTTCGCTTCAATCTGTCCTGTGACTATTAAATTTTCCAAGCCTTCTTTTCTTATCTTCCTGATGTTAAACATAAATGTCCTTTTCATTCTACTTTTTTAAAACTTCACCGTTGCTCACATGCTTTGTTCATGAACCACATTTCTGTTGCTTCAAGACACGTCTTCATCTTTAAGAAGATTGTCCAGCACTCACTTCCATACAAGAGGACAGATATCACGTAATAGTTTAGTACTCTTTTCCTTGTTTCTAGCATGGGTGGAGGGCTTGCTAGACTGAAGTCCATGGAAAGAGTAAAGGTTCTTCTCAGTGGAATCCAATGGCCAATGTAAACCTTTAAGTAAGCCATATGGCTGTAGTCTGAACTGGAGAGGGATGGGATCCGCCAGGTCTACTTGCCCAAAACATGCATGAATGAATACCTCTCAACGCTTTCAACACAATTATGTGTCAGGAACTGGTCAGGTGCTCAGCTGTGTTTTGATCCTATTACCTCACACATTCAGTGAATTAACGATGATGATGCTTAAACTAAAATCTTCTTTATGGAAGAACGTAGGCGATCATGGCTCTCCACAACTTCCTATCCCCCTCTTAATAAACTTTGTCTTTCTGTTATTTCTCCTAAACCCTGTTCTGTCATTCATTTACTCAAGATCACTAAGTATGTTATGTGTTGTCTTCCTCTATCCCCCTTTTCCTCTATCTGTCCTGTGAGTATCAGATTTTCCAAGCCCTCCTTCCTCGTTATATGCCCCAGAAACTTCAACTGTCTCTTCGTAATTTTAAGTATAAGTTTCCTTTTTGTTTACATTTTCTGTATAACTTCGTTGTTACTCACATGTTCGGGCCATGTTATCCTTAGCATCCTTCTGTAGAACCACATTTCTGCTTCTTCAAAAATCGTCTTTATCTGTGAGGAGTTTGCCCAGCATTCACTGCCATATAGGAGGACGTAACCGTTCAGTATTTTTTTTCCTTGTTTCTGTGGAAATTTTTCTGTTTTTTAATACTTTGTTTAACTTTTGGAAGGCATATTTCGCTATGTTCGGATTTCAGCGTCGCACTTTCCGTTTTCTGTTAAAACACATCACTGATATTTAAATTGCAGTGTTTGTTTGATTTTGATATCCCCGATTGGTAATTTGCCTGTTGAGTTGTTCCTTTTGCTGACAACCATGCATTCTGTCTTTTTGCAATTGATGTGTCGTCCGTTATTCTCGCTTATTTTCACTAGCTTCTGTCGGAATTCTTATAGTTTCCTTTCGGACGTTAAACGAACCTAGTGAGAAAATACATCTTTGGGAAAATGCTTTTTAAAGGTATCCGTGAAGGAGATATCATTATTATTATTATCATTATTATTATTGAATGATATATTATTATTATCATTTTTCTTCCCAGTATCCTGCTGTATCAACTTATGTGAAATCCCTGCACTCTTTTTAAACTTTCTAAAAATGTTGCCAGTGTTATTTTGCGCGGTATTATGGAAAGCTTAAAAATGTTTACATAGCTATTTATTGCTTGTGCAGTCAGTCAACTGTACCGCCTCATTCATAAACCATAGTAAAAATTCAAGAGCCAAGAAAATTGGTTCTACGTAAACTGACGCAAAAAGAATATTGATTCCTATTCAAATATGTATCATTTTTCTCTGTTGTCCCCTTGTTGTAAGAACCTCTGACAATATCTATTATTTCAGGTTAACAGTTCAAGCTGTTTGGTTTTTCAAAGTGTTTTCTTCTCTATTTATTCAAGTAGATTCGACATTCTTTTCTTCTCTATTTATTCAAGTACATTCGACATTCTTTATCAAAGACCGAAAAACAGTAATAATAATATGTATATATATATGTGAAACATTCTTTTGCGATACGGTCTTGTTCCGGATAACTGCTTTACACATGACGGTACGCGACAATTGTACGGTGTATATTTGAATTAATTTTAAATGCCAGAATGTAGCCAACGATATTTATACTGAGAGCAACCAGTTGTTGATAATGACTAAGATTGTCGAATGTCCTTGAGCAAAGATACAACAAAAGATGAACTTTGGACAATTTAACCCCATTTTTTCCTATGTACATCTTATTTGAAAATGAAATAATTACACAAATATTGTCGACTGAATTTAATAAAACCTATTGTATAGATATATATATATATATATATATATATATATATATATATATATATATATATATATATATATGTGTATGTGTGTGTGTGTGTGTGTGTGTGTGTGTGTGTGTGTGTGTGTGTGTGTGTGTGTAAAATATATTTGTATTAGAATGTTTCTGCACAAAAAATTATTGTATAGACTAAAATGAGGATTGAAAAAAAATTCCTAATATTTAATATAGTGATATTTATTCATAATATATGTATTTTTACAGAGAAGAATTAAAACTTTGTTACTTACAATTGGATTTTCAGTGTTTTTGTCTTACAAAAATAATTTGTTGTTTTCCTTTTTTTAAACATTTTTATTTCAACCAGTTTCGCTTAGCTTTTCAAAGTTTTTAACTATCTCCAGGCGTTGATGCTTATATTTTGTACCTATGAAAAAGAAAATTAAAATCAGGGGGCGTAACTGGCTATATATGTCGTTTATTGTAAGAGGAATTTGGTACAATCAATTTACGCAATGAATTAAGTATGGGTTTGAACTTGTTGATGAAAAATGTTTCATTATTAATCCGCCTTCGTTCAGTTCTTCTGCAGTGGCATTGGTAGAATGGGGCGACACTAAAATGTTGCAGATTTCGTACACTGTATTCCTCTATATGTTGGCTAATAGGTATTTTCAGGTGGTGGGGCCCTAATTTGTTGACGATGAACTGTCATCCTTTGTCGCAGTGACTGTCACGTTTAGCCAATAAAATGCTCGAGGCAATCTTTGCATATAATTATGTATATAGAATTCTCAAACTCGCACGAGAAATCATTTTTAATTTTGATCCGTCTTTGAACTAAAATTCATGACCCTATAATAGGTAGTTGCATACCACGCAACCCATATATATGCACACACACACACACACACACACACACACACATATATATGTATATATATATATATATATATATATATATATATATATATATATATATATATATATATATACGCTAGATTTAGTTGTGTAAGTCTACCGAGTGAAGATAGCTATGGCTGACACCAAATTAGATGTGTTTCAATCCTGGCTTGAGGCATTCGGAAGTCTAGTCGCACTGAGGAGCTGTGATACAGCGAAACAGTACTGTCTGTGAATGACATAATATATATATATATATATATATATATAGAAGTGAACATAGAAGTCAACACTTAGAGGCGACAGTCTGTTTCATGCTAGATGCAATCTTCAGGTCTGACGATTGCATCTAGCATGAAACAGACTGTGGCCTCTAAGTGTTGACTTCTATGTTCACTTTTATATTTACACACGCTCTATCTCTGATACTGACCACTTTACCCCATAAATATAGCACATCTTAAGACTATATTTCTTCATATATATATATATATATATATATGGGTAGCAACCCTTTTTTATAACATCCTTCATAAAATACGGCCAATAAGAAAGATTTAATAAAGTTTTTATTTCACCATCATATAATATAGGTATATATATATATGTATATGTATATGTATATATATATATATATATATATATATATATATATATATATATATATATATAGAGAGAGAGAGAGAGAGAGAGAGAGAGAGAGAGAGATAGATAGATAGATAGATTGTGAATATGCTCGTGAACAATTTCATAATTTTACAAATTTTAATGTAAATTCTGAATGTGGAAAGGAATATATATATAT
>OZ038488.1:63617253-63629753 GCA_964036315.1 Acanthosepion esculentum
TAGAACTGGACCATACGTGGCAGTAATATTCTAATCGTGGTCAAATGGTAGTTTTATAGATATGTAAGATAGATTCCAGAGATACAAATGTCTAGCACGATACCATTTTTCCTAGCAGCTGACCTAGTAATGTAATCTTTCCACTATGCCAGCTGAGAATGTTAACCTGTAGAAAGGGGTCTCCCAGATGATTAACGGAGAGCAGTTTAGTTTTACTGCGGGATACTTGCATTAGTACGAAAGGATCTAGAGCAGTAGCCGTTCAGGAAATCTTGCATTTCACGATTTGATAAGAAAAACTGGATCAGTTCAAAAATTTGTCTGGAGGCACCATAACTTTTCTACTTGTGAAGAAGACCGGTATGCCAAAGCCTGTCGAACGCTTTCAAGATGTCCAAAGCAACAGCCCAAGCTTTACCATTCTTATCTAAAACTTGAAAGACTCTTTCCACCATAATCGTTAATACACCAGCAGTTGACCTAGAGAAACAAACCATGTCTGAAGGAAGGCCCTGCGCTTTGAGATGCTTGACTAATTCAGCATTAATTAGGGCCTCTTGCCAAAAAGGGGTTGAAGGTTAATAAGACGATAATTGGAAGTTCTGACGGTTCACCTGAGTTCTTAAAAAAAAGAAACAACAGATGAGAATTTCCTGCAAGCAGAAAAGATGGACCAATAATATTGTTGATTCTTCTTTGAATTTTATTAAGACTTTCTAAATATATAGCAGGAGCACCGGACCATATGTAGCAGCAATATTCAAAGCATGGATGAATGGTATACTTTCGATATATAAGATAGATTCTGATGAGATAACGGTTTTCTTTTCCTATTCATTCTAATAACTGTCCAACTACAGGGTGTCGCATAAGTTTCCATACACATGGTTTTTAATATTGTTTTTTTTAGATTTCAAATATCCTAGAAGATGCATTTGAATAAAGGTGTTTGTATTGGTCGGTGTGGTCCTACGGAGTGGCATCCCAGACAACCAGACCTTACCCGACTTGATTTTTACTTTTGGGTCATTCGAATGCCATGGCGTATCAGGAAAAGTTAAAAAACATAAACCAAGCAACGTACCACCAACGTCATTACAAGCATAACACGCGAAGCAAACAATATTCAGTGCATTATCTAAACAAATTAGCCATAAATAGTTAACATTTTATAGTCATCCTCTGTCACTTATATTATTGCCAACTAAGACTATTTTTACAGTTTTATAACCTTTTATCAATTGAAAATAACTAATAAAAACCTTTCGCCTTGTTTCATTGGAGAGAAAAATAGAGCCAATGTTTCTCAATTGAATTATTTAATGCCGTCATGTTCATCGTTAGATAAACATTCGCCAATGACGAAAGAAACGTGCACGAGACCCGCAAAAGCCATGAAATTTCAAATTAAAAATAATTCGATGTGAGTGTTTCCGGACATTGTGTGTTGGACGGAAGAAACGAAACAGAAAAGCATCGTCTGCTCTCATAGTTGAATAAATTTACATAATAAATCATATAAATAATTTGCATTTGTTTATAATGAATTCAAACTTAATTTAAATTTAGAATAAATAATAGCACATTTGCATCATTTCAAGTTCTTGACATTCATTTAATCTTTTCAATATACATTATCTACAAGGTTTTACAAATATTAATTTAAGTAACACAATAATCAATTTACTGTTTTAGATAAATTATGGAATAAGTAGCGATGTAATCTTTCGAAATAAAGGTGGTAAATCGAAATAAGTTTTAATATGTCTAGTAATATCAAGCTTCATACGTTTATTGCTGTGATAAAATTTTGTACCTTCAAAAATATCTTTAAATATATATATATATATATATATATATATATATATATATATATATATATATATATATATATATATATATAAGGCGTTACAAAAAATCTTTTTCTACTTTATATATATATATATTTAAAGATATTTTTGAAGGTACAAAATTTTATCACAGCAATAAACGTATGAAGCTTGATATTACTAGATATATTAAAAACGGGCGAAGAAACCGGTTTCGCTCCCGCTCATCAGGCTTACAACGGGAGATTTAATTTAAATTAAAAAACACAGAAAATGTACAATGAAAAGGAAATGTGGAGGAGGAGGGAAAAAAATTATGAGCAAAAGGATCTAGAGGCAAATGACAGCGAGCCCCAACAAACACTGACGTTGTTTACATAAGGAAGGCTTGCGGGACCCGATATAAAGTGCCTCCAGCACCTTAAGGTGAGGCACTTTACATTTTACCTGTTAACGTTCCAGCTATGGCCAAATACTGAACACACAACCAAAAGTCAACAGTTATAATAAAATGAGCAACAATAGATTTTTATAGCAAAATCAACGCAACACTAGAAAAAATATAAAAATGCATTTTTATAGTAAAGCTACCAACAATACATTTTATGATCTCCAAACTATACATACAAAAACACTCCTTTTATTCTGAAAGTACAAATTTATGTATAAACTATTTAGATTTCGGTATTAAATAACCCATAGACTTTGATATACAGCTAAACAAAATCAATCAACCAACTTATATACAGTCCACTCCAAAAGTACTGGAACGGCAAGGCCAATTACTTTGTTTTTGGTGTTCACTGAAGACATTTGGGTTTAAAATCAACAGATAAATATGAGACAAGAGTTCGGAATTTTAGCTTTTATTTCTTGGTATTTACAGTGGGATGTGCTAAACATCTTAGGACATAACAACTTTCGTATCACATCACCCCATTTTTAGGTGAGCAAAATTACAGTAACAGATAATCTTCAAGTAAATAAAATTTAATATTTGGTTTCATAACGCTTGCTTGAAGTAACTGCACCAAGCTTGCGACCCACTGTCATTACAAAACTGTTGCTTTCGTTATTTGTAATGCTTTTACAAGCTTTTAATGCAGTCTCTTTCAGTTCCTGTTTGTTTCAGGGAGTTTCTTTCTTCAGTCTCTTCATGAGATGAAAAGGCATGCTCTATTGGGTTATGGTCTGGTGATTGACTTGACAACACTGTCCACTTTTCCCCTGTACATTTTGGGTCATTGTCTTGCTGCATGATAAACTTCCCGCAAATTAGTTAGCATGCAATTCTCCAGAAGCAGCCATGCAAGTCCAAGACACTGCCTCCACCATGCTTCACAAATGAGTTTGTTTATTTCTCCATATTTTGGCCTTTCCATCATTTTGGTAGACATTAATCAGCAGTCTATAAAACTTTCTTCTTGAACTTTTGTTGCGCATCTCTGTACTTCCTTGCAAATTTCAATCTGGCCTTCCGATGAGTGGCTGGTATCTCGTGAAATGTCCAATATATTTCTATTCTGAAAGTCTTCGAACAATGGATTAAGAAACCTTTACCTCTACACTGTGGGGGTTATTGCTGATGTCACTGTCACTGTCACTGTCACTGTCTATTGCTTTGGGGCTTTTCCTCGGAACTCTCACACTGTTTCTATCATCAACTGCTGTTGCTTTCCTTACATGACCTTTTCTATGTCCGTTGCTCAGTACCCCAGTAGTGTATTACTTTTCCAGGACATTCCAAATGGTTGTGTTGGCTAGGCTTCTTTTTGTAGCTCCAAAATGTCTTGTTTTCTTCCATAGACATCTCTCTCATCTTTATGTTTGTTTATCTTTTTAACAAGAAATACTATCTTTACAGCTGAAAACCAAAGCTAAAACTAAGAGTAGCCATTAAGAGCTATTTAATGTTTAAACAAACGTTCTAAAAGGCAATACCTGGGCAACAAGAAACACCTGTTAGTCACGTGTTCCAGTAGTGTTGCTCACTTGAAAAATGGATGGGTTCAAAGAAAAGGTGGTATGTTCTAAGTTGTTTAACACATCTAAATGTAAATATCAGAAAATAAAAGCTGAAATTCTGAACTCTTTTCTTATATTCATCTTATATTAAACCCAAATGGATTCAGTGAACAACAAAAACAAAGGAATCGCCGTTGTCGTTCCAATACTTTAGGAGGAGGCATGTATATGCTGTACAAAAATTAAAATTCGCAAGCCGAATTCAATTTCACTTTTTGATGTTTGTGTTAACTGCACCTAAATACTCTTTACATAAGCGTGAATATTCATAAATCTACGTTTTATCTCACTATCAAATACCCATAGAAGAAATATCTCGTCATTGCAATGCCACAATAGTTGATCATTTAGTCCAGTGTGAACGGTACCGTCTTCCCTGAGGGCGCTGAGGGATCTTCGTGTAAACAGAAGATGGCAGTGTCATATCTGAACCATAACATACACCACATACACACATTGTACCTGAAGTATATCTTGCCTTCACTTTACATTTATACAACAAATACAATCGGAAATACTCACATGCAATACTAGCACTAAGTAAGTCTAGTCAAAGGTTGGCTATACATTAGTAGACATTAGGGTTGTCTCTATACATTGGGGGACTTACGGTTGTGTTTTTTGGTACGCAATGTGGATAATATAACAGATGATAGGTCAGAAGTAACCAGAGAGCCGTTTCAATTTCCGTTGATATCGTTATATTCACTTACTCGCAAATAATATTGGAAAAAAACTATGAATCCATCACTCCCCCCAGCTACGGTTAATTAGTAAGGCTTATATCACTAAAATCATTATTATTGAAAAACAAAAAACTAAAATGGCGTATAAAATCTTTAGATTTCGCCATTAAATCACCCATAGAGGTTGATATGCATTTAAACAACCGACCAACCAAATAAATTTGGGAATCATTGCTTTCGTCAAACCAGTCTCAGATAATCCCTTTACCTGTGCAAGTAACAGAGAAAATTTGCTCTTACTTTCTTTTTCTAGCCTTTGTCACACGTTTTATGTCAACCTTCTTTCGTCTCAGCAAACTGCTATGACGTTTTTTCTCATTTGTCATTTGAATACTGGTTTTCTTCTTTCAACAATACAAAACTTAGTTTTGAAATGGCTAGATAATGTTTCACTCTAAATGTGTCCGATGGAATAATAATGCTAGGAGACCGCTATCGTGGCCTTTGATCAACGCGGGGGGGTCTATTTAAGTCTGACAGAATTCTTAAGAAACCTTATTCCTTTGAACAGACATAACCAAGCTGTACAGAGGAGAGACAGATTTCCCACAGAGAGTGATAGAACAACATCCAACCAATACCAGGATTGTTATCCACATCTTCTCTCCTCAGCATCATTTATAAATAAAAAATATCTTTCTCCATTCGATGACACGAAAAATATCTGAGAGACATTTACCTATGCGTCACGCCTGTTCCAACAGAGATACAAATCTGGTAAAATTTCACGTTCTCAAAGCAGGCCCGTTGTGGTACTGAAACTGGTACATAATAACTGTAACTGCCAATTTAAATATCTAGGAAGTATTTTAAGGGAAGGTGGATAATATGACACCGAAATCTGAAGACGAACTGGTATAGCAAAAGACGCCTTCCAGAAGTTGAGCCAAGTATTAAGAAACAGGAGAATTACATTAGAAACAAAGAAAATAGTACTGAACCCCTATGTAATATTATCTTTCCTCTATTCCAGTGAATGCTGGACAGTCTCCTCATGGATGTAGAAAGCAAAGGAAATGAGGTTCTACAGAAGGATGCTGAGAATCCTATGGACTGAACATGTTAGCAACGATGAAGTTTTAGGGAATATAAAAACTAAAAGAACACTTCTACTTCGAGACAGAAAGATACAGTTGCAAATTCTCGGGAACATAATGAGAAAAAGAGTCTATGCGAATTTGACACACACAGAACATACTGAAGGCAAGAAAGACAGAGAAAAAGCAACAAATAACCTACCTAACGAGCTTGTGTCAATGGTTGGCAGAACAGAGATTAGGAAGGATAGTATAAAAACAAAATTTGCTAAGAACTAAAAAGTACAGGAAGTTTTGGAAATCCATGGTCAACTAAGTCCTGAAGAGACACGCAACCTAAAAGAAAGAAAAAAGAAGAAAAAATTAAACTCAAGACGTTGCCTTATGAAGAAGCCATGTTATTTGATACAATGAAAAACAACAAGCGTGTTTGATTCGACAGACGTTCAATTCAGCTATAGTTCTAATGTCATAACGCAAAATGAAGTCGAGAGTGTATAGCAAGAGAACTGAAATTAGCTGCGTTGAGCTAGAGTTTGGAAACCTCTTTAAATATTTAGCTGATAGCAAGAGAGAACAAATGAAGCAGATCAGGAAATGGGCTTCTTTCTAAAAAAGGAATTGTTTTGAGAAGACGCACACACTTTAGAAAGACACGGATGTACCATCTGTATATAGGCAGTTGCTTTGAATTGCAAATATTCTCTTAATGGAATATCTGCCTGAGGTCCTACGACTTGATGGAGAACACACATCATGCAAGAACTCCGGCTGAAAATGAAAAACTGTGCGAATAATAATAATAATAATAATAATAATAATAATAATAATAATAATAATAATAATAATAAACATTATTATTTACACTATTTACATTGTTCGGAGTGTTGTCCTCATCTTTGTTATCATATTCCCGATGCTTAGGCCGTTGTACACTCCGGCCTTCTTCAGGTGATTGGAATTTCAAACCGAATCTTTTATTTCGTCCACCTGGGTGGATTGTTCTAGTTCCATGTGCCGTGCCTCTTTCGGGTATCTCAGTTTCAGTTATTTCCCTTTAGTAACTCAATTTTTTGTTCACCTCTGCTGTGGCCAGGTATTGAACTCACATTTCTTTGATTCAAGTCACTGGATTACTTCAACCAACGCTTTTATCCACTGGGTTATGTGTCCTTGGGGGCAATAATAATAATAAAATTATTATTATTATTGACACTGAAATATATAACTGATTCCAAATTAGCCATTGAATGCAAAATATTGATAGAATATACCTCCCTAGTATATACCTTCCTCTACTGGTGGACAAGGACTCATTCAGTTAAAGATATCTTTTAAATCATGAATAACCGGACTAGGAAAATACTTAGAGACGACACCAGATAAGTATCTGAAGGCTTCACTCAAGTATGAGAGTGCTAATATACTTCAATCATTAAGCAAACTCAATAATATGAAACTGCTTAGATGTAATAGATACTCAAGACGATTAAATCTTCCATGGCTGCAGCAAAGAAAATCAAGTTAATGGCAAAAGCTGCTTATATGAAGGCTCTTGAACAAAAATATAGAAATTACCCAAAGCATCTGGCTGAACTAGAATCGATGTTCTCCAAACCCATCAATGGCTTAGAAGCAATGGTCTTAAGTAGGAAAACAGAAGGTCTTATGACAGCACAAAACCAATGTCTTCCAACTAATGCCTGCAAACAAAGATGACACAAATCCCGCCTGTCACTTATGCCATAAATTTGATGAAACCGTTGACTACATAGTACCATAGCACCCAGTCCTTGCTGAGAAAGAATACATTATTAGACATGAGAGTTTAAGACAATTGTTATTCATTGGCATGCATGCTTGTACTATGATAATGAAGTCACAGATCCATAGTCAAAGTGCCAAACTACATGAAAACTGCCGTAGAAGCATGAAAAAATCGATTATTTCTACTATCGATGGCAGTTGGGAAATGCAAAGTCGGTCTTGGCCTTTTGAACTGACTTGGAGCATGTGCATGTAAATTTTGGTGCAAATCCGTCGAAAATTGCGGCCGTGCATTCGTTACACACACACACACACACACACACACACACACACACACACACATCCTGCCTTTTATAGATAGAGATAACTATTTTTACTTAATTTTTTCACGTTTTTCTTCATAGACCCCAGATGAGACTTGGTAATTAGGCACTTAAAATTACTCACTAACCATTGAAATATTAAACAGCTAATGAACAAATTTTCTTTAACTTATATATATATAGATATGTGTGTGTGTGTGTGTGTGTGTGTGTGTGTGTGTGTGTGTGTGTGTGTGTGTGTGCGTGTGTGTATTGTCATCCACAGACAGACTGTTTCGCTGTATCATAGCTCATTAGTGTGGCTAGACATCCGATTTCCACAAGCCGGGATCAAACTCAACTGATCTGTCATCAGTCGGAGAATTTACTCCTGAGCTATCAGCGCCCATTGAGAGGAATGCTATTTTTTACGTACGTATACTTTGAATAAACACGCCAATGACTGAGACGGCTCAATTCATGGAAGAGCTTTGCAGTATTAGCAATAGTAGTCATGTTTTACAAACTCACACTTTCTCGCAAGAGTGCTCGACCGGAATTAAATTTTCTGGGGACGTATATATATACATATATATATATATATATATATATATATAGAGAGAGAGAGAGAGAGAGAGAGAAATGGAAAAATGTTTTGTAGTCTTGATTACGTGTTTCGACCTCTTTAGATAGACTTCCTCAGATCAGAACGATAGAAATATATTTGTGTGTTTGTGTTCTTTAATATTAAATGGTTAATATTTTTCAATAACCTAACGTTCCTCGTTCAGGATGAAAGACCAAAATTGCCATACCTGTGTATAAAAGCTCTTATTTTAATTTATGGTGTTGTCTTTTCTTTTCAGTTTTCTTGTTTTATCGAAATTTGTTTATAATATTCTCCCAGTTCTTTTGCATTGAATTTAAGGCAAATCCCTATCCAATTTTGAAGAACGGGTTGAAAGTAAAAGATTCACACAGCTTTTCTGCATTGATTTTACGGTAAATCCTTATCCATTTTTTTAGAATGGGGTTAAAGTAAAAGATTCAAATATTTTGGGTATTTTTTGCGTTTCCTGTGTCGGCAATATACGTATATAGAATCCACACAAATAACGCCTTTTATACAAGAGTCACACAATTTTGTTCTTTCATCCTGAAATAGGTATTCAAAATTTAACACTGGATTACTCTCACAAACACATACGCATATATTTCTTTCATTCTGATCTGAGAAAGCCTATCTAAAGAGGTCGAAACACGGAAGCAAGTGAATAACACAGTTTTCCATTTATAAAAATTTATCAAACTTTGTCTGGATTCTATATCTTATTTACACACACGCGCACACACACACACACACACACACACACACACACACACACACATATATATATATATATATATATATATATACGCAGCATATCTTCATACGAACATATTTCATTGAATAATATAGTCATATTGTGTTTACCGTATATACTGGCGTATCCTGCTACATTTGAAGACCTAATTTTGAAGCTAATTTTAATTTTTACAAGAGATATAAAATTAGCGTATGTACTGCTGGTTCTGGCTATATCGTTGACCAAACTATATACCCATTTACTGTAGTCAAATTAGATTCAAAACTAGG
Source organism: Acanthosepion esculentum (assembly GCA_964036315.1). NCBI lineage: Eukaryota > Metazoa > Mollusca > Cephalopoda > Sepiida > Sepiidae > Acanthosepion > Acanthosepion esculentum. Next base: position 63,626,596 of record OZ038488.1, read on the forward strand.
TCTTCAACGGTCGTATGATACGCGAGTATACACGGCGTTATTTATTTTATTCTTATCATTTCTAGTCGTGTCATCTACAAAGTAAAGTATATCTCTATATTATTGAACGAAATATACATACATATATATATATATATATATATATATATATATATATATATATATATATATATATATATATATATATATATGCTTGTGTGCGTGTTGGTTGAAAGCCAAAGACAACGAATATATTACTTTAGTGAGTGTCATTATTGCATAAATATATATAGGGTAGATAGCGTATGATCCTATTTCGAGACAGCATTAAGATCGGATAAAAATATATAATATATCTAATTAGGTAGCATGCCAGACATTCAGAGCATGCTGTGCAGGACTGGTTAAACTTACTAGTCATTAAATATCACAAATCCTACCCGGCTTAACACGCGTGATATGAAAAATGATTTTTAAATAATAACAAAAAGCCATATATATCTAGCAATATACACTACTCAAGCTAGCGAAAGGGTTGTTGACTTCATGTGCGTAATGAGTCCGTTCTAAGTTACAAATTAAAATCATAAATATCATAGCGAAGAGTTCCGTATTTCATGTGGCTGTTTTTAGATTTCTTGCAGAAGCATGTTCACAGCGAAGTTATATTCCGTGCGGAGTCGATATTCAGTGATGCGAGATGAATAGCTGCTGCCATAACGTGCCAGGGCTTGGCTTGAGGTACGTAGCTATTGGCTACGGTAACCCGCAGGGCCAAGAAGCAGGTCTTCTAATTCAAGTGACAGCCAGGCGAGCTCAAAGCGAGCACAAAATTGAAATAAATAACCACAGATATGCTATTCGCGTTTCTGCGTTGGCCACAAAGTCCTGCGCTTACGTGACGTTGCCAGAGAACGAAATGAGCGCAAACAAAAGAAAAAGGTTATTACGTCATTTAATACAACCGCTTCCGCGAACAAAGATAAATTTCACTGAATTGAAGACACTTCCGTAATTCTGTAGACGCTCAGGCGTATTCGCGCAAAATCGAGTGAATGCACTTACCTGCAGGCCGAATTTAAATATTACTTATCACCACATGATATATATATATATATATATATATATGTGTGTGTGTCTGTGTGTGTGTGTCTGTGTGTGTGTGTGTGTGTGTGTGTGTGTGTGTGTGTGTGTGTGTGTGTGTGTGTGCGCACGCGCGTTTGTGATATGTATTTGTGTGTATGTATGCATGTATGTAATTAATGTCACATGGCCGAGTGCATATGTATGTATTTATATTACGTTGGGGGTATAATTATCAGGCGTTTTTTAAGAATATTTATTATGAAAAAAGAAACATAACAATTCAACAATAACATTTTTAAATGAGTACAATTATCGACACACATTTTTATAACATTAAAATAAAATATATTTATTAAAAAAAAACTAAAGAAAACAGCAATTTTTATTAACAAATAACGCCTACAAAAACGCCTGATAATTATGCACCAACCCAATATATGGACGTATATGTATTTGTATCTACATATGTATCACACCTGGCCCAGCGCTGAGATCGTTCGCTTTCTGTCAATTAGACCCGGGCTCGAATCTCACCAGTGTCTATCTGTCAGGATTTTGTTCTTGGTTTTATCGGTCTGGAGACCTTCACCCTAAGCAAGGCAATAAAGACACTAAGACGCAGAGGAGGCATTGAATGTGAAAGGATATACGTAAAAGAGAAGCATTATTAAGGAACGAGAACAATAAAAGAACAGGAATTACGAAGACTGGAGATAACGACTGACTGGAAAGCAAGAAGCCGGAAGAGTGTTCCACAAGCGAGAATTGCAAGTACGACGTATTGTACTCTCTAAAATTGTAGTTTCACCCTATGCCGTAAACAGCAACCTTGTTCTAATTGATCTGTCTGTTTCTTTTGGGTGGTTGTAATCATTTCACCCCAAGTAAGTCAATAAAGTCACTAAGACTCAAAGATTACTTAGAGTGAAGGAAACTGAGAAAACGTCATTGAGTTTCTAGAACGAACAATAAAAAGATTAATAATTCTGCACCAAGCGAAGGAACAAAACCACTAAGATGCATGTGGTTACTGAGTGTGAAAGACAAAGAAAAACATTATTAAAGAGAGAATACAATAAAAGGACAGAAATTTAAAAAGACAGAAGATAATGACTGATATTGAATTTCAATTTTTGAAGATCAAAGTTGGCTGGAAACAAGAAACCGGAAGAGAGTTCTACAAGCGTGAAGTGCAAGAAAAAAATCTCTTAATACAGAACTCACAGATACATTTAGCCATTTCAACTGTGATGAAATCTAGCTGCCAATCTAAGTACTGCACTTAAATTCATAGCCTCGGTTCCATAGAGGGAAGTTCATCAGAACAATTACCATGAATAGAATAAGGGATTAATGAACTTAAGAGATATCTGATGACCATAAATTGTATGATTTCATTTGATAGGGTTATTAATGTAATACAAAACAATAGCGGCAAACACTATCTTTATTTATAATTATTTCACCCAAAACAAAGCCACTAACACGCGGTGGAGGGTACTGAATGTGAAAGAAGCAAGAACAATAAAAGAACAGCAATTAAGAAGACAGAAGATAATGATTGACATTGAATTTCAATTCTTGAAGATCAATCTTGACTAGAAATCAAGAAGCCAGTATTGAGTTCCACAAGCGAGAAAAGAACCTTAAAATAATTAGACTTTACTGCTAATCGAGTACTGTCCTTAATTAAAGTATAGGTACTCTAAATGACAGTTTATCAGAACAGTTACCATGAAAGTATTTATAGAAAAGGTACAGGGAATCTACACTACGTTGGTAGGAAAGTCACTGAAGCTCATATGCCAGATCAGGACCAATAATATTGAAGATTCTTCTTTGGATTTTATCAAGGATCGGTAAATATATAGCAGTATCACCAGACCATATGTGGCCACAATATTCAAAGCTTGGACGAATGGTAGACTTAAAAATCAACTCTTATGTTCAGGAGAAATCAATGGTGTCCAATTAAGAATTCATTAAAATCTTCTATAATATTATTGATTAGAGATGAATTCTTAATAACTTACGGCAAATTGAATTGTAGTCTTAATGAAACACAAGTTTACGTGAGATGTATACAGTCAGGA
>OZ038488.1:63634753-63644753 GCA_964036315.1 Acanthosepion esculentum
TCACGCATGGCACATAACTGACTGACTGAATTAGGAAATAACTTCACAAAAATAAAACGGAGTGTAAGACAAGGACGCGTCTTCCCACCAGACCATTTCAATACATACAGGTAAATTGTAAGATAATTAGAAGCCCTACCAGAATTCATTATTGACAACCATAATCTTAATATGCAGATGACACAGTGTTGATAGCAGACACAGAAAGAAAATTACAAGACGATTTGCAGAAGGCAGCGAAGGAAAGCGTTAATTGCAAGTAGAATACATGGTCGTTAGATAAAAGAAACAAGCGAGTTAGCGGGGGACGGAATGTGCAGCACGGAAATCCGAAGGCGCATTGGGATAGAAAAAGATGCCTTCCAAAAGCTGAGCGAAGTATTAAGAAACAGAAAAAATTATCAGAAAAAAAAAGAAACTAGTACTGTTAATATCAGTCTCCTTATATGACAGAAAATCTGTAAAATCTCGTCACAGATGAAGAAAGACTTGGAACAACGGAAATGTGGTTCTACAGAAAGACGCTGAGAATAACATGGACCGAGCATGTGTGCAACGACGAAGTTCTAGAGAAATTCCCGGATCACACAATAACCATTGATTTCGTTTAAAATAGCAGCATTTAGTGTATTTTAAGTTAGAGATTTCGTTTTGATCGATCAATTTTTGCAGGTTTACTGAGGTGGCGCGAACCGACGCAAGGCAGCGTGAGACGTCGCAAAATTCAATACCCAGGTGTTATTTTCACTTCGAATGACCAATATGAATGTAAATACTCAAAGTAAATAAAGTTTGTCATAATAAAATGTGCATTTCTATAACTGGTGTCAATTTGTAGTCACCTGATTAATGTACGGTCAGATGTGAAACTTTTATTCACACACTCAGGCAACAGATACTTTTTCATGAAATGAAAATCCTTTTCTTGGAAAGTTAACATGCGTAAGGCGTGTTAACATATTTCTTCTCCTACGTTAATTAATTTTTTCGAAAGTTAGAAGACATCAAATTTCAGAACCAAACGTTGTTTTGCTTGGTCTAAGAGATTAAAATCTTCAGTAAGAAGAATTTCAATAGAAACGAGCCTCTAATTCCTAAGTCTCCTGTAAGCCGTGTGCAAAAAGAATAGGTTGAACCGACAACGGACAGCAAGTCCTCTCAGTGCTCCAACACTTCTTTGTATTCTAGCTGTTTTCATGAATGCTGGCGTCTTCATGGTTCCGACTTTTCCCATTGATTTCCAGTCCTTCTGTTCTTCATTTCCTATGTTTTCTGGATCGTCCCCAGTACTTCGATAACGACTAACTCGCTCTCTTCGCTATGCAGACCATAGCAGCAACATATATTTGGCTCTATACTTCACAGAGAAGTCTGCAGCGTGAACATAACAACACACAGTATTAATAATAATAATAATAATAATAATAATAATAATAAGTGTAAGATTAGTAATAATAGTGGAGTTCAAATTGTATGTTTTGGCGTTATTTACAAATAAGTGAGAATTATTTTTATTCAATTTAATATTCAATTATTTTCGTAATTTTAAATCTTAAATTGTTTTTTTCTACCTTATTTGCCATAACATCCCCAAAATAGTATATTCTCGTAGTGGTAACAAATAAAATTATTTAATGTTCTATTTCAATTACAACCGAAACAAATATCATTATTTGAATATATATATATATATATATATATATATATATATATATATATATATATATATATATGGGGGGTGCGTGTGTGTGTATGTGTGTGTGTACATGCGCATAATATGAGCTAGGAGGAAGTGATCATCGTGTGTGTGTGTGTATGTGTGTGTACATACGCATAACCTGAGCTAGGAGGAAGTGATCGTCGTAGAAACTCACTGTCACTCGATTTAAAAGTCTATCTCATATCTAAACAACATAAAAGCATTTCCTATTGTGTGATGATTCGTCAGCTCATCTCGCCCCATTTGCTAGTGTAAGACGTCGACCCTCATTGGGCGCCCTAGTACAGACTCCCGGTGTCTTTTTGGCCAAAGCCTACGAAATGTTACATTAATTTTATAGACATGACCTCCCCACTAAGGAAGAGCTATGCTTAGTCGAAAAAAGACCATTTGGACATTGTGTAACGGTTAGCAAACTTCTCTCGCTAGAACAATTACACTAAGGAGTGAGTTCGATCCTCACTGGTTGTCCTATGCTTTCAACTTTGGGCCACATCTAAGCTAGGCTTAGAAAATCACCTTCTCACTAAGGCAGAATGTGACCCAACTTCTTTTTAAATGTGGAGAGCCCATGCACGCATATATGGGCCAAGGACAACAATAGTCCCCACGGCTACTATCACGCTGGCGTCGCCAATACAACGTGAAAGTTGCAATGAGAACGATGCTGCCGCAGGGTCTGGATCCCAAGATCAGGCATCTTCTTCCATCTCAAATGAGGAGGGTACAGATACTACGCTTTGATCCCGACTAAAATCCCAGGAACCAGACTTCTTCTTCTCCCTAAAATGTGAACAGATATCACGCTATGATCCCGGTCAAAAGGCGATCGGACATTATTGTAAACTTACAAATATTGACCAATATCAGAAAGACACCAGCGGCGTTGGAGACTATCTCACTACTCTTAATACATGATCACGAGTAAAATGAGTTCGATCTTCATTGGATACCTAGTATTTTTTTATCATCTTCGCTGCCTAAAATCTTTCTCCTAAAACAATATTTTCAGAAAAATACATTTATCTCGTCCAATAACTGTTATAGCTATTTCCAGTATTGATGGGGGTTTCCTTCCCAACATTTTCTTCGAAATAGTGTGTAACATCAGCATCTTGATAATGGCGTAGTTACTCTTCGAATTACATGTGGTGATGCAGGAAATCCTCAAGTGATGTGGTTTCTGTTATTTTGTTATTTTCGACCGTTCTTGGCTTGTGAATCTATAGCGGCAATCCACGAGATTCCAAGTAGCATGGCTTTCGCTAAGAGCTACAAACTTTATTCGCTCAAAACCGCCATTGACAATCCATCCGAGAGAGCGGTTTAGATATTTCTGAACGAGTTTGGAGACATGCTTGGCATCCACATGAATGTCTCAATCTGACGACACCATTTAAGAACATATCTCAAGTTTTTAAGTTGATGTTTTGGTTTTGTAGCAATTAGCGGTGTTGTGCGAAACTATCCCTTACACAGTTTATCGTGTGTACAATTTCCTTCGTCAAGAATTAGATTAAGATCTGTACAAAATACTTCTATATATATATCGCAATTCATGTATTTCTGAAATATACAAGAAGATAACAGAATCATATTCTCTCTCTCTCTCACACACACACACACACACACACACACACACACATACACACACACACACACACATATATATATATATATATATATATATATATATATATATATATATATATTATTCAGTTATATGTATGTGTGCATTTGTCTATGGTTAAAATTGCTATATAAATCACGTGCATTTAACAATAAGATAATGTGTTCTATATAGATGCGTACAAATCTACACAGTAACACACACTTGCAAATATGTAATTTGTGCATATTTTCTTGAAATCTAAATTTGTTTTATATTTTCCGTTTGTTTTCTTTCCCGCCTCCCTTTTTTTCTCCTTGTTGTCGTCCATCTGAGCGGCCGCCATATTGTCTATTATCTGCAATTGTCTTTTCGACCACAGAACAGTCTCTTTCAATTTCCTGCTTCACCTTTCCCTCCCGACAAGCAATTTCCAGTAAAATATTGTAAATAATTCCTTCGCGAAAGAATCGAAATTAAAGGCCTCCACAAAGCAGTCATTTAGCAAGACTGTAATTTCCAGAAAACGTCAACAGCCTCTTTCATTCTCATCGTTCTTTACCCAACAAAAGTAAAAAGAAAGCAGAAAGAGAAGTTAAGAATAATAATGTTGTTAAACATATTTTCTCCCTTGGTAAACGTAAACAACAATGTTAAATTCAATACAAACTAAACGACCAATATAATAAAATAATTCACAATATATTTTAAATAAAAACACTAATAATGTATCTCCAATAAAATAATTCCCAATGAACTTATATACTAAAATCATTTGCAAATTCATTTTTATTGTAATGGTAATGGTAATATTAGCCGTTTCCCTACACGTAAATATTTGGATTTCATTAACAGAGCAAACAATACTGCTTTCGGTTGAAATTTATAAAATCTTTCTCTTAAAACAATTTCAAAGGAAAATAGGTTTCTCAGCAGCTGTTATCGTTCTTTCCAGTATTGATGGGAGTTTCCTTCCCAACATTTTTATTTGAAGTATGTCAACATCTTCATTATGTCATTATTTCCTCTTCGAGATACATGTGCTATCCATTTTAGTTATTGCTTCTGTTGATAGTCCTATTAATATAATTTGCACTGAATTTCTATACTAAAATCATTTATAGTGCATTTCTATACTAAGTACCATTTATAATTCACTTTTATAGTAAAAGTCTTTTATAATTCATTTCTATAGTAAGATAAATTACAATGAATCCCTGCAATAAAATCATTTATAACACAAATCTATAGTAAACTAATTTACAATGTATTCATAAAGCAATCCTGTAATAAAATGATTTACAATTTCCATACTAAAATAATTTACTTGCATAATACATATATTAGTCTAATTTTGTCAGCGACGTTTGCATAAATTCCCGACTTGTGACAATTCCTTCCTCTTTAATTTTAAATGCGCTGTGTGAGAAAAATTGATTAAAAGGACTTTAGAAAATACAAAAATTGAATGTTTAATTACATTTTTTCCATGCCAAGAGCATATGACAGTAGCTAAAATTGGCAGTATTGGTGTAGCAGCCAAGTTGGCGGCTAGCTAAAATAAAAAAAGTTAAACCCGGCCTATCTTAGTTAGGAAGCCTCAGGGTTAAAATCGACTTGCGCATATTGTCAGAATATTGACCTAACGTAGTTTGTTGTAATATACAGGGTGGTTGAAAAGTAACTCCCTATTTTATGTATGATGGACTCTTCCGAATAACTATAACTTTTACAAGACGAGAAAGTCTATCATACATAAACAGAGAGTTATTTTTCAATCACCCTGTATATAGATACAAGGACAGTTATGAAAGTAAATAATTTAACTGTTCTTTTATATAAAATGTGAAACGTTTTACTGCACATAAATAGGGAGTCTTGATCATTTTGCCCTTTTCTTCGGTTTTTTTTTTTCACTTTACAGTCGCTCATTTAGCCTTCTGTCTTTGTTTTAAACGTTTTTCCACTTTTCTGGGGATAGTTGCGGAGTTTGTCGGGATTTGTTCCGACTCTAGATATATAATCTATTTTGATTTTTATTGATTTTTTCTTTTATGGGCTTTCTAGTTTTCTTGCTAGTGAAGTTGTATTTCGTTTTTTAAATAAATAATTGAGATACATATGTACGCATAAACGTAAATGTTCACTTATGGCTGAGCTTGGTCATTAATAAATTAATGCTTAAATGGAAAATTTGTTTATTTTTTAAATATTAATTTTTACACACTAACACACACACACACACACACACACACACACATATATATATATATACATATATATATATATACATATATATATATATATATATATATATATATATATATATATATATATATATATATATATAGTACATACTCCCGTACACTCACGCACGGATCGCACGCACGCTACACATACGCACGTATATATAATTGTTAAATAGTGTATATGTAATTATATAACTGTATGCATATATCATGTGTTATCTTTTATTATTTAATTAATGTTTCATCTTTATTTTTATTTAATGGTTAGTAGTTTAATTGTTTTTGCCTTGGTGAGATATGCAGAGGTATTAGTTATGGGGTTATGTTTGTTCATTTTTTGGTGTTTGTCTATGTGTGTATGTATATATATGTGTGCGTGTGCATATATCTACATATGCGTATATATATACGCATATGTAGATATATGCACACGCGTATAGGTTTGTATGTTTAATATTTGTTCGTTTATTTATTTATAAGTAAAGTTTATATTATATTTATTTACTTATTAAAAATACAAATTATATTTATTTTTTCCATATTTATTTTATTGTTAGTTAGTGCTTAGATGACAAAGTTACTATATATTTATATGCCTACATTTACCCATTATTTCAGTTTTCTTGTTTAAGAGTTTATTTTGGTTTTTAAAACTAATTATTGCTAATTTTTCCTCTAAGGATAATTTACAATTTTTACTGTTAATACTGTATGGGACTGCTCTTTTTATAATTTCCCATTTGATTTTGGCAGGGATATTGATTTCTTTTTGACTCCATAGGTATTTTGAAAGGGTTGTATTTTTTGTCTATTTTTCTTGTGATTAAGAACGCACAGACATCAGTGTATATGCACCCGTGTAGGCACGTTTATGTGTACATATATACGCATATATATACCTATATAAGTGGGTGAATAGATGTGCACGTGTGCGTATACATAATCGTATAAATACAGACATATGCATGTAAATTCTAACAATAATAAATTTAATTATAAATCATACCTCATACAATTAATGCTTATGATACCACCAAACCAAATTAAAAACGAAATAATAGCCCAGTGAAGATATATAAATTTATGTGCATGTGTGCATGAATGTGTATGTGTGGATGTATGTGTGTGTAAAGTGGAAAAAAAAACGAAGAAAAGGGCAACATGATCAAGATACCCTACACGTACGCATATTTGCGCAGACGGGCCAACGCACAACCGCAGAGACGGGAGCATGGCCCTACGTGCACCAGCGCACACACGAACACAGAAAAAAAACTTACACCAGTTTTAAGAGAAGAAAACTTACACCAGTTTTAAATAAGCATAAAAGGAAAAAATCGAAAAAATATTAGCAGTAAATTGCTGCAACTCGCTGATAGATAGATCTGCCTATGAAACTCTGGAGTCGGGTTGCTAAAGGTAACATCAATCAGCTAAGTGACAAACTTTTATAGCATCAATCGATTGCGTCTAGCTTATCGCCTCTGAGTGTTGACTTCACTATTCACTTATATATATATATATATATATATATATATATATATATATATATATATATATATATATATATATATATATATATATGTATATATATCAAACAACATTATTTCTTATTATAGTAAATGATATTTTTAGTGGGTACACGTGTTTGAGTTGCTCTCTGTTTTTTGTTTTTTTATTTTATGAAACACATAAAATTCATAACCGGCCCAATGTGAGAAAACATGTCGAACGACTATAGAAAGGTGTGCCGCCGACAAGAATCGAACCTTCTTCCCATTTTCCCATCCGAGAAACCACATTGTGCCTTTAACTTTTCAGCACAGGAGACCAGCCCGACAGCGCAAGGATGGAATTCCCTATTTAAGGGAAGCCCGTTTCTCGTTGGCTCATCTACGAATCTATATCGGATAGTTTTCAGTTTCGTACCCTAAACACAAACAACATAAATTTTTGAAAGGATTTTTTTTCATCCGCCATTACTTTTTGTCGCTATAAATGTTATTTTTAGTAGTATAACTTTTCACATTGTTTTGAATTCCACGTGTTTAATAAAATAAAAATAGAGATAACAAGTCAAACACGTGTACCCACAAAAGTAACGTCCATAGTAATAAGAATTATGGCTGGTATTAAAAAAAATCCTTTAAAATTTATTGTTGTTTATGTTTCGACTACGAAACTGAAGCTAGCAGATATATAAGTCACATCGAGGAAAATGTGCTTATATATATATATATATATATATATATATATATATATATATATATATATATATATATATATATATATATACCACTCTCCCGTCGAATTCGATGTATGTGGTTAAGCAGATCAGTTCCTAGGTACCGACAGCCCGACACGAGCACATGAGATTTGATTATAGTGGTGAAGGTTTTGTGCAGAATCATCCATACTTTTTGAAGGCCCGAATACACAGACCTGGTGCACTACGTGCCACAAGGTCCCCAAACGACCGTCCGCAGGTTTTGAATTCAGAGTTTTCCTTCTCCTAGGCCAGTTGTCATCCAAGGCTATTAGGAGATTCGGTGGAGTAAGGGATAGTGGCTTGTATTGAGGAATCGGAGAGCCGAGTTCGAATTCATTACATTCACTTACGTACTAATACCCTTGGGAAAGGTATGAATCCTCTTCTGTCTCCCGTTATGTGGTAAATAGCAGGACAGATATATATATATATATATATATATATATATATATATATATATATATATATATATATATATATATATATACTGGAGAGGGATCGGTTCCGCCAGGTTAAAATGCCCAAGGATGAGCACACCAAGAAACCATTATGGAGCTCATAAAAGAAAGAAACCGTTTACGGCTTTAACAGTCTTTATTTGTTACTAATGATATTTTCTTGTTTCTTAATACTTTGCTTAACTTTTGAATGGCATCTTCCGCTATTTCAATGATACTTTGAATTTTGTTATCTCATTTTCTGTTATCTCCTAGTCATTTAAATTTTCAGACCTGTTTAATTCTGACATCTTTAATTCGTACTCGCATCTTGTACTGTTGCTCTTGCTGACGACGAAACGTTTTGTCTTAAAATGATGTTTAGTCCTTTCTTCTCACTTTCTTTTATCACCTTCTCTAGGAATTCTTAGTTTTCCTTCTGCATCTGCCATCATTGCTGTACCATCTGCTTATCTCATGTTGTTAAGATTTTTCAAACGAATGATAAATCATGGTAGGACATTTAGTTCTATCAGTATATCCTCGTTGTAAATGGGGTACCAAAATGCATTGCTATATTTAAAAATTAAGTTCGTACTTATTTATATAACAAAAGTGAATGTGTGTCAACTTTACTCCCAGGGACCGTAACCCAAAATATCATACCATTTTGGAATCAGGCCGACTCCGTGAGCAAATTAAAAACATCCCGAGCCGGATCCGGACCCGCAATCCTGAAATTTTAGATTCCCAAAATTTTATTACTGTGATTGTTTTCGGCGATTTTTTTTACGTGATTTTTTGAGACGAATTTTTTGTACAATAACAAATTTTACAACTTGCAAATAAATTTGGGAGCATTCGAAATTAATTGCGAAATCAAGCAAAAGTCAAATATAAAATAAAAATAATTGTTTGTACTGAAAGAAAGGACCTACGTACATCAAAGTGTCTTTAAATCAAGTGGCGACAGAAGAATTATCTTAGAACTTTTAAAAGATAAGATTAAATATTAAATACAACACTTAAACGCAGCGATCAATTTTGATTACTTCTTAAGTTTATTGCTGCCTATCGCAACTATTCCTCCCTACCTATTGCGATGAAGACCCAGTCAAGAGCCTCCTGCAGAATCTAGCTTAAATGCCACACGATAAGACGGCGTTTTAGTTAGTATAATTATAAAAAGATTTTCAATCCGTGTATGTGTTTGCAATTTTCGTGTTACACATTTTGTATGGCCATTTTTATTACAATACTCAGGAAGCTTTACTCAGCGTACTTCAAGATGAAAGCGTTGTGTACTTTTTCTGCTGAGGACGTTTTAAGAAAAGTAAATCGCAGTTGGGAATTATTCTACCTAACAAAGATGAAAAATTGATAGCTATTGATATTCTTTGCAATCTGAAATAACTGACTTGTTTCTGGTGTTCTTCAAAAAGTGACAGCCAAATTCGCAATGTGACCTCCGACGGAAAACATAAATATTTGTGCGAATTGCATCAGTATGCAAATAGGAAATGGATCAGTGGCGAAAGAAAAAACTTTTTTGCAGAGACATTTTTATGGATTTTCTCGTTTTTTTTCTTCTTTTTCGTTAGAGTGTTAATATTTGACATGATCCATGCACACAAATAGATGTCGCACGAAGAATTCATCTCTGAAGTTATTCCTTTCTTTGCTGTTTTTTTTTTCTTTCATTCGTTCTTTATTTCC
>OZ038488.1:63647253-63652253 GCA_964036315.1 Acanthosepion esculentum
AATCAACACCGATTTATACACGAGCTGTATCAAATGATTTCTGGCTATAAATCATTGCCGTCTTATATAAATAGCATAACACCAACGATTTCTTATCTCAAAACCAGGACAAACCTCTACACGTAGTATATTAATAATATTTTTCTTGTACTAAACTCAAGACCGATGTATATACTAGATATATCAACTGATTCTTACCTCCAAATCATGGCCGCTTGATACAGGTGGTATAACAGAAACGATTTCTTCACTCTAAACCGAGAAATAACGAGACACGAAGTGTATGAAACATTATTTCTTGGATCAAAATAAGAACTGACCTATACACGACATGTATCAAATGATTTCTTGGGCCAAAACTCAAGGATCTATTTATAGACAAGGCATATCATAAGTTAATTATATTTTAACCCTAAATCCAAGATTGACATACATCAGGCGTATAATAAATCAATGCTTTCTTAGCCTAAAAGCGACTTATACACGAAAAACCTAATAATTCATTTCTTGGTGCAAAATCCAGGGGTGGCCTATACAGGAAAGGTGACTATTATACGAGGATTTATTTAAATACATGAGCTCGCACATGTACGTACTCATTAGTTCCCCAAATCAAAATCACATTTTATGTTCCCGTTGTTAAGCCGATACAGAGGTGCCTAAGTCCGTTCGTTAATGTATCAAGGAATATATGTTAATATCTACCAAAGCTTCGATATTGGTATGAAAACGTAAAATGCCAAAGTGAGGAAGACGCTAGCTTATTCGTTTAATTCTTTGTCATGTCGTTAGCTACAGAATTGCCGAAGTGCCAATAACTTGGTTGACCCTAACTACAGAAAATGGACTCGATGTACACACAGCAGCCTCAACTTGATATTATCTAATTGCATTCTATGTAAGAATGAAATCGAATTTGCCTCACTTTGTGTTCAGAGTTTTCATTGTCTCTCCGTTTAAGTAATCCGACAAATGCTGTCGTATAAAAATTAGATAGATAGATAGATAGATATGAATTAATTAAAATAGATAGATAGATAGATAGATAGATAGATAGATAGATAGATAGATAGATAGATATGAATAAATTAAGATAGATAGATAGATAGATAGATAGATAGATAGATAGATAGATAGATAGATAGATATGAAGTGATTAAAATACATATATAGGTAGATGACTCTCCACAATTTCTTGTCCTTTGTAGCTCTTTGTTTCTTTGTTATTTCTCCCAAACCCTGTTCCGTCATCAATTTAGTCAATCTCTCTAAGTATGTTATGCATTGTTTTCCTCTGTTTTCTTGCTTTCTATCTGTCCTGTGAGTATCAGATTTTCCAAGCACCTCTTTCCTCATTATGTGGGCTAAAAAATTCAGCTGTCTCTTCCTGATGTTAAGTATAAGTTTCCTTTTTGTCACCATTTTTGTCTAGAACATCGTCGTTGCTCACATATTCGGTCTATGGTATTCTCAGCATCCTTCTGTAGAAGCACACTCTTTTTTCTTCAAGTCACTTCTTCATCTTTGAGGAGATGGTCCCGCATTCACAGCCATATAGGAGGCCAGATATCACGTAAGAGTTCAGTTATATTTCCCTTGTTTCTAGTGAAGATTTTCTGTCTGTTAATACGCTGCTTAGCTTTTGGAAAGCATCTTTTCTACCCTTATGCGCATTCGGATTTAAGTATCGCCCTTCCGTCCTTTGTTAAATCACTTCCCAGTGATATATATATATATATATATATATTTACTTGTTTGATTCTCCGATTTGCAATTCGCACTTTGGGCTCATCCGTTTGCTAGCAACTATGCTTTCTGACTTCTGATGTTTAATCCTTTCTTCTCGCTTTATTTCACTACCTCCTGTGGGAGTTTTTGTAGCTTTCTTTCCCTGTCTGTCATCATTAATGTGTTACCTGCATATCATGTTAATATTGTGGCCGCCAAAAATGGATCCTGGTAGGACTTTTAATTCTCTCAGAATCGCCTCGCCGTATTGCTTGGATATGTCCGGTGAGAAGTCACGTCCTTGTCTTACACCCCTTTCTATATTTTTATATCCGTTGAACTCGTTTCCTATCCGTAGGTACGAATCCAAATATTTCAACCCGTACGAGAACTCTTGAATTAAATTTCGGTTGAATAATTTGAATGACAACTTGAGTTTCATATTTTCTAACATTTTTTCATTTAATCTCTCCTATCTTTCTACTTTCATACATCTATCTCTCTTTCTCTCCATATATATATATATCGCTCGCTATATATATATATATATATATATATATATATATATATATGAGTTAAAAATCAAATGCAGATAAAACATGGATCCGAATCCGATGGGATGATAAAATAAAGAACAAATAAGAAACTTATACCAATCTATATATGTTTCACTTTTATTAGGTTGAGAGAAAAAAGAAAACAAAAGAAATTCCAGTATTTTCAGTTTTGTTTGGGTCAGTTCTCATTGGTCAGATATCACGTGCACCAAAACCAGAGACAATTCTATATGTATGTAAGTTTGTGACCACTCTTGTATGTCTAAGCGGGCATCGAATGGTAATGTGTATTCCTGATTGTGTATGGGCACTTGTCTAGTGGGAGTTCTAATGTCTTCACCTTTGTGCGGTCAGCCAGCGCTGCGGGGTCTCACTTCATTGTAATCTATGGTTGATCTTTTTAAGTAGGTATTTTTTGTATTAGGTAGATCCTTTAAGAATGGATTCAGAGGAAGGTGGCGATGTAATGTAATGTTTTAGGCGTATTGTTTATAGTTGGTGTTAATGTTATTATTAAGTTTTTAAAGTATTTCCTCTTTAAAGGACTATGTTCTTTTTTAATTAGGGTAAAATAAAAGTTATGTCCAGCATGGCTTCAATGCAATATGATAATCCGTTTGTTTAATCGCAAGTCTCTCCTATTTTTGTAGATGCAGACTTTATGTAACATTTTCTGTCGTCTACACTAATCAGGTAGCTACATATGGTCTATTATGGCATGCTCAGTACTTACTTCATACCTTGGATGGTCTCTTTAGGTGGCTATCATATTTTTATTAATAGTAAATAAGTAAAAACAAGAAGAAAGTTCTTTCTGTTCTCTTTCTGTTGTAAACACAATGTTGTCTGTCTATTTTGTTTAAATTATGTCCATCAATAATACATCTGGGAAGTTCTTCTAGTTCTCTTCGTTCTCGCTGTATAGGTTAAATAAATCTTCTTAGAAAACGCATGGGTGGAACAGGTAACAATGTAAAAAATAATGTGAGTAACCGAAGCAATACTGGCGGTAATAGCATTCTGGGAAGGAGATTTGAAGTGGTTATGGAGGTAGTGTGTTTTTCCTTCCATCGTGTGAGACATTTCCCGCCATGATCAGTTCAGGAAATAATAACATCCGGTGTGAACGGAGTAATGGCGGTATTTCACCTTTAATGCTGACGACAACGTAATTAAATGGAATTCAAATGCCTTCAGAATAAAGGTGGATGCTTGTGCTTAAAAAAAATTAATTAAAAAAACGGAATTTAATTTAAAGGCCATTTTTCCATCATTTTTTATTGCCATTCTTCGGGGTTTTTTTTTAATTTAAAGGGAAATAATTTGAAGATCTGTAATCATGAGAGCACGCTCTCTCTTTCTCTCTTTCACTTCCTCTTCCTGTTGAAGAGAATCGACTTACGCTAATGTCAATCTGTGCAAAAATAAACGGATTCTAATAGCTCACCTTCAATAAATAAAAATACTGCACTGAGCATTCTGAAATATTATCGGTGTAGATTTTTAAAAGAAACCGAGGCTATATTGCTCAAACGTAACATTACATTTTATTCAACTTCGGACTTCGACAATATCGGCGAGTGAGTGTGCGGTCTTGAGTTTTTCTCGGGACGTCAATTCTACATTCTCCCGAGCATGTAAATGACTCTGTTCGTCTTCATTCTTGGTTGGGTACTTATATATCTATCTATCATCCGTTTTGTTTTAAGCGTGCACATCCTAAGCGCAGCTGAGTCGACAAGTTGTTTATATGTCGATGACAGTTATAGATATCATTTGAGGCGCAGATCTGCATTTAATGATTAGTAGGGCCTCTTTCAGGTAAACGCGCTAATGCACCTGGCTTCTCTGGTGATCTTTCGGAACAATGGATGCAAAGTCTATTCTGGCCTCATACTACATTTCTGGTGGTAATTGATCTGACTATTCCTATTCCATTTCTTTTTAGCTAAAGATTGATCAGTAGTTTGAAATGTGAAGTAGTTTAAAACTCGCTTAGTTTGAAAAGTCGAAGACTTTTTGATTGATACATAGTGGAAACAAGTGTAACTGTTCAATTAGTCAAATACAGATAGGTTCGCTTGAAACTAGTTGATTGCTTTTTTTTACGGCTTATCAACCTTACGCGGTTTATTTAAAGCCAGAAAATATTTTCAGTTAGTAAGAATATTTTGGAGATAATGATTTACTGATAAATCTTACTAATTGGACTATAGTTATGGGTTGTAGACGTGGATTTCCTCAGCTTATTTGCGCGTGTGAATATAAAGAACCCGGGTGGAATTGGAACTCGGCTCTTCCAATTCGGAGCCGTTATTCAGTATACCACAAGCACATTCAAGTTTACACCACTTGTATTGCCAAACGGTCACTCATCGATCTCCTAACCAGTCTTGACGATGCTTAACTGGTTGATATGCCGCTAAGCAAAAACAACCAAACCCAAACAACTGTGTCAATGTAACTTTAAAAAGTGTTCGATATAAGTATTGGGGTGTCCAAAAAATTCGTTCCTTATTAAATAGAAAATTTACTTAATAAATCGAATTAACTTTTGACCAAACCAATAATTAAAAAAATGTTTAAATATAGTATATATTAAAAATTAGTCCATTATAATTTGTTTGCGTTTATACCATGGAGACTAGGCGGGAAATCAACCGTTACCTTTACTTCCTGTTACTTTCATTAAAGCTTAGTATTCAGGAAGTAGTG
>OZ038488.1:63657253-63659753 GCA_964036315.1 Acanthosepion esculentum
GAAAGTTAATGACACTTTCTCTCATGACTTCTTTCCCTCTTTTTCTCTTTATGTCTTTTTTCTCCTCTCCTCATTCTCTATCAATATATAACTTCCGTTAAGTTAACCGATTTAATGTGTCAATGTCTGAACTTCCTCAAACAATATTAAATTTGAAAGAATAGAAATTTTACATCTAACTCAATCAAGTCTCCCTCCCCTCACTTCCTCACTTCGTAAATTTACATATTCTTAGTACTGCCTGACAAAAATGTGTAAATTTCTTTAAATTTTTCGTTTCAACCTTTGGAAGTAAAGTCTGATGATCCGCGGTCCTTGGTGAAACAATTTATTACATGAAAACTTAAAGTGTTCTGTTTTTATTTTTATTTAAATTATTAGCTCTGATTTACATTGAGCTCTCCAGATTTATCCTCCTTGGGTCTACCCATACGGATTACCTAGTTTTTCGTAAACTAAACATATATATATATATATATATATATATATATATATATTATCATTATTATTATTATTATAATTATTAAACATAGCAATGAGTGTCTATTAGGTTTAGGTCTGATCATGTGCCGTTCTAATATTCGAATGTTTGCTTTAATTTCTGGTGAAAATAAAAACAAAAGTTGTCCAACATTTGGATATTTTTTATTAAGATGGTCCTAAGCTTTCGGCTGACATGAGCCATCCTTAGAGCACTTATACAGACATTAAATAAAGATATCCATATAAGATATATATATATATATATTTATTTTGACATAGAAAATTGCTAAGCGACAATAACGGTCGCGGAATAGCAGTCGCAGATTGTAAGTTCAAGATACGGTTCTATGACGTCAAAATAAACTCTCATTGTCAGTTATATTTAATAATATATATTAATATATATATATATATATATATATATATATATATATATATATATATATATATATATATATTTAAATATATATATTTAAATATATATATATATATTTAAATATATATATATTTAAACATATATATATATATACATTTAAATGTATATATATATATATATTTAAATATATATATACATATATTAATATATATATATATATTTAAATATATATATATATATTTTAATATATATATATATATATATTAATATATATATATATATTAATATATGTATATATATATATTAAAATATATATATATATATTTAAATATATATATATATTAATATATGTATATATACATATATATATATATACATATATATATATATATATATATATATATATACATATATATATAAAAGTGAACATAGAAGTCAACATTTAGAGGCGACAGTCTGTTTCATGCTAGTGCAATCGTCAGGGTTAGGGTTGTCTTCTATGTTCACTTTTATATTTACACACGCTATCTCTGATATTGAGCACTTTATCCCATAATTATAGCACACTTTAAAACTATATTTCTTTATATATATATATATATATATATATATATATATATATATATATATATATATATATATATTATGCACACTACTTACTGGAAAGAACTCAATATCAATGATATAGTTAACATGTTCATGTGTATGGATATGAGATAGCGTTGAAAATACAAATATCATCATCACCATGGCCACAAACAGAACCCAACTTGAGAAAAGTGGTGGTGAAAGACCCAGAGCAATAGGAGTGTATGTGCGCATCTATATGTGTGTATGTGTTTGTGAGTAAGTGTAAGTTTGTCTGGCGGCCATAGATCTGAAAAGAACACCCCTACCCGCTCCTTGTAGAAAGGAATATCGCTAAATATGATAAAGGTACGGTCCTGCGTATGTATGTCTGCCCGAACGCATGGATGTGCATTTGCGTCTAGCATCGGATTGTTTATATGGATGTATTTGTGCGAACGAAAATGCGTACACCTGTATGTATGTTTGTCTGTGTGTATGGGAGTGTCATCCCAAACAGATACAGAAGTAAATCCCCCCTCCCACCACCTAACATAATCAAACAAGCATAAATAGATACAATTTTAAAAAATAAACCAGTTCGTCTGATGATCGCAAAAGCGTGAAACCCAGGGTCACAAACACATATTGATACATCTGAATATATATATATATATATATATATATATATATATATATATATATATATATATATATATATATATATATAGGTGAAAATCCGTGGGTAAGTAATCTAAGAGAAACTTAATAATATAAAATATTAAACTGATCCACAGAAGAGAGCTCAATGTATTTATTACAGAGCATATAAATGAATTACATATAAATGAAATTCACTTGCACCCCATTTAGATGGACATTTCTCGGGGCGCGAAATACCCATCTAAATGGGGTACAATTGAATTTCATTTATATGTAATTCATATATATAATACATATGTGTGTGAGTGTGTGTGTACCTTGCACGCCCGTGTGTGCATGTATAATGACATATTCTTTTCAGTGTTTAGGTGCCCTTGTTACTCCACAGAGTCTGTTTCGCTATTATCTGAG
>OZ038488.1:63664753-63669753 GCA_964036315.1 Acanthosepion esculentum
TTCAAGGTTGAAATATATTAACTATTAACAAGAAATAGTTTGTTGTATGTATGAATTTATATAATGTTTTCATTTTCAAAACACCGTCAAGATACATTTGGACAATTTTTATATAATTTATCATCTGAAAAGAAAAAAAATTAGTAGATCACGGGAGAAATTGTATACAAAAATGAATCAAAGCACCTTGTCTGTCGTATTCAATGAAATATACATACATATATATATATATATATGTGTGTGTGTGTGTGTGTGTGTGTGTGTTTATCATAAGAAAGGGAGCAAGCTCCAGAAAGAAAGAAAAGTAGAAAGAAAGAAAAGTAGAAAGAAAGAAAGAAAAGCAGAAAGAAAGAAAGAAGGAGTAGCTCAAAGCTGTTAGAATGAAGACGTAAAAATGCAAATATATATATGTGTGTGTGTGTGTGTGTGTGTGTGTGTGTGTGTGTGTGTGTTTATCATAAGAAAGGACACAAGTGCCAGAAAGAAAGAAAGAAAGAAAGAAAGAAAGAAAGAAAGAAGTGGCTCAAAGCTCTGTTAGAATGAAGACGTAAAAATGCAAATATTGTTTTTTTGATAATTTAAGTAAATGAGAGTAAAAGATTTCTAACGTGAATAGTTGGTTACTTGAAAGGTAACATTTAAAAAAAAGAAACAAAAATTGTAGAAATTGGAGATAGATATAAAACTATAATTTAAGGAACCGGGAGTGAATCGAACGATTCCGTCAACCATTGTTCGAAAATCGGTTAAATGCTAATCTAAGTATAAAATTAAAGCGCTCGCCTTCTGAACAGCTTTTTTCTCTAATTTTCTTTCCTACGGGACGCCATCAATACAATTCAAAATATGGATTATAAACAATATGAATCTATAGATATAATTTGTTTTATTTACTCAGTTTGGTTAGGCACAAGACGACCACATTCACTAAACAGTAGATCGTTAAACAATTCACAACGCCAAGAAGCCTAAAGTCTAGCGATTCAATTTATTGCTATCCCTTCTCTATCCGTCTCTTACTTTTCTGAAAGTGTATTTTCTCTTTAAAAATACAGCTCAGTGTAAACCTGCCTCGTGGCTAAAATAGTTGCGTATTTCCTACGACTGCATTTTCAAAGATACGAGATTGTAAACATTCAAGTTATTTACTCTGTCGCCCCACTAAGACGAGTTGTGACACAAGGTCATTTTTAAGGTGGGGCATCCGAGCGCGCACAACCGGACCAGGAACAAAAATTGCCCGCAGCCCCGGCAACCCCCGGTTGCGCTGCTGTCGGTGCGAGCACCGATCCCTCTCTCTAGTGCAATGAGAGGCCTGGGCCTCGGGCAGCTGTTCCTCAGGGCTGGGCACCTCTTAGTATATTTTTCCTCTATTGCGACTCTGTCCTTTGATGGGGTCGCCTATAAGTGCACTCTGCCCAAGGACAGAGATGCAACTGAGAGATGATAAATAGACGTGTTACAAACCCCTCAGGACAGGGATTTACACACTGATTGTAAACATTCAATGAGGAATGATTGGAAGATGGGTGTACCAGTCTTTCTAGGCTTATTAATTCCCATTTGGCCTTAAGATATAACGATATTTTCTATGTTTCTCTTCAGGACTGTCGATATCATGTCTCTCCACAATTTCTTTATTATCACCCACGTATATTAACTTTCATCATTTCCGTAATTTGGCAGGTCATGTACGCTCTGGTATAATGGAAAGCTGTTCCGGATGAGAAATCGGAGAGCCGAGTTCGAAACCCAGTCGGGTTCGTTACATTCGCTTACGTTCAAATACCGTTTGGAAAAATATAAATCTATCTTTTCTCCTTCCCACGAGTTATGGGTTGAATAGCAGGACATACTGGCCCGTATAACCATGGCTGGAATCCAGTCTACCACAGAAAGAAACGGTAGCATACTACATGAAATCCTAGTCACTCATGAACCGAAAGAAACCTGATCGGTCAAACGTGTATCACGTATGGCACTTGGCTTTTTGACAATTTTTCTTATCTCGAAATTGACTAAAGCTGAAAATCTCATTTGGTCCGAGTTAATTTCAGACACTAATATTTCAGGACATTTGTCTCTTTCGTCGTGAAAGTGCTCCTCGGTGTACTCCTTCTGTCTTTGAACTATAAACTCTGTATTTTAAGTAATCCCTGTTTAGATGCATCCTCTCTAGATGTAGAATGATGATCAGTAAACGAACCTAGCTTGAGCATTTATTAATACAATAAGTTCGATCCACGTGAAATGCACCTCTGGCAGATTAAGATAATTTTAGCAAATAAGTCCCTGGCATAATGTGATAGTCAGCAAGCTAATTTCGCATGGCCATTAGCTAGCCTTTCTTGTATTAATTAACCTTCGTTGACAATTTCCTTCTTCGTGGTTATCGGTGCATTTCTATAGTAAATAATTTGTAGTACATTTTGTTTGTTAAAACATTAACATCATATTTCTATAAAAAAAATTTGGCAACGTATTTTTATCCTACAAAAAGTTTTCAGGTTTTATTACAGTCTTTTTTTAAATCTTGACTACAGACAATACCACTACTTTCAGTTTACAATGCAAAACACATGGACTGAATGCCGAAATTGTCTAAATATTTATTTCGAGTAAAAGTTGCTAAATTCGTTGCTTAATCATTGACTCTTTCGTTTCCTTTAGTTGCAGGAATATCCTCCTTCGCTCTGTGTCAAGGGGTTTATGGCTTTCGACATCTGCTCGTATTTTTCCTATTTGTGACTGATCTTTGGGTATTGTTTCTACATTCATTTGATTAAACGTGCCAAGCAGTCTTTTCTGTATTTTGATTAACTTGATTTTCATTTGTCCTATATGTGTTAAATACACCAAGACTTCTTTTCTCATTATGTTCTAAGATTTATAACCGTCTCTTTCTGATTGTTAGTAAATGTTAATTTCGATTTCCTATTCTCTTTCTTTCTTTTTATGTGTCGTGTCCTTTCAGGACGTGGGCGATCATGGCTCTCCACCGCCCTCTATCCCTTACAGCTCTCAGCAAGTTCCTTCCCTCTGCTTCCTCCCACAGACCACGTTCTGTTATCCACTTGCTTAAGTCTGCCAGGTATGTCACGCGTTGTTTTCCCTTGTCTCTCTTTCCCTCTATTCGGCCATTGAGTGTTTGATTATCCAGGCCCTCCTTCCACATAATGTGTCTCAATAACTTCAGCTGCCTCTTCCTGATGTTAAGTATAAGCCTCCTCCATCTTTGCATCCTCTCTAAGACCTCATCGTTGCTCACACACTCGGTCCATGATATCCTTAACATCCTTCTATAGAACCACATCTCTGTCGCCTCGAGTCTCTTCTTCATCCTTGAAGAAATCGTTCAACATTCGCTGCCTTAATGAAGGACACATATCACGTAATATCTCAGTATTCTTTTTCTTGTTACCAAAGAAATCCTCCTGTCTCTCATTACTCTGCCCAGCCGTTGGAATGCGTCCGTGGCCATCCCAATACATCTACAAATCTCAGTGTCGCACTTACCGTACTCTGTCAAAATGCTTCCCAGATATTTAAACTTCCGCGTCTGCTTGATTCTAGTGTTCCCGACGTGCAAATTGCATTTCAGGCTCATCCTTTTACTGATGACCATGCATTCTTGACACAGTTTATGCTTAGTCCCTTCTTCTCACTATCCGTCGCTACTTTCTGTAGGAGATTTTGTAATTTCTTTTCCGTGTCTGCTATCAGTACCGTGTCTGCTATCAGTACCGTGTCATCTGCGTATCTTATGTTGTTAAGATTGTGGCCGCTAATGATAAATTCCAGTAGGGTTTCCAGTTCTCTCAGAATTGCCTCGCTGTATAGGTTGAACCGCTCGGGTGGGAAGCCGCATCCTTGCCTTACACCCCTTTCTATTTTGTATATTCACTGAACTCGTTCCCTATGCGCATGCATGCTGTTGGCTGCCAGGATAGGTTCTTGATTATTCTGATATCTTTCCCGAATATATCAAAGTTGCTGAGCAGTTCCGGCAGATCCTCGTGGCGTACTTTGTCGAAGAACCATTCCTAATTTGTTATATGCTCTGTCCCTGATATACTCAGCATTAGTTTGTCGGGAAACATCTCGGTCCTCTGAACATTTTTTGTCAATTATAATGCAATTCGCCTCCTTTTCACAACCAAATATGAAGCAGATATTCTGTCACACGTTTTAAGGTTTCTAATGTTATTTTTCGATTACTTATTTGCTCAGCAAGTTTCTGAAGCATGTAATTTATTTATCCTATGGGTCTTCGAATTGATGTGTTGCATTTTGAGTTCCACTTTAATATATTTCTCAGCTCTTGTTTAAGCTTGATGGCTCCGATATGTAGGTCACATACTTCTCACCTCTAAGTATTCTGCCTTCTTAAAATTAATAGGCAGTCCTTTTTTCTTGCTTTCTTGGACTCTCTTATATAATACGGATTTTTTGTTTAGCTTTTTGTTTTATTGGTTCCAAGTGCTGTCAGCACAAAAATGCATCAGAGATGATTGTTTCAATCTTTAATTTACCCTAACCTAACGTTGGAGTAATGGATAGCGGCTTAGATTGAGGAATCGGAGAGCCGAGTTCGAATTCCAGTCAAATCCATTACGTGCTAATACCCTTGGAAAGAGTATGAATCCTCCTATTCTTTACCCACCTATGGGTAAATAGCAGGCCGGGTTCTATAGCATTGGATGGCAACTGGTCTAACGCAGAAAGAAATGGCAACGTACTGCGGGGAACAATCTGCCTCTTCAGTCATGTATAGTAAGATACATGATCGCCTAAGCGTGTATCCCGCATGGCACATAAATGACTGATCATAACGACAGTAATATTACTAGCATAACAGAAAATTAGGAATTTGTTTCATAAATACAATGTGATGTCATTGGTTATAAAAGCTGTTCGCCAAACTTATCACAGGCAAACGCACACACTTATTAGATGTGTGTTAAAAAGTTTTAAGCCTTTGCTATTATGACTGAGTGAGA
>OZ038488.1:63672253-63682253 GCA_964036315.1 Acanthosepion esculentum
TACATGCATAGCCACCGAGGCATATACATATATTAGAGCCTTTTTTGTATACTTGTACATACATATACACATATACATGCCCCCGCACCAGATACATCTCTTTCGATGTTTCTTTTTTTATCACTTTTTTTTTCTTTTTCATCTCGACTTCCATCGCGTTTGTAAACGGCCATTAAGGACGCTTCATATTCTTTATCATTCATTTAGGGAGGGCGGGGGTGTCTTCATACCATTTTGCTTCTTAGATTCAACTCTTTTGTAATAGACCTTCCCTACCAATACGCGCTTTTCTAATCTTCATAAATCTTTCTGCCATATTTTTTTTTTATTTTCTACACTCCAATTCCAATTGTCTGAAGTACTTCATTCCACCCCCAACTTCCATTTTAATAAATCATACCAGATTTTATTGCCTTGCCGTTTTATCAGTACCTATCAACACGTATACATATATAGATATATCTTTAGAGGGTCAGAAAATATCTACTTAGGATATTTAAAGAAAGTAATTAATACTCAAAGGCAAACATTGTATAAAGTTAGAATATATTAGCCTGTTCGAAAAGTCATGCCGCATTTTTTGATACGGAATTTAAAACTTGTTTAAATGCAAAATTGCCAAAATTATTTCTCCAGAACTTAATGGACATTAGCAATCACAAAGTATAATTAATTCTTTTTTAATAAGATTCGAGGAGAAAACCTAGTGGAAAATATTGCTAACTGACAGTTCTAAATGCAGAGAAATTGAATGTAATATAAATGCAAATATAAATATAATTTATATGTATTAGATTTATAAATATATAAACAATAATATATAAATATAATATATAATAAATAATATATATTTATATATATTATATAAATAGTTATAATTATATTTATATTTATATTTTTATATATATAAATAATAATTATATAATGTTATAAAAATATAATATAAATATAATTAAATAATATATATTTATAAATATAATTTATATATATCAAATTTATAGAAATATAAATGTAATATAAATATAAATATATAATATAATAATATATATTTATATATTATGTACATATTTATAATTATATATAATTATATATTTATAATAATAATAATTATATAATATAATAAAATATAATATAAATATAATTAAATAATATATATTTATAAATATAATTTATATTTATATATATAAGATTTATATAAATATAAATGTAAATATAAATATAAATGCAAATAAATATGATATAAATATAAAACCTAGTGAAAAATATTGATAAGTAAGAGTTCTAAATGGAGAGAAATTGAGAGAAGATGGGACCTCGAGAGGAGGTATGCGAACTTAGACTCTGAGAATCAATGCATTAAAATGTTTCAAGTATGTTATATTTTTACACACGAGGATACGATCGACAAACAAAGAAAGTAACACACGGCGAATGCCTTCACAATCATAAAACCAACTACATGCATATAAACATCTGCTGCCATTGTGAAATGATAATAAATCAATTTCTAGGACTGCTGCCTGGAAAGTTGGTTTACTATGTCATGCAAGACAATTTTTCTCTCCAGAATCTGTCATATATTTATAAGTGTTCCTGCTATATATTTAGAGATTCTTTATCAAATCCAGTGAAGAATCTGCAATGTTTTTGGTCCTGACCTGGTATCTCGGCTTCGTTCCCACCGCCGTCCCCTGTATATAGCTTCCTTGTTCCTTTTCTATAAATATATTCATGGTAATTATTCTAATGTGTTGTCAAATGTGGTATCTAGACATTATGTATTTAAACGCAGTACTAGATTGTCGAAAATCGTTTTACAGTTGAATTTTCTAGATGTAACCGTAAGTACCTTTTTTTTTCCTCGCCTGGTGAACTCTCTTCTAATCACCTGCTTTCCTATCAACTTTGATCATCAAAAATTTAAATGCATTTTCAATCATTATATACTGTTTTCTTGATTCCTCTTCTTTCACGTCCTTGCTCATTAGTAGTGATTTATTTTACTTATTCTTTCACTTCCAATAACCCCTTGTGTCTTAGTGGCTTCATTGCCTTCCTTGAAATGATTAAGAAAATGCACCTGAAGTCAAAGGTTTGGAACCACACTCTGCATTACGAAAATTCGCCTAAAAATTGAAGGTTGCGTGTGTTTTTCAAATCTAATTTACCAGCTCACATCGATCTCGAGTGAAGTTTTCTTCCCTAAGAGTCTTATCATATTTTCAATAATTATAACCATTTTTGACCCATTTTTGCTTGAACGGATCTCGATTTTTGTATAGGGTGAATTCTAGCATATATACAAATATAAGGGGTAGATACATTTACTATTTTATGCAATCACTATCGTCTACTTTATTCATCGAGATGAAGAGATTTTTTGTCATGATACTTGGCAGTTAAACGAAGATCAGACACAGTTTGATTCGTGACTTTTCTATGAGAATTAATGCGGAATTAATGGCACGTGGCTGAGTGATTCGAACGTTCGCATTCTGACCACCGAAACCTGGGTTCAAATCTCACCGTGGTCGATTTGTCAGGAATTATGTTATCGGATTGGAAAGGTCAATCCTAGCGTACGGCAACTTTGCAAAGTGCCTGAAAACCATATCACGGGTTGACCAAGCCTTGTGAGTGAAATTAGGTAGACGAAACCCTTGGGTGTCGTCGATAGCTGTGCTAGCACGAAGTTATCGATGTGACCGAGCGTGGATCATGCTAGATGACACACTCTTTCACAAAAGCTGTAACTAAGGTTTGCTCACCACAGGTGGGCTCTGGGGGTGTTGAATAAACACAAATACGCCTGAGCAAGTGCCTGCAATAGGGATTGGCTAGCCACCCTAGTAGAAGGGTATCCTCTAATACGAGTGGCCAACTATGCAATGCGGAATAAAATCATTTGCAATGATTCTGCTCTATTCTGTCAATACTGTGCTTATTAATTTGTGACCACTGATAATCTTATCTTTTTCTGATTTTTAATCTATAGTAAAATAATTTACAACTCATTCCTATAGTATATATTGATTTTACATAGTAAAGGCATGTATGTTGCAATTATATCATGATTTTATAGTCTTATTTATTTAATAACACTCCCGTTTATTAAAATAAAAGTAGTAGTTGTTACTGCTGCTGAAATTCTTCAAGTGATGTGTTTTCTGCTATTTGGCACATTTCTTTGTTTGTGATTCCGTAGCACCAGACCACGATGTCTGAAAAAGGTTAGATTGTAAGCATCCATATATCTCGCGAGATAAAGGTAGCGCCCTGTCTGGCCAAAATTCAGTCATTGGTGGGGAAACTAGGGTGACTTCTCCAGGGCGATGGTCTGGACGATGCAATATGGAGGCCGTATTCTGCCCAGTCTACATGTCACCCCTCTCGGCCGTACTGACAAAATCCAAAGTAATGCAGGGCATTACATTTGGGGACGGCTTGGCTACGGGAGTTGCTGGAAAGTTGGCAGCGTCGACCGCCAATCGCTTTCGGGACTCCACCCAGGGTTTACTGTCTGGATTTACTTACATGGCCGTTTCCGTGTTTGGATATGACTGCAAGAAAGTGGAGGATTAAAATCAGGGTTTTTTTTCATCTGCCTGCCTTCCTAGTCTGCATCTACCCGAAGATGGTTGTGAAGCGCCAGTTTTCCGCCTTCACCCATTCTTCGGTTTGCAGCTGGACTTAGTTGCCAGGGACTATTTGAGACGCATGCCACGAAGGCATTTTTAAACCCTAACACTGAACTTAACTCCCGACAAACTTTGGAACATATATAATGTACATATATAAACACCATATGCATGATGTGTTTTAGAAGCACCAAAAGTATTAACTGTTTTTTTATAAAAATAATATATTTCTTTATATTAGTGCTACCCAAAGTGTGGTTCGCGTACAGGTGCCGATACGCGAGCCATTGTCTGTGTATGTTTCCAGGAAACGAAGAAATAATTATCACATTCTATGACACTATAAATTGCCGTTTTGGGGTTTTTTTTTATTTTAGTTTTATATTTGGGATGGTTACATTATTCAATTACTCACTCGTGTTAAAAGCCATTGCTATACAACTAACGAATGCGATATAATGAATAGAAAAACAGTGAATTATGATGTGACGTATGACAGTGTGGGAACCACACCTAGGAATGCCAAAAGGCCATTTTCATGGATATATATTTCGAATTTGACCTTTAAAAAATTCACCTATCTGTGGAAAAAAGGAATGGCCACGTGGATTTTGACAAAGAAAATATTTAATTCGCATTTAATATCTTAGATTATATAATCTAGCTGCCTAGCAGATTTCCAAATTTCACTGTAAGTCTATAACAACACAGCTGCATGCGTGTCTACAGTGTAAGGTCAGAAGGATTAGCTCTTTGTGTTGCCAGAATTACATTTCTCTGACACAAGTCACTCCGTATCTACCAAAAAATAAATCGTTTTATGGAAAGAGAATACAGCAGGTCTGGTGCGTACTATCTCCAGACAGCGCTCCCAAACCCCCAAGATGAATTATTGGACAGCTTCAGTCACCGGTCCTTCGCACTTTTGAAAAAAATGTACCTCCGGTATGCCACATCATATAGTTTAAGAAGCACTACAATATATGACCTACAGGGTACATTTGCTCAAAGCCATTTTGATGGATTTAATTCTTGTCTAATAACATGATTTTCGAAATATGTTGTACAGATTGATGGCTGAAATTTGCTCAAACAAATAGTGGGTGAAAACAATGTAAAGTTGTGAGCACACCGTATGCGCAGAATAAGAGGTTAACGTATAACGGTGTTGAATTATACCTGCCGCATTGCCGCCCGCAAGAGGCGCAAACGGCGAGAAAACTGAAGTTCCCATATGAGCATATAAGTCCGAGTACATCAAGGTAATATGACTTTGGATATACGGGTATCGTAACAGTTATCAGCGCAGGAAGTGGAATCAGCGAGTAGAGTTCAAATTCACGCCTCGTCTGCTGCGTTCACTTTCACACCAACGATCTTGGCAAAGACACGAATCCGTCAACTGTCTTTGCGGCTGTTGAGCAAATAGTAACGTAAACTAGGCTTTCTTATTTTGGAGGCAAGCAGACATGAAGCACTAACTTCAAAACTGTAGAGAAGACGGGGAAAACTACTGCACTATATTTCGCGGCAATAATATAGAAAAATGTGGAAAACCACGATTGCCACGTTTGGTCTTTCTGAATGGTTTGCTTAATTTCATAAGCAAAATAACGTTTCTGCAAATTTTATTTTGTTTCGTTCTCACTTGTTCACTCACACACTCTCTCTTACATAACTACATATATAAAGAATGATTAAGTACACTGGTTCTTGAATTTCATAACATTTTGAGGAAATTAACGTTGTCATAATTTTAAACCATTGGCGATTTTCACTAAGGAAGATCATACGTGTAAACATCTTTTCCTTTTGAAACCGGAAACGTTCATAAGTACTTTTTTCTCAAAAGAATAAATGTTTTCATTTTCAAATGAATAAAGTAGAAATAAATCACGCACGGCAACATAATCATACTGTCATAAGTGTTAATATTCTACTAAAAATTGAATTTTTTAATTATAAAAAATATTTTCTAAAAAATAAAACTTTCCTGCCATTTCTAATGTATATGCTTACGCATATTGTCTTCTGTAGTGAAAATAGTTTAGCTACCTTGAATCGTTTTAGTAGTGCAGCCCGCCTTGTAAGGAGCCAAAGATCATGCAGCCCGCTGCTCGCGAAATATTGCATTAAAAACATTATAACTGATAGCCTACCTTTCTGGCGCTAATATATATTTTCAAACATGATTTTATTGCTTTTTTTCAAGTGGTTGTTAAAAAGTTCTTGGGTGACCAAGAAGCTCTTCCTAATAATTTATTATATTTGGTCATTTGTTAAGATTTTAAGAAAAGTTCGAACCGGTAACTTTTCAGCAAAACTTTATAAACGAAACAAAGAATTCATCCTCTTTTATACAGATATGGTACATTACCGATTTCCCTGAAGATGTATTTGCTTCGTATCAAATTTACAAAATTTTTTCTTACCGAAAAAATTGTTTGTTACTTTTTTTAATTAATACAGGAATGGTAATAATAATAATACTCGAAAAAAAATTAATGAGTTCTTCTAAGATTTCCCTGACGAATAAAATAATCGTAGCTATAATTGAAAATGTCAGGTAGAAACCACGAAATATTTCTTTCAGATTCTTTTTATTCCACGGCAAATATTTTATTAAAATTTGCTTCATATATATATATATATATATATATATATATATATATATATATATATAAAAGTGAACATAGAAGTCAACACTTAGAGGCGACAGTCTGTTTCATGCTAGTGCAATCGTTGCCTGACGATTGCCCTAGCATGAAACAGACCGTCGCCTCTAAGTGTTGACTTCTATGTTCACTTTTATATTTACACACGCTCTATCTCTGATATTGAGCACTTTATCCCATAAATATAGCACACTTTAAGACTATATTTCTTCATATATATATATATATATATATATATATATATATATATATATATATAAAGTAGATAAGTTGGGTCAATAAAACAAGGTCAAACGAAAGTGTACCGATGAAATCACTACGAAAGACATTTATTAATATTAACCAGGTCACAAAAATAAAGCACGGAGATTGAGGTTCCAAGTTCGAAATTTTCGAACACGCCCGTGTTCTTCATCAGCGGATGCGAGAAATAAACAGAGGGACGGTGGAAACTAACCAACATTATTTTTATGAGATGGGTAGATACAGCTTGTAGGTGGAACTATTAGAAAAAATCCGTTCCATGTTTGATTATGCGCTGTGCAAAACTTAATGTGAAAATAACTTCGGATTCAAAAATTGTGATTGGTGGGGGTGGTAAGGAAGTGAGATGTTGAACATACGCGAAGAAAGGGTTGTGGGACCAGGGGTGGGGACGGTATAAGTGTTGAACGATTTTATTTTTGTGACTTAAGGTCAGTGTGGGAAGATAGCGAGATTGTC
The DNA here is from genome assembly GCA_964036315.1 of Acanthosepion esculentum. Lineage (NCBI taxonomy): Eukaryota > Metazoa > Mollusca > Cephalopoda > Sepiida > Sepiidae > Acanthosepion > Acanthosepion esculentum. The sequence goes on from OZ038488.1 coordinate 63,679,290, forward strand.
ACTAAAAGTAAACTGAAAGAGAAAAAAGAAAAAAGAAAACAGAGAGAGGAAATAATTAGCACAAAAAAGAGGGATAAAGAATTCTTTTAGGAAAATCATTGTTAGACAATGGAGGGGATGTGGAAAAAATAAACTGAAAAATAAAAAATAATACTTAAAAATAAAGATAATTATAATATGAAAAGAGGAAGTGAAATAAACATACAAAAATAGATGTGTTGTGTATCGAGATAGGATCAGAGGGTAACAAGGCAATAGAAATAAAATAAAAGAGAAAAAAGAGGGAAGAAATACTAGTCCGGGGTCATTTTTTCCATTGTGTGGTGTGATAGTAGATAATTAAGGTAATCCAAGATGAATATTCCAAAGAGAACTCAGTTTATGGATATAAGGATCAATTATCATTATAATGCTCTCCCTGGATTTATATCCTCCTCGGGATTATCCCTTTCAGTCACAAACTGGTAAGACGTATATATATATATATATATATATATATATATATATATATATATATATATATATATATATATATATATATATATATATATATATTCTATTTGCCGTGTCACTTCAGGATGTGGGTGATCATAACTCACTGCAACTCCCTTTGTATGGCTTTGTATGATTTATCTTTTCAACATCTCTCGCATTCACTGTTCTCCCATACATTTACAAGAGCTCGTTAGGCAGGTTGCAATCCCCACCTATGTTCAATCAACTTTTTATTGCCCATTGCTCCACTAGAAGAACAAATTTTAAGATATGATGTTTTTACACCAGACGAGCATTTATTTTGATTATTTCATTGAAAATATACAGTGAAAAGACTGAAATATATTATGTCCTTACACATCGTGCTAAAATTCAATTAATGTCTCCCTCGTATAAAAAAAATATGTTTTGAATTTATGTTGCACTTGTGGACTAAAAGGTTAAAGCCGTCTGTTAGCCGTGGTCGTTTGAACATAACTCCACCCGTGAACTGAATTTAGGACGGCGGCGAAGAGACGCTCACAAAGATCGTCGTTTTGTAAAGGCAGATATGACATAATTTACGCCATCAACAGCATTAATCAGGACAATTATTGCCGCGTAGAGTCAATTAGAAGAGTTGAAGACCCGATGGGGCTTCGTTTTACGCCACAACACTATTACGTAGCAAGTTAATTAAAGCAACAAAAGACAGGGAGTTGTGAAGAATCATGATAGATCATGTCCTGAAAAATCATGACATATTAAAAAAACACTAACACATGGGCTCCATCTTCATTTCGTCTTTAGATAGTGAAACGTAAGTATTTAAAATTGAATATTCCTGTATAAATAAGAAAAATAATATAAAAATCAAATTGTCCATATATATGTGAGAATAAGTATATATGTGCCGAAGTATTACATGAATATACGTTCTTTTCCTCTCATTTTCTCTCCGTCCCTCACCACCCACTTAACCACTCTATCTCACTCACTCACTCACTCACTCACTCTCAGTCTTTCTCAGTCACTCACTTTCTGTCTTTTCCTATTCCTCTTTCTTCTAATTTTCTTAAATATCAGCTTCATTTCACTGGGCTTTTCCATTTTCCCGGGAACTTTTTTTTCCTCTCGAACGGTCTGTTTTGTTCCCCATTCTTCTGTTTTCATTACACAGGGGCCAAATGGCAGACCGATGAAGTGCAACTAAAGTTTCACCCCTTTGCAATGCATAAAAGAATAAGGGTGAAAAAAAATACTTAGCTGGTTACATTAAAAATGGCGGCAAATAAGAAGGCAAGACTCCAAAATGGCGGACGAACGGTCATGATTTTCTCAACATGAAGAAATGAAACGTAAAAATCAATTTCGCTCAATTCGTGCTTGTCTGCCAAGGATGATCTCCTGTTCGGTGTATAAGCGTATTACTGATTGATGGAACCTGTCTCTAATGACCACCTGCTTTGTGGCTAATTTTTTCTTCCTTTCTTGCCCGATTTTGTATGCATGAAGTCGAATTACAGGGTGGAATCCTGCGTACTATCTCAGAAATACCTGACTTCTACACATATGCATAATCTATATGTGATGCATAAATATATGCGCATGCCCGCCAATATGCATATACATATATATATTACGTTTCAGTGTGTGCAAACGCGTTTATTTTAATATATGTGTAGGCAGCAGGGAGTAGAGGTTAACAGATAGCTAGATATGCATGCATTCTTATATGCTGGTGCAGCAATTATTTCATAATAATATACATATATGCATATTCAGCACATATGTAATAATGTACTTTTTACATAACTATGTGTGATTCTCTTTATATATACACAAATATATATATATATATATATATAGCTTTAATAATAAAAAAGAAAAAGCCAACTCTCAACAATATTAACTACGAACAAGGCTTCAATGTGCTAACCGTATTCGGAAATTAAAAACATTTCTATAATACACTAAAACTTACACATAATGCACACACTCAATTAACCTGAAAAATTGAATCACCCTTGATAATGGGTAAAGATATAGCCTAAAGTGCTCGGAACTATAAAACATTTGGACAGTTTTTCCACAAACTTTATTTAGAAAGCTCTTTTTCGAACACAAGAAAGATTAAATAAAAAGCTTAAACTTAGTACCTTGTCTGTCGTTTTTAATGAAACATGCATAAATGAAGGATTGCTTCCTAAATATATATATATATTTATATATATATATAGACACACGCATACAGACATACAAACCCAGGGCTTCACATATATATAATATATAAAGTTTCGTTAAAAACGATTGACAAGGTACTGCAATTAAGCTTTTTATTCAATTTCTCTTGTGTTCGTGTGTTTGTATAAGTGTTTACTTTTCTGGGCATAAAGCGTGTGAAAACTGTCCAAATGTTCTAGATACCCAAGTTCTTTTGGTTATGCTATTAGCCATTATCAAGGATTTTTTTCTTTTTTTGACTGAATA
>OZ038488.1:63687253-63714753 GCA_964036315.1 Acanthosepion esculentum
TCTTCAGTCCCGTCCCTACTTCCCTTCTGAAATTGTCCTTCGCGTTTCGTCCCATGAGCAGTTATGATCCCTCAGGAGAAAGGGTAAGAATCAAAATGCATATTGAGGTTGGGAGATTCAGAAAAATTTCTAATAGAATGTCGGGGAGTGATATAATCTTTCTGCATGGATACTTGTGTAGGATGGAAGCGATCAAAGCTTAAACCTCTTCCGGGTAGAAAAGAAAGAAAGAAAGAAAGAAAGAAAGAAAGAAAGAAAGAAAGAAAGAAAGAAAGAAAGAAAGAAACTTGTGTAGGATGGAAGCGATCAAAGCTTAAACCTTTTCCGGGTAGAAAAGAAAGAAAGAAAGAAAGAAAGAAAGAAAGAAAGAAAGAAAGAAAGAAAGAAAGAAAGAAAGAAAGAAAGAAAAGGGAGGAATTAAAGAAAGAAAGAAACTTGTGTATGATGGAAGCGATCAAAGCTTAAACCTTTTCCGGGTAGAAAAGAAAGAAAGAAAGAAAGAAAGAAAGAAAGAAAGAAAGAAAGAAAGAAAGAAAGAAAAGGGAGGAATTAAAGAAATAAAAGGAAAAAGAAAGAAAGAAAGAAAGAAAGAAAGAAAGAAATGGAATTAAAGAAATAAAAGAAAGAAAGAAAGAAAGAAAGAAAAGGGAGGAATTAAAGAAAGAAAGAAAGAAAGAAAGAAAGAAAGAAAAAAAGAAACTTGTGTAGGATGGAAGCGATCAAAGCTTAAACCTTTTCCGGGTAGAAAAGAAAGAAAGAAATAAATAAAATGTTAAAGGGGAGGTGAAGGAATGAAAAGGCAAAAAGAAAGCGGAAATATTTTAGGGAAATTAGGAGGAACGAAAAAATGAAAAAAAAAATGAATGAAAGACGGAAATATTTTATATTTTAAGTAAAGAAAGAGCATAAAAGAAGGAAAGAAAAAACAAAATATTTCGTAGAATAATAATAAAAAAGACACACGGTAATTCAAATATTTCTAAAATGTACTAAAAATTAGAAAGCTATCTAATAATGTGTAGCTCTTAGCGTCGTGCGAATAACAGCGGATCGCGGCGGTCTCCTACGTGCTGATGTCATGTGGCTATATATATCCCAAACCGTTCAAGTACTTTCCATAGCTATATTTGTTTGGTCTGGCTACAAATAAATTAATAATTTCTGCGACCTATCCCATATATGCTCAATGGGAGTCAAATCTGGTGAGCGCGGGAGCTTGTGGAATATCTGAAAGCCAACTGAATATTCCCGTAATCAGTTCGGTATCTTCCGCGCACGAAGGCGAATAGAAAGGAGTCCAAAAAGTCCAGAAAACAGACGTCAGTTTCAGTATTAATCCTAGTGAAGTACAGCAGAACAGAATATTATAATAAACCAGCTGCAATCTTCTAACAATCGCTTATAGTCTATCGTCGACTCTCTGCTATCCAGTCAACTTTGATCTTCAATGATTTAAATGCAATGTCAGTCGTTATCGTTTGTCTTCTTAATTCCTGTTCTTTTACTGTTCTCGCTCTTTAATAATGTGTTTCTATTTCTTATATTCTTTCGCACTCTGTAACACCCTGCATCTTAGTAGCTTTATTGCCTTCCTTAAGGTGAAATGATTAAACAGCAAATAAAAATTAAAACACTGTCGCATAAGTCCCCAGTGGGATTACGTGAGTATTACTTGGAGGTTAGAATAGCGCTCGAATGTGTACAATGATAACTAATGTTTTTTTTATTTTTCTTATGTTCTTTCGCACGCAGTAACATCCTGCATCTTAGTAGCTATATTGCCTTCCTTGGGATGAAATGATAAAAAGATAGCGTCTAATATGACGAGTAAATATAGTGATTTTCCAAGCGTAGTCCAGATTGGCAGAAGGCCAAATGTATGGGGTACCCAGTGAGGATCGGACTCACTACTCAGTCATAATTGCTTGAGCGAGACAAGCTTGATAACCATTACACCAACTCAAGGTGCCCTAATATAGAGATTTTCCAAGCTTAGCGTAGATGTGGCACAAAGCCGAAAGTAGATGGCACCCAGTGAGGATCGAACTCACTGCTCAGTCGTAATTGTTCTAGCGAGACAAGCTTGCTGACCATTACACCACGTCGAAGTGCCCAAATGACGAGTAAATATATATTAAGATGATACTTCGGTCTATGGGAGCAACACCAAAAGTCGAGATAACCATATTCTGGCAACCAGTCTCTCCTCTGATCTTGCTCACACAGCTCAATGGGGAAGAACTGGTTTGTAACATTGAAACTTGTAAAGTCTCATCCCCAAAGAGCAGAGTCTGCGTTTTTCATAATTCAGTCATGATGAACGGTTCAACTCTCAAAAAGTTTCCTGGAACGTATAATTGCAGATATTCGGGCGAACTATATCGTTTTGATACTCTATTGGTGAGGCGATTCCACACAGCTTCCTTCATAGAATTGCTGCATTGTGGAACGGAATCCCGAGAGGTTATTTCCCCGATCGTTACAGACTTCTTTAAGTCGAGGGTCAACCGTTATCCCACACATCTTTATAATATGCGCCACTTGCTCCATTTCTGTACGCCCTTACAACAACCTCATTCGGTAACCTTGAGTGGTTAGAAGGGGGCTTTTATTGATTGAAAAAATAATTTTTTTAAAAGCTATGATGGCGATGTTGTCTGGCTTAGGTGAATATCAGTAACCGAAGCGTGATGTCGTACTTGTACGCTTATTTGTCAATGATTACAAAATAATATACTAGATAAGGCTGAATTGGAATGATTCTCCTCGTACCGTGGTTTTGTATCCTTTTGATTTGCAGCGAACACTGTTCTTGCCACCCCTGCAGATGGCCCAAGTTTTCACGTACTACTAACATCAGTCCAGAATTACCTTATTATTCGATGTATAGCCTAGTTACCTAGGTGATAGTATTCCCAACGTTTCTGATTTCAATACACTATTTCAACTCTTGTCTGCGTCTAATGACTGCTACAGTAACCAAACTGCAGGTCTTTGCCATTTACGCTGCGCATACGTCATCTGGTTGAGAACATTTCTCTATGTGAAAAAGTTTTCCATTGTACTATTATTTCTAAGATACATATAAGTCGATATTGACTTCGTGCTAGTGTAGTGACATATACACAATGTTTTATCTATTTGGTAATAAACATGTTGGATTAGTAAGTGTTTGTATATTATCTTTTGGGCATTCCTCATATTTTGAAAGTAATATTTTGTTGATGAATGTAGAAGAGCCAGAAAAAGAAGAAATGAAGTAAGGGAAACTGAAACCCACTCAATCTGTTTCCCTTTCCTCCTCTCTTCCTCTGTCTATTCCTTTCTTTCTTTCTTTAAATTTCTTTCTTTCTTTCTTTAAATTTCTTTCTTTCTTTCTTTCTTTCTTTTCTCAGTTTATATTATTCTTCCTTTCTCTTTCCTTTTTATTCGTCTTTCTTCTGCTCCCTGAAAATGCTGTTACCGCCATAATAAACTTGACAGGAATCCAATTAATATCCCTTGTACAAATACCACTTTTAATTAATTCCCTTGTTAAAAATAAAACACGTTATTGTTAGCTCCTGTCAAGGTTGACAAGGCGGTTAACAAAAGGGAATTTAGTTATGGGAGAGTGGTTTCTATTCTTGCCAATGTTGACTCTGGCGAGTAAGGGTTTTGTTCTGATTTTGTCTGCAGGGTGGTCATGAGGGAATCATTTACCTAAACCAAGTGCTTTGTCAACATATTTATTCTACGTCGAGCAAGATATCTGAGGGAGGCGTGGTTTCTTGCCTTCACAAAAGGAATTAATACGAAACGATAACAATCAGTCGTCATGGTAATTCGGTTAAACGCTTCCGTTTAAACGTCGATAAGTGTTACACTACCCTGTATTACGATAAATAAAAATAAACATAGCAAGAATTAATAATCTTTTTCACATTTTTTTCTTCTGTATGCCGTGTCCCTTCAGAACGCAGGTTATCATGGTTCTTCACAACTTCCTGTTCTATGTAGTTCTTAGTAAACTATGTCTTTTTGCTATCTGACTAATTCTTGTTCTGCTAAGAATTTAAGCAAGCACGTTAGGCAGGATGTTTGCTGTTTTTCTCTGTCGCTCTGGCTTTCGCTATGTCCTTTCAGTGTCAAATTATCCCAACCTTCTTTCCTTAATGTGTTTCTTAGAAACTTCAACTATCTGTTAATGATTGAAGTCCGTTTTCTTTCCACATTCCTTAAAACTTCGTTATTAGTCACATGTTCAGCTTATATTATTCTCAGTATCCTTCTGTAGAACCACATTTCTGTAGCTTCGAGTGCCTTCTTAATCTGTATTTATATTTATCAGCATTCGTTGACATATATAGGGGGATCGGTATTACATAACAGTCCAGTAGCCTTTTCTTTGTTTCTAATGAAATCTTCTTGTTTTTTAATACTTTGGAAATTATCTTTCTTTATTTCAAAGCGTTTTCGGATTTTGATGCCACATCTTCCGTTTTCTGTTATAAGACTTCATAGATATCTAAATTTGTCTACCTGTTTGTTTTTGGTGTCCCCAATTCTAAATTCTTGGGATGTTTCTTTCGCTGAAAACCTTAAGCTCTATCTTCTTACAGTTGATGTTTACTCCTTTCTTCTCACTTCCTTTTACTCTTTTCTGTATGAGTCCCTCTAAGTTTCTTTCTGTGTCTGCATATCTGAAATGCAGTTTATAAATATCTGATACCTTGAAACTCAGAAGATTCACCAACGTGTGAAAATCCTCATCGGAGGGGAAATAAACAAATAAATGTCAGAGAGTTGAACACTGTTATCACTGGGCTTCAAAATGAAACATGTTTCATTGTGTCATCTGCATATCTTATGTTGTTATGTCTGTGGCTGCCAATAATGAATCCTGGTAGGACTTCTACTTTTTTTCAGGTCGCCTCACTGTATAGTTTGAATAAGCGCGGTGAGATTATACATCCTTATCTTATCTCCATTTCTAATTTTGTGCAGTTAGGGCAAATTTCCAAAATCTAACAGATAAAATCCAGATTAAAACTATAATATTCGTCGTGAGACTCAGAGAAAACGAACTGTCCTAAAGTTATCAAATAAAAAGTCTGAATGCGGAAACCTGTAATATTATGGGTATTTGTGCATAAGTCAGTCGAAGAGATAACATTTAGAAATGAAAAGAAAAATGGACTCAATTTGTAACTAGTGAGAAAGAAAAAATCTGCTAACAAATGGTCCACGCATGTTTTTGATAATATAACGTATTTCTGAAATGCAGTGTATAAATATCTGATACCTTGAAACTCAGAAGATTCACCAACTTGTGAAAATCCTCATCGGAGGGAAAATAAACAAATAAATGTCAGAGAGTTGAACACAGTTATCACTGAGCTTCAAAATGAAACATGCTTCATTGATTTTATAGGGTCAACGAGCAGACACATTTAAGTATAATATTACGATAAGTTTGTATATCCCTATTCGGTGATTTTCATCGATCATCATAAAAATAAGAAAGTTTGATTTTGTTTTGTTTCGTTTTACGGCATATCAACACTAATGGGTTATTTAATGCCAACAAGATTTTTATTGCTGGTAATATTCTTTTTTCAGAAATGTATTGCTGGTAAATTTTTTTTAATGTATAGATGGTAATATTTTTTTTCGAAAGTGTATTGCTGGTAATATTTTTTACAAAGTATTTCTGGTATTAAAACCTATTTTTACACTTTCATAGTGCTTTGACCCAAGTTTGAGGGTTAACTATTTGCCCATAGCTGAGACTCTAACAAGTGCTACCACCCTGGGTAAGGGTGGACCTGGTAACACCAGCAATTAAGTGGTGGTTCCATGCTCTTTCAAAACCTCCTGATCAGAGGCCTCGCTGATGGATGTAGTTTATCGTTTTACCCAGGACGCGGATGTAGATTATCGTCATACCCAGGACGTTAAAAATAAGAAAGATACGAAAACAAAAAAACTTATCAAAGCAGATGTAGTGGATTTGAGTGATATTTTATTCGACCATGAATTGTTAAACATAGGAAATTATCAATTAGGAGGAGGCGGGAGATTTTTTGTGATAATTCTTTTCTATTAGGGAAATTACTAGGAATTACAAACCTCTCTCCCCCCCTCTCTCTCTCTCTCTCATCTCTCTATTTCTCGACAAGTAGTTATAAAAATTCTTATTGAAAGGACAACAAAAGCAATCAGTTCGAACTATATGCGTTGTAATATTTAACACCACGTGAAGGAACCACGCATCTGGTGACATCTAATTCGATTTTCAGTTTTACAACCAATTTCTTTGTACACCTGATGATAGTGGTAGTGGCTCGAAAGCGTGTGACTGTTCGGTCGTGAACCGAGTCGGTTGCGTCGTTATGTTCGTTCTCAGGCTTTTCTTTTCTTGGGACCAATATACTAAATTTGGTTTGTCCCTTCTTTTTCTGAGAACGAACATAACGACGCAACCGACTCGGTTCCCGACCGAACAGTCACACGCTTTCGAGCCACTACCACTATCATCAGGTGTACAAAGAAATTGGTTGTAAAACCACGGACCTACAGCCACATACACAACCGATTAGGATATCGTGACACCGTCACACACCTAAGCAAGAGAACACCGAATTCACTCGCCGCCGGGGCAATTTGTTCTTGCATTAATAACAGCAGTGACTAAAAAAATCGATATTCCGACACTAAGTTGAAATTTAGTTACAAGAACTGAAGCGGCATTTACAATAACACCATGTTTAGCACGTTGACTTGAAGACTTGTCTGCTTCTATCTTGAAGTGCTTAATTGACATAAGTGAAAGTATTTTGGCTCCTAATGACATTAGCTGGGTTTTGGAAAATGGTCCAGCGTCGAATAATGAATATGTACGTTTGAGTCAAATAATGTCTTTTCCCGCCAATGAATCAAGCGCATACGTGTTTACGTCCCTCAGTAGTTAACAACTGATAATTTTTCTCTCTCTCACACACTATACACATACATACGTATATACATATATAGATCATCTTTTTCTACGCGATAGGTTCTTTCAGGACCTGAACGATCACGACTCTTCACAACTTCCTATTCGTTGTAGCGCTTAGTAATATTTGTCTTTCCACTACCACCCCATTGTTGTTTTTGCCATTGTAGTAAAAATAAGTCAAGCGTTCACAAAATCAGAGAGCCACACGTTCAAATAGTCGCAAATCAACTCTCCCAGCAATCGAATTGTTTTCTGTTGTCTAGTTCATTGTTCCTAACAATATGCAGTCGAAGGCAGGTATGCTTATCCGTAGGTAGCCCATCGCTGTCATTCCCTTAACCCCACAAACACCACACCCGGGCTATTCCATAAACACTTTTCTGTTATAAACAACGGAATAAGTCTACTAGGGTTTTTCTTTGTGTCATGGAGCAAATGACATCGGCAGTCGCACGCCCTCTGCCTTTCTGAAGGTAAGCGGATTATCTTCTTCGCAGGCATCCATTTAAACAAACTCGCTAGGTATTTAGTTGCTGGTTTTTTTTTTCAGTCCCACTTCCCCTCAAGAAGCCCTGGTTTCGAATCATATGGCCAAGTAGGTACGTATTGAAACGTTCTGATGCAGATTTGAACAAAATATATAAATTCAACAAATAGGTATTCGTCTCCCAAAATTTACACAGAAGATATCCTCTGTTTTTCAGACACATGAATATTTGGTGCAAGGAAGCGCTTACAGTTCAAACTGTTAGGAGAGATCAGATGATGTAACATAAGGTAATACTTTCTGTTGATTTCAGTCCTATTGGGAATGACTTTTATAATCAGAAGCACACAAATACATGATGGGATTTTTTCCTAGACAATAAAATGGGCTGTTTTTTTTTTATCTGACTCAGTCCCGATCTGTCTCGTCTTGAAATCAGAACGCTACGTTCGCTTCTCCGAACTTGCTTTTGTGTATCGACGCCAATTCTTGTGATTTTTCGGCCATATTACTCTTGCTTTGCCAAATTATTGTTAATTTACATTGCATATATCGTTTGCTTGCTTTATATTCTGCCTTATTCATTTCTTTTATTTCTCTTGTTATTGCAGACTTTGTCGATTCTATTTGTTTGAGAGTTATTTTAATTATTTTGCATTTGACCATGGCTACTCGTTCCACATTATATCTTGGTTGAACCGGAGATAAAAATTGCCATTCCACGTCCGAATAAAGCAGGGACCATCGATCAATTAAAGAGCAAGTTGCGTTGCGTTTATTTAGTAAGTACCGAAGAGTTGAGAAATGGTAAGAATTGCGAAATTGTCTTCAGTCGCCACTGCAGACAATTTCGCAATCACTAAGTAAAATTCTGCTGGTTATGACGTGAAAACGCTTTCGGTGAACTCTACAAACTGGTTTTCAGTAGAGTGAGTTTTCCCCATCAAAGCTCTTTGCCGCGAACGAAAAATGTCAAAATCGTTTGGTGCAAGATCCGATGGATATTGAGGGTTGGGTTAAGTAGAACATCCGAGTTCTAAAATTGTTCTCTTGCGTTATTCTTACTGTGGTGGTGCGCTACCATGCACGAGAACATTTTTTTCCTATTGACGAGTGCAAGGCGTTTTTGTTTTACTAAACATTTTCTAGACACGTTGCAACTGCTGGACTTATAAATGTACGTTTATTGATTCATTGCGATTTTAAGAACTCAAAATGACTAATTCTCCAAAGATTGCACACGCAGAACTTTACCTTTCTTCTACAGCACTCAGCTTTTGAGGCCGATTGTTGGGATTTATTCTGGTTAGTCCACTGCCTTTTGTTTGCAACAGTGTCGTATATAACACATTTTCATTCTCTATTATGAGGTATTGTAGGAACGTTTAGTTAAGAGGATACTTTTGTCACTACAATTGGTTTCCTAAAACAGAAATTACTTATGATTTAATCTAACAGATGAATAAAGTCATTCTAAAGTTTATACTGTCAAAGTACATCTATAAACGGCTATTAACTTATTGATCTCTGCTTGTGAAGGTCCTCGTAGACTATGACTTCTGATTGATTTATTCGTTTTCTACGGCTTGTCAACCCTTTGCAGGATATTTAAAGCGAGAAAATATTTTTTAGATTGTAAGAATTTTTGGGAGATAATAATGCTCTTAATGATACAAGGCTTACACCTTCAGCCATGGCTGGTGAGAAAAAAGGTGGTTTCCACTCTTTCTTTCGGTTATGATTAAATCAAAATCAAACAAATACAACAATTTAAATATCTTAAGAGGACGGAAAGTACGACACTGAAATCTGAAGGCGCATTGCGATAGCGAATGATGCGTTAAAACGCTAAGTAAAGAAACAAAAAAAAAGGGTACTGAAATGTTATTTAATATCAGTCCTCTTATATGACAGTAAATGCTTGACAATCTCCTCACACAATGAAATGAGAACGCGCATTGGGATAGCGAAATTTGCCTTTCAAAATCTAAGCAAAGTATTAAGAAACAGGTAAATGTCATTAGAAACAAAAAAAGTACTGAAAAGTCTTTATATTAGTCCTCCTATGCGGCAGTGAATACCGAACAACCTCCTCACAGATGAAGAGACTTGAAGCAACAGAAATGTAGTTCTAGAGAAGAACGCTGAGAATATCATGGATTGAATATGGGGACACAAAGGACACTTTTATTTAAAATCAGGAAGAGACAGTTGAAATTTCTATGGCACCTAATGAGGAAAGTGAGCTAAGCAAATTTGATACTCAAGACATATTGAAGCAAGTGAGATAGAGGAAAAAAACGCATAACCTTCCTAGCGACGTTGAGTAAATGGAGGGCAAAGTTTAGGAGAAATAATTAAAAAAAAGTAGCATTTACTATGAGCTGCAAAGGACAGGAAATTGTGGAGAGCTATCACCACCAACGTCATGAATGGACATGTCACACAGAAGAAAAAGCTCTTTAATTAACTATCGTAGAATAACGTTTTAAGAATTGCAACAGAAATAAGAATTTTTTTAAAAAATAGACATAAAATAATGATGACAATTATTTATATAAGAAATTTATCGTCTGTCTATATTTCTGAGATGAGGTATTATGTACAGTATTTACATTAGTCGGACTATTGTCCTCATCTTTGTCGCCATATTTGTCACAACGTTTCGGCCGTTGTACGCTCCGGCCTTCTTCAGGTGTTTGGAATTTCGAACTGAACACTTTATTTCGATCACTGGGGTAGACTGTTCTAGTTCCACGAGCCATGTTTGATGGATGTCAGTTATCAGTTATCTCCTGCTAATTTTCCCTCTGAAAGTTCTCCACTGCCTTAACCGGGTATTGAACTCACACTCTTTGGGTCTGTCACTGGATCTAACCAACGCCTTTATCCACTGTGCCATGTGTCCTAACAAATGATTATTCTTAATATTATTGATTACAAAAATTTGAATTTCTCTTTCTATTTTGTTTCACTATCTTTCTCTATCTTGCTTTCTTTCTCTTTATCTCTCTTTTTCAGTCTCTCTGTTTTTGTCACTCTCTATTTCAGTCCCTACCCATCTCTAATTGTTCCCCCTTTCTCTCTACCTCTCTCTTTCTCTCTTTTTTTTTAATGTTTCTCTTTCCTTTTCTTGTCTATTCTTTTCTTTATGCAATTTTATCTGTCTCTTTCTATTTTTCTGCCTTTCGCTTTCTCTCATCAATCTCTATTGTTCTCTTTCTCTTCTTTGCTTTCTCTCGGTTTCACTCTTGCTGTCTCTCTTCCTTCTTTCCCTTTCTCTCGTTCAATTTATCTCTCCTTCTCATCTTCCTTCTCTCTTCTTCTTCCCCTCCCTCTCTCTCTCTCTCTCTCTCTATCTATCTATCGATCTATTTATTTCCATTTATTTCCTTCTATTCCTTAAACACCATTCCCATTTCTCACTTTTTCTATCTTCCTTTCTCTCTTTTTACCTCCCTCCCTCACCCTTCATTTATCTCCACGTATCTTGCTTTCTATTCGCTTCATCCACTTCCCCCTTACCCTGGCATACGGCCACATCAAGCTGAAACACCGGTTAAGCAAAGTCGGGTCTCGTCAGTATCTCGATATGTAGCAGCTTGAGAATACCAAATGCTGTAAATTTGGATGGGCAGGTGGTGTAATAGATAATGGCTCGGAATTGTTAATCGGAGAGCTGAGTTCCAATTCCCGTTGGGTTCGTTATATTCCCATAGGTGCAAAATGCCCTTGGGAAAGACGTGAATTCACATATCCCCCACATCTATGGCTTAATAATAAAACTTGTATCACTAAACCGTTATGTAAAAAAAAGAAAAGTTCTTACAATCTGAAAATATTTTCTGGCTTTAAATAACCTGGAAAGGGTTGATAAGTCGTAGAAAACGAATCAATGAATCAATCAATCCCTTACTCACTCTCTCTTTCTTTCTTTCTTTCTCTTTCATTCTCTCTCTTTTTCTCTCGATCTATGTATCTATCTATCTATCTATCTATCTTTCTTTCTTTCTTTTCCTTTTTAATGTTCTCATATTTCTTTGTTTCCTTTTCATGTTCCTTTCTCTTTCTTTTCTCGTACCTCTCCGTATTTCTCTTCCTGTCTCAATTTTCTTTTCCGCTTTCTCTTTCTCTCTCTCTCTCATTCTCTCTCTCTCTCTTTCTCTCTCTCTCTCTACTTCTAAAGTTATCTCGATTTCTCACAATTACAAATAAATCAATCCAAAACGATCCAAATCTCATTAACTTAATTGTGCCTGATTAGTTTAATTCATTCTTTGATCTACAAGGCCTCTTCCTCTTCGGGGTTTGAAATTAACTGTGTGGTTCTATGTAACCTTAACAATGTTGCTATTGAACACAAGTGAACAATGTCCCAAAGCGTTGACGTAAAGCCTATTTACGCTTTATGATTGCCACCCAAAATCAACCATATATTTTGTGGGCTTCCCAAATATTAAAGAGAAATAAGAATTATCGAGTATCAAACAATATCCAATGCTTTACGATTAAATTATCATAGAACCAGCAACATCTATTAATGGGCCTTTCCTTATAAGAAACCCTCAATATTTATTAACTGAACAATCAGTGTTACCGGCAGTTGAAATCTTTCAAAATCTTTCTCTTAAAACGATTTTTCAGGAAAATAGGTTTGTCAAGTCCAGTAACTTTTTTTTGTTCTTTCCTGCATTGATTGGGGTTTCCTTCCTAACGCTTTGTTCGAAGAGTTGTTGAAGGTCAACATTTTGATTATGTCATTGTTTTCTCTTCGCATTACACGTGCTGATGAGGAAAATCCTCAAGTGAAGTTTCTTTTATTTGGTTATTTTGGACAGTTCTTGGTTAGTGATTTTATTGCACCAACACACGGGGTTCCTAATAGATCTGCCTATAATAGATTTTAAAATTAGGAACAAATAAATTTATTATAAACAGATCTATAGATAAATCTGCCGATTGTTTTAATGAACTATTCACGTTTTCATTCAATGAATTCACTGATGAATTATCCAATATCCTGAACCAATTGAAACTACCAACAAGACAGTGAGTGGTGTATGAAACAAAATAATTTTTCATTTCTCATTAATCTGGACAATAAACAAAGTATGAGGAAATATGGATATTACATTAGAAACAAAGAAAAGTACGCTGAACTGCTAGGTAATATCAGTCCACCTATTTGAAGGTGAATTTCTTTACAGATGTAGAGGATACAACAGAGATGTAGTTCTAGAAAAGGATGCTGGGCCTACCATACATGGAACATGTAACAGACGAGGAACTTTTAAGAAAAATGGAAAATAAAAGAACACTTATTTTCGAGAACACTTATTTTCAAGTGTCTATTGAAAATTCTAGGACACATAAGAAAAGATGGCTTGGAAAATGTGACACTCAGAAGCTATATTGTAGACAAGAGGAGCAGAGAGAAGCAGTGAATAAGATATGTAAGAAGCTTTTGTAAATGGATGATATAAGAGAGACTGGGAGGAAAAAACTAAAAAGATTGATTAATTGATTCGTTTTCTACGGCTTATCAACCATTTGCGGGATATTAAACTCCAAAATATATTTTCAGATTTTAAGAATGTTTTATTTTATTCTGGAAATAATAATGATCTAGTGATACAATTCTTACTAATTAACCCATAGTTAGGGGAGAAGATGTGGATTCATACTTTTCCCAAGTGTATTTGCGCGTAAGCGTATATAACGAATTCAACCGGAATTGGAAATCGGCTCTCCGATTAACAGTTCCGAGCCATTATCGATTACACCAATCGCACATCCAAGTATACAGCAGCTGGTATTCCGAAGCAGTCGCCCATCTAGATACTGACAAGGCTTGGCGTTGCTTAACTTCGGTGATCGTATAGGAACCGGTGTTTCAACCTGATGTGGTCATAACTCGCACAAAAAAAAACATTGTTAAGAGCTTCAAAGGAGGATTTTTTTATGGAGAGTTATGATCTGAAGGAGCACGACACAGAAGAAAAAGAAGTAGGTACAAATACGCAGGGGTCGATACAAAAATGAAGATGGGGATATTCGTCCGAATAATTCATGGATTGATGACAATAGATCAGAATATCTGACAGCACTTATGTCGTGGAAAGTTGTCAGTAGTAACGGATCGATATTTCGAAGGGAAAGCTAAAGACATCATTATGAATGTCAATAAATGCAAAAATTAATCAATCGTTCACATCACAAGAGCAGATTTCAATTTGAATGAAATACGCAAAATATAGAAAGATCGATCGGTAAAAATCAATGTGGTCTTTCAAAGAATCAGGTTGATTTGTAGTCATCTGATTCTTATCTACATAACCCCCACTTGACCTTTGCTTACCAGAATGAGTTGAAAAGAAATAAAGAAATAGGCAGTACGAGAACCGAAGAGAAAGAAATAAGGTTAGTAAAATTATATTGCGCCGAACTTGCAGATATTAGAAAGATTTGCCAGCTTCGAAAAACCTTGTCTTCTACATGTGCCCGATTGTCGACCACTGCCATCAGCTTCTTTCCATTTAGTTATCGTTCTACTAAGTTTATTAGCAAGAGAAATAAATGCTAAAAATAAGGAAAAGCGAACATAAAAGATAGCTTCACTTTTATTGCCACTAAGACACAAGGGGTTACTGAGTATAAAAGAATATGAGAAAAAGAAAAACCTTATTAAAGAGAGAGGGCAAAATAAGAAAACAGGAATTAAGAAGACAAAAAAATAACGATTTAACAATTTAAATTTTTGAAGATCGACGTTGACTGGAAAGCAAGAGGCCAGAAGAGATTTCTACCATCGAGGAGTGCGAGAGAAGAAACTGTTAATATAGAATGTATGGTTGCATCTAGTAATTTCAACTGTAAAAATTATGAAACCCAGCTGCCAATCTAGTCCTGCGCTTAAATTCATGGTACCAGAGAGGAACGCTTATCACAAAAACTACTATGAAAATATTTATAGAAAAAGGCACAGGGAAGCCAGATTATGGTCGTGGGAAAATAACTAAAGACGATATGTCAGGTCAGCACGGATAATATTGCAGACACTTATTTCGATTTTGTCAACAATCTCTAAATACAAATCTCAGTCAGATACACGAGAGCTGATGTGGGAGCAATATTCAATACATGAACGATCGGGAGACTTATAAATTCTGGAGAGAAAAATTGTGAACTAAATTTAACAGCAGCAGCAGACCTAGCAATTGATTCAATATTATCTTTCCAGTTCATGTCAGCGAGAAACGTTAGCCCGAGAAGACGCAATGAGACGTCTTCCCACTCCCAAACGAGGTTAGCATTAGCCAGGCTAATGGAATGCAAAATGGATTCTCTAAAAGCAGCGTTTCTCCATTTTTTTTTTTATCCATGGACCACTTTTACTCTTATTTTTTTTTCTTTGGTGAACACCTATAACCGTTCAATGAAAAAAGCTTATTTTATTTTTTTACTGATAGATAAGTTTATGAATCTTTATATAAATTTCCTTATATATATATATATATATATATATATATATATATATATATATATATATATATATATATATATATATATATATATATATAATTCTTCGTTATATATCCTTTTCAGTTTTTATTCAAATTTTACAATCAAAACATCCGGTAGAGTAAAAGGGTCGCTAACTTACATCGCTTCATCTCATTTCTGCTAGTTTTAGAGTTGTTTTTCTATTTTAATATTTTGATATGGCGTAGATTAACGTAGAAATTGAAATTCTCAATTATAACAACTGTTCCGATGTGAAATTGCTCTATGGACCACTAAAATATTACCAGGGACCGTCATTTTGCTTTTTTTGTGTGTAGACCCTCAGTAACGTTACATGGATCCCCTGGGTCCATACTGACCCCGGTTGAGAACCACTGCTCTAAGACGATTAAAAGAGAGCACTTTCGCTTTGGAGGTGTTCAAAATTAACAAGCCATTTCTTGCCCATTTAACAAGAGATTCTAGGTCATTTTTCAGATCACCTTTGAGATATCTTTCCGTAGATGATAAAGGGTAAAAGCCTTGAATTTCAAATGCTGAATTTCAAGACTGTTGAGATTCGATTCCTATAATCTTCCAAAAAGCTGGGATAATTTAAAATTCAAAGGATTTTTTGACAAGGATATTTTAAGAAAAGCACCAAGTAACCTATATAACTTGCTCGTTCAACTGGATATTAAAACAGGGACTAGGAGGGATAAGATGTAGAAAAATATTACTTAGAGCTAGAAAGGATGGGAAGTTGTGGAGAGCCATGATCTTCCGCTTCTTGAAGGAATACAGAACATGGAATAAGAAGAATTCACATGTGCTAAAAGGGCGAAACAAAAACCGAAGTCAAAAAAGAGGCAAATTCAGTTTTTACCCCCTGTGTCAGTGTTCGTGTCCAAGTCAAAGCTCTAATTTTGAATGCAGATTTTCAAGGTAGATACGCAGGTCCTACTCACTTTGACGATTGGCGTAACATATTCTTCCTCTCCACTTGGATGTGGATTGGGTTAAATAAATATTATTCTCTCTTTTTCGTGGTCATGATGTTTCAGAATGTAGGCGATCACGGATCTCCACAATTTCCTTTCCTTTAATATCTGCAAAGTTTACACAGCCATGACTGATCTCGAGAAAGATATTGGAATGTTTTTCCGTGTTGCCATCTCCACGATTTTGAATTCAAAGTTGTTCTTCTTCTAGTCCGGTGAATAACCAAGGCTAGAGAATCGTCTGTTCTGTTATTTATCCCATAGCTAGGAAAAGTTTCATGCCTTTCTCTATAAACAAATAGTTTGAACTCTGTTTGTTGATTTTATTTTGCGCGCTAAAACACGGTAGTGAATTGGATGGTGATGAGGCCCAACTTCACCATTCTTCTATATATGTTCTTAAAAACTTAGAATATTGTTGTCACATATAGTCCGGTTCCCCTGCTATTTACCTAGAACACCTTTGATAAAATCCAAAGAATCAGCAATATGATCGATTCTGATCTGGCGGCTGGACTTCAGTCACTTTCCCACCCCGCCGTAAGGTTGTCTCTCGGAGTCTTCTCTGTAAAAAATGTCATGGTAATTGTTCGGATGTGCTTTTCGATGTGGTAGCTAGACATTCTGAATTTAAGTGCAATACTAGACTGGCGTCTAGGTCTCACCAATTTACAATTGAGCTGGCTAGACGTAGCCGTAAATTCTATGCTGACAGTTTCTTCTCTTGCGC
Source organism: Acanthosepion esculentum (assembly GCA_964036315.1). Taxonomy (NCBI): domain Eukaryota; kingdom Metazoa; phylum Mollusca; class Cephalopoda; order Sepiida; family Sepiidae; genus Acanthosepion; species Acanthosepion esculentum. The sequence continues at coordinate 63,703,954 of OZ038488.1, forward strand.
TTCTCGATTGTGGAACACCCCTTCGTCTCCAGCCAACTTCAATCTGCAAAAAAATTCAAAATCAATCGCTATCTCCTGTCCCCCTGATCACTTTTCCTCTTTCCGCTCATTATTAATGTTCAGTTATGCGCCATGCGTGATACACGCTTAGGCGATCATGTATCTTTCGATACATAGCTGACGAGGCAGATTTTTTTCCCGCAGTAGGTTGCCATTTCTTTCTGCGGTAGACCAGTTGCCATCCAAGCCTGTCCTGCTATATACCCATAGCTTAAGAAGAGGATGCATACCTTTCCCAAAGGTATTAGCACGTAAGTGAATGTAATAGAATTCGACTGGAATTCGAACTCGACTCTCCGATTCCTCAATCCGAACCGCTATCTATTACTCTACCGAACTGTTCGTAATTTTTCACACCCTGTAACTCCTTTTGTCTTAGTCGCTTTACTGCCTTACATGGGGTGATACCGATTAAAAAATGTAAATGAACAGAACGACTTTTTCTGAAGTCGAAATGAATGAAAAATCATTCATTTCTACTTTGGCGACGTGGGACTTTTTTTCCTGACGTTGCCGGTGCATTACGATTTATCTACGATTATATTCGCCAAATCTACAGCATTTGATATTATAATTATCTGTCCACTCTTATTATGAATAAACTTACATCAGACAGCAGTTTGTTTTTTTTGTTTTTTTGTTTGTTTTTTTGCTTTCTGTTTTCTTTTCGCCTTCCCCGAGTGCATTTACATTAGAATAAATATACAATATTAATCTTTATATCGATACGCTTCGCCATATCTATGAATTCCCAAACGTACTGTATCCAATTTATCACTATTATAATACTTATTGTTTGCACTCATTACGTTTTCACACTAACAGTACTCGGTATCCTATTCTGGAGATCAAGTACCGTCAAGTCTCCCCAATACGCACTTTTTAGCGGATTCCAGATTCTCCCTCGAATTTATACTTACTCAAGCCTTCTCGCTAGACTTTTCGAGTTCGTCCCCAAGACTTTTTTAAAACCTACAATTCACCTACTTCAATGCGTGACAGCCACTCACGGTAGTGGGTAACTGTTAAAATGGTAATGGTGAATGCGATGATTGATCGGAATGAAAAAGGATATGGTAGATATGATCGGATAGAAACATAACTGCACATAGAACAGTGCAAGTAATTTCGTTTAATCAAAATATTAACCTTAAAGGAAAGCTGTTCCAGTACTGACACTTATAGTTAATTCTCGCCAGGTTGCGTCGTCAGAGTCGAATCAGCCTCATGAACTCCATATTCCAGTTGTAATGAGGAAATTCCACTCATACATCTTTTTTCCCATGAATTCTTACTTTATGGGCTAGACTCCTGCGTAGATGCTTCCCCAGATACAAGAATGTTAATCTCTCCAAGTCAAGAGTTTGTTGTCATATATCCTCTATTTTCTAATAATCTTCAGCTCTTACTTCCCTTACATTCACATTACATACTTAATTCAGTAACAGTCCCATTTGAGTGGTTCTTGTGCCTTATATTGGGTAAACAATATTTGAAAATGTGCACAATGCCGTGATTGAAGTGGGAATCCAACGCGTTCATCAGATTAGTAAAAAAAAAATTGTAACATTACTCAGTTCTTTGGGCTCTTCCCTTTCGCCTCAGACATCAGGAAATGATACTCGCCCGTTTGAGATACTGATACTCGCCCGTCTGGTTAGTTGACCTACCTGAACCTGGGCATGATAAGTACGGCATTATGATCCTGAATGGATTAATAAGTATATATTCAAAATGGGCTGTACAAAGACACAATTTACTACCTGACTGACTGATAACAGCAAAGAGATTAACTGTTGTACAAAGATAGAATTAAACGGAACAAGTTGATGATTGTTGGGTCGAGGTCACTAAGATGTGAAAAAAACATGCTGACAGAGTAATAAATATAGATGAGATAATTCCAGTTCTTAATAAACACAAACAAAGGTGAATTACGTACTGTACTTTGGAGAACAGAATAAGTAATTTCGTTAAATGAAAAATAACAACTATTGTAATTTTGGCTAATACTCGTCGCCAAAATGTTGTAACCCAGAAAAGATTACCGAATAGAATAATCACACGATGGTTGGTAATGAACAATAATACTTAGGACAAGAACAGCACATATAGGATTCGCCATCGGCGCGTAGAAGTACTTAATTGCTGGAAGTGAGTAAAGTGAATTCCACAATGAATCTCCAACTAGATGATATCTACCAACCGACCCATGCGGTCAGATGTGGCACAAGGCCGAATTTAATGTGGGATATCCGAGCCAGTACATTCGACCAAAAATTCCCCGTAGACACCGTATAAAACGGGGTCGGGTAGCTGTTTTCCGAGACGAGACTCTGCCCTTCGTCATAGCCTCGTCTGGGGATCCTCTCTGCCTGGAGGCAGAGAGTTGGCCAGCACAGCTGGAGACGAATTTCCAACTGAAGGATATCTACCAACTGCCCCACGCGGTCAGATGTGACACAACGCCGAATTTAATATGGGATATCCGAGCCCGTAGGCTTGGTCAAAATATTCCCCGTAGACCCCGTATAAAACGGGGTAGGATGGCTGTTTACCGAGCCGAGACTCTGTCATTCGACATAGCCTCGTCTGCGGATCCTTTCTGCCTGGAGGCATAGAGTTTGACCAGCACAGCTGGAGACGAACATACTGCAGACCAACATACAATATTTACTACTGTATTTATGTAAATGGGAACGTACCCATTATCGTCGGTGGGTATGCTACAATAACAACACAAAACAAAACCTGCACTAGTTCAAAACTTTAGCGCGAAGTCTCGCCATGCTACGTGGTCGGAGTCAAATCACCCTCATACCCTACGTATTCCAATTATCAGGAGTAAATTCCATTCAACTTTTTCAAAAAGAACTGATACTGTGTGGAACAAACTCCCTCATGTATGCTTCCCTGAACACTACAATCTTAACATTGTCAAGTCAAGGATCAATGGTTATCTATCCTCCTTATCCTCATAATCATAAATTCCTACATCCTCCTCTTGCGTTCTTATCACACACCTCCTTCAATAACCTTCTACCTTAAGTGGCTCATGAGTCTTGTATCGGATGAACTTTCAGAATCACGAGTTCCGTAACTCGTTAAAGATGTAGAGGCACCACATGTAGTGCAGCCGCAGTAGAAATGGTGTGTCTTGGGCAAGATAGTCTGACAAAGCCAAACCCTCTTCAGGCTGGTTTAAATTCAGAGTTTTTCCTTCTCCTAGTCCCAAGGATATAGAACCCGGTGTGGCCTGCTATTTACCCATAGATTTGGGGGTGATAAGAAATGGATTTAAATCTTTTCCCAAGGGTATTAGTACGTGTGAATGTCATGAACTCAACTGGGATTCAAACTCGGTTCTCCGATTCCTCAACCCGAGCCGCAATCATACCACCAGATGAACTTTAATAAAAAGAAAACAGTGCAGTATAGAGCGGTTACAAAACCCTTGCTAATACAGAGAGATCGAGACACACTAGGTGCTAAGTTTAATTAATCACTATAAAAAGCAGGCTGTGAAGAAAGGCTGAATTATGAAAAGATCTTGCAATCTAAGTCACAGGTCTAATAATCGTCAGTAAAAGAAAGTACATTTGCCAATCTGATGATACAGTGTTACGGACAAATGGTTGCTGCATGAGGCCGTAAGAGGAGGGGATAAGAAGTACAGATTATGAGAATATGTACGATTGATAACTTTTGACCCTGAACTTGAAGAAGTTAAGATCGTGGTGATCCAGAATAGTATCCACTCGCGAGTCTGTTTCACAAAGTATTCCTTGAAATGAAATACAGGAGGCACGGTGAAGTAATGGATAACGGCTCGGACTGAGGAATCGTAAAGCCGAGTTCGAATTCCAGTCGAATCCGTTACATTCACTTTACATGCCTTGGATGGCAACTGGTCTAGAAGGTCAACTCTGAATTCAAAACCATTCGGCGTCTGCACCGGCATCCGGCGGCCTCTTGGTTACTCCTACCTCTGCGTCTGTGGAAATTCTGCGGCAAGTAAGAGCATATTCCTCCCTCCACTGGGATAGCACGCGAGGTGTGGGGACCGCGTGTGAAGTTCAAACTCCCTTGTTACTCCATTTCAAGAGTTCGCCGCCGTTGGAATCGGGAATGGTTGTCGCTCGTTTCAGCATTGGCGACGGATCGCCGTGCTTGGTCGGCCTTCGTTCCGGACGCGGTGAATTCCTTGGAAGGAGCCGGCTTAACCGATCCAGGGTGAATGCCGCAACATACATGCATACAATGAAATACGAAGAGAACGAGAATGGTTCGACAATCTGTATATGCTATGTTCTTAGCTGTAAAATAGAGAATGTTGCTCGTCAGAACATTTTCCATGGAAATAGCGATAAAGAAACGAAAGGCTTGCGACGTCTCGGCTGCGTGAAATTAATTGTACGATGAAAAATAGTTAATCACCCACAAGGCCGCGCCACCGCTTTTGAACTCTACCAAGGCTTAAAGGAGATGATTGGATAGTTTCATCCCATATAAGGTAACAATACACTATTTTTGATCTGATCTAGTCAGGTACGTTTTGGGGAGGTATTAGTTTCGCCTGTTCATATCTTCACATCTGAGGCCCGAAATGCCATATACGAAGTGGCGAATTATCTTTATTACTTTTGTATCCCACTCGAACAGCGTCTTTCCAAGATCCGCTGCTTTGTAGAACAGATTACCGAGGGAATGTTTCTCCGATCAGTAGAATCTTAACCGTTATTTATCCACCCTACATATCCTCATAACCTGCTGTTTCTTTGTCCATAAAACGACGCCGTTTAGTAAGACTAATACTTTAATTGGCTCTTGTGCACTTTATTGGGAAGAAAATTGAAAAATCACATTTATTTAAAGATCAGTCGTCCATATTAATAAGTTTAGAATAGAAAATTTATTTTGGAGACAGATAAAATAGTGAATAGTGTTACGATTTTGCTACAATGGGAGAAGTGTTGGATGGCGGGAAATAATTCACCACCTACAAGGTTCTGTAAACGCTTTTGAATTCTGTAGAGTCTGGAAAGTGAGGATTGGGCCGCTTCAGCCCAGATGTGGCAACAATATCCCATTTTAGATCTGATCTGATTCTTTTAAACATAGCAGAATGAGGCAAGGTGCCGTAATGATAGCGGCTCGGATTGAGGAATCGGTGAGCCGAGTTCGTAATTCCAGTCGATCCATTACATTCACTTACATGCTAATATCCTTGGGAAAAGAATGAATCCTCTTCTTCTCCACCCAGTTATGAGTAAATAGCAGGACAGACTGGGTTCTATAGCCTTGGATGGCAACTGGTCTACCGTAGAAAGAAATGACAACTTACTGCAGGAAACATTTCTGCCTCGTCAGTCATGTATTGAAAGATACATGATCGCCTAAGCGTGTATCACACATGGCACATAATTGACTGACTGAATGCGAATGAGTCAGGTATATTCTGGAGAAGACTATTTTTCCAGCATCTTTAGCGACGAATCATATATATGTTCCACTTGAAGTTTGGGGTGAAATTTAGTTCCAAATGACGTACTAGGGGATGGCCCTCTTTGAGAGGGTAAACATTCATCATGGCTCGTGAGAATTGAGTGTTAGTTCGCTAATAATGAAAAGTTACCAGGACGGTTTTGGAGGTATTGAAAGTTGAAAGGCCGTTCACCCCTGCCCAATCAGCTCTTACAGCTGGATCAAAAGAAAGATCAGCTACCAGTCTACCAAAGTATTTAAGTCAAAATAATGTTCCCGATAACTTTTCCTTTTTTAATAGGGTGATCATAGCTCTCTACAGCTGTCTATATTACCCGTGAATAACTATTACTTCCTGGAAAAGATAGGGGAGCGCTTTACTGTTGCTTTCTTCACGGTTTTAGATTCAGACTAGTCTTTCCAGATCGCTGCCACACACGGCGAATGAGTTAAGAATACTATGTTATTTAAACCCTAGTTGGAGAAATTAAACTATAGATACTTTCGCTAAAAATGGAGAATTTATTTGGTTTTCATCTCCTATATTTATCCATTCAATGGAGTCTGGTTTGGTTTTGTTTGGTTTTGTTTATTTTGTTTTACGGCATATCACCTCAATGGGTTATTTAATGCCGACAAGATATTTAGGATAGGTTCTTATGAATAGAATATGGATTCTTTGTAAGAAATCGGTTTGCAGATCAGGTTTCATTGAAGTATTTTCATAAAGAAGGTTTTTGTCAAATCTATTGTTTTTAATATTTTAAAAATATGTATTATTGGCAATATTTTTTTCAAAAAAATGCATGGGTGGTATTTTTACTATAAAAATCTATTTTTATACTTACATACTGTTTTGACCCCAGCTTAGTGCTTAACTATTTGCCCATAGGGATCCTAATACGTGCTACCACCTCGCGTCAGGGTGGACCTGGAAAAAGCAGCAATTAAGAGGTGGTTCCAAGCTTCTCAAAATCTTTCAATCACGATTTGCTGCAGGATGTATTTTATCGTCATGCCCAGAACGCTCAATGGACTCGGAAACGGACTTGACGGATTAAATATACTATGTTTGTTATAGGGGATGAAAAACCATAAAATATTGTACAGACATGCTAGGCCGGTCAAAGGTCAGAGCAACATTTATCGCCTTTCTATTGCTGCAGTAGGCAATGGTTAAATGACATCAGCTTGTCGCTACGTTCTATGGCGTTTGACTAAGGTAAGGAATTGAGTTTAGTTGATACACAGTAAATTTTCTGGCGAATATTTTGTCCATGTTTCAATTCTTTGCTTTAATTTCTTGTTCGTTTTCCTAATTCCTAAGCCCTTCAAAACCCCAAGAAAAGGAATCGTTTACTTCGTTAGATGCCTTAATAGTCTTTAAATGTCTGCTATTTTTTTATTCATTGTATTTTTTATTTTTTCCCTTCTCAGTTGAAATCTCTAAAAATGATGTCTGGAAAATTACAAAGGAAAAAATATTATTCATTAGTCGGTGCATTGACAAATCATTAGACAGAACAAAACCAAAAAAAAAGAATTTCTTCAAAAGACAGTGCGAAGAAATCCCAGAGCATTTCGATTGTTAATCTACAAAAGAAATCATGCCAAATAAGCACAGAGAGAGCTAAATACTTTTCAATTGCTAAGAAATTCCTCTGGAATTATGGACTGGACAGTTGCAGACAACGATGTTTAGACGCTAAGGATTACAATTTATTTCTCTGATTTGGAACGTCCCGCCAAGCTCGATTGTTTTACTTGGTTTTGCTGCTTAAGATTACATAAAAATAGACTGGTTACACCGTCGAGCCGTACTGATTAACAAGCTTGTCTAGCTGATTATTTCTAGTAATCTAGTGTTAAATATACGCTTCTAATTTAAAAAAAATTATTTTTGGTGATAAATCTTTAAGAAATATTTGGAAAGAGAAAGCGAAAAAGAAAGGATTTGTAAATTTTGCACGAATTAGGATAAACGTGAAACAATATTTTTCTAGAAAAGTTATATATTTTTTCAGTGCTACTATAGTATATCTACCGTCCATTTTGTACTATAGTGTGATATCTACTAATCATTTTGTACTATAGTATGATATCTACTAATCATTTTCTACTATAGTATGATATCTACTAATCATTTTCTACTATAGTATATCTACTATTCATTTTGTACCATAGTATGATATCTACTATACATTTTCTACTATAGTATATCTACTATTCATGTTGTACTATAGTATGATATCTACTATTCATTTTCTACTATAGTATATCTACTATTCATTTTCTACTATAGTATGACATCTACTATTCATTTTCTACTATAGTATGATATCTACTATTCATTTTTTACTATAGTATATCTACTCTTCATTTTCTACTATGGTATAATATTTACCAACTGTTGGAAGCATGAAATATGTTAGAGTTAGGGTTAAAGGCAGTGAACAGTGAACTGATTATGTATTAAAAATCATTTAAATTTTTTTATACAAAAAATAAAAATAATTCATCAAATAGTAATCTTAATATTTGTAAACTAATTTGATGTCATTTAAAAAGACAGCAAACAGGTCATCGTTTTTCCTGAGTATTTTCCAGTAATAATGAGTGCGTCGTCATTTACGGTAAGTCGCAAATGCCTCAGGAGATATCATAATTTAGTAGCACCATTTTTCTATGAAACTACATTTGTTTTTAATTATATATTATATTATAAAACCATTATTTTACGAGCATTCATTTTATGAATCAATTAGTATTTTTTTATTCCTTTGCCTCTTTAATGACAATATGATTTAATGACAATATGATTTAATGACAATATGATTTAATTACAATATGATTTAATGACAATATGATTTAATGACAATATGATTTAATTACAATATGATTTAATTACAATATGATTTAATGACAATATGATTTAATTACAATATGATTTAATGACAATATGATTTAATTACAATATGATTTAATGACAATATGATTTAATGACAATATGATTTAATTACAATATGATTCTCTTAACAATATATATTATAACAAACATAAAGTAAATATATAAATGCGGATGCGCGGTGGTGTATTGGATCGTGGCTCGCAATGATAAATGGAAAAACCGAGTTCTAATTACACCTCGTTACATTCACTTAGGCACAAATAACCTTTAGAAATTCATGATTCACTTCTCCCCCAGCTACTTTATCCATAGCCTTGACTGGAAAGCATTCGAAGTCTAAGAGAACGACAACTTTGTTTTCAAACCAGCCTGGAGAGAGTTGGGCTCCGGTAGAAACACCACTGTTACGGCTATAGTAAACCTGGTGTCCCTATGGCTCCCAATGGGTTACAGGAATCACGACTCCCTTAACCAGGAAGTAAAGGATGTTCCAGTAACTTGGACAGATTTTAAATGTGGACGAAGTTTAAGCGCCTAATGGTTTATTTCATTTTCTTTCAGATTTGGCGGACATTATTTTTCACATATAATTGCCATGACTTAACTAACATGGTCCAATAGAGAAATAAATAAATTTTCACTAATAACACTGATTTATTTAATGCTAACTTTGATCCGTATTAATGAAACACTCTTATATATAATCCGTCTTAATGAAACACCTTTTTATAAAAACCGGATCATGGGGTGGACACGAAAATAAATACCCCCCACATACACACACTAGTATTATTAATATATGTCTATATTTCTGAGATTAGTTATTGTAATCTTCATCTTTATTGTCATATTCATGAGGTTTCGGTCGTTGTACGCTCCGGCCTTCTTCAATGATATACGTTGGAATTTCAAACCAAACCCTTTATTTAGTCTACTGGGGTAGATTGTTCTCGTTCTTTTCTGGATATCTTATGCCCAGTAGATAAAAAACGTTGGTTGAAGTAATCCAGTCACTTGACCCAGAGTTGTGAGTTCAATACCTGGCCACAGGAGAGATGAACAAAAACTTGGAGAGTGGAATTACTAAAGGAAAATAACTGAAACTGAATTATTATCAATGAATTGCCTACCAAAGGTTGTGGAACTATTTCACATTGCAATATCACTGATTTGGAATTCAAATTTTTTCTCCTCTTGAACTTATTGCCACTCAAGGCAAGAGATCCCAGTCTACCGTGCTATTTAATGAATCCGGTCAGAAATACTGAATTGGTGCATTTCCCAGCGGTGCTTGTGCGAAAGAGAAAAAGAAACAACAGACGTGGTCAGAGATTGAAATCGAATTCCGGATTCCGCGCCGATAACCGACAGGCTACTGACACGTCATTGGAGCTATCAATGTTTATGCTCTTTGAATAACAACAACTGACCTTTCATCTTTGTCGGCATTATTACAATAATTGGATATTAAAACGGAAATATTTACGCAGAATATATATATATATATATATATATAGAGAGAGAGAGAGAGAGATACAGAGAGAGAGAGAGATGTAGATGCATATTTATACCATATATATATATATATATATATATATATATATATAGTAGACCGATGAAAGAAATTCAAGAGATAAAAAAACAGCAATAATAATATTCATAATAAGACTATTATACATATATATATATATATATTTCAGAAAATTATATATATGTATGTGTAATTACACACACACACACACATATATATATATATTAAAGAAAAACTGTTCACGCATGTTTATTTTATATATATATATATATATATATATATAGTAGACCAATGAAAGAAATTCAAAAGATAAGAAAACAGCAATAATAATTTTCATAAGACTATTATACCATATATCTATATATATATATCTATATATATATACATATATATATATATATATATACATATATATATATATATATAATAAACATGCGTGAACAGTTTTCTTTAATATATGTGTGTGTTTGTGTGTAATTACACATACATATATATAATTTTCTGATTTATATATATATATATATGAAAATTTCTCAAATTTAACTTTTAGAGAAGACAATATTTGTAAATAAATGACAATAAGAAAACAGTAATTGCTGACGCGTTTCGTCCTAATGCGGACTTTTTCAAAGCAAGTAACGAAATGATTTTAATCAAACAAAGAAAATTAATAAATATATATATATATGTTTGTATATTGATAAGTATGTATAAGGATGTATATTGAAAGATTGTTCACGTATGTTTCTTATAATAATAGATATAGTAGACCTATGAAAGAAAATCGAGAGATAAGAAAACAACAATAATATTATTG
>OZ038488.1:63719753-63867253 GCA_964036315.1 Acanthosepion esculentum
ACCCACACTTCCTTCCCCAGAGAGCTCAACCGAAATTAATTTTTCAGTAGTATATATATATATGTATATATATATATATATATAAGAAACACCTCTACAGCCTTGGATTATATACCAATGGATTTGTTACCTTTGATATATATATATATACATATATATATATATATATATATATATATATATATATATATATATATATATATATATGTACATACATGTGTGTGCGCCGCTCTTGGTAAAGTGATAAACTACTACATCCGGCGGCAAGGTCTTTCAACGGGGGATTTTGACGAGCGTGGAACCACCTCTTAATTGCTGTTGTTCCCAACTCCACCCTGACCCGAAATGTTAGCACCTGTCAGGCTCTAAGCTATGGGCAAGCGGTGAACACTCAAACAAAAATCAACGGTACATTTTTATAATAAAATGACCAACAATACACTCTTTATAGCAAAATGACAATGCATCACTAAAAAATATACTTTTTTATAGTAAAATTACCAACAATACATTTTATGACCTGCAAAATATATATAAAAAAAATCATACATTTATTCTGAAATCATACTTTTATTCATTATGTACAAAATATCTGTAGTTGAAAGCATAAAATTACGTATTTAGATTTCGGCATTAAATAACCCATAGAGGTTGATATGACGCAAAAAAAAAATAAAACAACCAAACAACCAACATAAAAGAATTCTTTCATGACATTAATCCATATAATATCTCTGTATTCTAAAATATAACTTCAACAAACTACAACATAAAACATACATACCACAGCCTCTAGTAATTATGTCCACACAAACATGTATATGCACAAAAGCTAAGTATCGTCTATCATGTATTCAACTGTGAAAGCAGAATAACATATTATATATTTGTTGGATATCGATTGAGGAAAGACTTTTTGGCATTACTTCCGCTGCATCAGTGTGCAAGCGTCAATCTGAACTGGTGATAGAATAGACGGGAAACGCATCCGGTGGGTAAAATAAACTGGGCACACAGGTGTTCTGAACGGAAAAAAATTCGTGCTTGCATGAGTGCATGCCGGAAGAGGCTCGGCCACACGGAGTTGCGTAGGCGACATACCGGAAGAAGGCATAGCCATGTGAAGTTGTGTAGGTGTCAAAATGTTATTCAACCGGTCCGATTCTTGGTTAGAGGTTCACCGAAGATTTGTCTCCGTTAATTCCTGTGTGCGCAGTCCTAAACTCTGTGATTCTATCTCACTCTACTCATTCGCCGTAACATAAACAATAAAGATATTTATATATTTTTATATCTAAGTGTTCGTCGCCTTATTTGAGCCCAGCAGCAATATAATAAGTATTTATTTCTTCAAAGTTCCCCAGGAAATTAAATTTCGGCATTAAATGACCCATAACGTGTTGATATGTCTTTCATCAAACAAATCATTCAATCAATCGAAGAAGGATTGTCTTCGCCAAGACCCACACGCTTCACTCGCTAAAACAATTCTTAACCATTGATCTAAGAAAGCGGTGTATACAGCTGACTGTTTAGATATTTCTGAACTTGTTTGGCACCATGCATGATATCCATATCTAGAACTGATGAATCTGTTTTTAAGAACATGGCACGAGTTTTCAAGTTAATGTTTTGGTTTTGTGGCAATTTACGTTGATTGTCGAAAATAAATCTAGTGTAGGTTATTCTTTGTTCAATTTCTGTATCTCCTTTGCCATATTTGTTATAGTTATTTTCCAAGCGTAGCTTAGATATGGCACAAGGTCGAAAGTATGGAGCACCCAGTAAGGATCGAACTCACTACAGAGCCGTAATTGTTCTAGCGAGACAAGCTTGCTAACCATTACAGCACCTCGAGGTGCCCAAATATGATTTTCCAAGCGTAGCGTAGATGTGGCACAAGTCCGAAAGTATGGGGCACCCAGTGAGGATCGAACTCACTACAGAGCCGTAATTGTTCTAGCGAGACAAGCTTGCTAACCATTACAGCACCTCGAGGTGCCCAAATATGATTTTCCAAGCGTAGCCTAGATGTGGCACAAGTCCGAAAGTATGGGGCACCCAGTGAGGATTGAACTCACTACTCAGTCGTAATTGTTCTATCGAGACAAGCTTGCTAACCATTACACCGCCTCGGGGTGCCCTTGCTAGATTTGTTATAACTGATCTATATGCCTACATCACCTATACTAAATTTGAGCCTTGTCAAAACGTTGCTAAGGGCTACAAACGATAGGAAGACGTATAGACTCATGATCGCCCACATCCTGAAGCGACACGTGACATATATGGAGAAAAAGAAGAAAATTTAGTCCACATCTTGGAATGCCTCTTTTCATGACAACCATGCATTTTGTCTTCCTACTGTTAATAGTCCCTTCTTCTCGCTTTCCTTTGCTGCGTCATCTAAGAGTTATTTTAGTTTCTCACCTTCACCATTATCTCCTTTATAAACTATTGTTATTTATTTGTCATCTTCATATTGAATGATAATAATTTTTACATAAGATTATTCTTTCCTTCGTATTCTTTCTAAAACCATAATGTCTTTCATAATTGAACAAATTTGTTTATTAAATTTACTTGGATTTTTGGTCACGGTTGTCATTCTCGCAAAATCAATGGGAATTATCGATTTTCACGCACTTAAGCGAGATTGACCTCCGAGACCACAAATCCATTTAAGTCACATATAACTGCGAATTCACTTTTCATAAACTTTCAGCATTTGGAAAGAAGAAGAATTAAACTCCATTAAAATGTATAACTTCATATATAGAAACAGCGATATCTATGACTGAAGTACTGCGGCTGCGTAAAAATTATCGACAATCTTCGCCCACCCCACCTCCAAAAGCGTTATTTTTTATGGATACACTTATTTAAGTAAACAGTATTAATTACATTTACCAGTCTGAATAACATATAAACAGAAAATATATTAAATATTTGTCGTTTCCTATGATATATTGTCAATGTTTACATTAGGTTACGAATACAGAGCAGATATGATAGATCGAGAAAGATCGGTGAATGTGTGTGTTTAAAAGTATTAATTAAAGCTTTACTTAACCAAAAGTGTTATAACCGGTTATAGCACGCCAGTCTTAATTGTCGCCGGAGAATGCATAATTTCTATGAAATTCCTCGAACATTCAAGCTGGTACTCGGAATTAATACTGTTTAATTACATATATATATATATATATATATATATATATATATATATATATATATATATGTGTGTGTGTGTGTGTGTGTGTGTGTGTGTGTGTGTGTGTGTGTGTGTGTGCGTGCGTGTGTGTGTATGTGTGTGTGTGTGTGTGGTGGACTCTCTCGTCGTATTCGACGTAGGAAGGATTCATAACTTTCCCAAGGGTATTAGCAAGTAAGTGAATATAATGGATTCAACTGGAATTCGAACTCCAAGCCACTAACCACTACTATATATATATATATATATATATATATATATATATATATATATATATATATATATATATATATATATATATATATATTAGAATCTGTCGTTGCCTTCAACGCATGAAGTACAGTCACAATACTCACATAGTGTATTATAGTGGCGAAGGCTTACTGAGAGGTATATAGAGAACTGGTATACATAGTCCCACAATGACCCCAAACGACCTTCCTCGGGTTTTGAATTCAAAATGGTCCTATTCTAGAGTCTATATATTTATAAGAGCCAGATCAGCCAAAAAATGGAGTAGTATTGCCATATTTAGACAGGAGGTGTCCGACCCTCACTTTCCAGTCTCAATAAGAGCCCGAAATGATCACAGAGTCCTTGTTGGAGAAGAATTATTTTTCATACTCGAACATCTCTCTCTCTCTCTCTATCTCTCTCTCTCTCTCTCTCTCTCTCTCTCTCTCTCTCTCTCTGTCGGGATATGGCGAGTCTCTCACTGCTCTATCGCTACTACCATGGAAAGTGCTCGGACGAACTTCATTTCCTGGTTCCACCCGGTCTAACCTTCGTGGCTATGACCCACTATGTCACTTACATATTAACAAACTACCCTTATTCGTTTCGTATTCCATCGGCGCGAAGTAAGTTCCACTCAAACAGCTTCTTACCGCGAACCACTGCCCTATGGAACAGACTCCCAAGAGGATGTTTCCCCGATCACTACAATCTTAACCTGTTCAAATCTAGAGTCAACCATTATTTTCCCTTTCTATCCATATAAACTACCACTTAACGCAACCTTGTACCTCGAGTGACCCACGGTATTTGTACCGGGTGAATCTTACTGTAAAAAACAAACAAAATCAGTCTTTCGTATGTATTTACAGATAGCTAGTTAAACAAGTATGACTATCGCTGAAATGTTGTTGTTTTTTTCCATCTACCCGAGTTTCAGAATTCAGAGTTTTCTTCTTCTAGACTGATTACTAACCAAGACTGAAAAGATCAGTCTGCTCTACTAGTTTTGATCGTGGGGAGAATAGATAGGTTTATTCCTTTTCCAAGAGTATTTGCGCCAAAGTGAATGTAACGAACAACTGGAATTCAAACTCTGCTCGCACCTGGCAGATCTATCGCTTTTCTTACCCTCCCACCTGGTGGATCTATCTCTTTGCCTATAATCACACCTGGTGGATTTAGCCTTTCGCGTCGCTTCACACCTGGCGGATCTGTCTCTTTGCCTAGCCTCACACAGGGCGGACCTATCTCTTTGCCTAGCCTCACACCTGCCGGATCTATCTCTTTGCGTAGCCTCACGCCTGCTGGATCTATCTCTTTGCGTAGCCTCACACCTGCCGGACTATCTCTTTGCATAGCCACATACCTGCCGGATCTATCTCTTTGCGTAGCCTCACACCTGCCGGATCTATCTCTTTGCGTAGCCTCACGCCTGCTGGATCTATCTCTTTTCCTAGCCCCACAACTGCCGGAATATCTCTTCGCCTATCCCCATACCTGCCGGATCTATCTCTTTGCGTAGCCTCACACCTGCCGGATCTATCTCTTTGCGTAGCCTCACACCTGCTGGATCTATCTCTTTGCGTAGCCTCACGCCTGCTGGATCTATCTCTTTGCCTAGCCTCACGCCTGCCGGATCTATCTCTTTGCCGAATCTCACACCTGCCGGATCTATCTGTTTGGCCAGCTCACTATCGTCTCATTTCATTGCCTCCCACTTGGTTGATCTATCTCTTTTCTTTGGTGGATCTATCTTTTTTCCTGGCGGATCTATCTCTTTTCCTTCCCTCACACCTGGTGGATCTGTCTCTTTGCCGAGCCTCACACCTGGTAGATCTAGCCCTTCGCTTCGTTTCAAACCTGGTGGATCTATCTTTTCACCTAACCTGACGCCTGTTGGATATATCTCTTTGCATAGCATCACAACTGATGGCTCGATCTCTGCCTCTCTTTGAGAGCTTATACGAGATGCTCTGAGCTGTTCAAAATATATAGTCTCCTTCTGTGTGTCGTCTGTAAGTGTTAATTTACCGTTTGCTTTTTCCAACCACGGCAGCCTATCATGTGTAGCCTAACATCACGAAAAGACTCACTGAACGCCCTAACAATAAAAGACATTACAAAAACAAAATCATTGTGAACTTTGCTTACGGTGCAATAAACAATAGGATCAATGTTTTTCTTCTTTTTAAAGTGCACTTCTGTGCCATTTCAGTTGAACAGATCTCTTTGTTTTTGGTTTTAAATAACGTGTTTTATTTAATATCATTCTGAATAAAATATCATTGTAAGTACGCACAGAGGGGGTTCTTCTGTACAAGTTTTTAAAGAATGTGAATGTATTTTTGTAGACATTTTTTTAATATATTTCCTGTGCTAAGATACAGTAGTACTTCCGATAGTGTAAATATGATTAAACAAATGGTGACTGTGTGTGAGCGTGAATGTCTTACAACCGAGAGGACGCACGTGTTTCTTCATTCGTACATCAGAGAGTTTTCTGTCACCGTTGTTGCGTTACTGAAAAACGGAATTAAACAACATGGCGTCAGTCGGTTTAGAAAAATAGACAGAACGGAATTGAATTGAGCGATACAATAACGAATTATGCAATGTTAAACCTTTACAACAAGCCACTGTCTGTAAATGTTTACTTGTCTTAATAGCCAATCCTATCTTTTTTTTTCTTTCTCGTTATCTTACTCTCATTCATTAAATTACTGCGGAGAACTTTCAAAAGCGATTTTTCACTCAGCTATCAGTCTCCGTATCTATTTATCTGTCGGAATCTTCTTAAACTTGTGTTCGTATCGATTTAGACACGACATGAAACTTCCGCTCTCTCACACGTTCGAGATATCTTTAATATTTTCTCTTGCGTCATATCCTCTCAACCCTTATTGATTTTGAAAACGTTACTATTACAAAGCGCTCGCTTTTCTTTATTCTGTGTGAACTGACGTTTGCACTCTATTTCTCTTGTCATTCTCTCTTTCTAACTACGCATAAATATATATATATATATATCTACATAAATAATGGCCGGCTACTCCTAACACACCCATCGGCTAGGGCAGCTAGTCAGGTTCTATTGTATACGTCTGCTCAGGCACATTTGTGTATGTTCAACACCCACAGAGCTCATCTTTGGTTTATATTGCAACAACTCAGAGCAGATCTTAGCTACAGTTTTTATATGGGAGAGAGCGCATAATCTACCATGATCATCAGTTTTAAACAAGGCTTTGAAAGCATCGGTCACGATGACTTGTGACTTCGTGCGATCACAAACATTGACGGCTTCCAAAAAGTTTCATCTATCTAATTTCACTCACAACGCTTGGATCACGACAAATCGACTTTCTGTAATGGTTACCATGCTTATCTCGCTAGACCAATTAAGACCGAGTATTGAGTTCGACCTCACTGGGTGCCCATTACATTCGGCCTTGTGCCACATCTAATCTACGCTTTAAAGCTATCATATTTAGGTACTTCTACGTCGTGTAATGGTTAGCAAGTTTGTTTCGCTCGATCAATTACGACTGAATATTAAGTTCGTTCCTTACTCAGTGCCCTATACTTTCGGCCTTGTGCCACATCTAAGCTACTCTTTTAAACCACTTCAACGCTTGATCAAACAGAGATAGTTTCGGGTAATTTCCAATGGTTTCGCACGGTGTAATCGTCTTCCCAGGCGGGTAACATCAAGAAATTGGAAACTACATATATATATATATATATATATATATATATATATATATATATATATATATATATATATTGGTTTATATATATCAAGAACAATTTTAGGAGAAAAACTATAACAAAATGGAAAACGTTTTCGCCCTTTAGCACTTCATCGGACTAAAGTCATATTACGTTAATGCGACTACACATGCGTATGAAGGAGAGGGGACGCCGAGAATTTTAAGTTTACATATTTGTTTTGTATATATAATGAAATCAGCTAGAATATATACCCTAAACATATATTTTGAAATTACAGAAGTGACGATCTATACGTAAATAATCCCTTCAGTTGCATCACTACTCTTTCTGTCTGTCTGTCTGTCTGTCTGTCTGTCTCTCTCTCTCTCTCTCTCTCTCTCTATATATATATATATATATATATATATATATATACAAATATTTAAGTAAATGCTCTGTTTATAATAAACAGTATTAACACCATTTACCAGCTTGAACGTCCAAGAAATTTTCATAGAGAATATGCGTCCTCCGACAGGAATCGAACCTGTATCCTACACGGAACCTGACGTACTATAGCAGTTTAGTTGAAGTTGGGTTGAAGGCCAAGGGGAGTTCATTAAGTATGTTTTGCTTATTTTATCTATATTTTCTATCATTTTCCTTATTTTCAGTGAAATTTGAATATAAATTATGCCATGTCTATGTCCTTTCGATTTTGTAAATTGTCATCCAAGAGCTTCTCCTGATAATATTCTGACCTAATATATTCATTACGTTTCGTGTGTTATGACCGTTTTACATTTTTTTCAAATATCGCGTCTTTACACCTCATGTCGGGTATTTAACATATCGAGTCTTCACGACTCACTATTTTTTGTGCTTTTATTTTTCTGAAAACTATTTAGAATGCGTCTTTTTGATTTTGGTAAAATTTAAATAACAGTAGGCTGTTTGTTTTGGGGTTTTTTTTTTACATTTAATGCTTGGGGCATTTTTTGTCGTTTTTAACTGGTTATGCGAAATCGTGTTTTATGTATGCAACATATGTACTTAAAAATACGAGATTAAATCTAGAAGCGTTCTAACGTTTCTTGATATTTCTTCCTAATTAAATTTCCATTTCAAATTTAATTTCCGAAATTTAAAATTCAGAAATATAATTATTAAATATTCATTATTATATTTTTTTAAAATATCCGGTTTTCGTCTTGTGCCAACACCTGCTGCCATCGTCCGGTGTTAGATGGAAATATCTTCCAATCTTTTTATCGAAGCCCCAAATATGTGGTATTTTTATGTATTTTTTTCAAACTTTTCAAATTTTAATGGACACAGGTTAGGCGTATTAAACAAATGGTAATGTTTACATTTTTATCATCAAATAATTTTTGTACTTTTTTACTCCTTGAGTTATATTTTTGAGCAGTCATTGAATTAAACCTCAAGAAAATTGTTTCAATAACAACATACAAAACACAACCACAACATTGAAATAAACGAAACAAAAATTGATCTAGTGACTTGGTCACAATCTATCTTGCAAGAACAATCAACAAGTTGCAGTAAAAACATCTAAACATTTTGGGGCATATAAGGTATGCTGAAATCAACAAGAGTACGAATCCGCACTAAAACGACCTTACAATACTGTTGTAAACTAGAAAGGGTCACTGAATGAGGAATAACCAAAACGGAGGTTGAAAATGAAATGTTAATCTTTATAACATCAACAAAATACAATACTCGCCAGCGGCGCGAAGTAGGTAAACCACTGCTAGTGGTGGACTACTTAGACAGCATATTACCCCCACTTACTATAGTGTCCAACGTATTTATGAGGATTGGGACATATCCATTAGTGTTCATAGGTACGGTATATAACATGCTTTCTTGCAGTTGTTCTATATGGTTTCGATCGTATGCTCAAAAACGTTCAGCTTCAATTGAAATAATTCCAAAGCCATATAATGTGCATCGTTACAACAGCTGATTCTTCTTTTATGTCCCGTGTCCTTTCAGGACGCTGGCGAACATAAAACTAAATGAAACTAAAATTAGTGTCAAATAGTTCCAGTCTTTTCTAATGTTTTTAAGATGTTTTTTTTACTAAATGTCTACTAATACAAGCCTCAATGTCCACAGATCCTAGATAGTTACCGAATGACGTGTGTAAGAGGAAGTAAGAGATTATGAGGATGAAAATAATAGATATCGATTGAACCTTGATTTGAAGAAGCTAAGATTGTAGTGTTCACGGAAGATTGTTGGACAAAGTAGCATTTCTCGAGTAAATCTGAGTGAAACATCTGCCTTACAATTGGAATACGGAGGAAATGTGGGTGATTCGATTCCGTGTATGAGTCCTGGCTGTAAAGGTCTGAACTGGTGGAACCAAAGAATGTCCATCAGAATACTTGCCATGGAATTTTTTTATTGAAAGTCACCCAATAAAAAAGCTCAAGAGCCACTCAGTGTAGAGCGTTACTGTGTGGTGTTGTATGTGTGTCAGAAAGGGCAAGAACTGAAGTGCATGTGACTATACAGGAAAATAACGATTAACCCTAGACTTGAAGAGGTCATGATTGTAGTGATTGGGAAAACATCTTGCTGGAAGCAGTAGATCTTGGGAAGAAGCTATCCGAATGAAATTTACTGCTTACCGTTGGAATACGAAGGGAATGGTGATGTTTCACCCTTTTTATGTGGTATGGTGGGTACCAGTTTTAAATGTCAGAGGTGGTGGGTCCCAGTTTTAAAGGTCAGAGGTGGCGGGTCCCAAGGTGGGATTATTGAATGTAGCACGTCAGAACATATGCCATCGAAATAGCGACAGAGCAGCTAGAGGCTCGCAATGTTTCATCTGTGAGAATGGGGTTGTGATGTGGAAAATAATTGACACCCACAAGGCGGCGTAGATGCATTTGAACTCTATTAAGACAGGCAAATGAGGACTGGGCAGCTCCATCTCAGATATGGCAGCAATATTTTGGTCCGGTCTGGCTCTTGTAAATAGAGAGTATAGCAGCGGAAGTCAGACAGCTACTGGAGCGGCACAACGAATCCAGAATCTTTATCAATAGATCGGATGGATAGAGAGTAGTATTAAGCTCGTAACACTGCAACTGTGATAATTATGCTATATAGAGTAGAAAATGGGTCATCTCCTACAAAAACCCCTTTGAAGTCTATCAAGCCAAGAAAGTGAGGATTGAGTAACTCCAACCCACATGTGACAGCAGTACCCCATTTTTGGTCTAATCTGATTCTTGTAGAAATAAAGCATGGGAGAAGAAGTTATGAACGAGGGTAAATAGAAAACTATCCGCACTTTCGCCATAACACATATTAAGACAAGAGTGGGGCATTGCGAGGCGGTGTAATGGTTAACGAGCTTGTCTCGCTAGAACAATTATGACTGAGTAGTGAGTTCGATCCTCACTGGGTGCCCTATACTTTCGGCCTTGTGAAACATCTAAGCTACGTTTGGAAAATCACTTAAGACAAGAGTGCGAATATTTTTTGACTTTCCAATCGTACTTCACTGAGCAGTAGAATGGGTCGGCAAGTTTTCCCAATATCTTTCAAAATTTCCATATATTATTCACACACACGTACACACACGTACACACACGTACACACACACACACACACACACACATATATATATATATATATATATATATATATATATATATATATATATATATATATATATATATATATAATGTCAGCGGTCAAATGGGAAATAAGCATGAAAACAGTGTCATGGAAAAAGGATCAAAGTTTTGAAGGTTATGTTTGAAGGAGAAATAAGCGATAATAATGTATAATGACCCCAGGAACTTGCTAACAACAGATATGAGGTTATGACGGAAAGTAAACACGCAATGGGACCCGGGAATTAAAGATTGAGAGAGAGAAATAAAGACGTCTCTGCAATGGTGAAAAATGAAATAAGAACCGGATAGGCATTATCTTTTATTTGGAGACGTTACGCACAACGGAGGCTGTATTTTACATATAGTGAGGGATGATATAAGAATATAACCCAACAATTCACTGTGCCATGTATCCTTAAGAACACATGGCACAATGGATAAAGGCGGTGGTTAGATTCAGTGACAGGACCCAAAGAGTTGTGAGTTCAATACCTGGTTAAGGCAGTGGAAAACTTGGAGGGATGAATTAACAGGAGATAACTGATAACTGACATCCATTAGACATGGCACGTGGAACTAGAACAGTCTACCCCAGCGGGCGAAATAAAGGGTTCAGTTCTACATTCCAACCACCTGAAGAAGGCCGGAGCGTACAGCGACCGAAGCGTTGTGATAAATATGGCAACAAAGATGAGGACAATAGTCCGAATAATGTAAATAGTATACATAATACCTCATCTCAGAAATATAAACAGATAATAACCAAACTAGCCTGAAAATCTGAGGGGCGGGCGAAACCGCGGTAGCTTGCTAAAGTTCTTACGAATATTGCTCATCAGACTAGGTATTGAGCACTTTAAAAAATCTACAGGAATTGGTCTATTTCGAGGTAGAGAATTTCTCCCATAGTTTATGCAAGCGGATCATGAAGATGACAAATGCATGTTATATATATATATATATAGTCAAGTCATACATTTTAGATGCATCAAGGGTGGTCTTCAGTGATGCACTGTTCTCATCGCCGATTTCG
Source organism: Acanthosepion esculentum (assembly GCA_964036315.1). Classification (NCBI taxonomy): domain Eukaryota; kingdom Metazoa; phylum Mollusca; class Cephalopoda; order Sepiida; family Sepiidae; genus Acanthosepion; species Acanthosepion esculentum. Next base: position 63,731,611 of record OZ038488.1, read on the forward strand.
GGTTTCGCATCATATCGGCTCCAACAGCAACCCCGACCTGATTCTAGGTGAAACAGGCCGCCTCCTTGAAAGCGTCGTGCTACGCACCGCGACATTGCGATATATATATATATATATATATATATAGAGAGAGAGAGAGAGAGAGAGAGAGAGATTTAAGAAACAGCAGATATATAGATAATGAACAGGTTGAGATAGATACATAAGACAAGCCCGGGTTTTTCATCACTTTTCTAAGGCTTTGCCACCTTAGGGGAAATTTTATTTTCAATTTTCAATATTATTTCCTTTTCCTATCTTTTCTATTCTAATCCTACTTTATTCAAAGACATTTGGGGCCATCAGGTATCTTTGCGGGATCTGGGTTACTTTTTTAGTTAAGCATATCGTAATCGCTTTTAGATAGAATAATTCTGTGCTCTTCCTGTGTCATATGGTATATTTTTTGAGCGATTCCCCTTCCAGTATGTCACGATGATATTTATTCAAGAACAAATGTCTGTTTAAAAGAATCTCAGAAAGAAAAAATAAAGAATGGATAGATGAAAGAGGAGAGTTACAAGAATGAAAGAAACAAGGAAAGAGAATGGTTTTAAAAAAAGAATGAATGAAAGAAAGAACGAAAGAAAGAATGCATGAAAAATAATAAATGAATGAATAAAAGCATGAAAGTATGAATAAAAGAATGAATTAATGAAAGATTGACTAAATGAAAAAATTGTCGAAAGTGGATAGTTACAAGAAAGAAAGAATAAAAGAAAAAATCAATGAAAGAGATTTACAAGAAAGAACGAATGAAGAACCAGTGAGAGTGGTGAGCTAAAAGAAAGAAAATAAAGGAATCAATGAAAGTGGAGACATACAAGAAAGAAAGAAAGAAAGAAAGGGCGAGGAATCAATGAAAGAGGAGACATACAAGAAAGAAATAAAGAAAGGACGAGGAATCAATGAAAGCGGAGACATACAAGAAAGAAAGAAAGGGCGAGGAATCAATGAAAGAGGAGACATACAAGAAAGAAAGAAAGAAAGAAAGAAAGAAAGGACGAGAAATCAATGAAAGAGGAGACATACAAGAAAGAAAGAAAGAAAGGGCGAGGAATAAATGAAAGAGGAGACATACAAGAAAGAAAGAAAGAAAGAAAGAAAGAAAGAAAGAAAGAAAGAAAGGACGAGAAATCAATGAAAGAGGAGACATACAAGAAAGAAAGAAAGAACGAAAGGGCGAGGAATCAATGAAAGAGGAGACATACAAGAAAGAAAGAAAGGGCGAGGAATCAATGAAAGAGGAGACATACAAGAAAGAAAGAAAGAAAGAAAGAAAGAAAGAAAGAAAGAAAGAAAGAAAGGACGAGAAATCAATGAAAGAGGAGACATACAAGAAAGAAAGAAAGGGCGAGGAATAAATGAAAGAGGAGACATACAAGAAAGAAAGAAAGAAAGAAAGAAAGAAAGGACGAGAAATCAATGAAAGAGGAAACATACAAGAAAGAAAGAAAGGACGAGAAATCAATGAAAGAGGAGACATACAAGAAAGAAAGAAAGAAAGGACGAGGAATCAATAAAAGAGGAGACATACTAGAAAGAAAGAAAGGGCGAGGAATCAATGAAAGAGGAGACATACTAGAAAGAAAGAAAGGACGAGGAGTCAATGAAAGAGGAGACATACAAGAAAGAAAGAAAGGACGAGGAATCAATGAAAGAGGAGACATACAAGAAAGAAAGAAAGAAAGGACGAGGAATCAATGAAAGAGGAGACATACAAGAAAGAAAGAAAGGATGAGGAATCAATGAAAGAGGAGAGTTACAAGAAAGGAATAAAGAAAGAAAGAAAGAAAGAATCGGTGAAATAACAGAATTAATAAAAAGAATGTTATAAGAAAGAAAAGGAAAGTGGAGTATAGAAAGAAAGAGGAACAGAGTTGTGAGAAAGAAAAAATATTGTTCTACCTCCTTCTTTATGTGTCGTATCTCCTCAGAAGGCAGATAATCATGGCCCTCCACAATTTCCGGTCCTTTGTAGCGCTTAATAAATTTTGTTTTTCTGTTTTTTCTCCTGAATCTCACTAAGTATGTTATGCGGTGTTTTCTTCTGTCTCCCTGGCCTTCAATTCTCCTGTGAGTATCAGATTTTCCAAGTTCTCTTTCCTCGTTATGTGATCTAGAAAGTTCAACTGTCTCTTCTTGATGTTAAGTATAAGTTTCCTTTTTGTTTTCATTTTCTCTAAAACTTTAAAACTCTAAACCATCTTTGTTCACATGTTTGCCCATGGTATCCTCAGCATCCTTCTGTAGAACCACATTTCTGTTTCTTCAAGTCTATTCTTCGTTTTGAGGAGATTGTCCAGGACAACAATATGAATTAACAATTCAATAACAATTAGAAAAAGGGAGCCGGGATTTGGGGAACCTATAATAAGGAAAGAAGGATTGGAGTATTTAATACGCACAAGAGATAGTAGAAGCAATGTCTCGGATTGAGGTCAGCTATGAATTCAAAACGAGTCCAGAGTATTTTATTTTCCAAAGCTCATTTAGGTCTCACTTACCAGATCGCAACATCTATCAGAGAGATGAAGTTTAAATTGTTATTATTGCATTATTCCAAAATTTTAACACATCAGCAGATAGCTATTAATGTCAACAACTGAGCACAAATAATTATTAATGTATAATATTATCCATAACTGCATGTACAAGAATGCCGTTTTTGATAAAAGTTAAAAAATAGCAATAAATACGTAAAAATGGATTTATTGTCGAAAATTCCTATTTCCATAATATAGCTATTTGTGCTATGTTATAATGCTTATTACCTAAACAATAATAATACTGAATATTTTTGTAAAACATCAAAGTATATTTAATCATATCTCCCTAATAGCTGTCGCGAACTGTAAATACACATGAAGACCTTCCGCGACATACTCGTTGATAATACAACTATAATAACCTCATCCACATGTAAAAAAGGCTAAAAATAATGGAAGCATTATTAATAAAAAAAAAGTAAACGCCAACACACAATAATATCAACTATGAACATGGCCACGATGTGCTGGCCGTGTTTAGAAAATAAAACATTCCTGTAACTCTAGATATATACGTAAAACAATCCATACATTCAGTTAAAAGTAAAAATAAAATAATCCCTGATAATGGATAAATGTATAGCCGAAAGCGCTCGGACGTACAGAACATTTGGACAATTTCTATATAATTTATGTTCAGAAAATAAGAAAATTATAAGAACACAAGAAAAGTTAAACAAAAAACTAAACAACAGCACCTTGTCAGTCGTTTTTAATGAATCTTATATCTATATATATGTATATGTGTGTGCGCGCACGCCATATTTATGAGTGAACAGACAAATCAACACTGCATGGCAACTCAGTTTCATGCTTTAAGAAATCGACGCCAATAGCTCTAATATATATAATAAACAAACACTTTCTGTTTTCTGATCGTCTGATCTGATAAGGTAATTTAATTTATTGGCTCTCTAAGCCGAAATAAAATCACAACGCCTTTTTCTTACACAGTTTTGTCTTTCATTCCGACCTGAAGCAGGCGTGAACAGACGTCGGCGAAATACAAACTATGCAATGGTATAAAAACTAGCTGGTTACATTAAATTCTTCGAAGACCAAGCTAGTTACGTTTCATCATCGCCAATCTGACCCCGAACTACCACCTATCAAGGTGAACGGAGCTTCTCCCAGGGAAGTACCGTGCCTTGGAAGACTGTTAGACCTCAAACTCACACCTGACTTCAAGTGGAACTCGTACATACGATCCATTGCTAAGGATGCAGATAAAACGGCTACCTGTACCGTTCCAGTAAGTACCTGACTCTTCCAGTTATCCTCTACCTTTACAAGAGCCAGATCGAGTTAAAAATGGAGTGCTGTTGTCATATCTGAGCAGGAGCTGGCAAAACCTCATTCTCCAGCCTTAATAGAGTTCAAAAGCGTCTCCGAGCCTTTGTGGACGACGAATTATTCTCCACCCTTCAACACCCTTTCCCATAGGCGACATGTGGCAAGCTTCTCCTGGCTCTACCGCTACTTCCATGGAAAGGGCCCAGATGAACTACATTACCTGGTTCCGCCAAGGTAAACCGTCATGGCAAGAACATGCCATGCCAGTTACATAGCAGCAAACTATCCACATTCCCTCCATATTCCATCGGTAAGAATTAAGTTCCACTCGAGCAGCTTTCCCGCGAACAACAGTCCTGTGGAACCGACGATGTTTCCCCGATCCTTAAAATATTAACCTATTCAAAGCTAGGGTTAACCGTTATCTTCCATTCCTATACGCACAAATGGCCTCCTAACTAACCCTCTACCTCGAATGGCCTCCGGCCTTGTAAAAGTTAACACTCACTGTAAAAAAAAAATACGTCGTTTATAAGATTTTTCACTTTGCTCATCATATCCAATCATATATATATATATATATATATATATATATATATATATATATATATAATGTGTATGTGTGTGCGTGTGTGTGTGTCTGCGCTCGCGCATGCGCAGGAGGAAAAGACGCAATACAACAAACGTAAAAGCAACAACGCTAAAAAAAAAAACACAAGCGGTAGAAAGTTGAAAGAATTCGATCAAGCTATGTATCTAAATGCTTCGGATGCTAATAATTTAAAGTTAAGCGTCCATATATCTTCGAAGTTTCTCGATATAGAATTTTAAACGACACTGTATTCCATTCCCTCCACACTACATATATATAATGCCATCAATAAAAACATTAGTTTGAAAAATTCCCTTCGAAGGACGAAAGGCGAAACATAAGACTGACTTTTTCCACTTTGTCATTCAATTAGCCATACATATATATATATATATATATATATATATATATATATATATATATATATATATATATATATATAGTAGAGAGAGAGAGAGAGAGGAGAGAGAGTAAGGTTCTCCTTTTACAAGGTGCGGTGGTCTCTCGAGGTAGATGGTTACGTTAGGAGGCCATTTTTGTGTATAGGAGTGGATGATAACGGTTAACCCTAGCCTTGAACAGGTTAAGATTATATTGATCGGGGCAAGATCCTGTTGGCAGTCGGTTCCACAGGGAAGTAATTCGCAGGACGAAGCTGCTCGAGTGGAACTTACTTCTCGCCGATGGAATACGGAGGGAATGTAGGTGGTTTGCTACTTTGTAAGTGGCATGGCGTGTTCTTGCCATGAAGTTTTGATTTGGCGGGACCAGAGAATATACTTTCGTTGAATATCTCTGCCTGTCTTTGTTAACGAATGTATATGAGGGCAGGGCGCATAGGGCCGTTGTTTTTTCGACCTGCTTTTCTTTGAATGACCCATCCATTCTGAGATGACGAGCAAAAAGTCTAGAGTTCATTGAAGTGTTATGAGGTGCCTGTAAATAACTTGGCGCGAAGGCAGACATCTTATTGCGATAAAAAGAAAATATCAGCACAAGAATTCTTGGGGCGACTTCAACAAGTTTTGATCAGAGAAACATAAAATATTGACGACAGCGACGAAAAATAGATTAGAATTGTCTGGTCGAATACATCTTCCACATAATACCATAAAATATTCTGTTTTATGTTATTATGCATCACGTAGTTTTATGTCTATTTTTTAACACAGTCACAATAGTCATGGAAGTAGTCATCGAATGACCTCCATCTATCACTTAACTTACAATGGTTGATAAAATTGAGATAAATATAGATGGTGGGTTTTTTTTTTTAGATATATTTCCCATATTTTTAATTGCAGTTTATTATTGTTCACGTGTTTAATTCATTATTTAATAATAACTATTTAATACTTATTACCAAAATTTAAATATTTATTATTATTATTATTATTATTATTATTATTATTATTATTATTATTATCGATTCTGATTTTTGCTGTATACTTATTTTCTTCTGGGTCACAACCTAAGGCCGAGGTTCTGAAATGGCATTATAACATATTTTTTTTCAAATAAAAATAAAACAATCTCAAATCTCACACGTTTTACACCTATAAAGCCCTTTGTAAAGTGTGAGCTTTACTTGTGAGAACATTTTCTTTTTGTATTTCTTTAAGACATGGGCTGCCAGGGATTCCTTCAATGAGTCTATCAGAACCTTTTCTAACCAAGCACAGGGCCCAACCATAACTAGAATTATTAATGTCTTCATATACAACGTTTTTTTTTCTTTTTTAGATTTCTACTTCATTTATTATTTGTTTAAATAATAATAATTGTTGTTGTTGTTGTAGCAGTAGTAGTACAAAGGGTATCAATTGTACTGATGACCATTTAATATACATCGCCAATGTACCAAAAATGACTTGATTTCTGTGGGGTTGCACAACGGGAAAATTAAATAAAAGATTCAATGGCCACAGGTATGTCAGACACAACACTGTAATAACAACGAAGCTTGTAGAACATTTTATTACGAACGACTGTAATTTCGACAAGCATCTTGAAAAAATATTCAAAATCTACAGACCTTGCAACCCTTAAAAGGCATGAGGATAGTTACGTATGCAAATCACGCTCCGGGGGAATTAACAGAATAACAGGAGAGTTCCATAAGATTTATACTCAGCTGTTTGATTAATTTATCTTAGTAACTAATCAAATATTCATATTACGCACGTTTAAGTCGCATGCCTTCATTTTGACGGCGTTTCATTCATTTTGACAAGTTCATTATCAGTACAGCCGTTTTTGTTTGTTTTTTTGTTTTTTCATTACAAAACAAGCAACGTTTGTACATGAACTCATAATTTTTTGTAGATTTATATATTTTTAGAATTATTTTTTTTTAAATATAACTTGAAGAAGACAGACGTACTGTCGAAATATCGTTTACCATTGTCAAACACTGTATTTTTTCTTTTTCTTTTCTTAAATCCCGTTCTTCTCTTAACTTGAAATATATTGCAAAAGTTACGTCAATCATTTTATTATTATTATTATTATTATTATTATTATTATTTTATGCCATGCCACTCTACGATCGCTACTGATACTATATAACTCAATATTCCCTCTGTATGATCGAATCATCGGCGACAACACTGCTTCCGCACCCAGGTTTTCTGGTGAGGGGCGGGGTTAGAAACTCAGGATGATTCTTTCTGAGATTAATGTAAATCTTGTTGACGAAACAGAGTTATCATATATATATATATATATATATATATATATATATATATATATATATATATATATATATATATATATATATATACACACAGGGTGTCCCAAAAAGTTGACATCATTTAAAATGTGAATATCTGAGTAACTAGATGTCTTAGGCAAACAAAATTAAACAGCTTCATGTTCAACAATAAACGATTTATCGAAATTCGAACAAGATATTCAGGGGATGTAGATTTTATAACGGATTTCACAAACCCTCAAAAATGTTCAATATGCGCACCACCTGCAACACGACACACGTCATGTCGGTCGTCCAGCACCTGCCAAACACGTTGTAGCATGTCTTGCGTAACATTCTCCAGCGCCACACTGTTTCTCTGCTTAAGTTACTCTAGGCTTGCGGGAAGAAGAGGGATATAGACCTGTCCTTTCACATAACCCCCAAAGAAAATGCCTCTTCCCGATGTCTCAGTTATTTCCTTTTAACTCAACTCTCCAAGTTTTGGTTCACCACTACTCTGGCCTAGTATTGAGGATACATGGCCCAGTGGATAAAAACATTGGTTAGATCCAGTGACTAGAGCCAAAGAGTGTTGAGTTCAATACCAGACCACAACAGTGTTGAACCGAAACTTGAATAGTTGAGTTAAAGGGAAATAACTGAGATATGTTACATAAAACTAGAACAATCTACCACGGTAGACGAAATAAAGGGTTCGATTCGAAATTCCAGTCACCTGAAGAAGGCCGGAGCGTAGAACGTCCGAAACGTTTTGAATATGGCAATGAAAATGAGGATAACTGCCCGAGAAATGTAAATAAATCAAGTAATGAGACATTTTGCACCACTACATTTCGCTATCTTTATATAACATAAAATTAGGATTCTAGATTTAATTGATATTCTAAATTGAGATAAAACGGAATATAAAATGATGTATAAATCTTAATGTTTCTATGTATTTTGAATATATAATTAGACTCCATATTGTTAAACTACAAAAAGATGTCAATTATGAGGGCACATCCTGTATATCCAAATTAAACTCGAAAATCAGGGACAATGTATTATTCATAGTTTTGGAATTGATGTATATGTCAGTGATGGAGCAGTGTTACATATATATATATATATATATATATATATATATATATATATATATATATATATATATATATATATATATATATATATATAATGAAAATCAATTGATTGTTGCTGTCTGAATAAGATAGGACTCTTCTCGAATCTCCACAGAATCGGAAATTACCTTCAAGAAACGGTAAGATGCTTACTAGTATTCCAGTTACGACCGCTATATCATGATCTTTTGTTGTATCATTTCTTCGGCGAGGTCCTAGTATTTTGTTTCTTTTTTCCCCGCTGTCGCTTCTGCATTTGGTTTCATATTATTTGTTGTCATGGTTGGTGGAAAATAACAATTTCAATTTTACCGCACGTTTTTCCCCACAATTCAGGGCGTCCACAAAATCATTAAATAGAAAAATATTAAAATTACAGCGAATACTGGATACTGTTGAAATGTTCACACAATATGAAGTAAATATTGATGTTTATATACAAATAGTTAATTTATATATAGGCCGCATTCGTTGCACGGATATCTAAGTGATATTCAATTTCTGTAATTGTGGTCTGAAGCATAAAAAACATAACATTAATTAAACTATTCAGATACATGACTGACGATGTAGATTTTTTCCCGCAGTAGGTTGTCATTTCTTCCTGCGGTAGACCAGCTGCCATCCCAGGCTATAGAACCCGGTTTGTCCTACTATTTACCCACATCCGGGAGGAGAAGATTCATACTTCTCCCAAGGGTATTAGCACGTAAGTGAATGTAAGGGATTCGTATGGAATTCGAACTCGGCTCTCCGATTCTTCAATCCTAGCCGCTATCCATTACTGCACATTGCCTCCTCATTAAATCTATTAATATCGTTAAAAGATTAAATAATAAAAACTATTAACATCATCAAAAGAACTTTAATAATACACGCAACAAACATTTAGTTGCTACCTCTTCTAAGTTTTTCCGTAATGTCCTTTTGTTAATTGTCTAAAGACTTTGTGGACAACCAGTATATTTCGACTGTGTTTCGTCCACTGGTTTTAATGCAATCGGCGCTCAAATGCAGTCATTATTACTGTTTCAACTTTTGTGGATGAATATATCACTACTCAGTCACTTTGCTTAGATTTACTCATTGTATATAACTATTAAACTGGGGAACCTCAGCGTGGTGTCATGGTTAGCAAGTTTGTCTTGCTTGATCAGTTAAAACTGAAAAGTGTGTTTAATCCTCACTAGGTGCTCCATATTTTCGGAATGGAAAATCACTATAACTATTAAACTGAATTTTTGAAGTTTATTTAAAACTTGTGTTAGCATGTTTGGGCAATTAATTTATGTATTATGCATTATACAAGGAAGAATTAATTTATGTATTATGCATTATACAAGGAAGAATTAATTTATGTATTATGCATTATACAAGGAAGAATTGTTACTAGTTGGGAATTAATGCAAGTCTTAGCAATAGAACGGATTTATTCTATATAAAGGGACAATGAACTGTTAATAAATTTCCTATAGAAATTCACTGAAAATCAGGAAAAAGGTGTTGTTATTGATCAGAAATAAATATAAATATTGCTGGTAGAACAGTGTTATTGTATGTTTAATGAAAATTAAGTGTTATATTTTCTTACTATAGAATTACATTGAAAATAAGAAAAGATGTATTGTCAGAGGTTAGGAATTGAGGTCTACTTGTTCTAATCTTCACGGCTAAGACCCACCATACCAGATACATTGAAGCGAACCACCCTCATTCTCTTCGTATTTCATCGGTGAGATATAAGTCTTACTTAAGCAACTTCTTTCCGCTAACCACAGCTCTATGGAATTACTTGCCCGATAACAATATGCTTGACCTGTTTACGACTAGGATCAACCGTTAACTTTCCCACGTATTTCCATAAACAGTGATTCAGTAACACTCTACCTCGAGTGGTTCTTGGACTTTGTACGGAGTGGACATCATTGTAAAACAATGTATATCTTATATAGAATAAGCTTCATATCAATAATCTAAATGCCTTATTAATTATTACTACAGAAATGTATTGAAATTCAATATTGAATTTTGAGTCTATGGTATGACGATAAACTTCATTCAACAGCAAGGCCTCCGGAGCGAGGTCTTGAGAGGCATGGAACCACCTCTTAATTGTTGTCGTTCCGAGGTTCCCTCTAACCTGGAGTTGTAGAACCTGTTAGGGTCTCTGCCATTGCCAAATAGTGAACTCCAAACAAAAACAAATATTATGAAAGTATAAAAATACATTTTCATTTTTTTTTTTAAATCTAACAATGCATATTTATAGCAAAATTGCCAACAATACCGATTTATAATAAAATTATTAACAATACCCAATTTATAGTATATATTTAGTTGAATCCATCAAATTGTGTTCCAAATATTTAGATTTCAGCATTAAAAGACCAATAGACGTTGACATGCCACTAAACTAAATCCACCAACCAATATGGAATTCTTATTAGTCAGGAATTACAGCAATATTAATGTCTTGAGAGTATTTGCGCGTTAGTGAATATAACGAAAGCGACTGGCTCACCGATTAACAATTCCAGGCCGTTATCCATTAAACCACCTGAAGATGCAAGGTTACAGCACCTGGTATTCCCAAGTAGTTACCCATCTAGGTACTGATCAGGCTCGACGTTGCTTAACTTCGGTGATCGTAGCGGTAAGCCAAGGGAACTGGAACTATAATATTAAATAAATCTACGATAAATGAAGTCCAAGTGATTCATCTGATTAATCTGCTCGCATGCCAGTTTCGCATCGAAATAATCATTTATACGAGGTTGGATCAAAAAGTATCGGGAATGGTGCTATAAAAAGAAAACTATAATGCATATCAATTCGGCATTTAATCTCCTTCGGAGTAGTACACTTCTGAATCCACACACTTTATTCAGCGTCGTTTCCATTGATGGAAGCACTTCTGAGAATCCTTTTTTCGTGGCGGGGGGAGATAGCGAGCAGCTTCCACTGTCGCATTCACTTGGATTTCCTCGACATCTTAAACTCTTGTTCCTTTCAAGTGGGATTTTATTTTTGAAGTTAAAAAGTCGCAAGAGGAAACTATATTGATTGTCTTACCTGGAGAATGTTGTATTTGACCAAAAACTGCACAAGCAATGATCACTGACGGAATCTCTGTGGTGTGGTGAGACGACCACACTCTACACACTTTCCTTCCAAGACTGGTATAAACAACGGAAGTGAGCACGAACGTTATAACTTACCGTGCATGCGCACCAGAAGTCAAAGTCAATCTGTACCAAGCAGCTTCACTCTGCGTATTTTAGATCCGTTTCTATAGCAACAGTCCTGATATTTTACGATCATGCTTCGTATGCATAATGCAAATGCATGGCTAATGGTTTTTTGTTTGTTTTTTTTTTTTTATAGAAATAAACTGTAAATTTACTATACTAATATACTAAAAATCGTTTTACTACACAAAAGATTGAAAATGAAGTAGAAAAAGTATCAGTGGTTTTGAATTAGGAACATTGTTCTTAAAGTATAGGGAGACTACAAGCATAATACGAAGTTTAGGCCCTTTCTTTCGTATATTTTTATGTGTTCGTTTTTGTTAGAAAAAAATAAAAACGCCTTCCATTTTTCTTCAATAAATGACAAAATAATGCCGCAATACTTCTGTTCAAATCAGACGTCAAAATCTCAGTTCAAACATTCTGATGTGACTGATCTTCAAGCTTGAACACAGAATACATCCAAGATATTTTTATACTCATATTTTGTTTGATTTTTATTTTTACTTGAAACTCTACCATTTTACTATCAAAATAACATTCGATTTCTTTCATACAGAAACAAAAACTTTAAAACAAGGATGAGAACAAGGGCGGAACAAATGAAAAACAAGCAGAGTAAATTAACAAATATAAGCTGAATCTAGTAAACACAGTTTAAATAACATATTTGGGGGAACAAAAAAAATATACAAATAAAGATTTCCTAAAAATTGCAGAGACGAACGAACCTACGAACGAATGAGAGATCAAAATAATGAGCCGAGAGCAAATACGAAAATAGACATATGGAAAGAATGAAAGAAATAAAGAATGAAAAAAGGAAAGAAAAAATGAACGAATTAATGAAAAAACGAAATTACAAAGACAAATGCATTTTATGACTTTTTTTGTTTGTTTCTCAACAAGTGAGAAATAAAGAAAACGTGGACATTGTAAAAGCCTCGAGGGGGGGGAGTAAAAATGTTAGACCCATGAGATCACACTAGATTTAGTTTTGAAAACTCCTGAATCATAATAAGTAGGAATTCCCAAAGTCCCTGGGAAAAAACTTTGTGCCAATATTTCTCGTTTATTTTTTTCCTTCTGTTAAACCTAGAAAATCGTCTTTTGTTTTTCCAGTCGACAAATGGTCTCAAAAGTTTTCGGTACGTGAGTCACATTGTATATTTTGCAGATCTTCAAGGAACAACAAAAATAAATCAATTTTATAAATGAATTAATAAAATGTAAACGTATGTTATTTTCTTGTCCTTTTTTTGTTTTGTTTTGTTTTCAGAATGTATGACTGTCAGTGAAAAGAAGAGACCATTACAAATTTAATACACCAAAATGAACGAACTACAAACATTTAAATATCTAGGAAGGGTTTTAACAGAGGACGATAAATCTGATACAGAAAATCGCATTGGGATATAGAAAGAAACCTTTCAAAAGCTAAGCAAAGTATTAAGAAAGCGTACAATCTCGTTAGAAACAAAGAAAAGAGTACTTAACAGTTATGTCATATCGGCCATCCTATATGGAAATGTATGCTGGATAATCTCCTCACATATCAAGAACAGACTTGAAACCACTGAAATGTGGTTCTACAGAAGGATGCTCAACGAACATATGAGTAATGATGAAATTTTAGAGAAAACGGAAACAAAAAGGATACTTATACTTAACATCCGAAAGAGAGAGTTGAAATTTCTAGGCACATAATAAGAAAAGAGGGCTTTGAAACTGGCAAGACATATTGAAAACAAGCGTGACAGAGGAAAACAGTGAATAGCCTTGTGTAAATGGTTGGCAAAAATGATTTGGAGAGAAGGCGAAAGACAAAATTTACTAAGAGCTCCAAAAAGAAATTGTGGAGATCCATGACCAAGTACGTTTTGAAGGGACATCTTTCCTTTACCTTCATCCTTCCATTTCGGCAAATAAAATGCATTTTTACTGTTGTGAATAATGATAATATTAACTGTTTCCTTATAAGGAAACATTCGGCATTCATTGCCCGAGCAGCGGATATTGCTGTGGAATGAAATTTATAAAATCTACTTAACTGTAAAAACACTTTACATATCTACCCTACTGGTAAAATGCTTTACATGCCTACCCTAGTGGGAAAATGCTTTACATGGCTACCCTAGTGGGAAAATGCTTTACATGGCTGCCCTACTGGGAAAATCCTTTACATTGCTACCTACTGGTAAAATGCATTACATGTCTATCCTGCTAGGAAAATCCTTTACATGGCTACCCTACTGGGGATATGCTTTACATGTCAAACCTACTGAAAAAATACCTTACATGACTACCCTACAAGGAAAATTCGCTATATATCTACCCTACTGGGAAAATACTTTACATGTCTCCCCTACTGGGAAAACCCTTTACATTGCTATCCTACTGAAAAAAATGCTTTACATGGCTACCGTACTGACAAAATGCTTTACATAGCTACCGTACTGACAAAATGCTTTACATGGCTACCCTACTGACAAAATGCTTTACATGGCTACCCTACTGGGAAAATGCCTTGCATGGCTACTCTACTGGAAAAATTCTTTAAGTGGCTATCCTACTGGGAATATGCTGTACCTAACCTACTAAAATACTCTACTGAAAAAATACTTTACATATCTATGGTACTGAATCACGGGTATCCTGAATTTGGTTTGGCTGTACGTGCGCGTCACAGATACCCTCATAAGGAACAAAAGACTAGATGAAATATTAAAGTAGCGGCTGAAAGAAAGAAAAAATTGCGATTGATATAAAAGAAAATATACAAAACGGAAATGAAAATAATGTTCCCACTCCCTGTTTGATAACAATATATATTACGAACTGCTTTCTTTTATTCTTGAAATTGTCACACAATAGTATAAACCGTCTCTTCGATAAGATGATACAAGCAAATTTTTATGCCCTTGGAAGGAGGGGCTTATTTGAAATAAAAGACCATAGATTTTGGCCATTTAAGTGTTGTTTGTTCGAGTTAGTGGGTAAATAAAAATGTTGGGGACACTTATTCGAGAGAAATGATTAACCCAGGAAATACTGTAATTGGAATAAGGAATTGATAAATCCTGTTCGAAATCAGATCATGATTGGTTATATCTCTTTCACTCTAACATCGTTGAGATAGGCATTGTTTCCTAATATTTTTGGTCTTTGGCACTCGGTAATTGCTAAACAAAGAAGAGACCAATTCAGATTTTACATCCCGTTGACAAAGTACTTCGTAAAAGCGAAAATGTCTAGTATATCCACTGTCAGCTTCGAAAGAATGTGGTCATTAAGTTGTAAAAAGACTTTTTTTTATTTTAAAAGCGCTAGTCATTATGATGCACATCTGAAACTGAACTGCTAAATGGAAACATCACTTTTTGAATGAGACGTCGTCTACGTACATTAATTTCCTGTTCCGTCTTGATCATCATTTATATGATATTCCTAGGATAATTCTACATAATATCACACACGCACACATACACTTATATACACATATACATATATACGCATATACATATATATACGCATATGCATATATACACATATACATATATATATATATACACACATATATACAGTTGCGGCCAAAATGTTCAGATCGGCATTGTTTTCGTCAGAAAAGTAGGTATAAGTTTTTATATTCTATAATTTTTACAGACAATAAATACGATATTAATTGTTATTGTCTGAGATTTTGGTGTAATTTGAGAGGATAATACAAAAGTTATGGATGATTTAGTGATTTACTGCAAAACCCATGGCGGTCAAAATGATCAGAACGGTTGGAAAAATAACAAAATAATCAAAAATGACAGAGAATACTGGAATTATTTAATATTTAGTGTGAAGCCCTTTAGCTTCAATCACACTTTGACATCTTCGACTGCATGAGGAAATTAAATTTTCATTTTCTTGCTGGGTGATCTTATTCCATTCTTCCTGAAGGGCATTCCATAATTGCTCGGTTGTTTTAGGATTTCTGGCTTTCGAACGTTCTCCCAGAATATTCCACACATTTTCAATAGGATTGAGATCTGGGCTTTGAGCAGGCCAATCCATAACAATAACCTTTTCAGCCTTGAGGAAGTTTATGACCACCTTAGCCCTGTGACATGGGGCATTGTCCTGCATGAATATGGGTCATCGCTTAGTTGAATTTCTCAGCATAGGCAAGACATGATCTTTTACAAGTTGTTTATAAACTCCTGCATTTACCTTTCCATGTAATTGCACCAAAGGGCCCACACCATCTCCAGATATCATCCCCCAAACCATAACACTTCCTCCACCGAATTTAACACTAGTCTTAAGGCATTTAGGCGACAATTTTTCACCTACTTTTCGACGAACGTACATTTTCCCATCTGAGCCACATAACATAAACTTAGATTAATCACTGAAATACACCGTTTGCCATTTTTCTTGAGACCACAACACATGTTCGGTTGCAAAGGTAAGACGACACTTTTTATTCTTGGAGCTGATCAGTGGCTTCACTGCAGATGCTCTTGATTGTAGGTCATGTTCAACGAAACGACGAGACACAGTTTTTCGAGATAAAGTTTTCTTCAGTACAATGTTCATTTCCCGAGAAACAGCAGCAGCAGTTTTAAATCTGTCCTTTTTAACCAACTTTACCATAGCACGATCTTCTCTCTTGGTCGTTTTTCTTGGCCTACCTGTAGACTTTCTTGCTTCACACGAACCACAATCATCGTAGACCTTAAGAATACCGTGAACAACACTTTTTGACTTGTTAACAATCTTTGCAAAGACCCAATACTTAAATTATCCTCCTTTCGAAGCTTAACAATCTGCTGACGAATTGGTAACGGAGTAAGTGGCATTATATTAACAAAGTACACTGCAGATATTCTTAATGTTTAGTAAACGAATCGTCACGTAAACAAATTAAAAAAATTAGAGTTAGCCGGTTAAATATACTAAAACACAGAGTAAAAGCAACCGTTCTAATCATTTTGACCGCCATGGGTTTTGCAGTAAATCACTAAATCATCCATAACTTTTGTATTATCCTCTCAAATTACACCAAAATCTCAGACAATAAATTAATATCGTATTTATTGTCTGTGAAAAATTATAGAATATAAAACAACTTTGATAAAAAATGATACCTACTTTTCCGACGAAAACAATGCCGTTCTGAACATTTTGGCCGCAACTGTACATTTTTACAAGTCTTATTCAACCAATTTTTGTCGTAAAATTTTAATTAAACAAGCAGCAATAGCAAATTAATAGACAGAATTGAATAAGAACTTTAGGTTCTTTGCGTACCTCCGCTATTCCAATGTACAATCCATACATTAACGCACGTCTCTCGCGGTTATATGGCGGAAAGTACAGGAAATAGATCCATTTCCGGTTGACGTTATAGAACAGCGTAGTATTAACACGCCTTGCTGTATAGGTTGAATAAATCCGGTGAGAAGACACATCATTGTCTTACAGCCCTTTTTATTTTGTATATCTGCGGAATTCATTTTCTATCGATATTAGAATAATCAAGAAACTATACTGTCAGCAAACGGCATGTATGCGCATTGAGAATGAGTTCAGCGAATATACAAAAATAGAAAGTGGCGTAAGGCAAGGATGTGTCTTCTCACCGGACTTATTCAACCTATACAGCGAGGCAGTTCTGAGAGAATTGGAGATCCTACCAGGATTCAGCATTGGCGGTTACAATCTTACCAACATAAGATACGTAGACGATACGGTACTGATAGCAGACACGGAAAAGAAACTACAAAACCTTCTACAGCAGGTAGCGAAGGAGAGCGAGAATAAGGGACTAACCATAAACTACAAGAAGACAGAATGCATGGTCATCAGTAAAAGAATGAGCCCGAAATGCGATTTGCAGGTCGGAGATACTTAAATCAAGCATGTGCGGAAGTTTAAATATCTGGGAAGTGTTTTGATGGAGGACAGTAGGTGCGACGCTGAGATCCGAAGACGGATTAGGATGGCCAATGATGCATTCCAAAAGGTGGGCAGACTACTGCGAGACAGGAGGATTTCTTTGGTGACAAAGAAAAGAGTACTAAGCTTCTATACGACAGCTAATGTTCGACGGTCTCCTCAAAGATGAATAAGAGACTCGGGGCAGTGGAGATGTGGTTCTACAGAAGGATGCTAAGGATATCATGAAGCGAGTGTGTGAGCAACGATGAGATCTTGGAGATAATGCAAACAAGGAGGAAGATATACTTAACATAAGGAAGAGGCAGATGAAATTTCTGAGACACGTACAGAGAAAGGAGGTCCTGGAGAATTTGATACTGACAGGTCGAATAGAGGGGAAATGAGACAAGAGGAAGCAACGCATGACATACCTGGCGGGCTTAAGCAAGTGAATGGCAGAACGTGGTCTGGGGAGTTGGCAGAGGCACGAAACTTTTTTGAGAGCCACAAGGGAGAGGAGGAAATAGAGAGCCATGTTCGCCTACCTCCTGAAAGGACGGCACATAAAAAGGTAAGCATATCAATGACAGAGACGGTAAGAAGTAAAAATGATGAGGATAAGAAGTATAGATAACGATTGACCGTTGAGAAGAGGTCAAGATTGAAGTGTTCAAGGAAGAGCCACACTTGTGTCGGTTACACAAAGTGGTAGTTCTTGTGAATAAGCTGTCTGGATGGCGCCTGGTCACACAAAATTACTTTTTCGAATCTATTCATTTCAGTAGTAAACTCACTACAATACACAACCATGTGCATTACAATTAAGACATCTTTCGCATTCTCCTTCATTTTCTAGGCTTACAGCCATATTACGTTGAAATATCTATTATCGTACGATCACTGAAGTTAAGCAATGTCGAGCCTGGTTAGTACTTAGATGTGTGACCGATTTGGAATACCAAACTATAAGTTTGTATGTTCGGATGGTGTCATGGATAACAGCTCGGAAATCGGAAAATCCGAGTTCCAATTTCATTTGTGTTCGTTATATTCACTTACGCGCAAATACAATTAGAAAAGGTATGAATCAACTTCTTCTCTCCCAGCTATGGATTAATTAGTAAGATTTGAATCACTGAATTATTATTATCTCACAAATATTCTTACGGTGTAAGGTTATTTTAAGAAAATATTTTTTCTTAAAATAACCTGCAAAGGGTTGATAAGCTGTAAGAAACATCCTTCTTCTTCTTCTTCTTCTTCTTCTTCTTCTTCTTCTTCTTCTTCTTCTTCTTCTTTTCCATTTTCCTCCTCTTTTTCCTCCTCTTCTTCCTCTTCTTCTTCCTATTCTTCTTCATCTTCCTCTTCTTCATCATCATCTTCCTCCTCTTCTTCCTACTCTTCTTCCTCTTCTTCTTCTTCTTCTTCTTCTTCTTCTTCTTCTTCTTCTTCTTCTTCTTCTTCTTCGTTCCGTGATATGCACACTCTACAAACTTAACCTTTTATATGGACTGTCGGTTAAACTCCTTTCATAAAACAATTTATAAACTTCCAAAACTTCAAAGGAGTTTTCTGCGTCACTCTGTAACTTTATTTAATATTCCTGTATAAATTTCTTTTTATTTGTTGTACAAATTATGAATTGTTTCTGTTTTGACTCTGTCTCTGCGAATTCCTACATCGGTCACCTGGTTTATCTATCTTACTCCTTTGTCCAATTTGTAGTAAACCAAGTTTGTTCCTTCGTCCACAAGAGACCACCCAATGACTTATATAAATAAAAAGTTTACGATACAATTGTTTAATCCAATTTATCTCTTCAATGTTTACACATTGATTAGAGCTGTGTTCTATACAGATAGTGTTAGATTTAAAATTGCTCAATTACAAACTAATTTCCTGGACAACCTCCTCACAGATAAAGACGAGACTTGAATCAACAGAAATGTGGTTCTACAGAAGGATGCTGAGAATATCATGGACCAAACATGTGAACAATAACGCAGTTTTAGAGAAAATGAAAACCAAAATGACACATACTTGACATCAGGAAGAGACAGAGAAAATTTCTAGGGTACATAATGAGGAAAGAGGGCTTTGAAATTTTGATACTCACAAGACGGATTGAAGACATGGGGACAAAGAAAAACATCACATAACCTATCTAGCGAGATTGAGTAAATGGTTTGGTTTATTTAGTTTTACGGAATATCAAACTCAATGAGTTATTTGATGCTGACAAGATTCTTAGGATAGGTTCGTATGAATAGAATATGTATTCTTTGTAAGTGATCAGTTTGTAGATCAAGTTTCATTGGCGTATTTTTGTAAAGAGGTTTTGTCGAGAGTCAAATGTATTGCTGGTTATATTTTTTTAAATGTATGGCTGGTATATTTACTATACAAAATCTATTTTTATACTTTCATAATTGACTCCAGTTTGGGGGTTAACTATTTGTCCATAGCTAGGACCGTAACAGGTGCTACCACCCCAGGTCAGGGTGAAACGGAGAACAACAGCAATTAAGAGGAGGTTCCACGCTCCTCAAAACATCCCGATCAGAGGCCTTGCTACCGGGTGTAGATTATCGTCATACCCAGGACGTTGAGTAAATGGATGGCGTAGCAAGTTTTAGGAGAGATAGCTACAAAGGACAAGGAATTGTGGGAAGCCATTATCGCCAACGTCCTGAATGGGCACGGCACATCGATGCGAGAAGAGAAGAGATGTATTTTGACAGTGAAGTTCTTTTCTTCTTTTTTTGTAGAAATCTAAATACAAGTTTCAAACATAGATTTTTCTGAAATTTGTCTCTTTAATGAGATCAATTCTATGAACATTGTCTTTGCATATATATGTGATTCAATAGATTATGTCCAGCGCTATTCCATTGGTTGACTATTACGCGCTCAAAGATGAGGTTGACAATCTTCTTGTTAGGCGAGTTTCATCTGATAGTTGTTGCTTATGACATCATATGAATGATAACTGATTAATTTTATTGAACTACATAATAGGAACTATCTTCTTTCTTCTGTTAATTAATAAAATAGCTGAAGTAAAGTATTTACATTAGTCGGACTATTGTCCTCATCTTTGTCGCCATATTTGTCACAACGTTTCGGCCGTTGTACGCTCCGGCCTTCTTCAGATGGTTGGAATTTCGAACTGAACCCTTTATAGGACACCTGGCACAGTGGATAAAGGCGTTGGTTAGATCCAGTGACAGACCCAAAGAGTGTGAGTTCAATACCCGGTTAAGGCAGTGGAGAACTTTCAGAGGGAAAATTAGCAGGATATAACTGATAACTGACATCCATCAAACATGGCTCGTGGAACTAGAACAGTCTACCCCAGTGATCGAAATAACGGGTTCAGTTCGAAATTCCAACCACCTGAAGAAGACCGGAGCGTACAACGGCCGAAACGTTGTGACAAATATGGCGACAAATATGAGGACAATAGTCCGACTAATGTAAATACTGTACATAATACCTCATCTCAGAAATATAGACAGACAGCTGAGGTAAAGTTTTGGTGATTTGATTGATGCGACTCTTGGGGGTACCGAGTTGGCAGTTTTCTGTTTGCTGCATCTCACTGCCGATAAGGAGCCTAGACTCTTTGCTAACGCTAAGGTAGGATGCTCTGATCAGTAGTCGCATAATATCGGGCTATTTGTTGCCCATGGGTAGGTACCCCTGCATGTATTTCCGGGGAGCAACCCTGAGGCCACGTTAGGCTTTAGTTTTAGCCACGTTCTAGCCAGTTTGTATTGTTAATGACCACAAAGAGTGATATTTATTTTGAGTTTTTCTTTTTAAAAAAGCTTCTTTAAACGGATACAATGAAAAGAATGCTTCATTCATTCATTCTCTACGACTTATCAACCTTTTGCAGGTTATTTAAAGCCAGGAAATGTTTTTAGATTATATTTTTTTCTTTTTTGGAGATGATGATAATGGTTTAGTTATACAAGTCTTACGAATTAGCATTTCTCTTGGGAGATGGGGTAGATTCATACCTTTCCCAAGGATAGAAACTAAAGAAATCAACGGGAATTGGAACTCGGCTCTCCGAATAGCAATTCCGAGCCATTATCCGTTACACCACCCGCACATTTTACAGCACCTGGTATTGCAAAGCGGTAACCCATCTAGGTACTGACCTGGCTTGACGTTGCTAAACTTCACTGATCGTGGTTCAACGTGATGGAGCTGTAAGTCAAACAATGAAAAGAAATATCGTTATCTACTATCTTCGTGATTTCACTTCTTTTATCTTTCTCAATCCTTAATAATCTTTTTTCTTTTTCTTATTTTTTCACGCTCAATAACCCCTTGTGTCTTAGTGGCTTTACAGCCTTGCTTGGGATGAAATAGTCTGTTTGTTTTTCAGTATTAAAATATTCCAGAATGGAAACTCATGTGTTCATCTTTATAGAATATACTGATATTGATTTAAGGTTTTCAAATGGCGATCTCATTTTCAGTCCCCAATCATAAATCCAATGTTTTCGTCCCATGTTTAGAATCCAGTGACAGAATCACATCGTCAGCTTTAGACAGCGTTGACAATCAGCAATATCGAATCTGTTTTTATCGAGGCCAACTTCGGTAGGCTGGTCGTGTTAGCCACATGGGGGAGCACGACATGCGAAGACGCCTGTGGTATGCAGAGTTGGTAGATGGCAAATGGCACGAAGACCAACTACAAAGAGTCCATCAAAACCAATTTTCTGTGGTGTACGATAAAGCGGTATGCCGGAAATCGGCCATGCTTGGGAACCACAGGCAATCAAGCCTCTGCAGATTTCGGAAAGAACTCATCAGTACAGGAAAACAACATCACAGAGCAATACGGGCAGCGGTCATAATTATCGACTTTCAATGGCCGTACTGTTCATGAAACGCTAGAGTGGAGTCGCAGTCTGAAAATGATTAATGTTTCACAAAAGTCTTCTACGTAGCCAAGGAGAACTACTATTACTATTATTATTATTATTACTACTACTACTACTACTAATATTATTATTATTATTATTATTATTATTATTATTATTGTAGTAGTAGTAGTAGTAGTAGTAGTAGTAATAATAATAATAATAATAATAATAATAATAATAATATTATACAATTGTATATATGTCTACTCCTATAGTGCTATCCCAGATGTTTTTGTGAAAGACCTGATTTTTTCATATAACTCGAGCATAAGAGATTGGAATATATCGTTAGAAAGAAATTCAAGACAGCTGAACTGCTATGTTATATCTAATCTCCTATATGATAAAAATACTATTATTATTATTATTATTATTATTATTATTATTATTATTGTAGTAGTAGTAGTAGTAGTAGTAGTAGTAGTAGTAATAATAATAATAATAATAATAATATTATTATTATTATTATTATTATTATTATTATTATTATTATTATTATACAATTGTATATATGTCTACTCCTATAGTGCTATCCCAGATGTTTTTGTGAAAGACCTGATTTTTTCATATAACTCGAGCATAAGAGATTGGAATATATCGTTAGAAAGAAATTCAAGACAGCTGAACTGCTATGTTATATCTCATCTCCTATATGGTAAAAATAGGAACAAAATATGCGAAACAATCTCATTAAAAATGAAAAATAAATTTGAACCAACCGAGGCGTAGATCTATTGCCGAATGTTGATGGTATAATGGGCAGAACATATAGGCAATGAGGAAATTTTAAGGAAAAAGGAGGCTTATACTTACGATCATAAAGAAACTGTTTGAAATTTATGAGGCACAATGAAGAAAGAGGGCTTGAAGAATTTAACACTCAGGGGACATAATATCAGCAAGAGAAGCAAAGAGAAATAATGAGTAACTTAACGTGTTTGCGGGAGTGGATGCCAGAACAAGGACAACGCGATATGGTAAAGTGTCAGAAATGATTTCAAGCCATAAAAAAATAGCGGGAAACTCTCGAAAACCACGATCGGCCACATCCTGAAGAAGCATTACGCATAAAAAAGAAGAAGCATCATATTGAAAGCAGGAAAAGGACAAAAAAAGTTGGTAAGTGCTAAAAATGATTTCGACCAGTAAATACCGAAAAACTGAAGAGAAATATTATCGCCTGCATCCTGAACGGACATTCCAAATAGAAGAAGGGAAACGCTTAATGCAATTCCTTTCGTTATTGTTTACACATTGATTATAAACAGTGTTTGCACAGAATGTCCACAACTTAGGATTGCTCGGCTACAGTATTTAAAAATTACCATTATTTATATTTCAAAGTTACAATCATATTATAATAGAATTGCTATTTCATTTAACTAACAATTAATAGAGCGAAAGTTCCGTTTAAATTGCATAAATAGATTGATATTTTGTAAAATTTTAAATGCGAATGTATACTGAGAATGGTGGAATTTTTCAATTGATTTTCTACGTTTTTCTTCAAATGTAAACAAATTTTCTTCAAGTGTAAACAAATTTTCTTCAACTGTAAACCAATTTTCTTCAAATGTAAACAAATTTTCTTCAAGTGTACACAAATTTTCTTCAAGTGTACACAAATTTTCTTCAAATGTAAACAAATTTTCTTCAAGTGTAAACAAATTTTCTTCAACTGTAAACCAATTTTCTTCAAATGTAAACAAATTTTCTTCAAATGTAAACAAATTTTCTTCAACTGTAAACAAATTTTCTTCAACTGTAAACCAATTTTCTTCAAATGTAAACAAATTTTCTTCAAGTGTAAACAAATTTTCTTCAACTGTAAACCAATTTTCTTCAAATGTAAACAAATTTTCTTCAAATGTAAACAAATTTTCTTCAACTGTAAACAAATTTTCTTCAACTGTAAACCAATTTTCTTCAAATGTAAACAAATTTTCTTCAAGTGTAAACAAATTTTCTTCAACTGTAAACCAATTTTCTTCAAATGTAAACAAATTTTCTTCAAATGTAAACAAATTTTCTTCAACTGTAAACAAATTTTCTTCAACTGTAAACAAATTTTCTTCAAATGTAAACAAATTTCAAACATGAATAATATTTTATAACGGATAAATATTAGATTTATTTTTTTCATTTCTTCAATTTAATTATATAAATCTTGTGAGAATTAAATATGTGATAATACATGTTTAATGGAGGCACGTTGGAGTAATGAATAGCGGCTCGGATTGAGGAATCAGAGAGACGAGTTCGAATTCCAGTGGCGTTCATTACATTAACTTACCTGCTAATACCCTTGGGAATGTTATGAATCCATCTCTTCTCTCCACCACCAGCTACGGGAAAATAGCAGGATAGACTGGATATTATAGCCTTGGATGTCAATCGGTCAAGGATAAGGAAAACAAACTGAATTCAAAAACGACCTGGAGAGGGTTTGGCTCGGTCAGGCTATCTTCTCAAAGAAACACCACATGTGATGCCACTACAACTCTAATAGTTACGGGTCTCGTGACCATGAAACATATGATTGTCTTTTCAAAAGTTTTCGACATCTTGAAAGGTGTCTAATTACATATGCTATAATGAAACACCTATTGATCTTTTAATGGAATCGTGGATTTTGAGTAAGTAAGATTTATTCCATCGCAAAACTTCTAATTTGGCTTACATCGAATTTCCAGAAGAAATTTAATAACAGAAATTCAAACCTATTTAAAAATATTTTCATTGGCCGGACTGTTGACGAGGGAAATAACTGAGATATCAAGAAAAGGCATGACACGTGGAACGAGAACAATGTACCTCAGTAGACACAATAAAGTTTTCGGTTCAAAATTCCAACGTATATCACCTGAAGAAGGCTGAAGCGTACAGCGGCTGCAACGTCGTGAATATGACCATAAAAATGAGGACAACAGTCCGAACAATGTAAATAGTGTAAATAGTTAAATTACCTCATCTTAGCAATGTAGACAGAAATTCAGAAGTTTTCTTTTTATCGGTGTATTTTCTACAAGAAAATCACTTTCTCTTGTTATAATGGTACATTTCAAGGGCATTACAGCAAGTCCATTATCGAATAGTAAAGATGATTGCCTCCTGACTTCGTCCTTCGAGATTTGCGAAATGGAACTGAATTACAAGAAAGAATGCGCTGAGTCGAGATTTTTATCTCTTCTTGGGTAATCCGCAAATGCATATTTACAAACGAAATGCCGCCAGTGTATTATAGGTTAAGATATGTGTCCTAGCTTTGGGTCCATTTTTCGTCTCCATCCTCGGTGAAAAAGTCCTTTGATAGAAAATGTTTACCAGAATGAAAGTCTCTAAGGAGAATTGTCAGCAGAATCTTGTATACAGGATGAGCCAAAATAATTGGGTCTACACATTATTTTTAAGATAAAATATGTTGAAAAATAAATTACCTTGCTCTCTCTGGAAAGAACATTTATATTTCTCGTCGCATCGCCTCTTTGAAAAAGTTCATCGTTGGTACCTCTGTAAAATTGTCCTAAAAACAATTGTGTGTCGCATAGCATTCGCGTCGGAATACGAACATTTCAGAATGTTTGGTTGTCAATCTGAGGAGAGTGCAGAGGATTCGGAAAGAGTTGGTTGTGTCTAATGGTGATTACGAAGGTGTTTGGTGTGATCATTAGTGATGGCGACAGTATGCCTCCATGCATCTTCCCACAGGGCTCCAGACTCAACACGGAGGCCTACATCAAGTGCCTTGTGGAGGTTCTGCTTCCCTGTGTCAAGAATGTGGCTGCTGAAAGTCCCTATGTCTGACAACGGGACTCTGCACCATGCCACACAAACAGGATAACCCAGTCATGGCTGTCAGACAATTTCTGCGACCACATCACCGCTTACGTCTGGCCACCTAACTCCCCAGACTGCAATCTCCTTATTGTGTGGGGCGCAGTTGACCGAGAGACCAACAAAACTCTTTGTAACATTAAAGATGAACTGAAATCAAGGATTACGGCAGCATTCATCAACATACACAAGGAAACTGTCCAGAAGAGTTGCAGCAGATTCGGTAGCGTCTTGAGGCCGTAGTTGAAGCCAAATAGCGATTTTATTGAATAATTTACTCTTTAGAATATCAAGATGTTTTTTGTATAATTTTGGTAAATGCATCTGTTAAAATGAGATGTCAGCATTATTTTCATTTTTTCGTAACTTAGACAACAATTTATCCATGGCACCCTGTATAAATATTGTTTGGCTTTAAATAACCTGCAAAGGTTTGATAAGTCGTAGAAAAAGAAGTAATCAATAAAAAAAAACGTTCTTCTTGCTGTAATTAAATTTGTACCTCTAACAAGATCTTCGAAAACAAGTACCACATTTTGTAACTTAATAACCTATAAAAGATAAATAATTAAATAAGAATAAATTAAATAAACATATAAAATAAATAATAATATAATCAAATATATTAAATATAAGTAAAAGAGAGAATCTCAAGGTCAGAACTAAAAACAATCGTGCAGATCCTAATAAAATGACAAAACCCGATACTGTCGTCTAAATTACTGGGGGTTGCAGTCTGGGGAGTTAGGTGGCCAAATGTAAGGGGTGATCTAGTCGCAGAAATTGTCTGGCAGTCATGACAGTGCTCTTCTGCTTGTGTTACCAGACATAGGGTCTTCCAGCAGCTAATTTCTTGACCCAAGGCAGCACTAGCACCTCAAGGCTCTTGATATAGGCCCCCGCGTTGAATCTGAGGTCATGTGTGAAGATGAATGGAGGCATAATGTCGCCATCACTAGTGGTCACTCCAAACATCTTCGTAATCACCATTACATACAACCATCTCTTCCCAAATCCTCTGCACTGTCCTCAGATTGACGCCTAAACACTCTGAATTGTTCGTATTGGATCTTCCGGTGCGAATGCCAAGCAGTACAGCATGCCGTTTCCAAATTTCTGGTGGAGTGAATTGTGTCATGGAGCGTTTTTTCTCACATATGGTACTGAACTAAACTTACTATACTGTGCAGTCGACAAAATCAAAAACAAACAATGCGCATGCGCGAAATTAAAAACGTAAATGGCGACGATTTGTCCATCGCACGCTCTATCTAATAGATGTTATACAAAAAAGAATTCTATATAATCACTTCAGATATGAAACTGCCAAACACCATGCAGTGTTACTTTCTATATCCACACTTCTTCACTCCTAAATACATCAAATTTTAAACAATGCATATATTTTGTTTCTCTCTTTTTCGCTCTTCCCTTTTTCTCTTTTTCGTTCTGTCATTTCTCTCTTTTTTAGATCAGATATCATGTAACTAATAACATTCCTTCGTTTTTCTTTTCCTGTTTGTTTTCTAATGTCGGAGGCCACCCGTTTTCCTAATGTTCCTCTTTTACTGTTGATGATATATGACTATATCACTTGTCCTGAATCATCTTTCATTTACTCTGACAGGTTGTATGCGGAAGAGATTCAGCACAAGTCCTAAGTTTGTCATCACCATTTCTACCACGCAGTCCTTTACGAAGTTTATCCTCAAGTAACTGATTTCCAGTTGAATATATACTGAGCCACATTTGATCAGAACGGTGACTAATTTCGCATTCACAAAAATGCTGTATACCTTCTACGGTTTACTTTTGCCGTTTATGCTGAAATGTGTATAGTAGCCAACTTCTCACAATCAGCTTTTGCCTAACATGTTGGGTTCACTCGTTGCTATTGTAGTTATACACTTTTAGAGTATATCTTGTATCAAATAATATGTGTTAAGTTTTAGTTTTCTGAATTGCTTGAAGAATATCGCTCCGCGAAGAATTCTTTTTTCAAGTTTGTAAAATAACGGGAACATCGAAATTCGCCTGAAAGCTTTTGCACACACAGAACGGAAGCTATAAGAACTCCTATAGAAGATAGTGATGAAAAGTTTGAAGAAAGAACTAAACGTAATTGCAAAAAGACATAATGCATGGTCGTTAGCAAAAGGAACAGTCCAACACGCAAATTACAAATTGGAGATACGAAAATCAAACGAAAAAGATTTAAATATCTGGGAAGTGTATTGATAGTACGACACGGATATCCGAGCAGGCACTGGGATAGGTAAAGATGACATCCAAAAGCTAGGCAAAGTATTAAGAAACAGGAAAACATCGTTAGAAACAAATAAAAGAGTACTGAACTGTTACGTAATATAAGTTTTTCCTATATGCCAGTGCATGCTGGAAAATCTCCTTGCAGATTAAGAAGAGACATGAAGCAACAGAAATCTGGATCTACAGAAGGATGCCGAGAATACCTTAGACTGAACATGCGAGAAAATGGAAACAAAAAGGACGCTTATATTTACCATCAAAAAGAAACCGTTGAAATTTCTATGGCATAAGTTACCTTAAAGAGTTTGTACAAATGCTTGTCGGAACAGAGAGATAGCAAAAAGGCAAACTTTACTAAGAGCTGCAAAGGAAAGGAAATTATGGAGAGCCATGATCGTTCACGATCACACAGCGGCACAGAGAGGAAGAAGTATCACACACGTAACTAGCCAGGCTGGTGGGATATTTAACTTATTAAATTTTTAACTTATCAACAAGAAACATTTGAAATTTCTAAGGTATATAAAGAGGAAAGACAGATTGGAAAATATGATATTCACAGGATACATTGAAGGCAGGATGGGAAGTGAAAAACGATGCATAATCTACCTAGCGATCTTTAGTGAATGGATGGCGGAACAAGGTTTAAGAGAGGTAACAAAAAGGCAAAACTAAGAGCTACAAAGGACAGGAAAATGTGGAGAGTCATGATCGGACACGGGACATAGAAGAAGAAAAAGTAGTACATATATATATATATATATATATATATATATATATATATATATATATATATATATATATATTACGAAATGGACAAAGTCCGATAATTGTTTTAATATATTTTATTGTTATACGTTATTTATAAACAGTATTAACAACATTTGCCGGCTTGAATGTCCGAGAAATTTCACAGAAAATATGCGTCCTCCGAATTTCTCGGACATTCAAGCCAGTAAATGTCGTTAATACTGTTTATTATAAAACAGAGCATTTACTTAAATATTTGTGTCTATGTAAAAAACGTATAACAATAAAATATATTAAAATAATTGTCGGACTTTGTCCATTTCGTAATGTGTGGCGTAATTTGTTTACGTTTAGATACCTTTCGAGCAGATATGATCGTTCCAGGGAACTCATGGAAAATTGTCATTTAAAAGCAGTAAAATCGATCTTGCTAACTAGACGCTCCTCTGTAGCTAAACTGGTACAGCACGTCAGGCTATATGGCGGTTCCGTGTAGGATACAGGTTCTATTCCTCTCGGAGGACTCATATTTTCTATGAAAATGTCTCGAACGTTCAGGCCCTTAATACCGTTTATTATAAAAACAGAGCATTTACTTAAATATTTGTGTCTATATAAATAACATTAAAATATATATTACTTTTATTATAATGGATTAGAACAAAAACATGTTGAAATCGCTACACAATATCTTTCGTGTTTCGATAATTTTGTGCCTCTTCAGGCGATGGTAAGTAACCCTTACTTTACTTACTTATGATCGCCTGAAGGAGCACAAAGTTGCCGAAACACGAAAGCTATTGTGTAGCGATTTCAACCTGTTTTTGTTCTAATCTATAAAAATAATAATAATATATTGCTCTACTTTGTATTGAGCACATTTTTTTAAAAGCAAATGCTACGAAGAGCGGAATTTTACTTCATCTGTTCTTTCTCTCATTTGTATATATATATATATATATATGCATTTCCAAATTTACTTCTTAATACTCACCTAATAATGTGTGCATATACACACGCTTGTGTTCACACCACGACAAATGCTTTTAAGTTGACACATCCAGAATGTCACATACACCCGACATAGAGAAATGCAATAACACTGTTAAAGAGGTATTCTCACTCATACAGAAAAAAATCCGTCGTTAATTTCTTTCATTAGTCATACTCTGAATTAGTCTTAATTGGCCAATATTTAAGCTTTGGGAGAAAAACAATCTCTCACTTTTCATATTTAATGAAATTAGCAAACGCAACGTAATTCTCGGCTCTGAAACAGATTTAAATTCTAAGTCTTTTTACATATACACTGTAATGGTAAAGAGAACAGGTTTTGCTGCACATTTCCCAAAGGCGCTAGAAAAAAGCCAGGATTTCGAACGCAACGTACCGTATATACTTGAGTTTTATGATCAGTTTTTTAAGCAATAAATAGGGGTGCGCACTCTACACAGGTAATTCTTTTGAATTTCTTCTTCATGCATTTTCGGTGACAGGTTACATTAAACACAGTTAATTTTTTTCTGAACAGGTTAAAATTCATGCGTTTTCGGTGATCGTAACCTACCTGGTAGGTCTATATTCTCGCAGTACCTTTGGCTAATCTTCATGTAACGACAAAACGATGAAAATCAGGCTACGTAGGAACCACCTTTTAATTGCTGGTGTTCCCAGGTCCACCCTGACCCCGGCTGGTTGCATCTGTTCGGGTCCCTGCTATGGGCAAATAGTTAAACCCCAAACTGAGGTCAGAGCACTATGAAAGTGTAAAAATAGGTTTTAATACCAGCAATACATTTTTGTTAAAAAATTATTACGATATGAAGATCTAAATAAATCTATTTTTCTTAACAAAGTGACTAATAATAACAAAACAAAAGTCACTGAAACAAAGCCATTTCAGTCGACCATTGATGACAATTCCAGAATAACATAACTATAAACAATTTTTTATATGATGGAGAAAGAATTACCTCGAACTATCGCCAGTGAGACACGCTGCAAGAGCCACTCCGTTTCGCAAAGCTCGTTCCTTAATCGAGACGCAATCGCGCCAATCCTCCGAAGGAACGCCATAGAACGAGGGCCAATAACCCCTGAAGTCTCCACTGCCACAGGATTAAAAAAAATCTATCAGCAAGAGAAGAGTATTTAACTATTTTTTTCATCTCTGCGTCTCGAGCGACGGATCCCGGCTCAACCGCGGACCTGATCAAATTACCGGCCGAAAATGTATCCGCACAGGTCGCATCCCAAATCAACGACTTACCCATTTTCTTAACTCTGTTCACCGGATAATCAGCATAATGAGCCACGTGAAAAAAATACGCAACGGAATTAAATTAAAAACAGAACAAGAACAGTACGGTTTCATTAAATGCACTGGAACAAGAAATGTAATATTTATTCTCAGAATGACATCAGGAGTAATACAAATGCAAAAGGAAGTATACCTATACTTATATTTTATAGATTATACTTATATTTTATAGATTATGAAAAAAGCGTTTGATAAAGTACGTCGCAAATAACTGTTTGAACTGCTAGGTAGGCTAAATTAAATATGGGAAGGATATTATAAGAATCCAGAACTTATATTGAAAGCAAACCACTTGCATAGGTAAAGAGAAGAAGAATGTACTGGAGTGGATAAAATAGTAAGTTAAATCTGAAATATTCATGTCTTGTATTTTCCATTAGTCAACATACGTTATCATTATTGCCGGCACACACACTTCATTATATTACTTAAAAGCTCTCCACAAATCACACAGTTTCACGTACACGCACACAAATTACTCAGATTACAAATTACACACTCTAATGAAAACAGCCCGCCTTTGAAGATATTTTCGCAACTGTTGTATGTTATGAGCCATACACGGAATTTCCTTTACTGTCCAGTAGGAGATTAGTGCTAAGCTGTCTCATATCAGCTAATCATAAAAATAACCCCCATCCCTATAATATCAGATGCACTACTTCCTGTTTCCAATTGTCATTTGATCAATGCATATTCAGTCATAGCGAGTGGTTGATATTGGATTGTCGCCAGCACAAAATAGGAAAAAGCAAAAGTGGAAATTGACAAAGTTCCGGTTACGCATGCGCTTTTGCCTTGATTTGGTTTCTGCTGTCCCGAAGCAATTTTGTACATTTTTATTTTATTTTGCCTGGTTATTAATGTTCCTTTGACATTTTCCCTTATATTACTTTGTCTTTTTTTCGTTCATTTTTTAATTTTTTCTTTAACCTCCATTCATTTTACACGGCTTTACTTCTTTTTTTAATTTTGCATTACTTCTTTTCTTTTGTACATATTTCTTTCATTCAGCATGCATAAATCTCTCCTTTTCTATTTCTCTTTACCTACACACACACAAGCACACACACATACATATATATGTATTTATATATATAAAGAGAGAAGGGATAGGGATTTCAAATTAATGTTTTATAATTAGCAATTAAATATGTTCTGTAATATAAGATCATTTATAATGGATAAAACAGGAAAATATAATTACTGCATTTTCTTAAGTTTTTGCCTCATCAAAAATTTACATTAACCTTAAGTACTTGAGGTAATTATATGTAATATATATATATATATATATATATATATATATATATATATATATATATATATATATATATATATAAAGTTATATATATATAAAGTTATATACATATATATAAATTTATATATATATATATATATATATATATATATATATATATATATATATAAGATAAAGAACAAATAAGAAACGTTTATCAATATAACATGTTTCACGCTTATAATAAAAATGAAACATGTTAGATTGATAAACGTCCCTTATTTGTTTCTTATCTGATCATCCTACCGGATTCTGATCCGCGTGTGTGTGTGTGTGTGTGTGTGTGTGTGTGTGTGTGTGTGTGTGCGTGCGTGCGTGCGTGCGTGCGTGTGTGTGTGTGTGTGTGTGTCGTTTAGATTATATACCGAAAAAGAAATTTTAATTACCAGTTTCGTTCGTAAACATGTGTAGTCGCACCAATGTGACATATTTTGTCCGATGAACTTTGACTGACTGATTGAGTGAGTGATTCATTTTTACGGCTTATCAACCACTTGTAGGTTATTTAAAGCCAGAAAATACTTTTAGATTGTAAGATTTCTTCTTTTGTTTTAGATAATAATGATTTAGTGATATATGTCTTGCTAATTAAGTGGCGAGGAGAAGAACTGAAATCATACTTTTCCTCGGGGTATTTGCGTGTAAGTGTATATTAAAAACCCAACGGGAAGTGGAAATCGGCACTGCGATTACCAATTCTGAGTCATTATCCATTACAAAAAGCGTACATCCACGCTTATAACGCCTGGTATTCCCAAGCGGTCACCCATCTAGATACTAACCTGTCTCGACGTTGCTTAATTTCGGTGCTCGTGCAGGAATGTGTGTTTCAATGTGAAAGTTTCCAGCAAATTTTGACAGAATCTGTTATCTATTTACAATGTCTTTGAATTGATTTCCCCCCCACCCGCGAAAAAAAGATTACGGGACATCTATCAAAAAGAATGTTTTATTAAAAAATTGTTTTGCACGCAATATCTTTTCATAGTCGCCCATCTTGTCATGAAGTGATTTTTATCAAGGACATCTGGCTGACTATTACTACTCAGTCCTGCTGGAGTTGCATTCTTGTAGACTTACACGGAAACTAAGCCTAGCATTGTTAATCAACACCATTTGCATACCAGGTTCCTTAAGACGATCAGGGACCTCCATAACTTCCTGCACCATGTCGCTGTTAGCAACTTTTGACTATTAATCATCGCTCTTTGTCCCTGCTTTTCACACAAACTCATTAGGTTAGTTTTGCTCATCGTTTCTATCTAGTCGTCCTACCTTTAACACATCCTGTGAGTATTACATTTTCCAAACCTTCCTATGTGTCCTAGAAATGTCAAATCTTTCTTTCTGATTTTAAGTGAGAGTGTCTTTTTAGTCCCAATTTTCTTCAGAAACCTCATTGTTGTTCACATGTCCTATCCATGTTATTCTCAGTATCCATCAGCAGAGCCACATCTCTGTCGCTTGGAGTTTCCTCTTAATCTGTAAGGAAATTATCCAGGATTATCCGTGCGAGGGAGAGAGATATATAAGATTCCTATTTTATTGCAAAAGCTCGGGCCTGATTTTTATTGTTAATGTAAATTACCGCAATCTGATACTGACGTTTGTTTTCGTGCCTTTTTCTGGTGCGTTCTAGACGGAAAACGTTCATCGTTCAGTTGCATATTAGAGTTTGTGGAATGTTGATGTCTTATTTACAAATGGATGCCTTCGAGATGGAGGATGAAGCGTTACACCTTCGCCATATTATGCTCCATGAAATTTGGAAAAGAGTAAGCGTAGGAACTGTTCAGAGGGTTTATTTGAACTGTGCTACAGTTGATCGGATAGCCAAAAAAGTGGTTTGGTTGATTTCATCAGTGTGGTTTGGTTTGGTTTATTTCATTTAACGGCATATCAACCTAAGTGGGTTATTTAATGCCGACAACTTTTTTAGGATAGATTCGTATGAATAGAATATGTATTCTTTAGTTTAGATTGCTTTGATTTATTTTGTTTTACGGCATATCAACCTCAGTGGGTTATTTAATGCCGACAACATTTTAGGATAGATTCGTATGAATAGAATATGTATTCTTTAGTTTAGATTGGTTTGGTTTATTTTGTTTAACGGCATATCAACCTCAATGGGTTATTTAATGCCGACAACTTTTTTAGGATAGATTCGTATGAATAGAATATGTATTCTTTAGTTTAGATTGGTTTGGTTTATTTTGTTTTACGGCATATCAACCTCAATGGGTTATTTAATGCCGACAAAAAATTTCATTGATGGTAATATTTTGTTTTGTCAAAAATCTGTTTCTGGTAATATACCTCCTTCAAAATTCTATTGCTGGTAATAATTTTTTTCAAAAATGAATTGCTGGTAATAGTTAACTATTTGCCCATAACTGGGATCTTAACAGGTGCTACCACCCCGAGTCAGGGTGGACCTGGGAACACCAGCAATTAAGAGGTGGTTCTACGCTCCTCAAAACCTCCTAATCAGAGGCCTTGCTGCTGGACATAGTTTAACGTCTTACCCAGGACGCAGATATAGTTTAACGTCTTACCCAGGACGATTCATTAGTGTGATTTTAATTTAAAAGATCAACCACGCTCCGGGCGATCTTCGGACGTCGATGAAGACGCTCTGCTTTGCCATTGGGGAAACCGAATATTTCGACGGAAGAGACTGCTAAGAGTTTGAAAATCGATATCCCAGTTGCCTCTCGCCATTTGAAGAGACTTGAGTTAAAAAAAAAAAAACGGCCGATTTTGGCAAACCGAAATAGGTGTCATTTTCCAGCACGACAACGCCAGACGGCATATTGTAAAACAGACCTTGCAGAAGCTTTAATAGTTGAAATGGGACACCCACCAGCAACCGCAGTATTTTCCTGACTTCGGCTTATCATTTGTTCCTGTCTGTGAAGAACAATTTAAATGACAAAAATATGACTGTAAAGTCAGTCGAAAAACTACCTTCTTCCAACAACACATCTTCTTAAAACAGAAAACATAAAGTTTCTACGAAAATGGTATCAACAAATTTATATAACAATCGGAGACAGTTGTTTAAATTTGTTAAAAGCAATGGAGATTTTTTGTGAGTATGTAAAATTTTGTTATTAATTTTCTAATCAGGGACGAATTATTGCAGTGATCTAATATTTTGATTAGTTTTCAAACTTTCTCTACTCTGTTTTTAATACTATCCTGGTAGATTGCTGTATATGCTAGATTCTGATGTCTCCAAATCGAAGCGCACATCACTGGCTACATCTTTTGCCAAAAACCACTATCTTCTTAAACTAAATCATTAGAGCTTTGTTTCTTGGCTTTCGTTTGCTATCTTCTCTAGAAGATTTTGTATCTCCCCATGCCCCAGAATTAGTCCAGTGTGATTCGCGTATCTTTTATAGTTAAGATTATATCCGCTGATAGTAAATCCTGTTATAATTTCTCTTACCGTATTGATGAAAAATATCTGGCGATAAAACGCATCCTTGTCTTATTCCTCGTTCTATTTTACTGTATATGTTTCCTATCCACATGCAGGCGGTTTTTCCAGGTTAATGTGTATTAGTCTATCTTTCCCGTATAAGTCGAGCTGTTTAAAGAGATGGAAAACTAAAAAGGCTCTTATACTTAACATCAGAAAGAGACGGTTGAAATTCCTAGGATACATAATGAAAAAAGAGAGTTTGGAAAATTTAGTACTCATAGGACTGATTGAAGGCAAGTTGAAAACAACGCATAACCTTAGCGAACTTGAGTAAATGGACGGCGAAGCAAAATTTAGGAGAGATAACAAAAAGACAATATTAAGAGCTGCAAAGGACAGAAAATTGCGATATCCTTGATCTTAACGTCCTGAAGAGACACGGCACATATAGGACGAAGAAAAGTCATACGTTATTAAATGTTTTTGTGTAATCTACGAAACATAGGTATTTTTTTCTTTCGTGTGTATTGCTCGCTCTGACAGCTTTTGATCATGAAGACAGCATTTTTTGTTTTAGTGTCTTCTGTTAACCATGTTTCACCGTAGTCTTTGAATATAGAATCCAGTGCAGTACGTAATGTGTTCAATGGAACAACGCCAATACTAGTAGCAGCTGTTCAGTAATTCTTCAGGTCTTCAATATCAGAGGTTGGAAGTGATTATTCGGAGAAAAAACAAAATGGCTGCCTTTATACACGTCGGATTGAATATTTTAAGCTTTCTGATTGGTTAAACTTCTAGTGGTCAACTATAAAATGAGTCCGCTCATTTTGGTTGGCTCACTAGTACATAAAGCTACCCAAAAAACTCTAACATCTTCAAACAAGCCGCATTGTTCTTGCACTATTATTGATCATATTCTACTAGGAATTCGCTTCATTTGAATTATGGTTCATTAACAGAAGGTCCAATAGAGTTCACGTCTATTTGCTCTATGCAATCTTAGTAAATAGCAACACCATATCAACAGGCTTTCGTTTTTCACTTAGAATCATTCGCGAAATCCAAAGAAAAACTTAATAATGAAACAGTCCAGATTTGCATATCAACGTTCTAGAATCATTTTAATTGATTTCCAACAAGAAACCCTCGCGAAATCCCACCTAATTTTAAACTGGCGGAAGAAATTTCGGAACATTTGTTGTTTGTCTCTTAAGTCTTCCAAATCTTTACCAATTCTCCAACTCAAGCCCTACTTCGGACAGGTCGAAGAGGACGTTGTAACCCGCTTTTTTTTAAACGAATTTATATGTAAATCTGTGAAATCCATTTTTTGGCGAAAAGAATCTACCTTTCCCAATCAAAATGCGGTTTTCAGGTGCAATATTCCATTTCTTCACCAATATGTCGACACTCAAACTCCGCAAAACAACATAAAAAAACACAGATACCTTTTGAGTGCATTTTGAGTTGAAATCCGAGAAGATTATGTACATAATTTTCGGAACCGTTAGATTCTATCGAGTATGCTAAGTGTAAGCGATGAGGTTGTAGATATTCCGATAAAATTTTCAAAATATTTAGCCAACTTTTGACAAAGAAATACTCATACCACAAATCTTGTGTAACCAAAAAAATAAAAGATTCAATTACTTTTTCGACACGGTGCTTATTTGGTAGGACACTAATTATTTTTCAAATGATTTTCTCCGCAGCGCAATTATTTTATTGGAAGTGTATTAAACATATAAGAATTCATAACAGAATATTTATTGAAACCGAGCAGACGCTTATTTTGGAAGTTGAGAAACTCCCAGGGGCATGACTTCTGGAGAGCACTTGCATTTATTATTTTAATTTTTTGCAAAAAAGCTACATCTGTGTTTAAGCTTTAGACGGTGATGCACACACACACAGACACACACAGACACACAGACACACACACACACACACACACACACACATATATATATATATATATATATACATATAAATATATATATATATATATATATATATATACATATAAATATATATATATATATATATATATATATATATATATATATATATATATATATATATATATATATATATATATATATATACCAAGCAGATTATAGACATAAATAAACTTAGGTGGATAGATAAATGGGAAAAGAAAGATATAAAGAAAGGGAAGATAGATTGATAAGAGAGACAGAGACAGACTGGTGAGAAAAGAATGCGATAAGTAAAGAGATAGATAGATAGATAGATAGATAGATAGATAGATAGATAGATAGATAGATAGATAGATAGATAGGAAAAGAATGAGATAGATAGATAGATAGATAGATAGATAGATGGATAGATAGATAGATAGGAAAAGAATGAAATAGATAGATAGATAGATAGATAGATAGATAGATAGATAGATAGATAGATAGATAGATAGGAAAAGAATGAGATAGATAGATAGATAGATAGGAAAAGAATGAGATAGATAGATAGATAGATAGATAGATAGATAGATAGATAGATAGGAAAAGAATGAAATAGATAGATAGATAGATAGATAGATAGATAGGAAAAGAATGAAATAGATAGATAGATAGATAGATAGATAGATAGATAGATAGATAGATAGATAGATAGATCAGAAGGAAATGTGCTGTATTAGCTATAAAACAGGAAAAGGCAATAAATTGTCGCTTATAATTACATCAGTTTGTGCCAATTTCCCTAAGGTCAGACATCTAAACGATATGAAAAACAAAACAATTATAAAAACAATATTTGCTTCACTTTCTACACCAGGGTCACGTACCCTGAACTAAAATAGATAAGTCTCAACGAAAACAACTGATAAATATTACAATTAGAGGACTGTCCGAGGCCATTACTTAATATGTCAAAGCTTGATGCCATTGTAACAATCAATAAATCTTGATAGCGCTAATAATAGATTGTGCGTAAATTTATGGAATTGCTACAGAAAAGATATTTTCTTGAAAAAAGGGGAGGCGTATTTGCGTTTTCTACTTAGTATGAAACAAGACCTTTCCTGGAAATGTTATTCAGAACAGAATCTCAGAATTGGTTATTACAAGAGTTTATGAAATGATATGTGAAACGAAGAACTAGACTGTTATTTAATATCTGCATTTCTATATTATATCTTTTGATGCCGTGCAAGACATTTTTTTCTCGTCAGAATCTATCTTACGCATTCACAAATCTACCATTCGTCCATACATTGAATATTGCTGTCACATCTGGTCTGGTGTTGCTGCTATGTATTGAAAGATTCTTGATAAGCTCAAAAGAAGAATCTGCAATTTTATCGGTCCTGATCTGGCATCTTGTCCTCAGTCACTTTTTATCCGCCGTAATGTAGCTTCCCTGTGCCTTTTCTATTAATATATTCATAGTAATTGTTCTGATGAACTTTCATCTTTGTTACCACTTTTGTGACTTTGAACGCAATACTAGATTGGAGGCTAGGTCTCATCATTTTACAGATGAAATGTAACCGTAAGTTCTATGCTAACAGTTTCTTCTCTCGCTTATGGAACTCTCTGTCGGCTTCTTGTTTTACAGTTAACTTTGATCTTCAAAAATGTAAATGCAATGTTAATCTTTGTCTTTTGTCTTTCTAATTCCTGTTCTTTATAATATTTTTTACTTTTTTCTCATAATCTTTCACATTCAATACTCACCTTGCATCTTGGTGGCATTATTGCCTTGCTTGGGGTCAAATGATTAAATCTTTTTTTTTTTTAGTTCAGTT
Organism: Acanthosepion esculentum; assembly: GCA_964036315.1. Taxonomy (NCBI): domain Eukaryota; kingdom Metazoa; phylum Mollusca; class Cephalopoda; order Sepiida; family Sepiidae; genus Acanthosepion; species Acanthosepion esculentum. Next base: position 63,771,729 of record OZ038488.1, read on the forward strand.
AGTATATATTTAATTCTATGTCTGTCCCTGCAGGACGTTGGCGATCATGAGTCTCCACATACACATTTTCTTTATTATCAGTGAATTGCAATTTAAAAAAATAATTATAAATTTTGGGAGCCCTTTACATTCCAACTGTAAAGTCTTTAAGGGAATACATTATAAGTAAAAAGAAACTGTTTCCATCTTGACGCTTATGTGTTAAAACACCCTTAAACCATAGCCATTTTGTTACGTGACGCTAAAATATTTTTTCATGACCGTAACACGTAAACACGCGTTAAAAAGAGAAACATTATACTTATTATTTCTCCACTTTCTATTTACTTTCTTTGAAAGAGCCGAGTTCGAATTCCAATCATGTTCGTTATATTCACTAACGCACAAATAACCTTTGGAAAGGTATAAATCAATATCCACCTCCAGCTATGGGTTAAACAGAAGAAATTGGAAAAATCATTGCTATTCTCAAAAGATTGTTAGTGTAATATTCACTTAAAAAAAGAATTATTTTTACAATCCAAAATATGTTCGTGCTTTAAATAACCCACAAGGAATTGATAACCTGTAATCAATCTTTACTTGAAAACAACTAAAAATAGCCAAAAGGTCTCGGAACATTATACACAATTTCGGCAAATTCCTTTACAAGTTTCCACTTGACATTATTCGATACCAGAAGAAAGTTACCGAACGAGTGTTTGTAAAGTAAATACGTATTTCACCGCTAGAAAGAGACAATCATGCAATGGAAGCACCCCATCCATACCTGCTGCAAAAAAGTCCAAGGTCGTTTTATCTGCAGGGAAGATGATGGCCTCAGTTTTGGTGGATGCAAAAGGCATTGTCGTTTATTGACTATGTTCAAAAGGACCATAGCATCAATGGATAGTACTGTACCAACTTGCTGAGACAGCTACAAACACCCAGAAAAAAAACTGACGAAAGGGGTCTTTTCATCAGGACAATTCTCCAGGACACAAGGATTTTGGTTACAAGGGCTCCTGTACGTGACTGTGGTTTTGAACTGGTTGATTTTGCTTCCTCTTTTCTAGATTTGATCCCATCTGATTGTCATCGGTTCCCCAGCATGAAAAAATACTTGGCTGGGAACCAGTATCTCAGTGATGATGACCTCATATCTGCTGCTGTTGACATTTTGTGACCAACAGGAAGAAAGATTCTTCACCAATTAGATCCAAGAACTGCAACACCAATGAAAAAATTGTGTGGACACCAAGAGGGACTATGCTGAAAAATAAACTACATTTGGTCACATTCCGTGAGAGTATCTTAGTCAGTCTCTGAACTTTTCAGCTGACTCTCGTAAATGGTATACAGGGTATATAGTTGGACAGCCTTACAAAATTGGTATACAAATACTAAATTAGCAAAGTGCACATGTACTACACTGATCAGAAACAGTATCTGAAAACGATGCTTTGATCCTCAATCGAGAGCAGAGATAATACACTGGTCTTAAACAAGCGTATCAATACGTAAATAATCCCCGAGTTTTTTCTTCTTCCTCCTCCTCATACTACTACTACTACTACCACCACCACCACCACCACCACCAACAACAACAACAACAACAACAACAATAATAATAATAATAATAGCTGTTCTTATGATATTATGGCTGTTGTTGATGACCATAACATCAAATAAATTGACAAGAGTAAGTAATACACCGACTTCCAAATTTAAATTTACAGAATGTGAGACGTTCAGGTCATTATTGTCTCAGTTATTATTGGGAGTGTGGTCTCTAAAACACCGAAACTAAAGTCATACATTGAGAAAATCAGAAGAAAGTAGTATTAATATCCCATCACTTCAGAAACTTGCGTTGCTTGTCACTGCAAATATTCTACGAAAGGTGCTATCTGTCTGCGGTTGTACGACTTAACGGAGAACTCCCATGATGCACGATCCCCGGTTGAAAACGAAAGACCGTGTGACGGAATAATAATAATAATAATAATAATAATAATAATAATAATAATAATAATGAGCAGGTAAAGCGCATGTAAGATAAGACCACCTTGACCGATAAGCATTTGGAAAGCAATCGCCCTGAGATGCACAAGAGCAGCCAAAAATGAATGCTGGTATTCTTTGTCGTATCTTGAGATAAGTATCGTAAAAAGGTGGAACAGGAGAAAATCCGGATGTTCCAAGACCTAGCAAGGTAAATCGGGGATATGTATCAACAGCAGCCCAAGTTACTCATGTTTTGGGTATCAACAACCTCTTTGACTCGCAAGATTCCTTAGTGATTGATACCTTACATTATTGGGAGTGCGTAGGTGACAGCGCTGCTCAGAACAGCTCATGTGGTAAGGAAAGTATCGTGTATCTAAGCTGCAGGTCGAAACTGAGATATGACTATTATCGGCCCGTCGAAACATGCTGCATATAATAATACTAATACTACTACTAATAATAATAAAATATAATGAAGTTAGGCTAAGTATTAGTCTATGGTGTCTGAGTAAATATATACCTCAACTTTGTCTATATGGATATTTTCAGTCAATTTTCTAGGGTAAAAGTAGCCATCAAATAGGGTACTACTAGTGGGAATATTGAATGAAAAAAATCCTACTTAACACGTTTCGGTCTTAAAGGGACTTCTTCAGAATTATAATTGTCTAAAAAAGTTACGATTTAAGTATTTATGTTTTATTTCCATTTTGTCATTCAATTACTCACTATTAGTCTGATGTATAGATTTTACGCCATTGTCTACCCATTACAAGGCAAAAGGCAGAGGGCTACTGAAAGTGTTATTTCATGAACTGAAGAATTGTAGATTTTGGGTATTTGTAGGATAGATAAAGGTTGACCCTGGACTCTCGGGAGTCTGAACCACAAAGTAGCGGTTCTTAGGAAGAAGATTACTTCTTACTTGTAGAATACGAAGGGAATGCGGATGGTTAGCCCCTGTGTAGATGGCAGAACGGCTCTGTGCTGTAAAGGCTTGAAATGGTGAATCTAGGATGGGTAGATCAGGTAAACATTTTCTATTGAAATAACAATAGAGTAGCCATGAGTTTGCACGATTGCATCTGTGGGGAAACGGGTTGTAAGACCGAAAACTGATTCATCACCTATAAGGCCTTCAAACGCTTTTTAACTCTATCAAATCTGGTGGTTGAGTGAATTGGGTAGCTCCAGCTCGTATATGACGGCAATACGTTATTTTTGCCTGTCTTGACCCTTGTAAAGGTGATTTTCTAAGCGCAGCTTAGATGTGGCACAAGGCCGAATGTATGGGGCTCGAAGTGAGGATCGAACTCGCTACTCAGTCATCATGAGTTCAATCCTTAATAGGAGCCCATACATTCGGCCTTGTGCCACATCTAGCCTGTTGGGTGGAGTCAGGTATTTTTTGAAACCGTATAAAGAGCTGATCATTTTTCCATCTTAACTCTTGTTGTTCCTAGGTCCACCCTGACCCGGGTGGCGGCACCTGTTAGGGTTTCAGCTATGGGAAAATAGTGAACAACCTCAAACAAAAATGTACAGTACATTTTTATAATAAAATAACCAACAATACATTTTTATAGCAATATGACAATCAATGATACACTAAAAAATATAAAAATACATTTTTATAGTAAAACTACAAACAATTCATGATCTAAAAACTATATATATCCAAAAACATACCTTTACCCTGAAAGCATATAATTATTTACAAAATATTTAGATTCCGACATCAAATAACAAATAGAGGTGGATATACCGCTAAACAAAATCATCCACAATGTTTCCAACATCTTTAGTGACGGATTGTATATATGAGTCCCACTATGAGGTGAACTTGAGTCTTAATTTGTATATCATATGTTTCATAGTCTATGTTGTTAAAATAAAAGTCGGACATAAAGTGATTGGCGGGGAGGGGCATTTATTTATACTAAATAAACCAAGCGAACTTTGTCGGCCTATTTAGAGATTAGATGTCACTTCTTGCATTGAATCAAGAATCAGAAATCTTGCTACTTGCAATAGATCTTCAAAAGCCTCGCTTTTTTGCTTCCGTCTATAATAGCTGAATCAGTATGGTACGAAGTACAGTATAGTATTTAAAAATAATCTAAAGAAATATTTGTTGTAAACAGCTAAATCTAAATAGTTTTAAAAAAAAATAAAAATAAAAATTAGAAGAAAATGCTGTTCGAACGAGCAGAATGTCTTGGTTTCGGTTAAGAATTTATAACTTTCCCATCGAGTTAATTAGTTCGTTTTACGAGCGAAAATAAGAATGAACGCAAGTTTCAAGACATTTTTAAATTCTGCATTTACTTGAGATAACTCGCAGTTTAAGACAGTCTAAGGTCACGTGCACATACATGTATTTTTTCTTCTTTTTTTTCATTTTCACGCCAATTGGAATATCGCTAATTAATATTTGTCATTTTTGACACCTTTTAAGCTTTCTCTCTGAGATTATCTTTTTAAAGGCATGCACTTACCTGAAGAATATATCTCGAATGAACCAATGAAGATGACGAAAAGTGTAATCTCTTATCTCTCTAACTACAGAACCGATAATTTTAACGTTTTTTTTTTTTCTTTTCTTTCTTTTTTCCTTTTTAATTAGAGACGAATATGTGAACTCAGAATTCAGGCAATGTACATTTGGTTGCTCAAAGTTTAATTTTTAAAAGAACCATCAAAAAGCTTCGTATGTGTCATGGACTCTCTCTGATATCTAAATGAAGACGATAAATTACAAGATAAGTGGAATGTCTCTCCTTTAAAAACTGGATAAAAATCATGAATATCGTCGCAATTGCGTAAACCAATTACCGTATTGGTCGGTACACAGAACCCACTTTTTCCCCAAACAAATGGCTCGAAAAGAAATTCGTTACTGCGTCTTATATGCAAAGTAGAAACCTTCCGTTCGCCCTTTTTTGCCCCCACACCCTGATTGCTGTTTTGTATCAAATACAAATGCCATCTGGAATCATCGTGCAGATAGGAATTTTATATGTATGCAATCAGAGTGCCGATTCAATTAAACGTTCCGCTGGGAATTTTTACGTAAAATTAATAAACGCAGAACAGAATCACGCTGCGGGAAAAAATTATTTGAAAATTAATGAGCGGGCGGTAAGAAATAAGCACCATTCAGGGAGGCACGGTAGAGTAATGGATTGCGGCTCGAATAGAGGAATCGTAGAGCCGAGTTCGAATTTCAGTCGTGTTCGTTACATTCACTTACGTGCTAATACCCTTAGAAAAAAATATTAATCCAACTTTTCTTTCCCCAGCTGTAGCAAAATAATTGGACAGACTAAGTTCTATAGACTTGGGTGGCAACCAGTCTAGGAGAAGGAAAGCCCTGGATTTAAAACTGTATGTAGTCCTGGCGAAGCACATAATATGCAGCTAAGGAAATGGATCGTTCGTGTTGACTCGATGATCCCGACTACGGTTGACTCCTTTTTGAGAGAGAGAAAAATTGAAGGAACCATTTTAATCAGGACAGCACTTTTATTTGATACCCAAGATTATTGTTGTAGACGAGTGTAGTGTAGACCTTTGTCAGCAAAGGCACATCTAGGACCAAATGAAAATATCACGGTATATTTAGCAAAGTCTTTTAGAGATATACATTCAAATGTTATGAAATGAATCCATAGGTTTTAAAAAATGCACACACAAATATAAACTTACTTTATTTCAATGTTTCTATTCAACTATTTGTTTAGCTTATTTAGTGTGAAATCTGTGCCTGGTGTTTGTTTGTTTTGTTTTTGTTTTCTTTTCTTTTTGCGATTTCTTCAATGTTTAGTCGAATGTGCGATAAGCAAACCCTCATTTCTTCTTCAGTTGAATTTAGTTGTTCTAGCTTCTTATTTTTGAGGTTATTTAGGGTTGGCAAGTCTAATTCACATAAATAAGAAGTAGAAAATTGCAATAAAACTGATAAAGCCTTTTTAGCTAATGTGTGATAAAAAGTTTAATACTTATTCATTCATTGAAATACTAACGCTATACCATTACTACCTCCTCAAACACACACATACACACACACGCACAAATATATACATATATATATATATATATATATATATATATATATATATATATATATATATATATATATATATTCTCTTTATTACTTGTGAATCACAAATCTTAAAAATTCAGATGTTAAAAAATGAACTTAAACAAATGGCAATCAGCATTTAAATATCTTTTCCCTTCTTTCTTCCTCATTTTTGGATAGATCAGTGTTTCTCTACCTTTTTAAGCAATGGCACACCTAAGGGCAAATGAAAATATCATGGCACACATAAGGGCAAATGAAAATATCATGGCACACCTAAGGGCAAATGAAAATATCACGGCACATTTAGCAAAATTTTTAAAGGGGATACATTTTAATGTTATGAAATAAAACCATAGATTTTTAAAAATACACACAGAAATATGAACTTTATTTCAATGTTTCGATTCAACTATTTGTGCAGCTTATTTAGTGTGAAACCCATGCCTGGTGATTTTTAGTGACTTATTCAATATTTCGCGGCTCACTAGAGGTACGCTGATTGAGAATCATTGTTGCAGACAAAGATTTTACGACAGACATTTACTTCTCCCGAGCCCTAGTCAATATTAATGCTATTTATTCAAACGAAATTATTAATATTATTATTATTATCATTATTGGTGTTGGTGGTTTTATTGTTGCTGATGTTATTCTTATTATTATTTTTGCTTTTGATTTGCGTAGTACGAGGCGATACGTTAATTTTTTGTTTTGTTTTTTGGCGAAGTAAGGTTTTCATTTTACAAACAATGTGCTTACAATTTTTAAGCCCCACGCCTCTAGACCATATAAACATATATTTGATTAACGCGGCATCCCAGACACCAGAATTCATTATTATAGATATTGATATGGGCTGTTTGACATTTTATATTATCCATCATTCAACCATAGATCTTAGTAACAGTCATACTGTTTCGATTTGAACACTACCAGCAGTCACGGACAATTTCAACAAAGTAACGGATGATACCCAATTATAAGAATTAGCAGCGCCATAGACACCCAGTTTCTTATTGTCATTTTGGAGGTGTTTCTGCAACACACTATATATATATATATATATACATATATATATATATATATATATATATATATATATATATATATATATATATATATATATATATATATATTTCCAAGAGGATAGAATTCAGGTAGAGATCAATGTCCAGGCCAGAGCAAGAATATAAAAGGCTCAAACATTGATATTCCATGGTTATAATTTATTACATTGGAATTGGAATCACGATCCAGTACACCAGACCTACAAATTTTGAATATATATATATATATATATATATATATATATATATATATATATATATATATATTATACAGTAAAAAATCCAAAATGAACTCTTGCTGGTATAGCTAATTCAAACCTTGCGACAGTCCTCTTCAGCCCTGGACTAAATTCGTCTCGGAATCAGGGATTTTGAATTTGATTGATATATATATATATATATATATATATATATATATATATATATATATATATATATATATATGTGTGTGTGTGTGTGTGTGTATGTGTGTGTGTGTGTGTGTGTGTGTGTGTGTGTGTGTGTGTGTGTGTTCAAAAAATGAAAAGGTACTGCGATTGATTAACATTTTTGGTTAATTTTTCTTGTGGTCATTTAAACACACACAAAAATCTAACAAATTTCATCCGAAACATACTAGCAGAAAATACAAGTACAATAGCCCCATCCACACGTAAGAAAAGATTAAAAATAATGGAAGCCCTAATAATAAAAAAGGAAAAGCCAAAACTCAATAACATTGATTACGAACACAGCCACAGTGTGCTAACCGTGTTTGGAAAATAAAATATAACTTCAGACATGCACATACATTAAAACACACATTCTGTTAAAAATGAAAATTGTCCTTGATAATGGCTAAAAATAGACGAAAGCCCTCGGATATGCAGAACTTTTGGAACAGTTTTTACACAATACGTGTCCAGAAAAGAAAACACTTGTACGAACACAAAAAAATTAAATAACGTGTTTGTTTTCAGAGAGAGAGAGAGGGGGGGGGAGAGAGAGGGGTACGATGAGAACAAACAGAGTACACTTTCAACGTACGTAATATTTAATTTAAAAGAGAGCTCAATGCATAGTAGAGCAATATTATTTATTTTAGGATATTACGACAAAAACATATAAGGATAGCTACACAATTGCAGTCGTGTTTCAGCATAAAGAAGCGTCTCCTCAGGCGATTGTAGATTACTGACGAGCCAACGATTAATTTTATGTAAAAAAAATATTATGAAATACAAAAATATAAAAAAAATAAAGGCTTGACTGCTTTACCCTGCTCAACCATCAGGTTTGATCAAAGTAAAGCCCTCAAGCCTTTATTTATTTATTTTTTATAAAATGAGGATGTATTTTGATTTTGAAACCAAATTAATCGTTCACTCGCCAGTAATCTACAATCACCTGAGGAGACGCATCGTTATGTGTTGAAACACGACTGTAATTGTGTAGCTATCCTTACACGTAACCAATCGAGGAAAGCCCTGACAAAGTATATTATATCAAAGACTTCAAATGCCTCATTGTATGGATCAGTTATAAGAAATTAGTATAGGAGAAGGAAATATAGAATAAGCTGCGCCAGAGGTAGTTTCGCCCAACACCGCACATTGCTACAAAAGCGAAACATTAACCTAAAAATTCGAGTCATGTTCTTAAATAGCCTCATCAGAATGAGACTTCATGTGGATGTCATGCCCGACAACAAACCCATTCAGAAATATCAGTCAGCTGTATTTAACAGCTTTCTCAGATCAATGGTTAAAATGACTTTGAGCGATTTAAGCTTATGGAAATACCACATATCCTCGAATCTTGTGGACTGGCGCTAGAGAATCACGAAGAACTGTACGAAATAACAGCAACAACAACAGCTAAAATTGATATCACATGTAACTCAAAGTGAAAATAATGTCACAATCAAAATGTTAACTGCTTCAAAAGGTTAGGAAGGAACCCCCCGCCAATACTGGAATGATCGATAACAACTACTGGACATGAGTAAACTATGTTCCAGAAATTTTGCTTTAAGAGAAAGATTTTATAAATTTCACACTCCTTCCCAGTCTTGAAAACAGATGTATAGGTTTATCCCTTGTTCTATTTTTACGATAAGGTTTCAGGTTTTCTCTAACATATTTTCATTGTCTTTCACTCCTAGTAGCCACTTGCATCTTAGTGGAATTCTTGCCATGTTTGGAGGAATTGATTAAAAAAATATGCATAGAGTAAAAAGCAGAACATCAATTTTTATCGTGACTTAATTTTACTTTTCGTTAATTTAATATACAGGATTTTTTCAAAAACATAAACAAGAAAATATATAGGGACAATGTTTGTGCAAAATTACTTAAATATGGCGTCATTTTTGGAAAACTTGAGATGAAAATTTTATCTGGCCCAGTTTTTCGTGGATTTTATTGAAATTAGTTGCTTCAGATAAAAGGAAATGTTTTTGTTTTTGTTTTTTTACTTTCTTATTTCAAGAACGGATTTTTCTTTGTCTCGTCTTTTGCAATGTTGATTAATAAAACGTATATCCTCGGGTTGGAGCTTCTCAGTTGTCAATATTCACTCCGAAACGCTGGATCGTATAAAAATATTCATTACAACCGGTGTGTTTTTGACTAAGACTTAATGACTTTCAACTGACAAACACATCCATTATTTTCTGATTTTTTTCTTTCTTGCTGTTTATGTTTGTCGCCTCAAAGAAAATAGTATCGTCTGATTTTTTTTTTAAATGGCGACTTCTTTCAGTTAAAATTCACAATTACCGACTGGCTTGTCTTACAATCTTTTAAATGATATCTATTAACTTCGATCGAAATTTTTTTTGTTTTTTTGTTTTTAGTAGTGAAAACAAATCATACTTACAGAATTTAGTTTTAGATAATTTTCTCAAAGATAACTTTTGAAATTGAATCTTGCATATTTTTCTTTCTTTTCTTTTCCCATGTACAAACAATTGACATAAAAGTAATATAAAAGTAATCACTTAATGTAATTGAAAGTTATTATTAGCATTCTTTTAGAGAAGTGCATGGTAACGAGTTTTTGTACTATTACACTTAATGATTACGAAAATTTACCCCCAGCTCTCGTTAATTGTTCTCCATTCCATAGTCAGCTGTAAATAGCAATATAAAGAATCAACATTACATTGGACTTAAAAGACGACTTGACTTATGGCTTTTCCTTTTCTCTCATTTTTTTTAAACAAATTAAAGGGACATAATCAAAATAGTGGTCAGTATCGCCATAGTTATTGCCCTTTGATCGGCCAGTCTTTGTTCAATTTTTTTTCTTTTAATGTAGGAAATGTTGACACATCAGTTTATATTCTGATTTATTATTATTATTATTATTATTATTATTATTATTATTGTTGTTGTTGTTGTTGTTGTTGTTGTTGTTGTTGCAATTTCATTATCACAGGATGAATTGATGGTGATTTTGCCGGATATAAAATAGCCATTGGTTTGTTAGAAATGCAGCAATAGACAATAAACATCATGGCTATAAAGAAAGAGGACAATATAATGGGACGATTAATACCAATTTGATAGATAATTCACTTTTGTTGCGACTTATAGGCGTAAGTTATTCTTCTTGATTAGATTCGTCAAATGACCACGATTAACTCATCCGTATCCGAATAACATCATATTATCTACACAAGCATAAACATAGATAGATAGATAGATAGATAGATAGATAGATAGATAGATAGATAGATAGGTGGTGGTAAGGATGTCGGTATGAAGTGCTTATATGAACAGTAAACGGAACCAGCAGACTGGATTCTAGTTTTGCTAGATGCCATTTGCGTCAACAGTGCAGTTATGCCCTGTTTTCTGTCTCATCATGTCAAAATATCTTATCATTGGCATGCAAATATGGTTGGCTAACAAGAATTTATGAATGTTAGAAATTAATATTCAAGTCAATATTTTCGCCAAAGTATCGTATTAACCAGACAATGTTGGAAAAATTTTGGATATTTCTACATTTGTATGGTAAATATACCATATGGATTTCGGATTGTAATACTTGTTCTATTCGAAATATTTACAGTAGTCTTAATTAACTGGATGAGATTTTGTTATGCATTAGAAGTGTAATGGTAATGGTAATATTAGCCGTTTCCTTATAAGGAAACATTCGGCATTCTTTGACCGAGCAGCCAGTGCGATTGTCGGTTAAAATTTATAAAATCTTTTTCTTAAAACAATTGTTCAGGAAAATAGGTTTCTCAAGTTCAGTAGCTGTTATCGTTCTTTCCAATATTGCTGGGAGTTTCCTTCCTTTTCTTTGAAGCAGTATGGACCGTCAACATCTTATGTCATTATTTTCTCTTCGAGTTACATGTGATATTCATTTTACTGCTGCTGCTGTTGGAAGTCCTCGAGTGATGGGGCTTCTCTTATTTGGTATAGTTCATTGCTTGTGATTCTGTAGCGCCAGTCCACAAGGTTCGAAGAAAGATGGTCTTCGCCAAGAGCTTCACTCACTCAAAGCTATTTTTAAACTTTAATCTTAGAAAGTGGTTGTAAAACAGATGACAGTTTAGATATTTCGGAACGGGTGTGAGGCCATACATGACATCCATATCAAAGTCCCGATATGACGAGGTTATTTACTCGAGTTTTCAGGTTACGGTTTTGGATTGGTAGCAGTTTACGGTGTTGGACAAACCCACCTCTGGCACAACATATTCTGTGTTTAATTTCCTTTTCTCTTATACTGTTTTAATTGATATATGGATCAGTTTTAATGATCTATCAATTATCATTGATCTATGGATCAATTCTAACAAATTTAATATAGAAGATAAGGAAATTTGAAGTTTTAATAATTCCACGTTGTCAATTTTTATGAGAAATTCAGGGTATATGCTATCACTTCTTTTATTACAATTACAGGGTGCATGGTCATATTGTAAAAAGTACTGATGAGCTGTGATACAGCGAAACAGTCTGTCTGTGGATGACAATAATATTGGCTCCTGAAAAATTAATTTCGGTCGAGCTCTGTGAGAGTGAAGCGTGTGTTTGTAAACAGTAACTATTAAAACTAATATAGCAAGACTCTTCGGCAGAATTGAGTCACTGTCAGTCACTGTGTGTTTATCTAAATCTAAAAATAAATACGCTAAAATTCACCCTCATCCCTGCCGTTCGCCGACGGCTTAGTGGTAGAATTTCCGACAATTCAGTCGGGTTTCGATCCTAGCTAGAGGCAACCGGACGTCTAGTCACACTGATGAGCTGTGATACAGCGAAACAGTCTGTCTGTGGATGACAATATATATATATATATATATATATATATATATATATATATATATATATATGTGTGTGGTTTTGTTTATTTATTTTAAGTAAGTTCCTTTCGTATTGTCTGATAAGCTTAATCACATTATCGTTGAAAGACGAAAGTAAAACACCATATTGACACATGTTTGAATCCAATCTAAGCTTTCGGCTTACATAAGCCATTATCAAAGATGACAATTTTAATAAATCAAACAACACATATACGAAACGACATTAATGGCCCGCCCTTAATATATTATATTAGTATATATATTAGATTTTTATATAAACATTGTCGTGGATCATACAACATTATAAAGATTGTCATGGGTCGTAAGAAAAAATAACCTCAAAAACAAACATTATTTTGTCAATTGTAAAAGACGATGTTGGAAATTGCGTATAAGATCGCAGAAATATTTTTAAAAAAGAAATGGAAATATTACCAAGGTAGAGACAAGAAAGAAAAGCGAGAAGTGTGTCAGCAGAAGAGAATAGCTAAAAATTAAATACAAAAGATAATCAGCTAGAAAAGTGGATTGACCAGAACGAAGAATATTTGAAGAACCTAATTTTGAAATATTAACAGACATGAAAGATGCAGATTTTTTTTCCTTTTATCTGCATGGCTGATGCTAGCCTCCACAACAGTGATTCTTTGCAACTTCTCGCGCTAACGTTTTCTGCTGATATAAAGTGGAAACGGGAACCTTAGACCTTCGAACCCACAAAAAACGAAGCTTCAAAAGACGGTTTTTCTATTGATACTGTTATTATTTTAAATACTTTCACTCGTCGGCAGTGTTTTTTTCTTTTTAAAAAACGGTGATTAGAAATGGAATAAAACAAATATATGAATGTGAATTTATGATTTTTTTTTGTTTTTGTTTTTGAGAATTAAAAACAAAAACAATAAACTCTATATAGTTTATTGGAATGGTTGGCAAAACATCAACTCATTGCCAATCTATTCGAACTTTATAAAATGGTAAATAATAAGGCTTTCCTTATAGTTGGTTCACATATTTTAATAGTTTAGTAAATGTTTATAAATTTATGAATAAAAATTGTTTTCATATTTATTTCTTTATAAATTGGTAAATGATAAATACTGCATTAGTTTTAACTGTATTAGTTTTTAGAATGTTGTAAAATTCTTACAAATCAACAATCTAATAAATAAATAGTGTTTAATATTTTTGTTGTAAATTTTCAAGATAAAAAATGAATAAATTCTCTTTGATCATAAGTTTAGATTTTATTCCAATTCTAATCATCGCTTTTTAAAACAATGAACCTTGCCGAGGAGTAAAGTCGTTAAAATAATATCAGAGTCAATAGGAAAACCGTTCTTTCAACATTCTGTTTTTTGCAGGCACGATGGTCCAAGTTTACTGTGGAAATATTATATCACATGAGATATGACTGAAAAAAAGTTACCAGATATTCTCTTGCATCTGCTTTAAAAAAAAAACTCTCTGTAACAGAAGCATAAAATTTCTCCATAATCTTCATTCATAAAAACTAGCCTTTAAAGTGAATGAGATAATTAATTTCCACATCCTTATTGTTCGTTGTATGTTTCTAATAGTAGAAATATTAATTTTAAGTGTTTGGGAACACGGGGTGTGTGCAAAAGCGTTCGATAAAGTACGCCACAAAGATTTGTTAGAACTGCTAAGCAATCTTGAGATATTTGGGAAGGATATTAGAATAATCAAGAACTTGTACTGGCAGCAAACCGCCTACATACGGAGAGAAAATGAGTTAAATAGATATACAAGAATTAGTGGTAAGTGTATTCATTGTGTTTTACTAAGTATTGGTAAGTATTGGTGAAGGCCAAACAAATAAACAATCTCCTTAGAGTTCTACGAATTCGATATCCTTGGTCTTTTAACGTTTTCAGAACTGACGCAAGTCATACATATTTCACTTTCGTTTAGTCATTTCATTATATTCCATGTCATTTGAAATGGAAAATGGTTGTTTGATAACATAAGGAATAATTACTGTAACCCATCTTAATTCACCAATAAAAAAAACATGTACATCTAGTCAATTAAGGTCAGAAACCATAAGAGCCAAACGTGATGTAGCGTAGGGAATTCATTATTATTATTATTATTATTATTATTATTATTATTATTATTATTATTATTATTATTATTATTTGAGGCCGATAAAGTGACATTGGATTACCAATATATGAAACCGAATATATCCACCCAGTCGCATAAGAGTATCACAGTTACATGCATAACAGCCAAATTTGCGCGATATGGTGACAATTTTTGCTAAAAGCTAGAAATACGTTTAGGTGGTCTAACGCAGCCCTTTCTATTATTATTATTATTATTATTATTATTATTATTATTATTATTATTATTATTATTATCCTATTACAGTTGTGCTTGCCTCTCCCTTCGTTAGTTTGCACAACCGTTACGCCCTGCCATTACCTCCGAAATAATGGACTATTACGTTTTGATCGCATGGAAAAAAAGGGAAAAACACTACTTGGTTTCAGTGAGAAAATGAAAGAAAGAAAGAAAAAAAGAAAGAAGGAAAAGAGAGTAAAAATAAAGCTAGATAGAAATGGAGATAGAGAATCAGATTAAGCTGATAAGAACAGATACTACACTTTAATCTTATTTAGATCATGTCACAAGGGCTAAAATAGGGGATGAGGAAGACTGGTTTATTCGAGTTATTATTATTATTATTGGTGGCAGTAGTAGTAATAGTAGTAGTAGTAATAGTTTACATAATGTAGTAGTCTGGGTATTTGATGTCTTTTGCTAAGCATTAATGAAAACCAGAAAAGCAATCACCTTAGAGTTCCACGGTTTAGAACTCCTCGGTCTTTTAATATCTGACATCCAACTGATTCGAGATGTATCTATTTCACTTCTGTTTGCTTTATTTCTTTATATTCGTTGTCATTTGAAATGGAATCTGGCTGTTTGATAAACACAATTGCTTTCGAAGGATCCAAGAATCAAGTATTGTTCCCCCAAATCAAGATTCGAAATTGTATAGCAAGACACCTGCTCTACTGCAAGATTTCCCTTTCTAGAAATAGAAAAACGTGAACGTCATGTCAAAGCAGAGAATGGACATGATGTTTGCTTTGAGTGCCTCCATTTATATCGTCTTATTTAGATAAAGTTTGCGGGGTGGTGGGAGCGCTTCCATTGTGCTAATGCGAACTGGAAAATTACTGATTTAGCTTTATGGCATGTTTTCTATGCCGTCGGCTAAATCTAAGTAGTTATTGGTTCGGATCATAGGTATGTATCTACTTACTCTTAATGCACAAATATGCAAACCATATATATATATATATATATATATATATATATATATATATATATATATATATATATATATATATATATATATATATATAGGCAGCATGTTTGGTTAAATAATTTAGACGTATTATGTCTATTTATCTATCGATATGCAACTCTTGATGATGGTCTCACATGAGATTGAAAGTACTTGATAAAATAAAAATTGTTTGAAAGAAAATTTTGGAATTTTTCTTAATGAATTTTCTACAGCCAGCGAGAAATTAATTCGTGGACTGGAAAGGATTAAAACTAAAATAAATACACATAATACGTCTAAAGTATTTAACCAACCATGCTTGAAAATATATATATATATATATATATATATATATATATATATATATATATATATATATATATATATATATGGGAGGTTGCTGTAAATTTCTCTGCAAAAATTAGTACCTAAAATTACGGTTGTGATACCTGCTCATTGAAATATGCATCATTGTCTGTTTGTGTAAGACAAGCTACACACACGTGCACATACCAACCCACGCGAAATTAATATATATATAATTAATATATATATATATATATATGTGTGTGTGTGTGTGTGTGTGTGTGTGTGTGCGTGTGTGTGTGTGTGTATATATGGTCTGATGATAGCGTTTGAGTATGAAACAGATTGTAGCCTCTGTGTGTTGACTTCAAAGTGTATATATAAGAAAAACTGGAAAAATTTGTAAGTTTCTAAATTTAAACTATATATTTCTCATTCAAATGAATTCTTTGAAATATATATATATATATATATATATATATATATATATATATATATATATATATATTATGGGGTGCTCAAAATCTTTTGACCTGAATTAGAAAACATTCCTATGACAAATCTGATGTCTGCATATATATATATATATATATATATATATATATATATATATATATATATATATATATAGGATCCAGCAGAAATACCTCCCACATATATCTCCCACATAATGGTAAGACATTGCTAGAAAAGGTTGTTCACTGGCTCGTGATAGACAGTTTTTCTCGCCAGAATCTCTTTCATATTTACAAGTCTATCATTCGTCCATGCTTAGAATATTGCAGCCACGTTCGGTCTGGCGGTCTTGCTATATATTTAGTGATCCCTAATAAAATCTAAAGAAGACTCTGCAATGTTATTGGTGCTGGCCTATCATCTCGGCTTCAGTCATATTCATACCGTCGTAATGTAGCCTCCCAGTGCCTTTTCTATAAATACTTTCATGGTACCTAGACTCTATGAATTCAAACGCAGGAAATATCTAGATGTAGCCGTAAGTTCTTGGCTAACAGCTTCTTTTCTCGCACTTCCCGCCTGTCGAACTTTCTTCTGGTTTCTTCCGTCAACTTTGAACTTCAAAAATTTAAATGCAATGTTAATCGTTATCTTCTGTCGTCTTAATTCCTCTTCTTTTATTGTTTTCGCTCCTTAATAATGTTTCTCTCATATTCTTTCACAGTCAGTAAACCCCTTGCGTGTTAGTGGCTTTCTTGCCTTTCTTGGAGTGAAATGATTGAAAACAATATTATTCATGTGCTAGTGCCGGATGGATAGTGCTGAGGAACGGAATGAAAGAAATCTTTTGAAATCTTGAATAATTTACTTCATATTCTTGCCGACTCCGTTGTTTGGACATTACTAGTTCATCCATAAGGTTCCAATCTAACCTCTAGGATTTTTGGGATGATTTCCAATGCGCTCAGCTTATTAGAATTAAGCTTGCCAAAATTTCAGCAAGAAGCCAAAAACCAGAATGAATTATAAATAATTTTCCTTTCTCCTGCCTATTGCCTTCCATTGTTTTTCAAATGAATTCAATTCAAACCAGTCTTGTTTATTTTCTTTGCAAACCTTTTAATTGTATTTTTTCTTCTTTGCTTATCTGCCAACATTTATTTATTTATTACCAGAAGAGAGCTCTTATTTGGGCTTCAGACTTGCCTCAGCGTCCTACGAAATTCTCCTTGCCTAATTATCGAGTCTACGAACTGATAGCCGCGTGAGACGTGCCACACGCGCAACTTTCTTTTGAAAATAACTACCTTAATTGTATTTTTTTTTATATATTGGGACGCCAATTCAGACAGAGTTTCATTATATTTTTTTTTACTTATTCGAATCGCTCTTGCTTTTCGTCCATCTTTGTATTTTTATTTATTGTTATTTTTCGATCTATTTTAAAGAATACAACACAGAATATCTGTCTGTTGTGACCAAGCCCCCAGCAATTTTTAATTCAATTTCGATCAATTTTATCATACACTCTCTCCCTGTAAACGATCCCTATCTCCTTATCTCTCTCACTAACAATAACACACACACACACACACACAAACACAAACACACACACACACATACATATATATATATATATATATATATATATATATATATATAAATGCTGACCACTCGTATTCGAGGATACCCATCTACGAGGGCAGCTAGCCAATCCCTATTGCAGACACTCGCTCAGGCAAATTTGTGTTTGTTCAACACCCACAGAGCCAACCTATGGTTTATAGTGCAACTACGCTGAGCAGACCTTAGTTACAGTTTCTGGGAGAGAGCGTGTTATCTACAATGATCAACAGTTTGAACAACACCAACACACTCAAACCCTCAGTCACGATGACTTGTGACTTCGTGCTAGCACAGCTATCCACAGCTACCCAATTTCATTCACAAGGCTTGGGTCAACCCGTGGTATGGTTTTCAGGCACTTTCCAAAGATGCCGTACGGTGGTATTGTCCTCCGCCAGACAGATAACATCAGGATGTCTCCTTCCTCACAATCAACCATGATGAGATTCGAGCCCGGGTCTCATGGTCAGAAAGCGACCGTTATAACCACTCGGCCATATACAGAGAGAGAGAGAGAGGTTAACGACAAGTTCTCATCATTTTGTCGTTGAAATAGATGCAATAGAAAGTTCGCTGCTAGCAGTTTCTTCTATCGTACTTCTCGCTTTTGGAACTTTCTCCCGGTTTCATGATTGCCATGTCAATCATTATCTTCGGTCTTCTTAATTCCTGTTCTTTTTTTGTTCTCGCTCCTTCATAATCTGTTTCTTTTCCTCATATTCTTTTACATCCAGTAACACCCTAGCGTCTTACTAGCTTTATTGCCTTTCGTGAGTAAAATGATTAATATTATATATATATATTGTGTTTTTAGGCACCTATCCCTCTTTTATACATGTTTCGTTAAAGACGACTGACAAGGTACTGCGATTAATCTTTTTATTTAATTTTTCTTGTGTCCGAACAAGTTTTTTTCTTTTCTGGAAAAAACGTGTGTAAAAACTGTCCAAATGTTCTGCATTTCCGAGCCTATTCGGCTATACTTTTCGCCATTATCAAGGATGATTTTATTTTTACTTTTTAACTGAATTTATGGGTTGTGTGTATGTATCTAGAGTTATAGGTATGTTTTATTTTTCAAACACGGTCAGCACATTGCGGCCGTGTTTGTAGTTAATATTATTGAGTGTTGATTTTTTTCTTTTTTATTATTAAGGTTTACATTAATTTAATCTTTTTTTTACATGTGGTTGAGGTTATTATGCTTGTATTTTCTACAAGTATGTTTCGGATGGAGTCTGATGGGCGTGTGTGTGTTAAATGACTTCTAATGGAGCTGTGGTTGGATGGGTGTAACGTAACTCGTCTGGATAAGCCTGTAGCAGTGTGATCGATGTAATTATTTATGAGTTTGGTTTGATCATGTACATAGTTTCTTAAGGGACATTTGAACTTTTAATTAATGTCAGTTCTTTGTAGTTCTGATTTTGCAAGTGTGTTTTTATTTTTGAAGATAAGGTTAGCTGTTTTAAATATTTTGTAATAGATAACTGATTTAAATTTTGTTCGGGTTAACTGAAATAAAGTATTTCTTTATATTTCTAAGTGAAGATTCATCTTGTTTATAGTTACGTGCATTTGGCTTTTGTAGAAGATATCATTGTTTTTGTCTGTTCAGTATCGTTATTATTTACTTTGGAAAGAAATAGTCTAATCTGGTGGTCGATGAGATAGTTAGGAAAACCGTTGTTAACTAGTGTCTGTTTTGCATTGTTGAGTTCTTTAAGGAAATGTAGAAGAGAGGATGAATTCTCGTGTGCACTCTAGGAATTTTTTTATAACTGCTATTTTGTATCTAAGTGGGTATTCACTCTTGAAATTAAGGTGGCAAGAGTTTCTACTAGTAGGTTTTTTATACAATGAGGTGGTGAAAATGTTGTTACTGTATTGTACGAGAATGTCTAAGAATGGTAGTTTATTTTTTTGACTTAATTCGTAGGTAAAGTTAAGGACAGAGTTTTTTTCATATGTGGACTTGAGATCATCTATTTCTTGTGTGTTTTTCGTTAAAACAAAGATTTCATCTACGTAGCGAACATATATTTTAGGTTTAGTGAAGTTATAGTTTAATATCATGTTTTTACGTGGAGCATGTAGTAATTGGAGAAGCATATATATATACCAAACGATTCACTTGGATTATATACCAGTGATTATACATATATATATATATATATATATATATATATATATATATATATATATATATATATAATTTAGCTTTGCGATTTGCACGCTCCAACACCATATAACAGTTAACAAAAACATCTTTCGGTCGGATAAACACATATAAATCGTCTCCCAGTTTTGATTCTGATGGATAATAAAGCCTGATGATGAATGACGTGAAGCATTCGAAAGTACTAGCAGAAATAAAAAATAAAAAATACACCATATCCATTTTATTTAATTAGGAGGATCTCATCATTCGGAGGATTATCAGTAGTGGAATGCTTATGTTTATGTCTACTAGCGAAGTGATTTCGCCAATAATCGCATACACATTGCTGATTGATTCAAGGTAAGATTGACTCTTTGTAATGTAAATATATGCTGCCTATTTTATTATGTTCATAAAAAAACAATATATATATATACATATATATATATATATATATATATATATATATATATATATATATATATATATATATATATATATATATATATATATAATATTCGAGAGTTGGCCAAAAAAGTAAAACGATACTGAATGAGCGTGCGTACAATATGAGTGTATTCTGGCAAAACAACGCATGTCTTTCAGCGATTCCTCAATGAACATTTGCCTTTTTGCGGCATTTGGGTTATTTTAATCAAGTTTAACATTGGTGTTTAAAGTATGCGACTATCAGACCAGAGATGAAATTAAGGATAATATGAATAGTGATCTTGAAAGCCGACTTGGCAGAGTGTTTTTCAAAAAAAAATGTGAGAAACGCTACAGTAAGTATAAGAGGAGTACTTTAAAGAAACTAGAGCTATTCTCTGAACTTCTCGACTGAAGATATAACATTACTTACATTCGGACTAATATCCTCAATATTTGCAGATGTGCGAATGCTGCAATGCATGACGGCTTAGTATGAATAAAGAAAGCTAATTCCACCCGGGTTCATTACATCCACTTACGTGCAAATGCTCGTGGAAAAGGTATGAGTCCATCTCCCCAGCTATGGGTTAAATAATAGGTTTAATGCAAAAAAAGAAATTAATTATTGTTGCAATCAAAATAATATTTCGGCTTTAAATAACCTACAAAGGATTGATAAACCGTAAAATCATCAATCAATCAAACCTCATTTTTGTTACTGTTCTTGCATTATTTTGAACTATTGTTCTCATCTTGGTTGATATAGATATTATTATATAGACAACGTTTCGGCCAAGTACTCTCTTGTCATCATCAGGGATCCATATTCAGTAAAAAACAGGACGAACAATAAATGAGCAGAAAAACAAATAAAGAACGAACCGGCATATGAACAACAGGACGAGAATAGTATATCCCCGTAGATTAAATGATAAAGATTTCAGTTCGAAATTCCCTGACCTTTACCGGAATCGACAAACACACGGAGAAGTCTGGTTGAAACGAATGCCAAAACGTTGTAATAATAACAAGAAAAATCTGAACTAAAGGTACATTGATCGAAGTGGACGATTTTTTGCAATATATATATATATATATATATATATATATATAGAAAGAGAGAAAGAGAGCGACAAGCAGGCAGACAGACAGATAGACATTTGAACAGGGGAAGAGGTTTATCCTTCGTTTACTGTTTAACATTGGATTCCTTCTGGAGCCATTTTTATTTTCTTTCACTTTCAGTAATCTTAGTGGTCTCATCGCCTTGCTTGGAGTAAATTGATGATATATATATATATATATATATATATATATATATATATATATATATATATATATATATATACATACATACATATATATATATATATATATATATATATATATATATATATATATATATATATATATATATATATATATATAACAAAGATGATAGAAAAAAAGAATCTAAATTAAATTGACTAGATTACATGCCCAAAACGCATAAAAAATATATTTTCTAAAGTTAAAATTCCCAGCGACCCTTGTTCGTGCTCATGTTTACTCGCATCATGGTAAACGAACCGTGTCTGATGTGTATGTGTGTGTATGTCTGTGACCATATATAAAGGATGAGTGAAAAAACAACTTATGGAAACTTTATAGAAACCAACGCTGTATGGAGAGATTATCAGACCACCATATTTTTTTTCATTAGTGAATGTGATAAATCACCCTCCAATATCCAAACCCATAATTTACTTGCATCATCAATGATCGTGAACTGTTTATTGTAGCATAGAATATCTTCCATCATAGCAAATTTTAAATATTAGCTTGAGTCGAGTTTAGCAAATTTATTCTTGATAAAATAAAGTACAATTACATTTTATTCAATTATTGGCCATGACATGTTGCCACTTATCAGGTAGCGCTTCAATAACTTTTTCGTAAAATTATACAGGTTTTGATTAATTTTTTTTATCATTTCACCCTACACAAGGTGGTAATGTTACCTGTACGCACTAGGTTACAGGGAGTGGAAGTGAAAGAGAAGAATGAGAATATGGAGGATTGAAGAAAGGACAAAAGATGAACGGGATTCAGCAAGACAGAGTATGGTGACTGATGTTAAATTTTTGAAGATTGTTGCTATCAGAAAAGCAAGGAAACTGAATGGCGTTTCACAGGTAGGAAGTGCGAGAAAATAAACTGTTTGAGCAGATGTGGCAGTTGCATCTAGCTATTTCAAGAGTAAAAGGCTGGAACTTAGTTGCTAATCTAGTATCACGCTTAAATTCTTGTATTCGAGGCAACAGGGAAAAAAGCTCGTCAGAACAGTTGCCATAAAAATATTTCTGGAAAAGACAGAGGGAAGCTACCTCACGTCGGTGAAAATGTGACTGAAGTCGAAAATGGTGTTCGACGAACACACAAATCTGGTTTTAATTCCAAAGGCTTTTTCACTTCAAAGTCTGCGGCAGCAGTCGCAAAAAGATAATAATCGGTTGGTGCAGGGCTAGATGTATATAACGGGTGAGACAGAACAGACCGACCGAGTTCCAAATTTGTTCTAGCGTTGTTCACGCTGTATGCATCCTAGCATTATCATAGAGGAGATTTTTTGTATTAAAATCAACTATGCTGTCACTGCCGTGCAAAACCTGGACTATGTTCGTGTACTATAAATTTATTCTTAACTGTCATGTATGATTAGCAGTTAGTTTATTATAGTTGGTTCCCCAACTATTATATATATATATATATATATATATATATATATATATATATATATATATATATATATATATATATATATAGAGAGAGAGAGAGAGAGAGAGAGAGAGAGAGAGAGAGAGGAGGCACGGTGGAGTAATGGATAACGGCTTGGATTGAGGAATCGGAGAGCCGAGGTCGAATTCATTACATTCACTTCCGTGCTAATACCCTTGGGAAAAGTGTGAACCCTCTTCTTCTCCCTCCAACTATGGGTAAATAGCAGGACAGATTGGGTTCTATAGCCTTGGATGGCAACTGGTCTAGGAGAAGGACAACTCTGAATTCAAAACCTGCGGAGGGTCGTTTGGGGACCTTGTGGCATTCGCTGCACCAGGTCCCTGTATTCGTCCCTCCAAAAAGTGTGGATGGCCCTGCACAAAGCCTTCACCACTATAATCAAATCTCATGTGTCGGTGTCGAGCTTTCAGTTTCTGGGAACTGATCTGCCTGACTCTCATACGTCGAATTCGACGGGAGAGTCGATCATATATATATATATATATATATATATATATATATATGACAGTATGATATATATATAAGGTTGCCATAATGATAACAACTTTCTCTTCTTGACAGTATCTACGAGGTCATGTAAACCAATGTCTACTTTTTTTACTCTAGTACAGAGCAGACGTATATTTACCGTTTTGACTCTAGTGTAAACACAACCTTTTTTATTCTGCTGTAAGCACGGCCAATATTTATCTTTTCTTACTCTAGTGCGGGGTTTTCCAGCCACGGCGATATAGCCCACCGGTGGGCGATTTCAAGTGTTGGATGGTCAATGAACAATTGAACACAAAATGGTGGGCGACTGGCAATTTTGGCGGGCGATATAGGATTTTTGAATATTTAAATGTATTTTAACATATGTTACACGAAAAGAATATCCAAAAGAAATATGCAAAGAACTTGTACTTTGAAAGGATAAAAAATAAAATAAAATAGGGGTGCTGTAACCTTGATAGGATTATTGAATGAGGAATAACCAAAACTGAGGTTGGAAATAAAATAGTAATCTTTCTAACATCAACAAAATACAATACTCGCCAGCAGAGTGAATAGATAAACCACTGCCTTTAGTAGTATACTATATTTCTCCCACTTACAATAGTTTCCACCGTATTTATGAAGATTGAGACATACGCATTAGTGTTCATAGGTACGGTGTATAACAAAAGAGCTAAATGAAAATAACTGGATCACATTCCTAGATAAGATATGAATATCCTCGCAAATAAGGAGTATTTTGGTATTTTCTATAGTTTCGAGAAGGGTCGAACATTGTAATAGTTCTTCACGCGAAATTACATCTTTTTCGGATATAATTCTGATAAGGGAAGGCCAAGAACAACTTTGTCAGTAAAATTAATAATCACCTCAGGATATTTTTTATTTTATATAAATTTCTTTTTTCTATCACATTGGCCGAATTTATCAAGGCGGGAGAAGTGTCCGTGAAAACATAATTTACCCATTACTGTATGCTTTTGAATATTTACTATACATGTGGGAAACATATTCCATGTCAAAGGGGGCAAGTATACAAAAAAGGCTAGGAACCTCTGCTCTAGTGTAAACCAATGTCTATATTGTTTGACTACCAATGTTTACTTTTTGCACTCTACTGTAAACACAGTCAGTAAATACCTGTTTCAATCTTGTGTATGTCTGGCTTAAGTCTACCTTTTTTTTTGCTCTAGAGTAATCCATACCTACGTCTACTTATCTAATGATTAACTTTTATCTTTATCCTTTAAGACATATATATCGACATTAAATAACCAAGCAAAGATTGTGGTATCACTAAATTAATCATTGTAACCTCTTCAAAATTCTTTTGAAATAATAGCAACAAGCGGAAGACAAATCTGTTAGAATGGTAAAATGTTTTGAATTGCTTCTCACGTGAAAGGAGGCATTAATTGATTCAACAACGATATCTGAAGAACTCGATTTCATATTCAAATCTAATATTTTTAATATTTATGTTATTTTTCACTGAATACTTTGACCCACTTTGATAGCTTTAATGGAGATTTTTAAAAAATGTACAAAAGTTTAATCCCTGATAGTTGCCTCCCTTGCGAACCAAGCAACTCAAATAGGATATATCCAACGGGCTCAACAATGTTTACATTTACTGCTGCCGCTAGTTTTATTCTAACAATTTTTTTTATCAAAATATTTTAAAATATATAAAATTAAGAAAAGTCGATTTTAATTGAAAACTTCTACGAAATTTGTATTGATAAAAATCGATCTTCTGCCATCTAAGTTTTTTTTTACACATATTGGTAATACAAAGTTTGAACGTAATCGAGTGAGAATTTGATTTCTTCAGTCTTGAAGTTCAGACTCAAAAAAAAAAGTGAGTTAATATCGATTAACTAGTTGCAATCTCTATTTTGATGAACTCAAAAAAATACGAAATGTAGATGACAAAACATTAACTTGTTTAAATGCATCGCCATATGAAAAAAGAAATAACTCAAGCATTTATGTAATAGGATAAAAAAAGTAACTTGCACATTTTAATCAGTAATCGACTGAGTGCTCACAAAGTAAAAAAAGAATGCGTAACTGGAATATTTATCTATTTTCTCAGGTATTTTGTAATTTCTAATGTTCTTTTCGCAAACGTTTGATGCCTTGGAAGTATTTGTTGTTTTTTGTGTTTTTTTTTTTATTTGTTTGACTCTTGCAATTTTATACAGCAGAACAGACAGCAATGGCGGAAATAATGATAAGATATATATTTGTGTTCAGATGGCCAAGTTAAAACAGCTAGTTCCTTTACTGGAATTTCTACTGAAAATGTTATTTGGATCCATCATAAAAATTCAGTATGTGAATGTTTTTAATCATTTCACCCTAAGCAAGGTGATAACGCCACTACGACGCCAAGGGTTGAAAGAGAATGAGAAGACATTAGCGAGGAGGAGGGACAATAAGAAGAATAGTTGTTAGGAAAACAGAAGAGGACGATTGGCGTTGCATTTAAATTTTTTGAGGATTGTGGATTGCAAGGAAGTAAGAAATCGGAAGGAGTGTTCCACAAGCGAGAGGTACACAAAAAAAACTATTAGAATAGAATATACGGTAACATCTAGCTAGTTCAATTATAAAAACGGTGGGACCTAGTTGCCAATCTAGTATCACGCTTAAATGCATGCATTCATGCAGTTGGGACGCCAAGGAGGAAAGCTTATCAGAATAAATGCCATGAAAATATTTTTAGAAAAGACAGAGAGAAGCCACGTTACGTCGGTGAGAATGTGACTGAAGTTGAGATGCCAGGTCAGGACCGATTACATTGCAGACCCTTGTTCAAATTTTGTCAGTAATCTTGAGATATATAGTAGAAGCTCCAGACCAGATACGGAAGCAGTATTCAATGCATGGACGAATGGTAGATTTATAATTATGCAAGATTCCGAAGAGAAAAACTGTCTAGCCCAACAGTGAACCAACTTTCCTAGCAGTAGACCTAGCAATTGATTATTGAATCGATTGCTTGGGGACATGCGGGGAATGCTGGTCAGTTGCTCTGGTGATCAGCAATACTATGATTATGAGGTTTTGTTTTGGAGGCGTTAAATTTTACATGCCATTACTTGCTCCAATTAACAACTGACTGGAGGTCCTTACACCAGTTGATCCCCAGATTAGAGTACCTTTTCGAAAGCTGTTGTCACTCTTATTTTGCCGAATCTGACAGGACAGTAAATAATTATGTTATCAGCATAAATTCTAAACATTTCAAATACCTCGGTGTATGGATCAGTTATAACAAATAAGGAATTTAAATCTGCACTACGGTTGGTTTTGTCAAACACTAAAAGATGTTAGGGAAACAAAATATTGACCTGAGATCTTGTGATTTTAAACGGCTTCGTCAGATCTAAAATCTCATATAGATATCATGCATAGCATAAAAGTCTTATCCACTTTCTCACCAGTTCTTGTTGCCATAGACGACGGACAGTAATAGTTATTTGGACCCTTTTCTTCTTAAAAATTAATCTTCTTATGACAGTTACAATTAAAAGAAAAACGAATAATCCAGTAAAGAAAACATCACCTACTCCCCATCAAACTTTCTTTCTCCAATATTCGTGGTATTCGTGCCAAATTTTCATAGTGTAGAATATTTTCTCTTGAAATGTTCTCCAGATATCTTAGCACTTTGCGTAACTAATTTAAATTCTTTTGTCGCTACCAATGAATTCTTTATTCCAGGCTATCTTCTTTTTTGTCGAAAAGGTTCTAGGATACATATATATGGCCTTGGTGCTTACATCCGTGAAAAATTCCATTGTTCCGACTTCTTGTTTTTAAATACAATGCCGAACTCTATTTTCTGTCTTTTTAATTATTGTTCTTCCTCATTGATGATGTTTTCTTTATTTTACATTCTTTCGCACTGAGTAACCCTTTGCATTTTAGTTGATTAAAAAGGAGAATCACTCATTGTTATTAATCTCGTAGTAGTTTGATTAAATAGCTACTATTGTCGCCTAAGTTACAGGGAAAACTACGGCTGACAGTAAATATAACATTTTATAGCTGCTCATTACTTTTTCCCAACTTATTACGTAAAAATAATATTTATATCCGTTTAATATCGAGTTATTTAAATTCGAGATGATACTCGTTTAATATCGTGTTATTTAAAATCGAAACTATACTGTTTTAATATGCCGTTATTTAAAATCTGAATAATACTTGTTTAATATTGGGTTATTTAAAATCGAAACTATACCGGTTTAATATGCCGTTATTTCAAATCGAAATTATATTTGTTTAATATTGGGTTATTTAAAATCAAAACTATACCGGTTTAATATGCCTTTATTTCAAATCGAAATTATATTTGTTTAATATTGTTTTTTTTTAAATCGGAATTATAGCAGTTTAATATCGGGTTATTTAAAATCAAAATTATAGACGTTTAATTTTGTTTATTTGAAACCGAAATTATACTTGTTTAATATTGTTTTTTTTTTTACCTCGAAATTATACCCGTTTAATATTGTTTAGTTAGTTTTAGTTTTTTCTTCCGGTTGTGCTGTTAGGCGTCGCGGGGAGACACAGTCGTCTGTCAGTGGCAAGGTGAGTGGCCTGGAAGAGAGATATCTCGTGGTCTCTGAGAGTGTCTGCCACTGAGTTGCTCCAGCGTCTTCTTGGTCTGCTCTCGCTCTCCAGCCAGAATACCTGAGGGTGTATGCTCGTTGGGTTGGTTGGTTGATAGGCATACGAGTGAGGTGTCCGGACCACTTGATCCTCTGTCGTTCGATGTTTTGTATGATTGGTACTGCGCCTACCATATCTCTTATTGCCTCATTCCTGATCTTATCTCGCCTGGTCTTTTTCACTGCTTTTGTAAATGCTGGTTGTGTTGAAAAGATTGGTGTGGCTGCGTGTTGAATAGCATTTAACAATTATACATTTTTGAATTAAGGAAAAACAATGGAAAACCGATTTTTGTTTCAACGATAAAATATATATTAAAATCAACAAATACAAAACATTTTTTGAAACAATAAGAAAGAAGAGGTAGTTTCCCTTTATCTGTTAGCTGAAAGATTAAATGTAATAAAACAAGTTTTCTGAATAAGAATGTTCAAAGTTCTGTATTAGGTAGGATGATGTTTTCAGAAGAACATGTAGTAATTCAGTTGTGGATTATATATAACTAACAGAGCTGTTGCAACTTGGCTTGTTACATAGAACTGATGGTGAATGATATTTAAGTTCTGTGTGTGTGCGCGCGCAGTGAGTAGAATGAATAGTCTGTGTAGACGCGTGCGAGTTACTGAGTTCTACTGAATTCTGCTTCTACTGTCTATTTTTGGAACGAATCCTGGTTTATATTACTATCGGTAGGCTCCCAGGACAACGGCGGGAGAAATTTTGAGAGAACACAAAAAATATCTGATTGGATGAAAAATTACCCAATCGGTGATTTTATAACAAAAGCATGTTTGTGAATTAACAGTAGGAAAAATTCAGTGTGATAAATGCGATCAGTAAATTGTCCTGTGATAGTTAGTATTTATTATTTGACGAATCACACTTGAGGAAAAATGTAGGCGTGGCAAACATAGTAGTAATCACTACACTTTCCTCGGGCATTTCATCTTACAAGTGATCAGTTTCCTCTCGAGGTTTTTTGTTAGGGGCCACGTCTAGCACTGGAATGTCAGCGTTGATAGAAAAATGGAGTTGATGAGATTTGCCTTTGTGCTCATGGAAATGCTAGAATGTTTTAGAAGAGGTGCAAGTTGGTAACTGACTGCGTTGGCTTTCTGACATCTGGTCTCGATTTCTCTGTCTAGTTTGCTGTTTTCAGTAAATATGCCGCCCAGATATTTAAATTCACTGGTTTGCTTTCATATTGTTTTGTTTTTTTAAATCGAAATTATATCCCTTTAATATCGGGTTCTTAAAATCGAAATCATAACCGTTTAATATTGGGGTTTTAAAATCACAATTATACATGTTTAATATTTGATTATTTAATATCGAAATTATTCCAATTTAATAGCTGATTCTTTAAAATCGAAATTATACCCGTTTAATATCGAGTTATTTAAAATCGAAATGACACAAGTTTAACATTAGGTTATTTAAAATCAAAATTATACCCGTGTATACCAGTGTAATCTGCTGATTATACCCGTTTAATATCGGGTTATTTCGAATCAAAATTAAACCAGTTTAACATTGGGTTATTTAAAATCGAAATTATACCAGTTTAATACTAGGTTATCTAAAATCGAAATTATACCAGTTTAATATCGATTTATTTAAAGTCGCAATTTTACACGTTCTTTTTTCTGTTATTCTACAGCTAGGCATTACTGGATTTTAATATATTTTTTTTAATTCTTAACAGATTTGAAATCTTCATACGATATTTTATTTTAAGAAAAAGTCCTTGCCTTTTTTCTTAACGATTTGAACAAGTATAACGAGAGAAACTGTTGTTATTATCGGCACTCAAGTTGCCAGGATCTTGTTTTTAAATAACCAATTGATATGACTTTACTGAATTAAGATCATGTTATAATTACCAACAGATGCTGTATTTGCTTGATTAACTTTTAGCTGATATTTTGGGATGTCCTTTTTTGCTAGCGAAAATATATTCTCTCTTCTTACAGTTTGTTTTTTCTTTACAGGCTCGAAATCTTCATCAGGCTTCTCAACTAATTTATTTCTTTTAACAATGTTTTCCTTTTTAAAACTATATTTCTCTCGGTAGAAAGAAAAACATGGTTTTCTCAATCGTATCTTTAATTATAAATAGAAGTCACGAGATATTTCCTAATCTTAACATATGTGTAATCATGAAGTTTAAACAACTACAGACACAGAGAGTAACGTGATAATGTTTGATGAATATATGTTCGGCCTTAGGCAGAACGTGTTTTTAGAATTACTATAGGGAAAAGTATTTTTCGTGCTATTGTTTCACAGGAAGATGACATTTGTGTGTTAATAAACGACATTAGAATCTTTTTTTGGTTCATGCTATAATCACAACAAATGTGAAAGCTGCCATTTGTTTTCTGTCAGTGTCTCTTATTCACTTTCTCCAATTCTTCTGTTGCTCTCATTCCTTGCTTTTGTCTTTTTTGTGAGTCCGTGGGTCTCTTTTAACTTTCGACCAGTCGTGAAAAAAGTTGAAAATAGACGACCTCAAGAAGTTTGTATGGCGTAAACGTAAAACTATTTTTTTATGCTGAAAAGAAAAAAAAACAGCTTTGAATCATGATCTCCTAAGCTAGATATGATTTCGAAAGATGTGCAAAATGATCGGCGAGACGCGGGAAACTTTAGGCAACTTGACAGATGACCAGAATAACTAACTGTTAAAACTTCTCAGTCTTTTAGGCAGCACTAGATATGAACACAAATACACAATTGCATATATATATATATATATATGTATATATATATATATATGTGTGTGTGTGTGTGTGTGTGTGTGTGTGTGTGTGTGTGTGTGTGTGTGTGTGTGTGTGTGTCATTCACAGACAGTACTGTTTCGCTGTATCACAGCTCCTCAGTGCGACTAGACTTCCGAATGCCTCAAGCCAGGATTGAAACACAACTAATTTGGTGTCAGCCAGAGCTATCTTCACTCGGTAGAGTTACACAACTAAATCTAGCGTATTGTTTTTACAAATGTAAACAAATGCCAATCAGCCAAAGTGCTCCATTCATTTTACTGAAGAGCTTTGCATTAGTTCAGGTGGCTGTTGTTTATAGAATTAGCTTATCACTCAACAGTGCTCAATTGAAATGTATTTTCAAGAGCTAAATTATGATATATATATATATATATATATATATATATATATATATATATATATGTCATTCACAGACAGTACTGTTTCGCTGTATCACAGCTCCTCAGTGCGACTAGACTTACGAATGCCTCAAGCCAGGATTGAAACACAACTAATTTGGTGTCAGCCAGAGCTATCTTCACTCGGTATAGTTACAGAACTAAATCTAGCGTATTGTTTTTACAAATGTAAACAAATGCCAATCAGCCAAAGTGCTCCATTCATTTTACTGAAGAGCTTTGCATTAGTTCAGGTGGCTGTTGTTTATAGAATTAGCTTATCACTCAACAGTGCTCAATTGAAATGTATTTTCAAGAGCTAAATTATGATATATATATATATATATATATATATATATATATATATATATATATATATATATATATATATATTATATATATATATATATATGGAAGATATACACAGATATGCAGACATTTTGTGCCTTGCTAAATTAATTTATTTTGTGAATTTTACCCCCAAATCGAGAGTCATTAGCACTTTTATCAGTACATTTTTTTTGATGGCCAGAAAACAAGTTACTATATTTTCGTAAATGGTAGATGATAGACCATCTTAGGCATAGAGATGCTAAAAAAAGGCCATGTAAAAATACTGGGCCACTAGAGAAGATGTTAACTTTCAGCTATTTTTTAAGTTGAAAAGGATTTATTTTTTAGAAAGTGATATTTATTATTACAAAAAGCACAAAACGTCAAAGAATAGAGTAATCGGTGTTGCTGTCTTTGGCTCGAATTATTGCCTCAATTCGATGTGGCATTGAATGGAACAAGGTCCAGATTTTCTCTCTGAGAACTTGTTTCATTCTTCTTGGCAGAAATCCTAAAGCTCTCGGGGAATGCGTGGTTTTCGGTGGAGCACTTGTTTCTTCAATTCCCACCATAATTGTACAATTATATAGAGATCATGTTTTAGTACTGGCTAGTCTTCCAAAAACTGAAGATCCATAAAAAAAATACTGTTGGAACACCTTAATGATGAAAAATTTCTTCCTCTTCGTATTCATGGCAGAAATTTAGACCGTAGTTAGTTAATGTGGTTTTCGCTCTTTAAGTTTCCATCAACTTTTTCCAATTTTCTTCTACCTTCGCTTTTGATGCAATCCTACACCATCACTTGTCCATCACCAAATTTTACCACCTTTGTCGTGTAACTTGCATTGTTTCTTTCTCCCACTGGTCTTTTTACATTTTCTCTTGCATTAGAATGTAACTCTATTTTGCATTCATCACTAAAAATTAATTTTTGTCACTTTCCAGCATCACTTATTAAGATTTTCTTTTATCCACTTCTATCTTCTCTGTCGATGTTTTTGGTTAATGATGTTTTTTTCTGTTATACGCCCCTTCAAGTTGTTTTTTGTGTGATACTCTGAATAGTGTATCAACTAAAATTTCACTGTTAAGAGTACATTCCTTCCTCACTTGTCTGACTGTTAATTTTGGATTATTTGCCGATACTCTCACAATGTTTCTTCAATTTATCTTGTCTAACTTTTGTGGTCTTCTGGTTTGCTTTGCACTCAAAACATTTTTAATAGTAAGAAGATTTTTGTGGAAACTTTGAACAGTTTCTGGAAATTCCCAGTCACCTGTCTATCTCTTCTCCTTCAAAGTCACAACCAGTATCTTTGTTTCAGTACACACTTTAGTCATGATTTTTAAAACATGTTCAATTACAATGATTCATCCATTCATCCATTTTTATCAACCTTTTGCAGGTTATTTAAAGCCAGATTTCTTTTTAGATTGTAAGAATATTTTGGGAGATAATGATTTACTGATACATGTCTTACTAATTAACCCATAGTTGGCAGGAGAAGAGGTGAATTCGTACCTTTTCAAAGGATATTTGCGCATAAGTGAATATAACGAAGCCAACTGGAATTAGAACTCCGCTTTCCGATTAACAATTCCGAGCTATTATCCATTACACCACCCCCACATCCAAGCTTACAGCACCTGGTGTTCCCAAACGGTCACCCATCCAGGCACTGACCAGGTTAGACGTTGCTTCACTTCGGTGACCGTACGGGAACCGGTGTTTCAAGGCAAGGCACTTTTCACTCATGTTAATAAGATGGAAGAAATCCTACTTAGAAATTTGCATTTTATCATGATATTCAATAGTTTTGCAGGATTTTTTCAACTTCAAGGTGGGAGTTGTCCTTTGTCTAGATTGGTGCACATCCATGTGAAAGTTTCGATCTGTTGAAGCTATATAAGAACATGTCTCGAGCTATTAGATTATGGTTTTGGTTTTAAAGCATCTGATGTTGGGGGAAACTACCCCTAGTACAACCTATTCTATGTTCAATTTATCCTGTGCTAAATTTGTTGTAACTGATTATTACACTGAGGTAGTTGAAGTATTTAGTACTTACTAATTCCACATCCTGGATTTTTATGAAGGATTCAGAGTAAGCACCATCAGTTCTTACATTCCAATTCCAGATCATGGTTTCTGTTTTGGAAAGTTTTATCCAGAGCCCTATTTCTTGGAACTCTTGGTAGCGGATGTTGATTTTTTGTTCAGGATCATTCTTATCCCAAATATCAATACCTATATCATCGTCCTACCCCCCTTGTCACCAGTACATCGACTTCTGGAATGAAAGCAAATCGCTGTTATTTATTAGTTCATTTGTTTGTGATTTGGTTAATGCTTAAATGATCAGTGCCAATTTCTTCTATGCTTGTAAATTGGCAGGACATATTGTAGGAAAAGATTAAATAGACTGGGGCTCTCATTTCCTCTTTGTTGTACTCCTGATGAAGTTTGAAATGTTTCTGTATTGAAGTCCTTGCCAGACATGTAAAATTTTGTCGATCAATAAAGTTCCACTATTAGATTGAGGCATAAAGTGGATTGGTCATCAGCATAACCACCCTCATCGTCACTACATTAGTCTTGGCAGCGAAAGCAGAAATCCTGTTTGTTGTTAGTAAACTTAGTAGATTAGTAGATTCATTTAGCATTTTTCAGCGAAAAATTGGGATATAATAAAAACAAATTTTGGGTTACAATAAAATTTATTTGTTTTCATGTTCTTCTGATTTTCATGATACAATTATCCAAAGATAGCACAGTGACAAATTTATTTTGAAAATTGGAATTAGTTGTATTCAGGCTGATAACTTCCAAAGATTATTCTGAAATTAGACGCAAATTCCTATAGCATCAGCATAAACCCACCTCTTCATCCTCTGTATTCTTGGACTAGAGTGAGAAGGCCCGAACGCTGTTTTCTATTCGTAGGTACATTTTAGATACATGTAATTTTTAAGTGATCAGTATCCTCATAGATATATATCATCGCGCCCACATCGAAACCGGTTGTTTTGGAGCTTGAAAGCCGGTTTCAAATGGACATGCATGTTTGATTGTGTTCAATCTATTAAACAGAAATATTGAGATTCATCTCTTTTCAACATTTTGATCTTCCCAGGCCAACGATTTGACCTGAAAGTTTATGTTGCTATGTATGAACTTGTCTTATCGCTAAGAAGGTGTTGACATAAGCAAGTTGAATGAGAAACAAAAATAATCAAAGAAACTATAGCGTTGCTCATGTTCGAAAACTGATGTCGCATTGTGGGAGACGGAATAACCTTCTGACAAAACGTAGAAATTTAATTATTACTATTATTAACAAATCGCTGTATAAAACTAATTTATTTGTTGCTTTTTTTTAAGAAATATGCGATTCAAATCGGAATATTCGGTTATTACTGAACTGATCTCTTTTTTTATTATTAAATGTTTTTATTGTTAACAAAATACACAGGTGACTTGATTTTTTTAAATTCTGAAAGCTTTTGAAATTCATAAAGGATTCAATTTACAAAACTAAAACGTACGATTACGTTGTCTAGGTCAGTTTAACCTGAGTTATTTTTTTTCTTTTCGTTTAACCGTATTGGAAATCTCCTTTTAAGTTTCGCCAAATAATTAAATTCAATATGATCCAACAATTCATATGGCTACAATTGTCGAGCAAGGCATGGTTCAATAAATATATAGTTTAAATCTATGATACCTGACTGAAACCAAAAGATATGTTTATATCTTTCACGGCTATAAGCTTAAAATTCTGCCCATTGATCAAAGCTGAAGATCTCGGGCGTATTCGTATTTTTTTTTCATTCATTAAAGGTGTTAAATATAAAGGTCTTCTGAGAGAATATCATCCTTTTCTAAGAGTTAGTAACTGTCGGAGGTCATCGGTGTTTTCCATTGAATGCACACTAAAACCTTATAAATTTGAAGCTTTGGTTAGTTGAAGTTGATTGATTTCACATGTCAATCTTTGTCGGCTTATTTAATGTCGAATATATAATATTTAAATGTACTATTTTTTTATTAATTTTACTATTTCTAACTGTTAGTTATTGTCGGAACTTACATTTTCCATTGAATGCACACTAAAACCTAACGTGTAAATCTTTGGTTAGGTTAAGTTGATTGATTTTACATGTCAATCCTTGTTGGATTATTTAATGTGGAATTTTTTATGGAACTTGCGAGGATCGAACCAGAATAACGTCGCTAAGCATTACCGAGGAGCCTTAAATACTGAAATGGATTTTTTGCGCATATATTCTTTCAATAAATATTTTGGAATTGGTAAATTTCGTTGCGTGTTTTTAACATTACTAATAAAATGAAATCTACAACAGTGGGGCTATATCGGAAGCACGGCCTAAGAAATCAGGTACAAACGAATGTGGAATCCACCGAACAATCAGCCTAATGAGTCACATAACAAAACCCATCATCCATATTCTGATGAATCGAGCGCGCATTAGAATCAGGCCAGAGATAGGACAAAAACAGTGCGGGTTCGTTAAAGACACCGGAACAAGTAACGCGATATTCATGCTCAGAATATTATCAGAAAGAGCGATACAGGTGCAGAAGAACGTGCACCTATG
Source organism: Acanthosepion esculentum (assembly GCA_964036315.1). Lineage (NCBI taxonomy): Eukaryota > Metazoa > Mollusca > Cephalopoda > Sepiida > Sepiidae > Acanthosepion > Acanthosepion esculentum. The sequence goes on from OZ038488.1 coordinate 63,808,570, forward strand.
TTTTATAGACTACAAAAAGGCGTTTGATAAAGTACGCCACAAAGATCTGTTGGAATTGCTCAGCAACTTTGATATATTTGGGAAAGATAAAATAATCAAGGACCTATACTGGCAGCAAACGGCCTGCATGCGGATAGAGAATCAGTTCAGCAGATATACAAAAATAGAAAGGAGCATAAGGCTAGCCTGTGGCTTCTCACCGGACTTATTTAACCTTTACAGCGAGGCAATTTTGAGAGAAATGGAAATGTTACCAGGATTCATAATTGGCGGCCACAATCTTAACAACGTAAAATACGCTGATGACACAGTGCTAATAGTAGACACGGAAAGGAAATTACAAAACCTCTGACAGAAGGTAGTGGATGAGAGCGAGAGCGAGAGACTAACCATAAACTACAAGATGAGAGAATACATGGTCATCATTATAAAGATGAGCATGAAATCCGATTTAGAGGTCGGGGACACTAAAATCAAGTAGGTGCGGAAATTTAAATATCTGGGAAGTGTTCTGAGAAAGAACGGTAAGTACGACGCTGAGATCCGATGGCCAAAGACACATTCCAAAAGCGAGGCAGAGTATTACGCGACAGGAGGATTTCGTTGGTAATAAAGAAAAAATTACTGAACTGCTACGTGATATCCGCCCTCCTTTACGGCAGCGAATGTTGGACGGTCTACTCAAGCATGAAGAAGAGACTCGAGGCAACGGAGGTATGGTTCTACAGAAGGATGCTAAGGTTATCATGGACCGAGCCTGTGAGCAAGGATGAGGTTTTGGAAAGGATACAAACAAGGAGGAAGCTTATACTTAACATCAGGAAGAGGCAGCTGAAATTTTTGGGACTCGTAATGAGAAAGGAGGGGTTGGAGAATCTGATACTCATAGGACGGATAGAGGGAAAGAGAGACAAAGGAAAGCAACCCCTGACATACCGAGCAGGCTTGAGCAAGTGGATGACGGAACAGGGTTTGGGAGAAGTAGCAAAAGGACAAAACATTGAGAATTAAAAGGGATAGGGGAAAGTGGAGAGTCTTGGTCTTCTACGTCCTGAAGGGACACGGTACATAAAAGAAGAAGAAGAATGATGATTAGATTTTTCAGAAATTATTTTAGTGTTTCTTATCCCGCCTCCGTAGATACATTACTTTACGAAGAAATTTATGATTCGGTACAGTAAAAAAAAAAAATTAAAAAACACTGAAACATTAATTTAGCACCCAAAGGGATAAAGTCTAATCTAGAAATTCCCATGTCAGTCATCTTCTTAAACCAACCGATTCTAAAATCCCTTTCCAGCTATTTTTAACATTTGTTCCAGTATTACTGGGGGTAAAATCCAGAAAACTCGCATACCATGTGCCAAATATTTCCAACATAAGAAACACCTACGGAAAAGCGATACCTGAAGTTCTTTTTAAATTCAATCCAAATCAAACAGATTTTAAATGCTTGCCGTCCGCTTGAGTTCTTACCGATAAAGATAGCGAAGATCTGACAATTTCCAGCTGCTACCGTTTTTCTAGACTCTTTTTTTAGCTTGTTTTTTTTTTTAATTCATTTTCTGTCTTCTATCATGTTGCTCCCTTCGGAATGTTGCCAAGTTCCTTTCTTCTTCTTTTTTTTTTTTTTTCTCCTTGGTTTTCTTCCTTCCTACAGCACAATCTCCCCCATCATTCCAACCCACGATTCTCGCATCTGATCGTTTGGAATCTTAAAACTATTCTAAGTCACTTAGTATGGTTGCACTTTTTTTCTGTCCATCAAGTTAAACCACTGATGGATTGTTAAAAAAATAATAATTCAAGAGAAACGGATTAGACGAGTTAATGTTATGTCGTAAATTTGCGCAGATGCGGAAGAAAGATAACATAACGTTTTATTCTATACCCATTTCTCAACCTTGACAGACATCGATGTTCGAACCGAGGAAAGAGAAATAGGGCTTCGTATACAGATTTTCAAGCTTTATAAGACAAATAAAAAAGCGGTATAACAGAATCTTCTTAATCTGTCTCTTTTGGGTCGTTTACAGTACTAAACTTTGTTTAGAAATATCAAGACTCTTGCTTCTGGCTGAAATACGGATTTTGACAGCCGTGTTCAATCCCTGAGAAAAGCTAAAATTTCGAATATTGATTTTCAGGCCGGTGGCATAAAAATTATAATCGCCACCAGAATCCCAGGGATGAGAACTTATTATTTACATCCGGACTAATACCCTTACCGTTGATATTATTATCACAACATTTCGGCCGTTGTACGCTTCGTCCTTCTTCAGTTGTTGTTTTTTTTTTCGATCTGGGTAACCCTCAGTCAATTTTGAATACTTTATTGAATCCGCGTGGGTAGATTGTCCTCGTTCCACTGGCTATGTCTAGAGATACCCTGTGTTGTTCTTATTTATTAGTAATATTCAGTTATTGCTCGCCATGTTTTCACTGATGACAGCCGGAGTACACAACGGTCGAAACAAAGATGAGGACATTAGTCCATCTGTAAACAATATAAATAATAATTACTTATCTCAGAAATTCAGACAAAAATTACAATCTTTTTTATACCGTATGAAGCACGCAGGGAGGATCGAACTCACAAATATGCCGTAATTTACGGAGACAAGTTGACTAAGTATTACATCACGTCGATGTGCACATCTTTGTTTATATATATATATATATATATATATATATATATATATATATATATATATATATATATATATATATATATATATATATATATATATATATATATATATATATATATATATATATATATATATATATATATATATAAAGACAAAAGGACAACTTATCTTAGCCGACGCATTCCGTCCTCTGATGAACTTTATCAAATGTAAGGATTTTTCTTTTCAACAAGTATTTATGAACAAAAATGCCACACTCATTAAAAAAGAAAGTAACTTACACCGCCGTAAAATTCTTGAAAGTGCCGCTATCGAATCTTACCAAATATAAATCAGCGCTCCGAATTTTTTTCCCGTTCCAGAAAGACTTACTACTTACCCAAGCCAAGCTTTAAATCTAAAATAATATGAATATTAATTACATTATTTTTTTTAAAATTACTCACTTTTGTTTATTAGACATTAAATTACGTCTCTTAGAATCCTCCATAATTTATGTCAAGTTTTCAGTTAGCCTGATCAATATTTCTAAACATTCTTAAATTTAAAAAAAAGGAAAACTAATGACATATTTAATTTTGCTTATAAATACTTGTTGCAAAATAAAATCCTTACATCTGCCTTGATAAGTTCCATTAGAGGACGAAATCCGTCGGACAATATGAATGTTTCTTTTGTCTTTATTCATATTGTCCTTTCACAGATATAATTTTAGTTACATATGGAACAAGACATAAAGCTTTAATCTTGTTCAAAAGACCGGCGTCCTGGGTATGACAATAACTACATCCGGCAGCAAAGCCTCTGATCTGGAGGTTTTGAGGTGCGTAGAACCGCCTCTTAATTGCAGACCTGTGTGGTAGCACTTGTCGGGGTCCCAGAGATGGGCAAATAGTTAACACCAAAACTGATGTCAAAACACTATAAAAGTGTAAAAATAGGTTTTAATTCAAGGAATACATTTTTGGAAAAATATTACCAGCAATACACATTTAAAAAACAATCTCACACACACACACACACACACACACACACACACACACACACACACACACACACACACAAACACACACACACACATATATATATATATATATATATATATATATATATATATTATCAGCAATACATTTTTGAAAAAAAAATATTACTTTTGAAAAAAAAAATATATATATATATATTACTAGCAATACATTTTTGAAAAAAATTACCAGAAATAAAAATCTTAAATAAGCCATTGCGGTTGATATGCCGTAAAACGAAACTCGCCAAAAGACCGGTGAGGAGCGAACCTATCTACTCTTTGTGAAAAGGCCAGCATGTCATACCCTGTAAATCGCTTTCGAAATATCCAAAGCAATGGTCCGACCTTCATACCTTTTGAAGAAAACAAATAATTAATATCTAATATTTTTTGGTAATTTTCTTTTTTGGCAGATTCATTTATGTCTTCTCATGTGAAAGGAGTATGGGGATTCTTCAAAGTTCATCTTTGTTCTTAAGATGTATGCACTTTCGACTAGCTTCAGTCATTATCAAGAATGAGAGGAATTAAATGAAATTCAAAGTCCTGTTATGAAAACTTTGAATTTCATTCATTTCATGATGGTTGAAGCCACTCAAAAGCTCGGAAATTTATCAAGAACTAATTCGAAATGTCGTCAGTTCTTATATCGACTTTCAAGATACAGCAACCTGCCAACATTAAAATTTGATCAAAGAATATAATAATCATAACTATATGTTATCTTAAACAAAACTTGACTTACGGTTATATGATTTTCGAACACCGGTTTCCGTACGTTCAATGAAGTTGAGCCTGACCAGTACTTAGATGGGTAATCGCTTCGAAATACCAGGTACTGTAAGCTTGAAGATGCGAGTGGTGTGGGCATGATGATAAACTACATCCGGCAGCAAGGCCTCGGATCGGGAGACTGGAGTTTTTGAGGAGCGCAAAAGCACCTCTTAATTGCTGTTGTTCCCAGGTTCACCCTGACCCAGGGTGATAGCACCTATTAGGGTCCCAGTTATGGAGAAATAGTGAAAATACTATGAAAGTATAAAATACAATATTATGAAAAAATTCCAACAACGCCTATTCATATTAAATTGACCAATGCATCTTATCTGTTGTTGAAAGCATATAACTTGCGTTCAAAATATTTAGATTAAATGACCCACAGAGGTGTTGATATGCTGCGAAACAAAATCAACTAACAACTAGAAAAATGGAATCCTCGAGCCTAGTGAGTTCAAAGTCCCGTAGTTTCCGTTTTCTTCATTTCAAGTTTGTGGAAAAAGACATGAATTCATCTTCCCTCAGCTATGGGGGAGAGCGGATTGTGCAATGGATAGCTGCGCGGAAAGAGAAATCGGGGAGCCGAGTTCGAATTCCAGTCGTGTTCGTTACATTCACTTACGCGCAAATACTCCTGCGAATGGTTTAAATCTGTCTCCAGCTATGGATTAAATAGTAGAACATGTATCTGGAAAAATCATTGTTATTCTCAAAAATTGGTCATGCTATATTCACTCACAAAAAAAATAATTATTCTTTCAAGCCAAAATGTGTTTCAGCTTTAAATAGCCCACAAAGGATTGATAAAGCATCATAAACAAATCAATCACTCCCAGAAATATGGGGTAAATGACAGGCAGGCATCTTTTGCTTTGAATGTCGGCCAGTCTCCGAGAAGGAAAACTGAATTAAAACATGATGACACCAGTTTGGAAATTTCATGACACACTGTGCACCAATTCTCATTTGTCTGGGGGTTTTTTTTTCGGAAGAATGTGGCTTTTCTATAGAAAACCTACACCACTATAATTAAAACATCTGCATGATTAGTCTAGCAGGTCACCTGTAAACTGTACTGTAGGGCCGTCATACACCGAAATCCATGCGAACGGGCACTATATGCGTGTGTAAAAATGAGATGTAGACGACTATATCAGCGAAAACAATATTATTTTAAATGACAAGAGTAAAACTTATTAATGAAAGTTTCAAGCACAATTTCGGTCTCAAAAATCCCATTAAAAGAAAAAAATAACTTACGAAGACGAAAGTGCATCAATAGATTTAGCCCAAATACAAAAATACGATCTGGAATTTTTTCGAATATCTTCTTTCTTAAGAGAAATATTACTTTCTCAAGCCTCCATATATATGTAGTACCATAAAAAAAACATAAAAAGTCGAAAGTAAACGGTTAACTCAACCTTTAAAAATAAGAGCATTAATTTATTTTCGTTTAGCAACATGTTAAAATTACATCACTTAGCGTCACCCATATTTTTTTCATAACGTTGAGATATTTTCTGATATTTTAGAATGTTTCATAAATTTGATGGCATGACGTTTTTCTCGGCGATATTTTTCTCCGTGTATCATTACGATTTTCTCAAACTTCCTATGAAGTTTGATTAAGCTAGTCAAAAAATGAAACACTTTTCAAAAATAAGATTTCCGCTTGTCGTTTATATATATATATATATATATATATATATATATATATATATATATAAACGACAAGCGGAAAAGTGTTTATATATATATATATATATGTATATATATATATATATATATATATATATATATATATATATATATATATATATATATATATATAGTTTCCTCCAAAAGTATTGGAACGACAGGGCCAATTCCTTTGTTTTTGTTGTTCACTGATGACATTTGGATTTAAGATAAAAAGATGAATGTGAGACAAAAGGTCAGAATTTCACTTTTTATTTACTAGCATTTACAATTAGATATAATAAACAACTAAGGACATACCACCTTATGTTTGAACCCATCCATTTTTCCAGTGAGGAAAAGTAATGGAACACGTGAACAGGTGTTTCTTGTTGCCCAGTTGTTGTCTTTTAGATTGATTGTTTAAACATTAAATAGCTCTGGATGTCTACTCTTGGCTTTAGCCTTGGATTTCACCTGTAAATACTGCATTTCTTGTTAAAAATGACAAAGCTACATGAAGACGAAGCTGTGAAAAGAAGGAAAATCGATCAGAGCCACTGAAAAATATTGGGAATAGCTAACACAACAATTTCTAATTTCTTTAAATAATGACCTGCATCAGCACTTATCATTTTTATTGTAAGTTAAGCTTAAATATTTAACGACGCAGTAGCGAAATTTACACCGGTGTTTTATAATCCTAGAACTCGCAAGGGGCTTATTCAGTCATTACGTTAAGAATTATATTTCATCAGAAAATTAAAATAGATAAAACGTGACACTTTCTTGTGTACTTCTACTTATTTTAATACAATGATATGTCAACAGTTTCCGTTCTAATTTTAATACATTTTTCTATTTGTCTAATGACTTTATGGACACCCTGTATATATATATATATATATATATATATATATATATATATATAATATATATATATAAATTATATGAAAAGATTACTTAACTTTTAAATATCAATCTTTTCTTATAATACCATTAACGCTTTATTTTTAATATTATTCTAATATTTTTAATATCGAGCACTACACTATATCTAAAAATATCTTTTGTATCTTAAATCTTCATATATATATATATATATATATATATATATATATATATATATATATATATATATATAAATGTCAATGTAAATGTAAAAGTGAACATTGAAGTCAACACGCAGTCGTCAGGCTAGCATGAAGCATCCTGTCACCTCTGAGTGTTGACTTCAATGTTCACTTTTATATTTACATTTACATACGCTCTATCTCTGATATTGAGCACTTTACCCCATAAATATAGTACACCTTAAAACTATATTTCTTCATAAATATATATATATATATATATATATATATATATATATATATATATATATATATATGCGTATGTAAATGTAAATATAAAAGTTAACATTGAAGTCAACACTCAGAGGTGACAGGATGCTTCATGCTAGCCTGACGACTGCGTGTTGACTTCAATGTTCACTTTTACATTTACATTTATATACATATATATACATATATATATATATATATATATATATATATATATATATATATATATATATATATATATATATATATATATATATATATATATATATATATATATATTCCGGTACATGTGAATGATAGGCAAATGTGAAATAGAAGATTTGTAGTGCTAAAACATTTGAGCGGGGAGGGCTTGCGAATTTTTACCCAAGCTTGTCTGACACCAATGGAGAACACGCAACTCTGTCAGTTGCCGAGACAGTCACAATAGGCTGGTAATACTGATGAAAAGCCGAGAATGTTCCCGCTTGCAACACATGCGTCCTGTTGGCCGACAAGTCTGGTGAAGCCAAAGCGCAACAAAATCGGGCGACGTGCTTTGTCAGAAGCATGCAAGTATGGTTAATCTATTGTCAAATTCTTTACTCTTCAAAACGCTGTCTGAGCCTGCTCATGTAATCTGATGCTGTCGTTGATACCCGCTTTTCACCCGCATATTACGGCTTGGTGACTTGCTTCCTGGCAATACGTGGGTGGATAACTGTTTTCTGTCTTTTTGACTGCTTGCCAAATGACACGTGCCAAATCACTCTCTCCTTATTCTATCTCTCTTCTTTCTTTCTTCTTCCACTCTCATTCTCTCTCTCTTTCCCTCCCCTCTTCCACCCACTCTCGTGCCCACGGGACATCGCGCGTTTAAGAGTTCTTTACATTATATGGTTGCTATAAAGTTCGCGGCACGAACTATATATATATATATATATATATATATATATATGTGTGTGTGTGTGTGTGTGTGTGTTTGTGTGTGTGTGTGTGTGATTAAAAAATAAAAAAGGTTTCCTGTTGTTTATTGTTCATTGTTCATTTATTACTTCTAATAATAATTATTCAATGCTAATATAACTACTGCTGATAATAATTCTGTCCTAATACTACTAATAATACTACTAATTCTGATTTTCATTTCATTTTGAAAAACATTTTGTTTACTACGCCCTCAGTTTAATTTGTTTTAATATCGCCTTTTGCGTGTTGGCTTTTATCGCATTTCGCGTATTCACCCGCGTATTCGAAGTGCTTAGAACGAGAAGATATATTTACGAATACGAACCGGAAATCAGAAAAAAAATATTATAAATATTGAAAAGGTATTGATAAACTTTTGTTGGATTTTAATCAGATATGTATCAATGAAAATTTGCTACCAAATTAATGTGTGTGTGTGTGTGTGTGTGTGTGTGTGTGTGTGTGTGTGTGTGTGTGTGTGTGTGTGTGTGTGTGTGTGTGTGTGTGTTAAGCTGTGTTCAAGTCGTCTGAAGATCACGTGAACATGAAACTCGAATAACGACTAGGGCCCTCCCCCTTTCATAGGAATTAACGTTGCTAAGCGTTTTTGATCTGCCTAGGCAACCTAGCCTTCTTTACTTTACTAAGTTTGCCGTTAGACCTTTTTTCTTTTTTCTGTGTTGTCGTTTTTGTTCGATTTGCATAAAAGTTTTAGGTTTTGGCAAGATGTTCGTTGATTCCATCAACGGTTGTGGTTTCATATATATGAATAAGGACAAAAGGAAAACTCATCTTCGTCAACGCGTTTCTTCTTCTCATGGTCTTTATCAAGGCGAATGTAAGGAATTTATTTGCAGCAAATATTTATAAACAAAAGTAAAAATGTCAGTTTTAGAGAATTTTTAAATTTAAGAGGCGCTCATAAATATTCATCTAGTTAACTGAAAAATCTAGGTAAATTATGCTAAGTGACGTAATTTAATTTGTAGTAAACGAATGTGAGTAAATGATGTTGTTATTGAATTTTTTATGCAATTAATATTTAAATTATTTTAGCATGGGATAAATTTATGTATTATGTATACAGGAAGTTATGAATTTAACCGTTCTCTTTTATTTTGTAATATTTCTATAGTCGTGTATGATGGCTTTGGAAAAGAGAAATTCTTTCAGGAATTAAGATATTTGAAGTTTTCCATTTGTCTTTATTCATATTGTTCTTTTATATTTATATTTTTAGTTATATCTTAATTTTTTACATACACACACACACACACACACACACACACACACATATATATATATATATATATATATATATATATATATATATATACATATATATATATTATTGGAGACATATTTATATTTAAGTTAACATGAAGAGACGATAGACACAAGACTAGTCAGAAACAAAAAAAAATGTGTCTATCGTCTCTTCATGTTAACTTAAATATAAATATGTCTCCAATAACCATGTCCTGAAGATGGTCAACTAGACCGAAACATCTGACGTCGACAGCAAAACAAAATTAAAACAGTAAACTTACATATTCGGATTTTACTTTGTCTTTTCCATATTTTTTCATCATACCGTCGGATCTACATTCACATATTTGCTTACATATATATATATATATATATATATATATATATATATATATATATATATATATATATATATATATATATATAATTTCAAGTCTTTATTACAGCTCTTTTCTTTACTAGTCCCTGATAAAATATAAGGTTGATCTTATCTGTTCTAATCGCAGATGTTCTAATGGTATTTACACCAATTCCCTCTCCCGGGAATATGACACATAGTCTACATTAATGTGGGACACTATGCATGCATTGGGTAAAAGACCAATTTTTTTCCTTTCTTTGTTTTTGTACTTAACATACAACAGACACCGGAGTAGGAAGAGGTGGTGTCTTGGAGGATTGAATCAACTCGAAGAATATATTGCCCTTGAAGATCCTTGGCTACGAATGAACCAAGAATGGAGCTCTGATCTCAGAGAATCTCAATACATTTCTTACCGTTGCGAATATAACAGTGCGTTCGTGAATGTAGCACCTCAAGTAAACACAGGAACATTTTCTAATTATTCCATTCTCTATTTTAGTATGCTGCAGGTATCGAGGAAAAGACTTGACACTACATTAATTAGTTCAACGGTAAGACGTTGCCTGGAGAAAGGCGTACTGGAAGAAGTAAAAATATATATCGTTGACGAGGAATGATCAAGAACTGGGATCAGATATCAGTAGATCAAATTGATATTTCGTCAACCTTCCATGTGGACGGGATATGTCAAAAGGCCTTTTTAATGCAAGAAAATTGAGGCTGGAGACACAAAAAATTTACCCAGCTCCCTCGTGACTTCCTATTTCGGACGAACCAGGCGTCAGCGTTTAACCCTGAACCAACCCGTTTAAGTGTTTCCTGGAACTCGGGAGTCAAAATATGTATCCCTCACTACGATTAACCAAAGACGAGGAAGAAATCTACTATAACTTATATATATTTACAACAATTTGTTACATTTACAACAGTGAAAGGACATATTAGCCCTGAGTCTAATTCTCTGGCCAGAAACATAATACATGTTTGGTATTTGCTATCTAGAGTGAGGTTTTTTTCTCAACTTATAACGGCAAAACATGGGCGCCTCGAGGCGGTGTAATGGTTAGCAAGTTTGTCTCGCTAGAACAATTAGGACTGAGTAGTGAGTTCGATCTTCACTGGGTGACCCCTACTTTCGGCCTTGTGCCACATCTAAGCTACGCTTTGAAAATCACTATAACGCCAAAACATATAATAGACTTTGACGTCATATAATATATACGTTCGTAATGTTTAGAATAGAAATGATATAATAACCACATAATTTTGTCTGTTTGGCAAATGTGACTGCTTTTTCCTTTATTCCCACATTTTCATCTGTATATACCAGAGACATCTGAAGACAGGGTTTAAAATACATTGATTGTCTCTATTCCAGAGAGGTTATGATTCCCCTGAAAAAACTCACCGATTTAACTATAGTCTTAAGTATAAATAAACAACCAACATTTATTTATAGAATCAAATATAAATAAGCGACTAATATTTAACTATAGACTCAAGTATAAATAAACAACCAACATTTATTTATAGATTCAAATATAAATAAGCGGCTAATATTTAACTATAGTCTCAAGTATAAATAAACAAGCAACATTTATTTATAGACTACAGTATATATAAGCGGCCAATACTTAACTATAGTCTCAAGTATAAATAAACAAGCAACATTTATTTATAGATCCAAATATAAATAAGCGACTAATATTTAACTATAGTCTCAAGTATAAATAAACAAGCAACATTTATTTATAGACTACAGTATAAATAAGCGGCCAATACTTAACTATAGTCTCAAGTATAAATAAACAAGCAACATTTATTTACAGATTCAAATATAAATAAGCGGCTAATATTTAACTATAGTCTCAAGTATAAATAAACAACTCACGTTTGTCTATATACTCAAGTATAAATAAACAGCCAATATGTAACTTTAGAATTAATTTTAAAAAATCATTGATTTTTCCTATACACTGAAGTATAAATAAACGGCCAATATTTACGTATAGAATCAAGTATTACTAAGCTACTAGTATTTGCCGGGAGACGAAAGTATAAATAAGCAAAATTTACCTATAAATTCAACTAAAAATCAACGTCCAATATTCAACTGGAGGCTAGAGTATAAGGAAAATAGCTCTTGACATTAAATAATCCTAAAAATGTTGATATGTCGTAACATCCACGTTCTAGATCTGATATGGTTTGAAGAATAATTCTTATGACGGAAAGGAAATATTGCACTGAATAGGAACTACGGAAAGAAATTGTTTTGATAAAAGGAAAACTACAGTATAATCGGACCGCGGATGTAACTAGTTAATAGAATCTTCCATGTGCCGTTTACCGTCAGGAAGCTGGAGATCATGGTTCTCCACAATTTCCTTTCCTTTGTAGCTCTCAGCAAATGTTGTTTTCTTGTTATCTTACCTCCGCAAAATTGATAAAAGTCAGCATATCGTGATTAAAAGATGCTCTAAACGTAATGAAAACAAAGTTTTATCGTCAAAGTCTGTTATTATTAAGAAGAAGGTTCAAAGTATTTTCTGAATATTCATTTTTTTATTCCCTTTTAGAATATTCGAAATTTTGATTTAAAAAATTGTTTTTCTTGCGCCAGCGATTGTATTAACATTTAGCATAGCAAATTTTAGCCTTTTGCGTTGGCAGACACATTAAATTGGAAATTCTTGCAAATATCAAATAATTGTCGGGATTTAATAATATTTTCAGGACTTATTCACACATGAATGAAATTATTTTTTAATGATTTTGTTAGAAAATCTCGGTAAAAATATTTTTTACATGTGTTTCACCATCTTACTTTTTATGAAAACTTGATAAATTCAAATGAATAATTATTACTGACGATGTTATTTAAGAGCAGAATTCTTTGGAGAATTTAAATCACCGATTTTTTTTTTTTTTTTTTGCAAAATCGGACCACGTGTTACAGATAATCTGTTCTGAATCGAAAAATAAAATCGCAATAATACTAAGACATTATTTAATACGAGAAGCTTTTAATTGTTTTTATGAATAATATATATTGAAGACAATATTGTCGGAAGAAAAAACAATTCGATGAAAATTGAATTTTTATAAGATTTGTTTTCATTTTTTTTAATTTAAAATTGAATAATTTATAAAGTTTTTAAATCTTTTAAAATTCAGTTTCAATGGGATAAATCTTAGAAAATATTGTTATTAAGTAAAACTATATTTACTAATTATGATTAGTAAATTGTAAACTTTATTACAATCTGACGACTCCGAATATTTTTAAAAGAATTTCGATTCGTAATTATATGTGTATATACGTGAAGAATTTCTAAGTATAGATGTTCAAACCTAGTATTATTATTAAAAGGTCACGTGTTTTAAGGGTTGTCTCCCCCCTCATATAAACTTTATCGTCTGCTCCACCATACTTAAATATGAACACTTTTTCAGCTGTCATTCGACTGTTAATAAATCAATTAACACGTCAGAAAAAAGAAGACCCCGTGGTTAAGAAATGCTTTTATACGACATTTTATGCTATAAGTAATATTTGTTTCAAATAAGATTAGTTTAACTTTAAATTTGCCAACTTTCCTCAGTTAAAGTTTCAGAAATATTTATTTTATTTTTGTAAGATTTTTAAAACCGAGAATTAACTTTTGTATACAAATGTGTCAAAATAACCGATTTTATTGATTTTACTAAAAAACGATTCTGATCAATATAATTTCTATTTGAAATACACCACATTTTGCTTACTGGAAATAGTAAATTTTAAATCCTTTAGCTTTCAATTAAAGTTTTTTCATTTTTTTAAATTCCTTTTAAAACTTACGTATACCGAATTAGTGGAGGTACCTATTATCAGACTCTTTCACTTGACCCTTCCCTCCCCCTTTCATTCTCTCCCTTGAGTAGCCCTTGGACCTTGTACTGGGTGGACTATTAGTAAAAAAAGTCATTTAGTGCGATGAAGTATTAACATTGTTCTGATATATAGAAATTTATATATTATATTCTCCCATACGGGACTACAAAAGTATAACGGTAAGAAAACTCTTTTTAAAGGCAGCCGAGTCCATTTTTCGCTAGGTGCTCAAATTTCGTAGTCTTGTGCCAGACTTGATTAAATTTGGTAAAAACCGACTTAGAAAAAAGACAGAGGAACACTTAGATTTCGCTGTTTGCGCTGTGATCATTCCAAGCCACCGGCTTATTTAAATATTTTTATGGTATTGATGCCGAATGTGCACAGAGATATGTGCACAGAGATAAGTGCCCCTGCTTCAATCGTTTCTGATTTCGTAGAATTTTCCGCTCCATAATCAGAAAACAGCGGTGGGCAGCTCATAGATGTTTGTTTAGGCCATCTGCTCTGTCTTCCCATATTCAGAACTTTCAGGTGTGGCTTTGAGGTAAAAGAAGCGTACCGACAGATAATCGAACTCAGATTCCGTTTTTCCTCGAGAATAAGGCAGCAAGGAAATTTGATAATCCTTCACAAGCGGCGTAAAATAATCCGTCAAAGTTCTGCTTCACTTAAACGGCGTAAAATAAACTTTTTTCCTCCACTTCACGTGGTACACCAAGTGCCAATCAATTGTCGATCCGAATCAATTATTATCACGAGAAGATATTTTCCAAGAGCGGTGCTTATTGAAACTTGGCAATTATCTCAGGGAACCTACGACTGTGCTGCGCTGGTTAGGCACAACGACGTGTTCATTAGAAACAGTCAACATTGCAACCAGTGCAACCGGCCATTTAGGTATAAGTGACTTATAAAGATGCAACAGATGGTTATCTATGGCATTGCAAATTATGTAAACATCGTCGAAATGTCAAAGATGATTCGTTCTCATTGTGTCCCAGAAATGTCAACTCCGTCTTTCTTTGGTTCCATTTTTCTTAAAACTTCTTCGTTGCTCACATGTTCAGTTCCTGGTATTCTCAGCATCCTTCTGTAGAACCATATCACTCTTTCCTCAAGTCTCCTGTTCATCTTTGAAGAAGTTGTTAAACATTCAGTCGTGGAGGGGGATTGATAGTACATAAAAGTTCGCCATATTCGTACTAGCTTCGAACGAAATTTTCATGTTTCCCAAACCTTTGTACGTGGGTGGATTTCACTGATTGCATACATAGCTAAAGATTCCAGTCTACTCCATTTTTTTGAATTATAATAATATTACTACTAATAATAATAATAATAGTAAACGGTCTCCGTTTGCGCTCACACCGATAATAATGATCTGATTTTTATATGTTTGCGTGTTTGTTACAAAAAAAAATGAAAAAAAAATCAAATGAACATTGAAAGAGGAAAAGAAGCTGTGATTACGAATTACTGGTGGCTGGAAAGGGCGCTAAGCTTACCGCACTAATTTCTCTCCTCGGTTGACTGATTGATCCAATGAAGGTGTTCGCCTGGAAAATCATGTGGCGTTAAGAAAGCCTTCTGTCTGTATGGAAAGAGGAATAGGAGACTTGAAGCAACAGAAATGTGATTCTACAGAAGGATACTGAAGATACAGTGAACCGAACATGTGAGCAAAGACGAGGTTTTGGAGAAAATGGAAATAAAAAGGGAACTAATACTTAACATCAGGAAGAGACAGTTGAGGTTTCTGAAGCGCATAATAAGGAAGGAGGGCTTGGAAAATCTGATACTCACGGAACACAAAAGAGTGCAAAAGGCTGTTGTATCTCGTGTTTTCGAGGTAACAGAGAGAAATAAATAAGGAAGACAAACTTGTATGTAAGCAATGAAGTATAAGGTTTACTCCACGAAAGTACACTTAGCAAATGACCTAATGCTAACTCGGCATTTACCTAGCCTCAGCACAAGGTAAGATGCGGCACAAGGCCAGTTTTTACGTGGGGCGATTCCGAACTCGGAGGTTCGGGCAAAAATTCCCCGTAGACCCCATATAAACACTAAGAGCTTAACACGCGGCTGATACCTAATGCTGACTCTGCTCAACTCCTCTTATTTACATAAATGGACGATTCCATTCATTTATGTCCTATATGACAGAGGGTCAGATGAAAACACCGCATAACATACTTAGTGAGCCTGATTAAACGGATGGCAGAGTGGGGCTTAGAAGAAATAATAGAAATACAATGTTTATTACGAGCCACAAGGAATGGGAAGTTGTGTTTGTCTACCTCCCCAGACGAGACTCTGCCCGAAGGTATAGAGTTTGACAAACATTAAGAGTCTAGCATGCGGCTATGACCTAATGCTGACTCTGCTCAACTCCGCTAAACTGCGCTTATTTACATAAACGGACGAATGGGAAGTTGTGGAGAGCCATGATCGCCTACTTCCCGTGTGGACACGGTCCAAAAGGGGGAACAGAAGCTTTGTTATGCAATCACGTTATGCAGACTTCTCGAGAAGTATAGGATCAAAGCTTTACCACGATAGGAATTGCTGCTCTGGCTTCCAGGGTCGGGTTGCTAGCCCCACGCTCAACCGGTTTGGGATTTAGAGTTATCATCCAAAGCGAACATCATCTCCCAGTTGATGGGCTCAAGATGCATTCATATGTTTCCAAATACGAAAGTGCATGCAATGGACTTTTTAATCATTTCACCCCAAGCAAGACAATAAAGCCACTAAGACGGAACGGTTTACTGAGCGTGAAAGAATAAGTGGAAAAGAAAAACATTAAGGAAGAAGAACAATAAAAGAACAGGAATTTAGGCAATAGATAACGATTGATATTGCATTTAATTTTTTGAAGATCAAACTTGACTGGTAAACAAGAAGCCGGGAGAGAGTTCTACAAGCGAGAAGTGTGATAGAAGAAACTTTTAACATAGAACATATGATTACATCTAGCAATAGCGATTGTAAAATTATTAGACCTTACTGTTTATCTCGTACTGGGCTTAACTTCATAATACCGAAGTGCCAAAGCTTTCATCAAAAGAATTAAATATTTATAGGAAAGACACCGGGAAGCTGCGTTATGAGGGTGGGAAAGTGAGGACCGATAGAATTGCAGATTTTTCTTTGGATTTTACAAACAATTAAAAGCATAGAATGATCTGAACTTGAACCCGACACGATATTCCTACTTTCCATGCGAATAACCGCTACGCTACACGTACACATCCTTTCACGCTATTCAAAATTAGTAAAAATATTTTAAGTAAAGTAAGCTATGTCTTGGGAATATTTCATTTAATAGAGCAAAAGCAACATAGGTGTCACTCGATCTGAACTATAAGCGACACATTCAACCGAAGAAATATCACGCCACACTACCTGGCTCCTCTCGGTTAAGAACTCAGGTCGGCATTGTTGTCCTGAGTAAATAGCTTGCCCTCTAATTCTTGTCTACCTCTTAAATGCTGTGAATAAATTACATTCTCTGCTTTTTGTCTCTTCGCGTTTTCTATTCTAGAATGTAAGCTGATCGTTGTCAGGTGTACAAGAAAGCAGTTCATGAGTAAAAAAAAATGCGAACGGGACAACATCAAAGAATGCGTTTATTATTTTCTTCATTGTATCATTATGAAGAAATATTGCGTTATAATATATATATATATATATATATATATATATATATATATATATATATATATATATATATATATATATATATATATATATATGCAAGTAATGAGTGTCTGGGTAACATATAGGTACAATATCGCAAATTTTACAAACGAAAAAAAATGTCCCGTGTCAAATCAAAAAAACAGAATTTTTAACAAATTATCCCATGAAATTTATTTCTTATCTTCATTGCAATAATAAAACGCAGTGGCAGTTACATTTTCATCTTTTATGCGCCGTGTACCTTCAATATATGCGCGATCATTGCTCTCTACAACTTCCTATCTGTTATTTACATTATTTATTTGTCCTCATTTTTGTTGTTGTTATCACAACGTTTCGGCCGTTATGACATCCGACCATCATCAAATGTATGTCGATCCGGGTAATCTAAAGTGAATTCCAAATTGAACCCTTTATTAAATCTATGAAGGTAGACACTTCCACTGACCATGTCTAGGTATATCACGTACTGTTCTTATTGCCCGCGCTGTTTCCAGTGAATCAAAGTACATACATCCCGAGCCAGGGATTGAACTCACAATTACTGTCACCAAATTCACGAGGCAACGCTTTAATGCACTAGGATTTTGTTCCTATCCTTAGTAATGTTTTCCTTTTTTACTATGCATCCCTCGCACCGTTCTACCATCTATGTACAAAATCTCGTTAGGTAGGTTACTCACGTATAAAAATACCAATCAATCTCAATAAACACATATATATATATATATATATATATATATATATATATATATATATATATATATATATATATATTATATGTGTGTGTGTGTGTTATGAAATGGATTAAATCCGACAGTTATTTAATGTATTTGCTGTTTATACGTTAATTTAATAGATACAATTTAAGTAAATGTAATAATAGAAAGTTAATCATGTTTATTTAAAAAACAGAACATTTACTTACATAAATTGTATCTAGTAAAATAACGTATAAACAGAAAATATATTAAATATATGTGTGTGTGTATATTGTGTGTGTATGTATGTGTATATATGTGTGCGTGTCTGTGCGTATGTATGTGTGTATAGGGATGTGTGTATCTGTATGTGTATATGTGTGCTTGTGTGATGTCACTTTTATTCACTTAGAGTTAATACCAATCGAGCAGTCACCCATTGTATTTCTGTAAAACTTATTCTGCGTTTTTAGTCAGATCTGACACTTGTAAATATAAAGCACGACAGAAGGAATCAGTTCCTGGATCGATATAGTGAGACAACCATTTTCCAGCTTTTTTGCTTCTTTTTTTGGGGTATTTTTTATTTTAATTTTTTTTGGTATTTTTTATTTTATTTTTTTTTTGGTATTTTTTTTTTTTTTGGTATTTTTTATTTTATTTTTTTTTTTTTTTTTTTTGTTTTATTTTATTTATTTATTTTTTTTGGCAATGGATTATATGTACGCATACGTCTTGTCTGGACTGAAGTGAACTTGAGAACCAATAGGCATTCAAAGTATGGCGCCTCATTGAGAGGAGAACTGAACGAAGAAAACTCGGGGACAAAACGATAGTGATAAAAGATTACAAGCTTGGTCTTTAAAAGCCATTTAAAGTAACAAGCCAATAATAAGATAGTTATTTTCTCAGTGAGTTGTTAGAACTAAGTCAGAGGAGAGATCGACTTATTTCTTTTTTTTTTTTTTTAGAAATCCATCTATAAAAGAGATATCATCCGCATAAATGTTTACTTGGAACCTAAGAATATCCCTGGGTAATGCACATTAAATAAAAATCAGACCGACGATAAAATAATTTCACCCGTTAAGACCATTCACCTCACGAATCAACACAAGGCAATTTGAAGACATTTATCTATATTTCTTTTATAATCCGCAGCTTCAGTTACCCGTGGTCACTCCAAGCATAAACCATTCTAAGTTTTACTTAATGATATTCCCAAAATGTAAGAGTGCCGATACTAATATTCATATATAATAAAGAGAAACGATAAAATACTTCATTTAAGTGAAAAGTTATAAATTCGCGACATAATTAGAAAAGAAAAGAAATAGTTTGCTGAGATTGTTAAGAATGAATTTCCTCACCCCGTCACATAAAATTTGTTACAGTCATCATCATTTATGTGTTGTATGCCTTCGGGACAACAGCGATCATGGAGCTCCAGAAAATCCTATCTCGAAACAAGGTTTGATTTTTTTCACCCTTCCTTGTCCCAGCTCTGCTATCAATTCACACAAATTCATTAGGTAATCTTCACGCTCTTTCCATCTGCCCCCTTCTTTCATCAATACTGTGAGTATTAAGTTTTTTCAAACCATCTTTCTTCATAATGTCCCGGAAATTTCACCGGTCTCTTTCTGATTTCATATATGAGTGTCTTTCTTGTTCACCCTTTCTTTAGAATGTTCTATTTCATTATTATTAATTTTAATTAGTCTTTTATTGTGCTTAATATAAAAATTAAATTTTATCATAGATACTTTTCTATCAGCAAAACATTATATAACGAAAGATATATACTTATACTTCTTATATGTAGATTTAATAAGTCGGTTGTTATGAATAACCAAGAGTGGTCTCCACTTGTTTTGTTACTCTCCTCTTTGAGAGAGCTTTGTTTACTGGGACTATAAAAGGACACTGTACACGAACCTTGTATTTTCATTTGATTAATGTTTCTTAAGGCCTACACCTTCGTACTTTTATCAATACACAGGTTAATGAAATTTGAGGAATAAAAAAACAAAATGATAAAAATATTGTCAGTAAGACTAATAATATTTTTTATTTGTTTTAAAGTCGAAATTTTCGGACATGCCTATGTCCTTTATCAACATAACAAGAAATAAACAATGAAGTGGGACTCTCTTTTTCGGGAAATGTTTTGTTGTGCTTAAAAAAGAAAAAAAATTCCATTGAAAGCACGTGAAAGCGCGAAGTTTAGCAGAAAAACAGACTAAAAAAAACGGTTCGAATCCAATATGAGACAGTTTAGATTTATTTAGCACGAATGACCTTGATTCTTGCTGTTCCCTATTCTTTGGCAATTTAGAGATAGTCAGAAGAGTAATGATCATCAATAGAAAAATTTGAATTAACCAAGTTTAAATTTTGGACAAGCCTCGTTACATTCACTAATGTCACTGTTAAAGGCATGAATCTACTTCCCCGTGTGATCTCTACTCTGACCACTTAGAAATGCACAGAGTAACGTTAATTAGTAGAGAAAATAAGAGTTATTCGAGTCTGAATTTTGCATAAGGTTCATTATATTCATCTAATACTAGTGCTCTTGTTAAAGGGATGATTCCAATTTTCTCGATACTCTGTACTCTGACCATGTACAGTACAGAAAATGGGAGTAGAAAGCTGATATCCAGTGTGCAGGGGTTTGCGTTCATTTTGCCCCTCAGGAAATCATGAATCCACTCCTCATGTACTCGATTCCATCTCCAAATCTTATTACGAAAATGAGTCGTCGTTCGTATGACACAATGATTGACGAAAAAGAAAATTTATCATTAAACACTTAAGTCAACTGGACTCGGTGTTACATTCGCCAGCGTCTCTTTTCTCTTCGCGGTTTTTTTTTTTTACCAAGTTCAATTTGGTCGTCAGAAATGAATCGTGTCTCAGATGGCCAGGTAGAACATCCCACCCCCTCCAAAACGCCTTCAGGAGATCAGTCTCCCAGGATAGCCCCACATCATTGTTTTATTAAAAGAATAATGTTAGGGACAAATCCCGACAAAGAGGGAATCTTTTTTGATTCAGCCATTATATAAATATGTGTGGCTTCCCAGATTAAAACATATTTGTGTCAATTTTTTCCGAGGGTTGCAGACAAATACATCCATCAACTTTGAAAAAAAAATGCTTCATTTGCTTTGGCTTTCAGTTACACGCCTGAAGAAATATGTATGGGGTGAAAGAGTGCCGTAAGAAACGGAAGCGAGTTCAAGTAAGCTTGGATGTGTGGGTGGTGTAATGGATCGGAATTGTTAATCAGAGAGCCGAGTTCCAATTTCAGTTGGGTTCGTTATATTCCCTTACGCGCAAATAACCTTGTGAAAAGTAGGAATCCACCTCCTCTTCCCACAGCTATGGGTTTAGTACGACTTGTGTTACTAAATTATTATCTGAAAAAGATATTTAACAATTTGCCGGCTTTAACGCCTTCCCCAACGTAGACGTGTATATACGTTTTACCAAAAGCGTCTTTTTCAAACAAGGACAAATAAACACGTCCAAAACATAGCGTTCAAAAAACAGCTACAGACGTGTTTATATATCGATAGTGATATCTTTATGCCTTTCTGAGCTTGATACAAGTCCAATTGTCAACTCATATATGTATTAGATGTGTTAGCCAGTACTTGGGTACTTCAATGTTCCTCAGATTCTTTGTTACTATATTAAAAAAAAAAAGTTAAATTCGTATGAAAATTAAAAATTTTTCCCAAAATAATTGGCGAGGAAGGGGTTAAGTTATACTGCAATGGGTATTAGAAAAATGAATGTACCAACTGACCAAAGAATTCAAGGGTTCGAACGACATTTGGAATCATGCCGAGTCTTCTCGAATAACAGAAAGAAAATAACCTTTTTATTTTATTTAACTTTTTGCCGTTATTCCAATTAAACCAATTCACTATTCCACGTGACAGAAGTTCGTCCTCGACAACAGAAACAGCAATGATCAAAATGCATAGTGACGAGAATTCTATTTTAAAACTCAAATTGTATATTTCCTACCTTTGTTAATTTTATTAGTTTGCAGGTATTGCAAAGTAAATAAACTCACTGAAAATTAGCCAGATCTTCAACGATCTAAAATTTCAAAATCTAAAACGAGAAAGTCGCCGTCTGTTGGTGCTCAGTCTCATCAGTACAATTCTTGAAGCAGAGAGGCATTCAAAGATTGTTTATGATCAGTGAGAGACAGGTGTACATTTACTAAATTAGATTTGCTTTGTGCTCCCGTCTCTCGGCTTATTTTTAAAACTGAATTCGTTTGATACTTTCTTGTTTTCTTAAGACAAACATTTCGCGACTTAGAGAATAAATACTTTTTAATGAGAGCTTCTCGTTTGATTATTCTGCGTTGTGTAAGCGTTTGCGCCTTCATCGACAAAATCGGGTCCCTAAAAATAGGCTAATATCAGTGTCCGTTTAGAAGTGAAAATAGTCCGTAGAATGAAGAAAGATTTGTTATTACTATTATGATGGATGCGACTCTATTTCGAGCAGTGTTATCGCATGAGGTATCCTCAAATACGGGCAGCAAGTTTGAGGTTTTTAGTCTTGCTTGGGTCTTACATGCTCTTGCATAGATGTGGTAATCTTGACCGTCTCTTGCAGTAGTTGTTATATAAATGCTGCATAACGGATAATGAAAAACTTCTGTGTGTGTGTGGCGATGTTGATGATTTAGACCTACCATACCGACACAGATACGCTCACATTCATTACAGGTTAGACCAAATGTTGTAACATTTTCAAGGAGTCACACCTTTCCCGAAGATATTTGTATGTTAAGGAATATAACAAAGCTAATGGGAATTGGAACTCGGCTCTCTGATTAACAATTCCGTATAATGGATGGTTTTTCTCTGTGATTTCTCTCTATTATCCGTTGCCCCACCCGCACATCCAAGCTTACAGTACCTGGTATTCCCAAGCGGTCACCCCTCTAGGTACTGACCAGACTTTGCTTAAATTCGGTGATTGTACAGGAACTGGTGTTATAACATGATGTGGCCGTAAGCATGCGTGTTTCTTATTCCTGTAAATACTATCTATATTTATTGTTACTATAACCGTTTATTTGAGTATTGAAATAAACGTCTATTAGTCTAGATGATCGAAAGTCTTACTGAAAAAATGTATCCCCTTCAATAAGATCATCGATTATCTCGGCCGGTAAACTTGAATTACCCTGTTTGTAGATAAACAAGGATGTCTACTCAAATAAATGTACACAAAAAGTAACGATTCTAGTAAGAAGAAATAATTGCCAGGCTAGAAGATCCATT
Source organism: Acanthosepion esculentum (assembly GCA_964036315.1). Classification (NCBI taxonomy): domain Eukaryota; kingdom Metazoa; phylum Mollusca; class Cephalopoda; order Sepiida; family Sepiidae; genus Acanthosepion; species Acanthosepion esculentum. Next base: position 63,832,230 of record OZ038488.1, read on the forward strand.
AACAGACTACACAATACACACACACACATATATGTGTGTGTGTGTGTGCGCTCTAGCGCGTGTGTGTGTGTGTATGTATACCGGGTGTAACAGCAAAATTGTTCAAATCGTGTAAAAACGAAATTGTCTATTTATTACATTAAGCTTTGAACCGTTGATTAAAGACATCTTACTGGATTTTTTTATAACACTAGCGGACACTACTTTGAGCAATATGAATGTAGCAGAAGAATCGTAATGACATCATCCATAAAGGAAAATAACATGTTCGTCATTAATTAATCATAGCTAAAGATCGGAAGCTCATAAAGCACTGAAATAAAGTTCAGCCATATATATATATATTATTCCATGATCATTTTCCAATTTATTCAAGATAATCTTCGCCCACACTACCCTTCTAACTGGAATAACAAGTTGCCTCATAGGTTTCATGTGCGATTTAATTTTCAAGTCTTTTTTCACTTCTCTTTGGACTGTCATAGCTGAAACACCTATCACACGTACCAAACGTTTTATGGATTGAGTTGTGTCTTTTCTAATTGATCTTTTTAGCTAAGTTAAAATGATTATCCCTCTTCCTGTTGTGACATCCTGAGCCAGTTTTCCTCTCTACTGTTCCCACTTTTTAAAAATTACTCATCATTCACTTCATGGCTCTTGAATTGTCTTTAAATATGGAAGCCAGAGTATGAATGCTGGTATCATTACTGAAGGCCTTAATGATCTTTTTCTCTCGCCATTGTTTATTTGGGAAGACAGTGGGACTGACACAAAACGATTGTAACCTGTTTTTTCTAGCTGAATAACTCAAACCGTTTTTCAATGATTTTTACGACAAATGGTGTAAAGATGGCAAAACGTCAAATCTGAAAACCTGGAAAAAAATAAACTCAATTAGTTTAGTGGATTTTAGGTATTAAAACTTTGTGGAAGGACAGTTATTCTGTTACACTATTTTGACAATTTTGCTGTTACACGTCACGTGGTATATATATATAAAGACATTTTTTATATGTTTAACGTTCTTTTTATAGATACAAGTATTTAAGTAAATGCTCTGTTTATAATAAACAGTATTAAATAACATTTACCGGCCTGAATGTCCGAGAAATTTTCATAGAAAATTTTCGTTCTCTGACAGGAATCGAACCTGTATCCTATACGGAACCGTCATTTCGCGTGACGTGCCTTAACCTTTCGGCCATAGAGAAGCGTCTGGTTAGCAAGGTCGATTTTACTATCTTTAAACTTAAATCTTCCATGAATCTCTTCTATTCATATCTGCTCTTAGTGTATCAAATGTAAACAAATGACGTCATACATTTTTGAATTGGACATAGTCCTACAATTTATTAAAGACATTTTTTATATGTTTAACGTTCTTTTTATAGATATAAATATAGATATATTTCGGAGAACGAAAATTTTCTATGAAAATTTCTCGGACATTCAGGCCGGTAAATGTTATTTAATACTGTTTATTATAAAATTGCTTAAATACTTTTTTTTTCCAATTGTCATTTTATACCAATATGTCTTGTCCACAGAGTTGATCTGGGAATTTAACTATATATATATATATATATATATATACGTTATTGATATGGATACTCGTATTTGAAATAGATACCACTTTTTACTTTAAACAGTGTGCATTACGTCTATTGGCCTGGATATTTGAGAAATCTTAATAGAGAAGATGTGCTCTCCAGTAGAGATCGAACTTGAGCCCCTCTTTGTGGGAGAAACGACCGTCTGACTGGACGTGCTTTGCCGCTCAGCTACGAATAGCGCCACACTTTAGCAAATTTCTATTTTCCCTTTTATGTTTCAAATACGCAGGTCGATAGGCGTAATACACGCTGTTGAAGGGAAAAGAATATGGCGTCTATTTTATATACATGTATCCAATATAATAATGGTTGATATAATATATATATGTATAATTCATCGAGCCCAGAATAATCTTCAACAGAATGCAGGAAGCACTAGACGGCCGTTTCGCCTATTTGGGCAAAAAAAAAGCAGACGTGGCTCTTCGGGCACTGTTCCAAGGTTACCTGTATACTTGGATGAGTATCACTGCGGAACTGAGTGAGTAGCGGCGCTATATCGAGTCAAATTTGTGTCTTCTTCCTGGTACAGTTGCGTTGCATTGAAACGGTCCGTGTTCGATTTTCGGTAGTGGATGGGCACTGCTGATATAGTCCCAAATAGGACGAAACAGCTGTCCCGTGCTTTCTGCATTCTGTTGAAGATTATTCTGGACTCGATGAATTACTATATATGATTACTCTAAATTCCCAAAGATTTCTTCACTTAGATATATATAATATATAAAATGTTAATGGTCAGAGTTGAATCAGACCTGAAATTAGTAGTATTAAAATTGCTCAATACACGTGTGAAAAAAATAACATGTAGAGCTTTTGATGACATTTCCGGATCCAAAGAACCTTTTGAACCAGAAATCCGATGTCATGATCCCTTGCATACATACTAAACATTCCTCTTAAGCTGGATAAAAAAAGTATGTATATTTCAATTAAACCCCCATTGATACATTTATAATACCCTTCCTTCTTCTTCTTCTTCTACTTCTTCTTCTTTCTTCACATCCTCCAACTCCCTTTCTATCACATCCAACGTCGTGCGTTTGTTTATTTATTTAAAAAAAAATATATAGCGTTCATTAGTTTAAACAAATACAGCGTTGGAAGATCACTTGATAAAATTTGCCTGAGGATACCGTAGCCTAGCGGATTCAACTGATCTCTTAATTTAAAAAGTTATATATATATATATATAAAAGTGAACATTGAAGTCAACACTCAGAGGCGACAGGCTGTTTCATGCTAGACGCAATGGTCAGGCGGCCTGACGATTGCGTCTAACATGAAACAGCTTGTCGCCTCTGAGTGTTGACTTCAATGTTCACTTCTATATTTATATACGTTCTATCTCTGATATTGAGCACTTTATCCCATAAATATACCACACATTAAAACTATATTTCTTCATATATATATATATATATATATATATATATATATATATATATATATATATATATATATATAATTTTAACGTATGCCATATTTATTGGTTAAAGTGCTGAATATAAGGGATAGAACGTATGTAAATATAAAATATAAAGTGGACATTCAAACGAACACCCATTGGCTCTGGTTATATTACAACCTCAGTTGTAAAAAGTGAGAATGTATGATTGTCAGCAAGAGAAAGTGCTACAAATTGAAGACATCAAAACCAAGCAAGCATGAAAACGTAAATAACTGGGAAGTATTTTAACAGAGGACGGAAAATAGTACTATTGGAATAGCGGAAGAAGCCTCAAACGCTAAGCAAAATATTAAGAAATAGGAAAATTTCGTTAGAAACAAAGAAAAGAGTACTGAATTGTTTAAAGAGTTCTGTCAGCTCCGCCTATATAGTATTAAATGCTGGACAATCTCTTCACAGATGAAGAAGAGAATTGAAGCAACTAAAAAGTGGTTCTACAGAAGTATGGTCAGTATACTATTGACTGAACATGAGAGTCACCTGAGATTCGGAAGCCATTTGGAGGTCGTAGTTGAAGCCAATGGCGATTTTATTGAATAAATATACTCTTTCATATTTCAAGATATTTTTGCGTAATTTTAGTAAATATATTTGTTAAAATGAGATGTCAGCGTTATTTTCATTTTTGCGTCATTTCGACGACAATTTATCCATCGCAACCTATATTCGAGAAATAAATATTTCCAATCATATTGCTGAATGAAAAAAAAAACTTAGATTAGCAAAAACATTTCAAACTGAATATTTTCTAAATTATTTTTGTTATCTACATAACACTTTACTTTTCTTATTTTTTGTATACACTTCTTTTTTTTTTGATAATATTTTTTTCGGTTTATTTGCTATAATCTTCAGGCAAAGCAGCCGAGAGAATTGCAACGTCGTGATTCAGCAAAAAGGAAAGACAATTTTCTGAGATAATTAAGGAATAAATAACATCAGTTTAAAGAGTTCTGTCAGCTCCGAGAAAAACCGACAAAAAGCGCTGTGCCGGAAACCAAAGGACTGGCAATTATTGGCGCCATGCTCATCATTCACATCTACGCCCCAAGTGACGTTGTCTGGCGCTACATATTGATCTTCATTCACGAGATTCGGGTTCGATAATTCATTTTTTCTGCTTTTAACAAATAAGGCGAAAAGGAAGATATGCCAAAACAAAGATCAAGGATAACATAGCGCCAAGTCTCAGTAAATTCAACGATAGAAACTTTTTTTCACTTGACAGGAAATCAAACATATATATATTAAGTTTATCATTGTCTTTCACAAGGCTACAGTTGTGGACAGCAAGTGACGTTAGATTTTAAAGATCAATACAGTCGTTAGCCTGCGAAACTAGCTCGCGAACCATAAACTAATGTCGTCCTTGGTATGACGATAAACTACATCCAACAGCAAGGCTTCTGATCGGGAGGTTTTAAGGAGCGTGGAACCACCTCTTAATTGCTGTTGTTCCCACCCCACCCTGTTAGGGTCCCTGCTATGGGTAAATAGTTACCCCTCGGCCCAAACTTGGGTTAAAAAAACTAGGAAAGTATAAAAGAATATATTTTATATTATTTTTATAGTAAAAATACCAGCAATATATTTTCATAATAAAAAAGTTACTAGCAATACAATTTTGTAAAAGAAATTACTAATACTCCCAAGAAAACTAAATTTCGGTATTAAATGACCCATAAGGAGTTGATATGCCATTAAACAAAAAAACATACATAAATTAATGGCAAGAATCTTTCTCGTGTATTGGGATTATGGCAACAATTCTCGCACAAAACATTTCTTCTGTACGAGGTAGTACCACCTGTTAGGGTTCGAGCTATGGGGAAATAGTGTTATGATTATCGTTTGATGGTTCACTAAGAAAGTATAAAAATACATTATGGTAAAAATACCAGCAATATATTTATAAGAAAAATGAGCAGTTGTAATACAAACAAAATGACCAGTTGTAATATATTTTATAGCAAAATGACAATCAATACAGCACTAAAGTATAAAAATACATTTTTATAGTAAAATTACCAGCAATACATTTTTATCATCTACAAACTATATGTCTAAAAAACAAAATACGTTTGCCCTGAAAGTATAAAATCATGAACAAAATAACTGTAGTTGAAGCCATAAAACTGCGTACAAAATATTTAGATTTCGGCATTAAATAACACATAGATGTTCATATGACACTAAAATAAAACAACTAACGATTTCTTTGGCGCATAAGTCAGATACAAGACGCAAGTTCTCGCGCTACTTTTGTGTATTTCGAACGATAAACAAAAAGATTCGTCCACATTTTATACATTTGACCGGGATTTTGTCGATATTTTCTTTTTGATCTCATAGTGGCAAGAAATGCATAGAAATTTAGTGCATTGTGGAATAAATTACCGTAGGTTATTCGTTTTTCGTTCATTGAACTTTGTTTCCATTGAAAAACATTTTTTTGATCATTCGAGTTTGTTTCCATTGAAAAAACTTGTTTGTGTTCTATTGAAAAATTCGATTTTTTTTTCATTCAATGGTCTTTCTTTGCACTGAAAAGTTGTTTTTTTTTCATTTTTCCATTCGTTTTTCATTTATTGAAATCTATTTCTATTGAAAACTCGTTTTTCTTTCATTTGAGTTTGTTTCTTATGAAAAACGTGTTTTTTTTATTGGAGTCTAGTTCCATTCGTTTTTCGTTTATTAAAGTTTATTTCAATTGAAAACTCGTTTTTCGTTCATTGCGATTTGTTTCCATGGAAAGATTGGCTGGAATTTATTATTAGTGAAATACTAATTTGTAATGGTTGAAGGAAGTGCGTGAAAATGACTTCAGCAATTTGTCCAAGACTGGGTCGAAAGTTTGTTTTCGTGATGGGGAGACTTCAGACGACTATTGATCAAATAGTTATTCCATAATGACAATATTTGCAATGGTGCAAAATAACTTGCAGGCAGATTAATTAAAAACTTGCCTTTTTTACGCTCCAGTGCTGAAAGTAGTCCCTTTAAAATTTAGACGAATTTCTCTTTTAATGAAAACAAAACAAAAACGCTCCTTAACGGATTATTGCGATTATTGCCGACACAATTTTCCAAGATTAATCGGAATTATGTCGAGAATTCTCGTCCATTTTCTTTTTTTTTTCAGGATAAGATATTACACGTATATTACACGTGACCTTTCTGCAACATTATTTGAGATTGACATGATTTTTTTTATTTCGTTTTCTATTATTATTCAGTCAAGAACTACACGGAAATTTATTGCACCGTAGGAGCTTTTACGTTGCGTCATTTCTTTTTTCGCTCATTGAAAGGCTCATTTTTCGTTCACACAAATGTATTGTTCGTGAGATACCGCTGCTAATTAATAGCTGAAGAAATTGAAAATATTTTAATGATTTGTCAGAAATTGAATCAAATTTTTTTTCTTTCGTGGTGTAGACAGGTATTCAACAGGCCAAGATGATGATAATTATTATTCATAGGATGCGAAAAAATCTATTGCTAATGTTCGGCAAACGGGCCAAATATAATGTGGACTCATTAATTACGACTCTGACTTTCCTCGTTTTTATTTTAACGGCGTTTTCAGCTTTCAAAACCGATATAAGTGATGAAATGATCCCCTATATGATATTTCTAGACAAGGCAATAAAGGAAAGCAAGAAAAAAAGACGAGCCATCAACTGCAAGAAGACAGAAAGTATGGTTGCCAACAATAGAAAATGCCTAAGATTTTTTTTTTTTTACTATGAAATAAGTAGTGAATACGATGGATAAATTGTCGTCTAAATTACGCAAAATTGAAAATAACACTGATATTTCATTTTAACAGATATATTTACCAAAATTACACAATAAAATCTAAAAACACTAAAGAGTAAATTTATACAATAAAATTGCCATTAGCCTCAACGACAGCCTTCAGACGACTTCGGAATCTCCTGCAAACCTTTTCGGCGGTCTCTTTATTAAAGTTGTTGAATGCTTCCATAATCCTATCCTTCAGTTCATCTTTAGTGTTACAAGGAGTTTTGTTGGTCTCTCGAGCAATAATCAAGGATTTGCAGTCTTGAGAGTTAGGTGGCTAGATGTAAGGGGTGTAATGGCCGCAGAAATTGTCTGACAGCCATGACTGGGTTCTCTTGTTTGTGTGGCATGGTGCAAAGTCCTGTTGGCAGACATAGGGTCTTCCAGTCTTGACCCAGGGCAGCACTACTTCCTCAACGCACTCTGCGTCGAGTGTGACCCCCCTCACCAACAAATTCGGGAGTTATTTTCTTATTATAACGATCAGAGTGAGTTTTCCGTGCTGTCGTACCTTCGTAATCACCATTAGACTCACCCAACTCTTTCTGAATCCTCTGCACTGTCTTCATATTGAAACCCAAACACTCCGAATTGTTCATATTGGAGATTTCGGTGCGAATGCCAAGCAGTACTGCATGCCGTTTCCAAATTTCTGGCGAAGTGAAAAGTAAATGTAAATAGCTGTCAAGTGTTTTAACAGAGGAGAGAAAGCGTGGCACTGAAATCCGAACGAGCGTTGAGTCAGTGAATGATGCATTCGAACCACCTCTCTGTCGTGTGTGTGAATGTATGGAGGAAGTAAGCCGAGATACTTGGCTTCTAAGAGCGACAAGGAATCGGATGTTGTGGAGAGCCATAATCGTTCACATCCTGGAGGGACGTGGCACATAGAAAAATTTGTACTTTAATCGGTTAGATTAGTGCTGAGTCAATGGGAGCTTAAACAGACATGGATCAACAACCACGTGTGCAAACAGGGGTTTGTTTATCAGACAATTGAGAACAAGTTGTTTTGACATAAATACGAAAGGATGCGAATAAGTCGTATTATTATTGTTCAAAATAAGCAAATAATACGAGATGCAGCATTTGGGGACAAAATAAAAAATATATGGTTATGGTGAAGGAGCTGTTTCGCACTCAAGAAGAACTGAAGTGGGTCGCGTACTCGCACAAGCAGATAAGTAGAAACGCTTTTTGTTTGAAGACTTTAAAAAACACGTATTTTTCTTTCTTACTTTTGGGTGATATTTCTTTAATGTCATATCCCATCAAGATGTAAGCGTTCATCGTCCTCCATAGTTTTATCTTATTCAATAGCTGTGAATAGCCACGACTTACTGGGAAATATAATGGAGTAGTTTTCTCCTTTGTTTCATATTCAAAGTTATCCTTATCCTCAACTGACGGTCACCCAAAGCCTCGTTTTCATTGCTATTTACATTCAGAACTGGAGGAGGAGAAATGTATTTATGCCTTTACGATTTAACGCAACAGACTAGACCGGAGATTGAACTCGGATCGACGATTCCAATTTCAGCAACAATAACCGTTAGGCTACCCCATTGAATTTTTCATTTATGCAAACCTGATTTACAAAAACAAATAAAATTCTTCGTTAAAAATGTTTCGCGTAATTTTTATATTCCAGGCCATATTGGATGTGTGGGTGGTGTAAGGGATTGCGGGTCGGAATTAGAAATTGAGGACTTGTATTTCCCAAAATTATTGTTATTCTAAAAACCTGTTAATGCAATATTCATTCGCCCAAAAAAAAAGAATAATATATAAAAGTCAAAATATGTTTCGGTTTTAAATAACCCACAACGATTTGATAAGCCGTAAAATAGCAATCAATCTGTCGGGACATTTTCCTGGCTTCTAGTGAACATTTGAATGTAAATTATCTGATGCTTGTGCACTTTGACATTCATAAGCTGTTATTGGTCCAAAATAAAGAAAAAAGAAATAAAGTATCCTCAAGAAAGTATATTCGTTCGTCTTTAACCAAACTTGTACAAATGAATATTTCCTGGTCAAATACACCCAATTCATTCAATTTTGTATATAAATTCAATTTGGTATATAATTTGTGTTGTGGGGCAGACCCCTTTTTACACAAGATGGACTCGTCCAAAGTATACTTATACTGACAGAAAGAATACCTGCAGGTTGAGATACGTTGAGTCAAGGTTGAGATACGTTGAGTCAGGGTGAGAGATACGGAGACAGTACACAGGGTGTTCACAGAGAGTTATACGAGAGTCCAGAGAGAGAGAGAGATAATTATGGCTTCACTTACAGAGACTTGTACATATACTTTTTACTAACCCGCATTCCTGGACTACTCATCTTCACTTCAAGTCTGTATGCTTACGTTTAATACACTTATTTTTCTATCTCAATTACTGGCGTTGTTTATTTATTTGTTCAGGATTCCATTCCCGGAATTCACAACAATTTGTATATAATTTTGTATATAATTTTGTATATAAATGCCTATGAAGATATGTTTGTAGAATTCTGCATGGAATCAGTGTTTCTTTTGTGTTATCATTGGTTTTCTTTTTGTTTCAGATACGCATACACATACGCGTGCACGAGGCACTTCGAAGTGATGTAATGGTTAATAGGTTTGTCTCGACTACAGTTAATTTCTCACCGATGTGAAGTGGTTTACCTCTGTTTTGATGGCGACAGATCTGATGAGATTTTTTGCCTGGTGTCCCGACTACATGAATTTAAGCGTGCTACTAGTTTGGCAACTAGCCCCCACCATTTTACTGTTGTTAGATGCAACCAACACTTCTGCTCTAACAGTTTCTTGTCTCGAACTTCTTAACTGTGGAACTCCCTTCCGATTTCTTGCTTCCCTGTTAAGTACAATCTTGAAAAATTTAAAGGCAACATCAATCGCCATCTTCTGTCTCATGCCTATTCTCAGTATTCTCTTTCCTTTTAATCCCCTGTAAGCCACTGCGTACTAGTTGCATTTCCACCTTACTTGGGGTGAAATGATTAAAAAAGAACTTGCTCCCACAAAAGAACTTTAACAATTTTGTCTTTAGTTCTCAAGCAATATCCACCGAATATGACGCTACGTTCTTTGATGTCTGGTACTGGACGATGGGTCCCATATAATTCCCTGTTAATATGGGCTAACTGAAATTCTATAATCTTTAGCACTGTTCCTTTTATGTCCTTTCCTCAAACCTTCCCATTTTCAGTCTTCTCATTCTCTTTTCCTTTCACTCCCTGTAACCCTTTGCGTTCTAGTGGCATTACGCGGTGTAATGCTTAGAAAACCTGTTTCGCTAGATCAATTACGAATGAGTTCGATCCTCACTGGATGCCCAATACTTTCGGCCTTGTGCAACATATAAGCTACGCTTAGAAAACCACATAAACGCACACGCGTACGTACGTATGTACGTACGCATACACACACGCAGACTGTTGTTAAATGTATTGTACGGGGAGATTTCTATGGTTTGATCATTTCGGACACTAGCGACAAATATGTCTACATGATAAGAGAAAGGTTTTAAATTTCACTACGCCGTCATGGAGAAGTTTCAAGATTATCACATTCTCACATTGTCTTTCCGTATTTGATTTATTAAAGTGCCAATTCTGGCGATGCATACATTGTCAAGAACATGGGTGACCAAACTTGCTTACTGTAAGAGACATATCAGTTCAGAACCTCAAGACATGAACAAAATTTACACATATGTTTGTGTTACATACACATTAAAATTAAACTTACGTTTTAATCCAATGGGGTCTCAAATCATACCGAGAAAATAATTAGAAAGCTGGAAATTTTTTTCATATTTACGTTTTATATTAACTGTTATGGAAAAAGGAGCTCAGCATGAATATTTCTATAACCAAGCGTGTGAGCAACGATGAGGTCTTAGAGAGGTTGCAAACAAGGAGAAGGCTTATACTTAACATCAGGAAGAGGCAGCTGAAGTTTCTGGGACACATAATGAGGAAAGAGGGCTTGGAGAATCTGATACTCATGGGTCGAATAGAGAGAAAGAGAGACAAGGGAAAGCAGCGCGTGACATACCAGGCGTGCTTGAGCACGTGGATGACAGAACATGGTCTGGGGGAGGAAGCAGAGGGAAGAAACTTGTTGAGAGCTGCAAGGGATAGAGGGAGGTGGAGAGCCATGATCGCTTACGTGTTGAAAGGACATGGCACATAAAAAGTAAGAAACAGCTGCATGTGGCTCGCAATCCGTAGTTTGGCCACCCCTCGTCTGGAAGATGGAACGGGAAATCTGAGTTCAAATCCTGCTTTATTACTTCGTGTTAATGCTGTAACACTATTTAGGAACGGAAGGGTTAATTAATCAATTAATTAACCACAGAAGTTAATTACGGGGATACTTAAATCGATAGATATAACGAAAGACATACTGAGCGATTACTTAAACCGATAGATATAACGAAAGACATACTGAGCGATATTCTTTTTGTTTTGTTGTTTTCCCAAACAGAGTATCGGTGAAAAAAAAAAAAAAAAAAAAAAAAAGATTTTTTTTGTTTTGTTATTTTCAAGTGCGAAATCAAGATAACCAATTTACTTTCTCGCTGAAGTTTGATGCTGAGATATGCCAAATTCTCTTCGAGGACAAAGGAAGGAAAAAGAGAAAGAAACAGACGGACAGGGCTCAACAACTTAGATGATAAGAGAAGGAAAGAATGCCACCCACGAAAATTTTGATGGTCATTGTCGTGAAAATTAGTTGAGTGATACCAGAGCTCTGGGCAGATAAAACATTGGCGGTTATCAGTAGTTGATGGGCCGTCTGCCGACCGCACACAGAGCCCTGGAGTGGGGTGTCGCCTGGACGGGACATCTGCATTTTGTTTAAGTTCGTTTGTGATAACTAAGGCTGTGTTAGGGTATTTTAATTAACCCAGTTTCGCCAAGAAGAATTGTCCATGTTAACGGAGAAACTGGGTTGAAAAAAAACATATCCCGTGAAGTTGGATAAAAAATTGAGATTATCAGTTGACGCCTATTGGCCGAATAGCCAGGCGGAGATGATCATGTGACGCAGAGAGGAGGCCGCCACCGCCCATTGAGAGGATAGGTATGAGATGTTACTGCGAGGAAGTGGGAAAACCGTTGACGCCCTCTAAAGTATGGTGAGATATCCATATGAGAGCAGAAGAGGGTGGGAGTGGAATAAGATTTCCAAATACGGAAAATGATAATTATTTTTGGCCGAAAACAAAGAAAATCCTTATTGGGGATTTGAAATCAACGTGGTGGCCACACCACGTCCGACCCCACGCCAGGTTTTGATCGGCGTCCATATAAGCAAACATCTACGGGAGTTCGCAGAGTTCGTCGAGGAGAGTTCGCAGAGTTCGTCGGGGAGAGTTCGCAGAGAAGAGTACAGCCAGTACAGTAAGAGAGAGACGCGCCTCGCACAGGTGACCGCACGATTCCATGCCTTCCGACTTAGACTTCTAACCAAGAACAGATTTGTTGAAGACCGACTTTAGATTTCCCATCAAAACAAGTTTCCGACTAGACTTCTAACCATAGAACAAATTATAGAAGTCTGACTTATATTCGCCATCTCGATATCCAAACCTAGTTAAGGAACGCAAAAGTGTTACAATCCACATTTTTTTTTCTTCGGGCTGGGAGAGAAAGAGAGAGACGCACTCCTGTAACTCAACAAACCGACATAAAATTAATCACTATTCCTAACCAGTCGCTCGCCTTGAAGTTGTTGTTTGTGCTTTTGTTTTTTTGTCTACATTATTGTGCAGTATCACCTTGACCCGGATTCGGCTGGCACTACGGCCCGACGTCTGATTGATCTCGTCAACCTAAGATCAAATCAAAACGTGGGTAGGTTGAATCGAGATCAAAGCTGTTGCTTCGGTGACCAGGCGTTGGAAGCGAGCCGAGTACGACAAGTTGGTGCTAGAACCCAACCAGACTTCAACCGATGTCCCAGGGTTAGCCCGTCACAAAGGACCGACGTCACAAGTGCGCCGCGACCAGTACGGGTGTCACAAACGGTGCCCTGACTAGGACAGAGGAGGGTTGGGTGTCACAATGCTAGTTATGTAAATACTTCCATTCTTCCAGCGTCTTTTGTTTCAGCAATGGCGATTACGATTAAGTAGAAAATAATGGGGGAAATCGAGAGATCCACGTTTATATATTTATTTATTTGATAATTTCAGTAACCAAAAAGGATTTGAGATCATGCGTGTAAACTTGAAGCAACTAATAGGAATATAGGTATTACTGTTGCCAGCACTCAGGTTTAAGAAAAAAAAGGAATGGCCTCCTGGGATCTGGAAAAATAACAGGAAAAAAACTCCCCCTTTTCAACTCAGGCCAAGGAAAAAATTATAGTAGTTAAAAAAAGAACTTTTCCAAAACCGAAAGCTCTGATTCCAAACAGTGCCAACTCTAACTGGAAAAAGTACTAAAGTGTTTAACAGAAATGTTATCCAACAAATGTAAGCGCCCTCTCGTTTGTTGTTTTGTTTTTTTCAGTTTTCTTTCGTGCTTATCTCCCTTTGTTTTTCTTCGCTATTTTTTATTTTCTCTTTTGTTTCTCTCTCTCTCCTCCTCCTACTCTTTCTCTTTTCTTTCTCTCTGTCTCCCTCACGCTCATCCCTCTCTCTATCCCTCTCTCTCTCTCCTGTATTTTGTGTGTCTCTTTTCTCTCTCTCCTCTCTCTCTCTCTCTCCCCTATCTCTGTTTCTTTTTTGTAGTTTTACTCTTCATTCATTCGTTTTTCATTCACATATTCTAAAATCCCGTTCTTTTTTAACTCATTCTCTCTCTCTCTCTCTCTCTCTCTCTCTCTCTCTCTCTCTCTCTCTCTCTCTCACATACACAGGATTATGCCTCCCCTCTCTTGTACTCACTCGCAAATACAATTTAAATACAAAATAATACGCTCTCTCTCTCTCTCTCTCTCTCTCTCTCTCTCTCTCTCTTACATTCCTCCTCCACAAATACATATTTCTTATTTTCGTGTCATTTTTACTTGTGCTTCCATTTTTGGTTTTAGATTTTTCATTCTTCTCGCTTTAAAGAACATTCATCTATCGTGTGTTTATAAAGGTCTTCATTTCTCGATGCTATAATGGATCGTGAATCGGAATGAGAAAGGGACGAACCATGTTCGAATTCCAGTTCGGTTCGTTACACTCACTTACGCGCAAATACCTTTGGAAAATGTATCCCTCCAGCTATGGGCTAAATAGCAGGGCTTATATCTGTAAAATTAATTTTTATTCTCAAAAGATTGCTAATAAAAAATCCACTGTCAATTTTTCTTTTACGATCCAAAATATAATTCAGCTTTAAAATGACCGACAAAGGGTTAGAAAACCGTAAAATAAGAAAATGAATTTCGCTATCCTCCTTTGAGCTAATATAAATATCAATGTTTCCTTCCTCTTTTCCCTTGACATGTATATCCACCTCTTTCTGTTCATCCACCTTTCTCTTCTTTTTTCTCTTCTCTTCACTTAGTCCTTCTCTTTGGCTTATTCCTTTTTTTAATTATCTTTCTACTTTTATTTCTGTGTGTTCCTAAAGCTTATCACATGTTGTGAAAGAAAAAAAGAAGAAAAAGAATGCGGACACCCACCACCGGTTTATATATATATATATATATATTTATATATATATATATATATATATATATATATATATATATATATATATATATATATATATATATATATATATATATATATAAAAGAAAGAAAGAAAGAAATATAAATGAATAAATAATAACAAGAAAAACCCGGAAGTTGAATTACCAAATGATTAAAATTATATATATATATATATATATATATATATATATATATATATATATATATATATATATATATATATATATATAAATGGATTCGGTGGTGTTCATACATATATACATACACACACGCACTCACAGACACGCACACACACACACACATATATATATATATGTGTGTGTGTGCGTGTCTAGATATATACATATATAGATATATACATATATTTATATATAATGCACCTAATATTCATGAATATGTCTTAATATCATTTACCTAATTTGGTAATTCAACTTCCGTGCTTTATTATTATTATTATTATTATTTATTTATTTATTTATTTATTTGTTTGATTTTTTTACATGGCTTATAAAACTTTCATTTTTAACCAATCAACTATCTCTATATTATACTAACGGAAATCCGTGTATTGTGAAACCGCCTGGAATTAACTTATTTGGCATGTGTTTGCTTATCTTGAGACTTTCGGAATGCTATCAGTATGAGCAATCTTCCTTTTTCCGTTTTTCTTTAGGACCTGACTGATAATTACTGTCCACCACTTCCTTAATTTATAGCTCTAAGCAATGTTTTCACCCTTAGTAGTCCGTGTCCGGCGATGCAATTGCACAAGCTTGTTAGGTAGGTTTCTCGCCGTTTCTCTCTTTCCCAACTTGTCTTCAGTATGACCGATGAGTCTCAAATTCTCCAAGCCTTCTTTCATCAAAATGTGTCTAAGAAATTTCAAATGTATCTTTCTTATTCCATGTATCATCGTTTTTTTTTGTTTCCCTTTTCCTTGGAACTTTCTCATCTTTCACATGTTCCCTTAATGGTATTCTCACTATCTATTTGTAGAACTACATTTCTGTTGTCTGTTGTCTCAATTGTCAAGAATTCACTGCCACACGGGAGGACTTATATTACAACGCCCTTATTTTTTTCCTAAGCAAATTCTCTTGTTTCTTTATACTTCGCTTAGATTTTAGAAAGGGCAACTTTCGCTGCCCAAATATATATTACATCTTCGAACAAGTAATACACATGCAGAATGTGGTATACCTATGTTTCGTAGACGACGCAAAAGAATTTTATAAAGTGCAACACGGTGACCTTTTTTACAATAATTTTATACTCTGTACAAGGCCAAAGAGCCACTCGAGATAGACGCTTACAGAATAAGTGGCACAGTTTATGCGGATATGTTAGGAAGATAACGGTAAACTCTAGATTTGAACAAGTTGAGATTGACGTGATTGGAGAGGAATCATCTTGGGAGTCGATTCGATTCAAAGCAACAGTTTGAAAAGAAGCAGGTCTAGTGGAACTTACATCTCACCAATGGAATGCGAAAGGAATGTGGATGGTTCGCTATAATGTGCATAGCACATTTAAACATGTTAAATTTATAAACGTTTCCTATTTGTTCCTTATCCTATCATTTTGGCGGATTCTAATCCTTATTTCATTCCATTTCATATATATATATATATATATATATATATATATATATATATATATATATATATATATATATAAGTGAACATTGAAGTCAACACTCAGACGATTGCGCCTAGCATGAAACTGCCTGTCGCCTCTGAGTGTTGACTTCAATGTTCACTTTTATATTTATATTTACATACGCTCTATTATCTGATATTGAGCACTTTATCCCATAAATATAGCACACCTTAAAACTATATTTCTTCATATATATATATATATATATATATATATATATATATATATATATATATATATATATACGAAGCAAAGTCAAAAAATTATTCACACGCTTGTCTAAAAACATGCTATGGATAATTTAAAACGGCTAACATTATCCTAAAAAATAACAACATCCGAGCAAAATCAAAATTAATACGAACGAACATTATCTATGAGTTCAAATGCCCCTTAAGAAACCGTGTTCCTGATCAAACCGAACTCATAAATAATTACATCGGTCACACGACTGCATGCCTATCCAGACGGCCACAGGTCTATTAGAACCCATTTAAAGACACACACAAACTTATCAGACTCCATTTGATAATAACCTCATCCACCTGTAAAAAAAAGATTAAAAATAATGGAAACCTTAATAATAAAAAGAAAAAGCGAACAATTAATGATATTAACTACGAAACGGCCACAATCTGCTATCTGTGTTCGGAAAATAAAACATCTCTATAACACTAAAACATATACACAACCCACACACCCAATTAAATTGAGAAAATCAAATCATCCTTGATAATGGCTAAAAGTATAGCCGAAAGCGCTTGGAATTATAGAACATTTCGACAGGTTCTACACACTGTGTCCAAAAAAGAAAACACAACACTTGTTCGAACACAAGAAAAATTAAATAGAAAGCTTAATCGTAGTATTTTGTCTGTTGTCTTTAATGAAACATGTATAAATGTTTCTAACGAAATTTTCCTGTTTCTTAATATTTTGCTTAGCTTTTGGAAAGCAACCTTCGCCATTCCAATCCGCCTTCGTGTCACACTTTCCATCCTCTGTTAAAACACTTCCCGGATATTTAAATTGTTGTACTTGCTTAATCTTCGTATTGCCAATTTGTAATTCGCATGTTGGACTGTCCCTTCTGCTAACAACCAGGAATTGATTGGAATTAAAAGGCAGAGTTACCCCCGCCACCACCCAGATGAAGCCATACACTATTGAAGAGTTGTATGAACTCAGCCCCTTAAAATGGTATCTTAGATATATTTTCGTAGACTTTACTTTCTAGGCGCATTGTAGAAACTATTGTAATTAAAGAAAAAACGTACAAAATCTAGCATGCAGAAACTTCTATATTTTAATACATTGAAACTGGTCTAGCTAGCTAGCTAGCTAGCTAGCTAGATAGATAGATAGATAGACAGACGGAGTTAGATAGACTGATAGATAGATTTAAACATACATAGCTTTGAACAGATTGAGATAGATAGGTAGATATATATAGAGAGAGTCTAGTTTGTGTGGGTTAACTAAAACATGTTGCCTGTATATTTTTATGGTATCTCATATCTCGACCTTTCGATTGGAAATGCTGCGGGGAAATATGAATATTGGACGAAGCGATAATTTTCAAAAAGATATTTTTTTAAAATTTTGAAACACCTAGAATCAAAAATGTATTTATAGGGTGGGAATTCTTAAGAATTTATCATGTTTTAAACTTGCTTCATACATTTTGAACGCTACTGTAGTGTATGATATGATGAAGGCTAAATTTAGAAGGAAATGAATATATATATATATATATATATATATATATATATATATATATATATATATATATATATATATATTCTTTTACACACATACATACATACATACACACACATATATATATATATATATATATATATATATATATATATATATTTCCTTTCTTATACACATATATATAGTAGTAGATGCATGAGGCATAAATCTCTAGATTTATATTTGCGAATATCAGTTTTGATTTGGTTTTGGTTTTTAGTTTTTGACTGCTTTCCGTTTTCATTTTCAGGTTTTTAGTTTTTCTATTAATCGAAAGTCAACAAAGAAAATAATTAAAATAAATATTCCAACTCAGAATGAGTTTTAAAAAATCTGGTATTTAAGGCTTTTGCATTCGCCTTGATAGGAAGAAAAGTCCATGACCTGGAAAATCCTATGAGATGAATAGATACAAGCATATGAACACAATGAGATAGATAGATAGATAGATAGATAGATAGATAGATAGATAGATAGATAGATAGATAGATAGATATGCTTTATTTTACGATATTACATCGAAAAACATGTCAGAATTACTGCACAATTGCAGTCGTGTTTCGATGCGTATTAACGCATCTCATCAGACGATTGTAAATTACTGGCGAGTGAACAATTTATTCAGATTCAAAATCAAAATACAGCCTTTTTTTACGAAAAAAAAAAGAAAAAGTGGTGTGAGTATAAGTTTTATGTGTTTTACTCAGATCAATCAATTGAATATATATCGATAGATAGATAGAGAGGTTTGAATAAATAGATTGAGATAGATACATACATACATACATAGAGAGGTTCCAATAGATAGATAGATAGATAGATAGATAGATAGATAGATAGATAGATAGATAGATAGATAGATAGATAGATAATGGTACCATTAATATCTTGCCACTCACTTCTCTATTATCAGTCTTATCTATTTATCTATCTATCTTTTTATCTACAGAGTTCAATGGATAAATTGTCGTCTAAATTACGCAAAACTCAAAATTACACTGACATCTCATTTTAACAGATATATTTGCTGAAATTGCACCAAAATATTTTGATATTTCAAAATTAAGAGTAAATTTATTCAACAAAATAGCCATTGGTCTCAACCATGGCCTCCGGCCGACTTCGGAATCGCCAGCAATGAACGGTCTCCTTGTTTAAGTTAGTGTATGCTGCCATAATCCCTGCCTTTACTTCATCTTTGGTGTTACAAGGAGTTTTGTTGGTCTCTAGCTCAACTGTGCCCCACACTTAATAATCAAGGCTGTTGCAGTCTGTGTTGTTAGCTGTAAGAGTGATGTGGTCGCATAAATTATCTGACAGCCATGACTCCGTTCTCCTACTGGCGTGGCATGGTGCAGAATGTCTTGGGATGGAATATTCAATTTGCTTCTTGGCGATACCAGATTGGTAAAAACTGCGATAGAGGGAAGGTTGGTTTTATGCCTGATATATCATCTTCCTGAAAGATCCACGTTAAAACGACCAAACCACCCACTCTCGCACTGATCCTCGATCAAACAAAGCTAGTGCTTTATAAACGTATATTCATGGAATCAAATTAAATACTGCTTAAAAGATAAATGGTGCTGTCTACACAAATATGTGTTTCCACTAAAATTAACATTAATTTGATAAAAGTATATCGGATTAATAAATAAATAAAATCCATTACTTTTTCTAGAAATATATATACATGTGTGTGTGTGTGTGCGCGTGTGTGTGTGTGTGTGTGTGTGTGTGTGTGTGTGTGTGTGTGTGTGTGTGTGTGTGTGTGTGTGAATAAAAACAAAAGGAAGACTTATCTTAGCTAACGTGTTTCGTCCTCCGACGTTCATTATCAAGCCGGATCTGAGGATTTGCTAAAAAATATTTATAAACAAAAGTAAAAGACCTCATAAATATTCATCACGTTAGCCGAAAAGTCTAGATAAATTATGGAGGATGCTGAGTGAATTAATTTAATGTCTCATAAATGAAACTGAGTAAATGATGTTGTTGAACTTTTAATGCAATTAATATTAAAATTATTTTAGTATGGGATAATTTTGTGTATCATACAGTTTTTAAATAAAAGGAGGCTATAAATTTAACCGCTTTCTTTTAACTGTTTAGCATTTTGTAGTCATGTATGTTGGCTTGGGAGAGGAGTAATTGTTTCAGGAATGACGACATATAATTTGAATATTAATTGCATAAAAAATCTCAAGTGGTACTTATGTATACGGTTCATCGCTAAAGATGCTGAAAAAGTGATCGGTTCCATGTACCTGACCGGTAAGTAATTGAGTTCCCCCTATTATGTTCTATCTTCGTGAGATGGGACCAAAAATGGATTATTGCTGCCATATCTGGGTTGGAGCTGCCATTCTCACTTTTCAAGCTTCCACTCTACAACTTCTTTCCCACTGACGAAAAGTCAAAAGCTTATCGCTATTCTATCGCTATTTACATGGAAAATGTTCTGACAAAATATATTCTTTAGTTCCACCAGATCTTCAAAGGTAAGATCAGCCATGCCATTTACCCCGACATGAACCATCCTTTTCCTCTCGTATTCCATTAGTAAGAAGGAAGTTTCACCCAAAAAACTTCTTTCCGCAAATTGTTACTTTGTAAAACAAACTCCGGAGAGATGCTTTCCCGGTAACGCTTCAAGTCTAGAGTTAACCGTTATCTTACCTACATATCTTTATAAGCTGTACTAACTTGAGTGGTTCTAGGGCCTTCTATCTTGAGTGGTTCTAGGGACTTCTATCTTGAGTGGTTCAGTGCTTTCTATCTTAAGTGGTTCTAGGACCTTCTAGTTTGAGTGGTTCTAGGGTCTTCTATCTTGAGTGGTTCTATGGCTTTCTATCTTGAGTGGTTCTAGGTACTTCTGTCTTGAGTGGTACTAGGGCCTTCTAGCTTGAGTGGTTCTAGGGACTTCTAGCTTGTGTGGTTCTAGGACCTTCTATCCTGAGTGGTTCTAGAGTCTTCTAGTTTGAGTGGTTCTAGGGACTTCTATCTAGCGTGCTTCTAGGGCCTTCTAGCTTGAGTGGTTCTAGGGACTTCTATCTTGAGTGGTTCTAGGGCCTTCTAGTTTGAGTGGTTCTAGGGTCTTCTATCTTGAGTGGTTCTAGGGCTTTCTATCTTGAGTGGTTCTAGGGCTTTCTACCTTGTGTGGTTCTAGGTAATTCTATCTTGAGTGGTACTAGGGCCTTCTAGCTTGAGTGGTTCTAGGGACTTCTATTTTCAGTGGTTCTAGGGCTTTCTATCGAGTGGTTCTAGAGCCTTCTATCTTGAGTGGTTCTAGAGCCTTCTATCTTGAGTGATTGCAGAGCCTTCTATCTTGAGTGGTTCTAGGGCTTTCTATCGAGTGGTTCTAGAGCCTTCTAGCTTGAGTGGTTCTAGGGCCTTCTATCCTGAGTGGTTCTAGAGTCTTCTAGCTTGAGTGGTTCTAGGGACTTCTAGTTTGAGTGGTTCTAGGGCTTTCTATCTTGAGTGGTTCTAGGTACTTCTATCTTGAGTGGTACTAAGGCCTTCTAGCTTGAGTGGTTCTAGGGACTTCTATCCTAAGAGCTTCTAGAGTCTTCTAGCTTGAGTGGTTCTAGGGACTTCTATCTTGCGTGCTTCAAGGGCCTTCTAGCTTGAGTGGTTCTAGAGCCTTTTACCAAGTCGGAGAAGAACAGCGTCCCCGTATGTTTCAAGACTTCTATGTAATAATGTTACTGGTGGTGGTTGTTTTTCTTACACCCATAGACATATATCTATATGAACAAAGTCAAAAAGAAAATTTATCTTTGCCGACGCGTTTCCTCCTCTCAGGGACTTTATCAAAGCAAATGCAAGGATTCTACTTTGTAACAAGTATTTATATACAAAATAAAAAAAATTGTCACTTTTTCAAAATTTTTTAATTTAAGTAACACTCAGAAATATTGAACAGGTTAGCTAAAAATCTAGGTAAGTTATGGAGGACGCTAAGAGACATAATTTAATGTCTAATAAACGAAAGGGAGTAAAAAATGCTGTTGAAATTTTTATCTAACTTAACATTGAAAATATTTTAGTTATATATATAGAAAGGTCGGTGTTTTAATTATTCTATGTTATATATATATATATATATATATATATATATATATATATAAACGTCAAATTCTGTCTTTTCGTGTGTCTGACACCCCTCTAAATCGGGTCACATTTATTCTACATAGACATATTATACCTTTTTGGAATCAGCATGATCCCGAGATTAATAATATGCCTTTCATCTGGTGCTTGAGTATCCAGTATTGGGATTTGTGCCCGTATGAGGAGAAAACAGTTAAAAATTCAAATTTTAAAATAACTTTAAAAAAATGAAGAATTTTAAAAGATTTTAATTTATATTGACAAGAACTGTTTGTTTTAAATGTAGTTTCAGATATCACCAAAACTTCGTGAATTCATGAAATCACTTTTATTTTTTCAAAATTCCAAAGAATCAGAGTTAAAGTGAGAGGTTTCGTCACGTGAGGCTTTGAAGTTCCTCGGTGTTTGTGATTTGAAGAACTCAATTTTCGGCCTGAATTGAAATTTCGACTCAAATCGTATTTTCCCAGCCAAATCTTTCGGTCCAAATCGGCTATTTGGACGGAACTGGAATTATAGCCCGAATCAGAGTTAAAGTGAGGTTTTGAAGTCCCATGGAATGAACTGAAGTATTTAAAGTTATTTCTTCAAAATTATCATTGCTGTTTTTTTAGCCGGATCAGAGGTCCCTTTAGTTTGGGACCAGAGACTCAATTACTCAATTAGACCTGCGCAGAAGCTAGCTTAAAAATACGCATGGAGTGCGACTTTTAAGCTAGTAGTAAATGAATTAATAAAAGTTCAATAGACTTATCCCTCAAGCGACTTTTGTTATACAGTGCTCATCTGGGAGAATTACTACTAGATTTAATATTTATAATCTACATAATAAATTCTAATCATAGAATCCAAACAAAATCAAATTTTGAAATGTATACTCTGCTAGTGTTCGTTTAGAACATGGCAACATTTAAATATTGTGTGCACTTTGAAATACGTTAAATTCTAGTTATGTTTATGTATTTTAATCGGTGTTGTTGAATTCTGTTATATATATATATATATATATATATATATATATATATATATATATATATATATATATATATATAATTACTATACCTAATCACGGGATCAAAATCAACCAACCAGATTGCATTTTAAACAAATAGCAATCAGAGTCACTTTTTTGTATAAAACGGAAAGAATTCTCCGACTCCAGTTAGATGCTTGACATATGGCATAGCCACACTTCTCTTCATCTCAATTTAACTTTTGAAAATCATAGAACTGTGTAACCGGTAAAGTTACTCTAAATAAATATTCTTAAAGACTCCAGTTGCATTTACTATACTCTTTCCTATATTCTTACCCTTTTTACATCGCTTCACCCCAAACAAGGCGTGAATACCACATAGAGTTAAAACGAGAGAAAAGACTGGGTGTAAGGGGATTGAGGAATGAATAAAAGATGAACGGGATTCAAGAAGATAGATGGCGATTGACGTTGCATTTAAATTTTTGAAGATCGTAGTTATCTGATAAGCAAGTAAACGGAAGGAGTTTCACGAGCAGGAATTGCGAGAAAAAATCTATCGGAGTAGAAGTGGCGGTTACATTTAACTATTTCAACAGTAAAACGGTGGGACCTAGATGCCAATCTAGTAATATGCTTAAATTCACGCAGCTGTGGCAGCAGGAATGAAAGATTTCCATCAAAATATTTGTAGAAAATTTAGAGGGAAGTTCCGTCACGTCGTTGAAAAAATGACTGAAGTTGGGATGCCAAGTCAGGATTGATTACATTGTAAATCTTTCTTCGGATTTTGTCAATAATCTCGAGATGAATAGCAGGAACGCCAGACCAGATATGGCAACAGTATTCAATGCACGGAAGAATGGTAGATTTTTAAATCCGTAAGATAGACTCTGACTAGAAAAACCTTCTGGCACGATACAGTGACCCAGCCTTCCTTGCAGCAGATGCAGCTATTGATCCAATGTAGTCGTTCCACTTCAAGTCAGTTGAATACGTCTCGGCCACGACGACTTGTAACTTCGTGCTATCATCGACGAGTAATTCCATAAACTCAAGTGGTATTGTTTTCAAGCCTTTTCCAAAGCTTGGGTCGCCTCTCCAGGCCCGATAACATTAAGAAATTATCTTCCTGACAAATTGACCCTGGTGAGATTCGAACCTGGGTCTCAAGATTGGAGAGCAAACATTCTAGCCATTAAATAATGGTATGCATGAATATATGTGTGTGTTTGCGCTTATGTGTGCGTACGTTCGTCTGTGCTTTGAATACCTGAATAAAAGAATTGGTTTAAGAATGCTGGAAACGTTTGCATTAAACTTATAGCGTTTTTATGCAGATTATCAGAAAGTTTCTGTATTCTTATTGTATGATATATATATATGTGTTCGTTTGTGTGAATACTTGCATATGACTTTATTTTAATATGAATATATTTCTGATTTTGTATGGATGTTGATTTTTTTCACTTAAACGGATTTTTTTCGGATACTTTTCCATCTTCAGTAATTTACGACGAGATGAAATGAAATTCAATCTTCCATGTTTAAAATTTTTTAAAAATCAACACTTAAAGTTGTTTTATACAGGCTTATGTTAGTGTTCATATCGTTCAATAGACATTGCGGATTTTAAATAAATAATTTACGTTTTAAAAAAATCCTCATATGTCAAATCGACAAAATGGCGTCATCTCTGTTTTGTATAATAATTCTCTGCATTTCTCTTGACGCTATTATCAATTTTGAAAGAACATGTAGTTTTACGACCTACATTATTGGCCTAAAACATTACTCCAATTTACCACTTTTGTATTCAAAATAGTGTCAGTTGACCATTTGTAAGGCGGGCCCAACCTCCAGCATAGCCATCAGGTCCATCCAATGTAGCTCTTTCAAATTCCTATTATTATTATTAGAAAAATCGGTTTTCATGTACTTCTTCATGCAAGTTACGTGCTTTCCTTAGTGGTGTTTACTTTAAGTTTGTAATTTGGTTGTTTTGATGTCTTTAAATAGTTGTCTTAATATTCTCTATATCCAATTATTTTCTTGCCAGTCAACCGACATTTCTTACTAATTACCCTTTTAATTATTCTCAGATAAAATAATATATTGCTAATGCTTCTAATAAAAACAGTTAATAGATAGATAGATAGATAGTGTTGTAACCTGGGGAAGGTTACTGAATAGAATAAACAAACAAAGGTTGATAATTAAAAATAATACTTAGAACAAGAACAGCACACATAAGATTCACCAGCGGCACATAGAAAAGCAGTCACCTACCATAAGTGAGTCAAGTGAATTCCACAATGAATCTCCAACTCTCACCCACGTACAGTATTCACTACTGTATTTATGGGAATGGAGGCTTACACATTATCGTACGTAGGTATGCTACTTTAGATAGATAGATGACATGAAGTAGACATATTATATTGAATCAATTGCTAGGTCTGCTGATAGGAGGTTTGTTCACTGTGTCGTGCTAGACAATTTTTCTTGTCAGAATCTACCTTATATATTTATAAGTCTACTATTCATATATCCATTGAATATAGATGCTAGATATTGTATGGTACTCCTGCTATATATCTAAGGATTCTTGATAAACTCCAAAGATTAATCTGCAATGTTATTGAACCGGATCTGGTACCCACCGTCATAACGTAGCTTCCCTGTGTCTTTTCTATAAATACTTTCCTGGTAATTGTTCTGGTACCTAGATTTTATGAACTTAAGCGCAGTACTAGATTGGCGGCAAGGTTTCATCATTTTACAGTTGAAATGACTAAATATAACCGTAATTTCTATGCCAACAGTTTCTTCTCTCGCACATCTCGCTTGTAGAACTCACTTCCGGTTTCTTGCTTCCTAGTCAATTTTGATCTTCAAAAATTGAAATGCAATGCCACTCATTATCTTCTGTCTTCTTAATTCATGCTTTTGTATTGTTCGCCATCCTGAATAGTGTCTTATTTTACTCATATTCTCTCACATTCAGTAAACCCTTGCGTCTAAGTGATTTTCTTGGAGCGAAATGAGTAAAAAGACTTTTCGAATACTCATCTAAGCATTTCCTTTCTGATTTTACATGAAGCGATAACCTGTGTGTCTTAATTCGACGTCCTGGGTATGACGATAAAGTACATCCGGTAGCAAGGTCTCTGATCGGAGGTTTTGAGGAGCGTGGAACCACCTCTTCATTGCTGTTGTTCCCAAGCCTCACATTCAGTAAACCCTTGCGTCTAAGTGATTTTCTTGGAGCGAAATGAGTAAAAAGACTTTTCGAATACTCATCTAAGCATTTCCTTTCTGATTTTACATGAAGTGATAACCTGTGTGTCTTAATTCGACGTCCTGGGTATGACGATAAAGTACATCCGGCAGCAAGGTCTCTGATCGGAGGTTTTGAGGAGCGTGGAACCACCTCTTCATTGCTGTTGTTCCCAAGCCTACCCTGAATCGGAGTGGTAGTATCTGTTAGGGTCCCAGATATGGGCAAATAGTGAACCCCCAAAGTGGTGTCAAACCACTAGAAAAGGATAAAATTACATTTTTATAGTAAATGTTTCCAGTAATAAATTTTAATAATAATAAAAATTGTTAAAGCTCCCAAGGAAATTACATTTTGGCATTAAATGATCGAAAAAGAGTTGACGTGTCATTAAACAAAACAAACCAAACAAATTTGTTTTTCTATTGTTGTCGTTACCGTCAAGATCTCTGCTCACATTCCTTTGATCATACCGCCATTTTTCACTGAGTAGTAGTAGTAGTAGTATACTTTCGTGTTTTTTGTGTTTTCGCGTCTTGCATTATGGATGTTCACCAGAGAGTTTTAATTTCTTCGGACAGATACCACCTTTCGCAGAATATTTGTATTGCCAATCAGCTCTGACTTCTGAAGTCTTTCATCCACATCACGTTGAAACGCCAATTCCCGTATGATCACCGAAGTTAAACAACGTCGAACTTGCGCTTTCGACTGGCTTCAGTCATTATCAAGAATGAGAGAAATTAAATGAAATTCAAAGTCCTTTTATGCAAACAATCACCAGACAGGCTTTGAATTTCATTTATTTCATTCTCCATGACGGTTGAAGCCACTCAAAAGCACAGAACTTTATCAAGAACTAATTCGAAATGTCGTCAGTTCTTATATCGACTTGAAACATCAAGATACATATATTAATCCGTCAACAATCAAAATTAATCAATGAATATAATAAACATAACTAGTCTGTTATCTTAAACAAAAATGTGTCCCCGTATGATCACCGAAGTTAAGTAATGTCAAGCCAAGCTAGTACCTAGATGGGCGACCGCTTAGGAATACCAGATGCTGTCAGCTTGGATGTGCTGGTGGTGTAATAGAAAATCATTGTTAATCCGAGAGCCGAGTTTCAATTCCTGTCGGTTTCGTTATATCAACTTACGCATAAATAGCCTAGGGAAATGTATGAATTCACTTCTTCACTCCCATCTATGGGTTAATTAGTAAAACTTGTATCACTAAAACCATATCTCAAAATATAAGATAAAGTGACATAAAAAATATTTATATATCGATATTAAACCATAGAATTTGATACGCTGCTGAACAAAAAAAAAATAACCCAAACCAAATGTGACTTGTGAAGCAATGGGATACAAGGCTCTATTCCTATTATAACGAGAATGTTAGTGATGATTTAAGGGGTCTGGTCGTCATTGTTGAGGCATGATTGACAACAAGACCCTCCAAATCTCCATTCTCGGTATAATCACCGATCCCCAGCAACGTCGCGGTCTCTCCAAGACTGATTTAATTTCTGTCTGATTTTCTGGGATGATGAATTATCTATTATTTATACTATTTACGTGCTGACTATCTTTGTTTTAATTATCACAACGTTTCAGCCGTTGTGCCCTCTGGCCTTTATCAGGTATATTTCAATCCAGGTAATCTACAAGGAATTTTAAACTGATCATTTATGTAATACAAGTTAGTAGATTATTCTCGTTACACTGCACAATAGCCCAGTGGATTAAATCGTTGGTTTGTGGACGTGGTGATATAGTAATTGTGAGTTCAATCCCTGGACCAGGCAGTGTATTTGATGTCAGTGGAAATGAGGCGAGCAACAACTGAGCCGTATTCAAATAATAAATAGACGCGATATCCATAGACACGAACCGTGGAACCGATCCCCGTAGATTGAATAAACGGTCCGGTTCAAAATTCCCTGTAGGTTACTCGGAGATCGACATACACCTGATGGAGGTCGGTGGGTGGGCACAACGGTCGAAACGTTGTGAGAACAACAACAAAGATGAGAAAAATAGTCTGCCTGCAAATATTGTAAATAATCAGACTGGATTAGTCTCGTAACACGTGTTTACTCAAACAACATAAACTATTTTCGCAACTGGTAATATGCAGGTACAGTGTAACCCGGATATAAGAGAGTTGTCGGGACCGGAGAAGAATTATCTTATATCAGGGTTTCTCTTATATCAGGGTCTCTTATATCCGGGTTACACTGTAATATGAAAGTGGGCAAAAGAAAGTGAATAAACTACTGTCCTAAGCCTGACGGTGTTAAATCTGCGATTTACTATCAGTTCCATGCAAAAGTCCTCAGAGTCATCTTTTGCTCAGTGTTAAGGAAACATTCCGGAACTTTTGTGCAACCAGTCAAATGTAATGCATCATTTGGCTGGAGAGTCTCTGAAGCAAAGGAAACGTGCTACAATAGGTCAGTGCTCAGACACACTTTTCTCTTCTTGCTTGACAAAGAAAAATATATATTCACCGGCGATATAAAGGAATTCAAAACGTATAAAATCATAGAAACATAAAAACCCTTAGTAAGATAAAATAAAAACACCTGGTAAGATATGTAAAAATTACATTTTATGGAGGCCTTCAGGATGTAAATTCCTTTTCTTTTATTATCTTGCTTGTTTGATTTGTTTATAGGTCATTTAATGTCGAAATTTTATTTGCTCGTGAGCTTTGGAAATTTTTTAATTTTTTGCCATCGCTTAATAGTTTCTGGGTGGTTCCTTCCGCAATTCATCTTTTATATTATTGTTCACCGATTCCAATGCCCAAAGTAGTGCGTTACTGAATGAGTTTGATTTATTTACGTAAGAGGGTTTGTTTGTTTGTTTGTTTAGCGGCATATCAACTCCTTATAGGTCACTTAATGTCAAAATTTAATTTTCTTGCGAACATTATAGTAATTTCATTTACAAAAATGTATTGCTGGTAATTTTTTTTTTTTTAAATGTAATTCTGGTATTTTTACTATGAAAATGTATTTATATTCTTTTATGGTGTTTAACTCCAGTTTGGGGATTAACTATTTGCTCATAGCTGGGACCCTAACAGGTGCTACCACACTGGGTTAGAGTAGACCTGGGAACAATAACAATTAAGACGTAGTTCCACTCTCCTCAAAACCTCCCGATCTTGCTGTCAGATGTAGTTTTTCGTCATAGCAAGGACGATTTTATTATCTGTAAAATACCATGTAAATTGCTTGGGAAAGATAGTGGTGTGGTTTTCCGTTGATTACTACACTGTTTTGAATACAGAGTTATCCTTCTCCTAGACTAGATGATGGTTAGAGAGCTCAGCCTATTCTACTATTTAACTAATAACTACCAAGAAAAAGGAAACGAGTTCATGCCTTTTCCCACGAGTGTTAGTACAAAGCGAATGCAGTATGATAAGCCGGAACTTGAAGTGATGACCTCTATCCCCACATCCTTAAACGCTTCAATACATTGGCCAAGAGAAAATACACTCAACAATTTAGATCCAACCAAAGGAAATAGCCGAAAGAGTAAAATGCTTTCAACCACCCAGCCAACACCCTACCGGGAAAGACACATAGACAAATTTGATAAACAAAGTTTTCACAATGAATTACCGTATTGTTTGGCCTTTTCTTAATGCTTTTCTCATCTTTAAGATATTCACCGGGAAAACTAATTAAGCTTTGGGGGTAGGCAACAGTACGTGCGCTGTTTTTGGTTTCTCTAGCAATTCATTTGGTCTTGTTGGTAGTTAGTTGGATAAATAATTAGTTAGGCAGAAAGAAAAGAGAAAAAAATGTCTATGCAGAATTTCTTATTTGTTGTTTTGTTAGTTTAATTTCGTAGGTCGTAGAAAGAGGAACATATTTGCCTGTAACGAAAAAATTAAGCCTCTTACATTTTACTCCAAGAACGAATCAAGTGACGTGACTAATCTTATTTTCTTACGCCAAAGAAACGAAAAAGAAAAGATAAAATTTGCTATCGGCAAACAGCCATTCATGAAGCTATAAATATTTGTCGAGCTGCTATTTAATACCGAGAAATCTTTCCAAGGCGGTTGGTGTGGAAGTGTTGCAAAAATTGTAGCATAACGCTGGTATATTGCCCAACTTCCCCAATGTAATAAAAATCGGCAAAGATGGACAAAC
The DNA here is from genome assembly GCA_964036315.1 of Acanthosepion esculentum. Taxonomy (NCBI): domain Eukaryota; kingdom Metazoa; phylum Mollusca; class Cephalopoda; order Sepiida; family Sepiidae; genus Acanthosepion; species Acanthosepion esculentum. Next base: position 63,862,775 of record OZ038488.1, read on the forward strand.
GTTTGCAATAAGAAGTAGTGTCAAAAGGACGGTTTTCCCATGACACCGGTTTTTTTTTAATACATTCACTTTTCGGCAATGTTTATTGTTTTAAAAAACGATGATTAGAATTAAAATAAAACCTAAACATATGAAAGTGAATTTATACATTTTCTTTGTTCTTGAGTATTGACAACAGAAATATCGAACAGGAATTTTTATTTGGGAGTAGTCAGTCAGTTATGTGCCATGCGGGATACATGCTTAGGCGATCATGTATCTCTCGATACATGACTGCCGAGGTAGATTTTTCCCGCTGTTGTTTGCCATATCTTCCTGCGGTAGACCAGTTACCATCCAAGTCTATAGAACCCGGTTTTTCCTGATATTTATCCATAACTGGGGGAAGATGAAAAGGATTCATGCCTTTCTCTCCGATTCCTCACCGTTTTGTAAAACACATTCAGAGGAATGCTTCGAAAGAAACGGTGTAAACTGGACGTAAGGATAAGTAATTTTAATTATTGTCAGAAACTTTGTGTAACACATTCTACATAGATGTATATGAGATGTTTGCGTACATGTACGTATATATTAATATAAATCTGAACAAGTAATGAATTCTTTATTTATTCACCCGACAGATTTTAACAATTTAAATGTTATTTTTAGTGCATAGTCATATTTGAATAAACACTCCGTTTATTTTAAACAGTATAATTATTTTCGTCTACCGAACTGAATATTTGTAAAATCTTATTAAAAAAAAGAAAATGTGCCCTCCAGCAGGATCCATTTAAACGGAACCTATACTGGTAGGAACCGCCTGCATACGTATAGAAAATGAGTTCAGCGGGTATACAAAAATAGAACGGGGTGTAAGACAAGGATGGGTCTTCTCACCGGATTTATTCAAAACTATACAGCGAGGCGATTCCGAGAGAACTAGAAGTCTTGCCAGGATTCATTATTGGCGGCCACATTTTTAACAGCATAAGTTATGCAGATGATAAAGTGTTGATTGCAGACACAGAAAGAAAGCTAGAAAAACTCCTACAGAGAAAGAAAGCGAGAAGAAAGGATTAAACATCAACTGTAAGAAGACAGGATGCACGATTGTTAGCAAATGGATGAACCCAAAATGTGAATTGCAAATCGGAGATGACAAAATCAAACGAATGGGGAAATTTAAATATCTGCGAAGTGTTTTAACAGAGGACGGAAAAAGCGATCCGGAGGCTCTTATTGGGATATAGCCAAGGAAGTATTCCAAAGCAGAGTGCTAAGAAATAGGAAAATTTCGCAAGAATCAACGAAAAGACTACTAAACTGCTACATGATATATCTCCTCGTGTATGGCATAGGAGTTGTGGACGACCTCCTCAAATATGACGGGGGAACTTGAAGTAACAGAAATGTGTTTCTGCAGAAGGATGACAAGGATACCATGGATCGAACATGTGAGCAACGAGGAAGTTTTGGAGAAAATGGAAACTAAAAGAAAACTAATTCTTAACATCAGGAAGAGACAGTTGAGGCTTCTGGGGACATTTGATAAATCTGATACACACGAGACAGATAGAGGGCAAGTGAGACAGAGGAAAACAACGCATGAAAAACTTAGTGAGTTTTAGTAAATGGATGGCTGGACAGGGCTTAGGAGAAATAACAGAAAGGCAAAATTTATTAATAGCTGCAATGGACAGGAAGTTGCAGAAAGCCATGATCCCCTACGTCCTGTGGGGATATTGCGCATGAAGAAGAAGACGAAATAAATAAATATACTGTTTAATAAATAAAGTGGGTGTTTACTCAAATTTGTGTATCCACTAGTGATAAAATATGTCAGATTAATGAATTAAAAAATTCATCCATATATATATATATATATATATATATATATATATATATATATATAAGCGAGCAATTAGTTCAACACTGAGCGGCGACAGTCTTGAACACAATCTTCAGGCCATGTGTGAATATTACGTTCAAAATCGTAAAAAATACCCATAATATAATATACCTTAAAACTATATTTTTTTATCATATATATATATATATATATATATATATATATATATATATATATATATAATAAACTACGGCGCCTTCCTTGATGAATTCCATCTCAACATCAAGACACTTATTGGACAGCTGGAAAGGATCAGTATAAAATAGACACAATAGGCCTATATTATTCAATGAAACATGTTTGAATGAAGATATCCTGTATACACATACACACACACACACACACACACACACACACACACACACACACATATATATATATATATATATATATATATATACACGCATGTCAGTACTTATTAACGCTCACATTTAACCTCATGTCTATGAGAAGAAAACTTCAGCAAAAAATCTCCTTACCAACATTGTTCCACCCGCTGGCCAATGTATGAAGCCTTTTGGTTTGATGACTAGGAACGGTAATGCGCAATCCGTAGCAAACTTTCTAAATATATCATTGCACGGGCATGGTGGCTTTCCGCTTACCCAATCAGTAGAGAAGCGACAACATAAAAACCCAGCCCCACTTCTTGTTGACAGACTTTGTGCAGTTGCAGTGAAAGAACCTACCGTTAACCGGTAGGCTTCACCGGTTATCGTCGTAGGCACAATGAAAGCGGAATCCTCTCCCAGATGTTAATTCGTTATATATGTATGTGTAATGGCGAGGGCGACGGATATCATTTTGACACGGTAGCTAGTGTTATTGATCTCTCTTATTTTTTTAACTAATTTCAACAAACTGGAACTTCAACGTTAATATTACTGGCCAGTCCGCTACTACCAGACTTTTTTTCTGTTTTTCTGTTCACAGAATACAAGGCCCAAGAGCCACTTAAAGTAGAAGGTTACTGTGTGAAATTATATTCGCGTAGGAAAGATCAAGCGTTAGCAATATAGAGCAGAAGCAAATTTTAGAAGGAACTGGAAACTGAATCCTAAACAGAAAGCAAGGTCTAAACCTGTACTCCTGTTCAAAAGACCAGGAAGGAATGTGAACCGGCCGATAGGCGAAAATATGTACTCCTATTGGTGGGAGAGATTACAAAAATGAATACATTTTGAAGGATCAAGCGCAGACGTTAGGAGACAGTGCTGAATCAGACTTTAGAAGGAGCAAGGGATAAAACTCTACCACTCCTCAAAAGACCGGGGAGGAGTGTGAATCGGACGATAGGCTAACCTATATATTCCTGTTGACGGAGGAGAGAAAAAATAAATAGTGAATAAAATTTCAGAGTCCAGGCACAGACGTTAGGAATACACAGCTGAAGCTGACTTTAGAAGGAAACAGAAACCCAGTCTTAAACAGGAAACAAGGGAGAAAGCTCTACACCAGTTCAAAAGACCGATGAGGATGGTGAACTGGAAGATAGGCGAACTTATCTACTCCTGTTGGTGAGGGAGAGAAAGAATAAAATGAAATAAATAGCTAGTGAATAAAAGTTCAGAGGAATACAAACCGGAAGCAAACTTTACAAAGAGCCGAAAACCCAAGACTAAACAGGAAGTTGATTTTACGACGTCAACCGTTGTTGGGTTATTTCAAATTGCATTTTGCATGGGGCACGAACATACACCTTCTGTGCGCCGTGTTCCTTCAAGACGTGGATGATCATGGCTATCCTCAACTTCCTATCTTTTGTATCTCTTAGCAATGTTTCTCTTTTGCCTATCCTTCCCATTCCTTGTTCTGTCATCCATTTACACACCCTTGTTAAGTGGTTACTTTCTTCTGCCCCTGTTGCCGTCAATATATCTTGTGGGTGTCAAATTCTCGTAGACATCTTTTCTTAATATGCATCCTAGAAATTTCAACTGTCTTCTTTTCTTATTCTAAGCATTAATATCCTTTTTGTTCGCATTTTCCTTAAAATCCTCCTCGTCGTCTATATGTTCAGTCAATGGTAGTCTGAGTATTCTGCTGTAGAACCACTTTGCTACCTGAAGTCTTCTACTTCCTCTGTGAGGAAATTGTCTAGTATTCATTCTTATACTTGAGGTTGGATATTGCGTATCACTTCAGCGCTCTTTTCTTTGTCCTGAATGACATTTTCCCGTTTCTTAATACTTAGTTTTATACTTTTTATTATTCCAATTTGGCTTTGGATTTTGGTATCATATTTTCCGAACTTTGTTAAAACACTTCTCAGATATTTAAACTTCTGTACGACACGGTTTTATTGATCAACCAGACAAACCTCGTTAAACATTACTTCATACGAAGGCGTCTACCAAAATATGTGTAACGGATAGGCTACACACACTAATGAAAGAAACGCGTGTTTCTACAGACACAGTATCTGCGTCATCGAAAGAATTAAGCTTTCGGATTATATTCCGAGAACAAGTAAAAAACAATAACGAATCTTATTTTCGTTTACCAAAAACATTTGGTACCAGCTAACAGTCATTCATCAAACTATAAATATATGTTGAAGTGAACCATGTTTAGCAAACGGCTTT
>OZ038488.1:63869753-63929753 GCA_964036315.1 Acanthosepion esculentum
TACATTAACAGTTTATTTTTCAATTTTCGACCTAAATTTGTTTTATCCCGTTTCATTATGCAGTCTGTTTATTGTGCATCGAAAATCAGCAAGAAATGTGTAATGTTATGTTAATAACTTCCGAATTTCTTCTTCCCTGTACCGGGTTCCGTCAGGACATTGAGGACAATGACTCTCCACACCCTTCTATCATTTGTGGCACTCAGCAGTATTTCTCTCTTTGTCAAACCTCCTGCACCCCGTTCTGGCATCTATACACAAAAGCTCGTCAGAGGTGGCTCTTTGCATTCCTCTATCTCTCTTGCCTTCGACATGTCCTGTGATGTTTAGGTTTTCCAAACACTCCGTCCTGGTTATGGAAACTTCAGCTGTATCTTATTCTAAGTATAAGTTTTCTTTTGTTGCCATTTTCTTTAAGATTTCCTTGTAACTCACTCGATAACTTCATGGAATTCTCAGTATCTTTCAGTAGAAGCACATTTCTGTTGCCTCCAGTTTTCTCCTCATCCATGAAGAGATTTTACAACATTCATTGCCATATACCTGGATGGGTAACACATAGTAATTCGGCAATCTTTTTCCCTAACGAAATCTTTCTGTATTTAATACTTTATTAAGCTTTTGATGAGTCTTTCCCTGATCCAATGCAAGTTCGGAGTTCCGTGTCGCATTCTCCTTGACGAAACTATATTTTTTATATATAAAATAATTGTTTATTCCATTCTGAATTGCGTCAAATTAACGTCGGTCGTGTTGATGGTCTGTGGTTCAGATCTTTCTTTGAACATTCAATATTCTCTTTGGTAAGATGTAAGAGATTCTCTCTCTCCCCCCTCTCTCTCTCTCTCTCTCTCTCTCTCTCTCTCTCTCTCTCTCTCTCTCTCTCTCTCTCTCTCCCCGCCGGATGTCAGAGGTTTATATAGCTTTGATTGTCTTGTGTGTATATATCCTAAGTTCACTGGGTTCACTTCCTCGTTTATCTTGGTGCACCCACAGACATCCCTTAAAGCTCGATTAGGAACTTAGTTTGGAATGTCAAAATCTTGATTATGTCATTATTGTCTCTTAGAGTTACATGAGCTATCCACTTTAGCTGTTGCTACTGTTGGTATTCCTCAAGTGATGTGATTTCTGTTATTTGGTACATTTCTTTGCGCCATTTCACAAGGTTCAAAGAAGGGTGCTCTTTGCCAAGATCTACAGGCTTCACTCTCTCAAAACCATTTTAACCATCGATCTTAGAAAACGGTTGTATACAGATAAAAGTTTATATATTTCTGAACGGGTTTGGCACTATGAATGGCATCCATATTAAGGTCTCGATCTGACTATTTAAGAACATGACAAGAGTTTCCATGTTGATGTTTTTTGTAGGAATTTGTGGTGTTCAGCTAAACTACCTGTGGTGCAACTTATTCAATGTTCAATTCTCTTAGCTCCTAATATGAAATTTGTTATAAGTGATCCATACGCAAAGGTATTTGAAGTGTTTGATATTTACTAATTTTCACATCCTGAATGTTTATGATGGATTCAATAACTCTTTTAATTCGAATTCCAGATTATGGTTTTGTTTTGGAATTTTTGTGTCCTATTTCTTAAAACACTTGGTAGAGGACGTTGTTTTTCTGTTGAAGTTCATTCTTATCCCGCATACGACATGGCCCTCTCATCATCAGTACATTGGCTTCGGGAGGGAAAGCAGGATCGTTGTCTTCTATTTGTAGATTCGTTTATGATGTAGTATGGAATGCTTAAATACTCGGTGCCAATCTCTTTACAACTCTTTTTGTAAATGCTCAGAGTCTAGGCTTGGCGTATTCCTGATGAGGTTTGAAATGTTTCCGTAACGGGGTCCTTGTCAGACATGTGGGATGTTGTAGATTGATATAGTTCCTCTATTACATCAACGCATTCAGTAAATTCAGAGATTAGAAACGCGGTTTCCGATTCCTTTTTCCGTAATTTTGAAGACAATTTATCCATCGCACTCTGTATATATATATATATATATATATATATATATATATATATATATATATATATACAGAGTGCGATGGATAAACTAAACTAATCATCATGTGATATTATATTCAGAGATTAGAAACGCGGTTTCCGATTCTCTGAATATAATATCACATGATAATTAGTAGAGATAATTCCAAGGAGGATATAAATCCAAAGAGAGCTCAATCTAAGAGCAATATAATAATGAATACAGAATCCTTAAAAATTTATCAGGACAGGTTATAATTTGTTTCGTGATCCTCAATCGTCCATATCTACGGACCAGTTTCTGGAACTGGTCTGACGAGATGGACGGCTGAGGTCCACGAAACAAATTATAACCTGACCTAATGGATTTTTGAGAATTCTGTATTCATTACATATATTCATTACATTTCTCAATGCATTTTCCATTATACGACATTTCTTTGAACATATTTGGCCATGAAAATCATCTCAGCTTTCGGGTACGTGACCTTCATATTACTTGGCCTCCAATGAAAAGGGGGGTGTTATATGCATGCGTGATGACACACACTCCAGCGGGATTACACGTTCGGCACTGAGACGCTACTAAATGAGATCGCGTACAGTGTGGCTATGTAGGTTTTTTTTTGTTTTTTGGTGGTGGGGGGAACATTACCCACGTCTATCACTCCGCGTAAAGTTCAGATTTAGCTCTCTAAGACTACAGGTTATCGTCGTTAAAAGGGTAGAAACTTCGGACCGTAGTCGAGATTAAGGAGAACACAACGAAGTAGCTGATGGATTCTCCAAAAGAGCAATTAGCAGACTGTTTCGAAAGAATGGAAGGGAAAATAGTATAAGAATGTGACGATCCGGGAATCCTGGATCCGGGAAGAAAACCTCATAGGGGGCTAATGTATCATTAACGTATTTATGCTCTGCAGCGCTAAGATCAAACAGTTGGATAATTTCAGGACAAACCCGTGAATATAACAACTATTATGTCAATAGCGGTTGAATTATTTCCTGGCCATTGACAATCCCTTTCTTCCTAATTTTCAGCGCATTTCTAGAGTAAAACATTTTAGCATTGGATAGATATTGAAATTATTACAATACCTTTACAGAGAAGAATCATTTAAAATGCATTTATATAGTAAAATATTCATAATGTATTTGCCGCATAATCATCTGCAGGTAATTTTAACTATCCCCTTATAATTTTGCTTTTTATTTTACCCGACCGCTACACCCTGCCAATACCTCATGAATAATAATTCCGGTTTGATTACGTGGAAAGATGGGAAAAGACATGACTTGTTTTCAGTGAAAAAACGAAAGAAAGAAAAAAATGGAAGATAGAAGGGTTTAACGCCTGTTTCAGTGAAATAGAAAAAGTTGTTAATTTCAACTCTTTTCATTCGTACCTCCTTACTTTCAACATTCATATCTATTTTCCCTGTCGACAAATATGAAAATTTCTCAGAGTTAAAGATTAATATTTGGGTCCTGTATATTCTGACTATATCTGTGTGTATGTTTTTGTTTTCTCTGTCGACAAATATGAAAATTTCTGAGTCAGAATATACAGGACCCAAATATTAATCTTTAACTCTGAGAAATTTTCATATTTGTCGACAGGGAAAACAAAAACATACACACAGATATAGTCAGAATATACAGTACCCAAATATTCATATTTATATTGCTATTGCAATATCTTGTTAAAGTTGTTTAGCACAAATACGCAACGATGTGATAGGGAATTTCTAAAGATATTTTATTGTCACAGAACTCGCCATGAGCTTATTCAATCATTAACTTAAGAATTAATTTAACTTAAGAATTTTCATTTAATGATTCTATCTAATAAAACTTGCCTTCAATTCCCGACCACAGGACTCGAACACCAACGACTGACAGCTAGTGAGAAACCCATAGCCGCCATAATTCCTAAGCAGGTCTTCACTCGAGAAAATATTATTCGGATTTTTTTATTAGTTTTTGTAAAGACAGGATAAATATTAACATCTTTTATTTGATCCTTAAACCTTTATTTTGAGAAAAGCTTTTCCGAATTCTATGCGTCATAGGGATGTTAATATATGTAGTTTCTTTCTATATGCGGATACATTTAATAAATAAATATGAATAAATATTGCTTTATTTAATGTTCCCATCTGATCGGCAAGTAAAAAGAAAATAACAAAATAAATCCCATCAAACTGTGATCGTATTAACTTTTGAACTTTAAAACATCAAATGGGAAAAAAAATTACTGAGAATTTTTAAAATTTTCTAAATCGTTTTTTTTTTTTTTGTTACTTTCTTATTACTGTTAAATTATATATTTTTGTTTATATTCCATTCCAGATTCAGAGATTATTCCCTGGAGTTTTAAAAATAATTATAGGAAAAAATAGTCAAAATTCGTAAATAATGACAGTTGCCTAAAGGAATAGGCCCAAGTTTTATGATTAAACGAAAAACTAGTACCCACGGCTTAACGTACTTTCAAATAACTTCTTTCTTGTTTGTAACATACTTACCTTCAGACTTATACACATAAACGACTACATTATTAAACACACACACACACACACACACACACACACACACACACATATATATATATATATATATATATATATATATATATATATATTGTGCATTTGGGCAGCAATCCCTCTTTTATACAAGTTTCATGAAATGCAACTGACAAGGTACTGCGGTTAAGTTATTTCTTTATCTTATATTCTAATAATTTTCTTCTTTTCTGAAAATGAAAACTTTCCTCTTTTCTGGACATATCCAGAAAAGAAGAAAATTATAAGAACAACATAAGAAAAATTAATCAAAGAACGTAACCACAGGACCTAGTCAGTCGTATTTAATGAAATATATATATATATACATATATATATATATATATATATATATATATATATATATATATATATATATATATATATGTGTGTGTGTGTGTGTGTCTGTTTGTGTGTGTGTATGTATGTGTATATATATATATATATATATATATATATATATATGTATGTATATATATATATATATAAATATATATATATAATATATATATATATATATATATATATATATATATATATATATATATATAGTGTTCGTGCAAGTGTGTGAATAATGTAAACAGGAGGAAATGTTGATAATATATATATATATATATATATATATAGAGAGAGAGAGAGTGTATATATATATATATATATATATATATATATATATATATATATATATATATATATATATATAATTTTAAGTTATGCAATATTTATTGGTAAAAAAAGTTCCATATCAGAAAAAGTGCGTATATAACTGAGTATTCACTTTTCTCTACAGAATCTATCTTACATATCCTATCAGTCTGACATTCATCCATACTTTTTAGGGCCTAATGTGTAATATCTAGTAATCTGGTACTGCTTTTTTTCACTGGCTATTTCAATATTAAAACCACTCCGTTCGGTTAAGTTTGCCATTTTTAAAACAGTTTTAAGGGAACGATACTCTTTAACATATCATTTAATGTATTTTAATAATTAATCTCTGTTAAGTTTATTTTACTATGGTCCGCTACCCCAGTTATTTATCTACAGCTCCTTGATAAAATCCCAAGAAGAATCTGCAATATTATTGGCCCTGTTCTGGCGTCTTGGCTTCAACCTTTTTCCCACCGCTGTAACTTTGCCTCCCTGTGCCTTTTGTTTGGATGAGCTAATCACTATCCTGTCTAGCCTCTTTGAATTTAAGCACAGTACTAGACTGGCGAGGAGATCTCATCAATTTACAGTTGAGGTGGCTAGATGTAACCGTAAATTATATTTTATAAATTATTCGTTTCTTGCACTTATCGCTTGTGGAACTCACTTCCAACCAACTTTAATCTGCAAAAACTGAAATACAATGTCAACAGCTCTGTATTGTCCTCCTGATTACTCTACTTTTGTTCTGGATCCATATCAATATTCCTGTTTCTAACACTTCTACACTCCCTGTGTCTTAGTGGCTTTACTGCCTTGCTTGGAGTGAATTCGCATCTTGAACTTACGAACTGCGTCTGCTAATCCGCGACCGTTATCGTCGCATAGCAATCTTCTGTGTCAATATAACAAAATATTATCTTCGATGGTGAATATCTTTGTTAAAATGTTCGTATAACCACTCTGGAGATGGCTCATATGAGCCGAAAACTTAGGTCAAGGACAAACTTAATAAAAAAATATCCAAATGTTGGACAATTATTGTCTTTACTTTCACCCGAAATTAAAGCACAAACATAGGAACATTAGAACGGCTCATGATCAAACATAATAGACATTCATTGTCCGTTATATTTAACATAGGTACCCCCATGAGATCGCTAAAAAAGAGCATAGCATGACGGAAAAGACGCTAAACTTGACGAAAACAAAACTTTATCGTCTAAATGTTTATGTTATTATTAAGAGGAAAGATCAAAGTATTTGGGGGCTATTATTTTACATTTTTTAATCGTTCCTAGCACGTCCAAAATTTTCATTAAAAATCTTGTTTTTTTTAGTCAGAAAAATTGATAGATAATCAATCATGTCAACCATTTTTTTCCATTTTATAAAAAAAGTGAAAATCTCAGTTTGAAATTCTTTTAAAAATCAATTATAATTTTTTCAAAACTTATATTAAGAAAATCAGAAATTATAAAGTTTATTTTTAAAAATTTGAAACAAGCTTAACTTAGTTTCTGCGCCGAAAAGATGTAGTTTGAAAATAAAACAAAGCGGGTCATAATTTTTCGCGTCACTTGACAGGTGACGAAAGACATTTTCATGACGTATTGATAGCTTACGTGAGGATAATTTATTCTATGGCAGGAGAGAAGGGAAATTATTTAGATCTAAGTGAACAAATTATTTACCTCATTATTTTTAAGGAAAACTTTCAGCGCTCTATTTTTTGTACTTAGCTTTCACCTTTACGTTTACGATGCTTTATGGAAAATATATTATAAAGAAATTAAAATAAGACTGTTGAGAGTGAGATTAAATTTAATAAAATTGAAATAAGACGACTCACTGAAAACTGTAAAACAACTTCACAAAATTGAAATTGCAATGAAATATGTTAATGAAATAAATGGTACTTTTAAAAATGTAGTAATGTTGCTGCTGAAAATGGCTTAGGGTGATGTTCAAATTTTTTAATTAGTAAAAACGCTAATTCAAAATGCTCAACATATGTTTCGCACGAAGAATTTACAATAATGAGATGGCTGTTCAGCGGAGAACGCTTACACTCAAGCCACGTGACGTTTTATTGTTGTGACCTTTCGTACTTTTTAATTACAGCCATTTTAACGATTTTTTTATGAACACAAAATTACATTTCTTAATTACTGCGGGTCTTCTGATTGGATGAAGCGATACAATTTAGAAAGCGCTAAAATTTATCTCATAAGGACATTTACGAAAGTGAATGCGGCTTTCAACTAATTTTATAATATTTTAACAACTTAAATGTAAACATCTAAAATAATTAAAGAAATAACAAATAATTGTATTAAAAATTCATTTCTCATCGAAAAAAATGTTTGCTTTCAGAAAATATTGTCCATATTTATAAAAACAACTAAAAGCAAATAAAAGCATTTGAAATTAAATAATATTTTTGTTTTGTTGAGTTTTGTATGTTACAATTCAAAGCTGATTTTCAGGTGTAGGTGGGGTCAAATTAAAAAAAAACATGATTTGCTTTCCTCAAAGCCCTGTGCTTTTAACTAAACTGAATGCGATTGAATTTCTAGAGTTTCATAAAATTAGTTATTGGGGGTGGGAAATAAATATAAAAAAATATTTCTGCCTTGACTTTAATGAAAAAACATTTATAATAATTTCGATCATCTGTGAATAGTTTCTGAAAGTTTCATTAACATCTGACAATTATTTTTATTTTTGCAAGATTTTCCAAATTAATGTCTATCATACAAAAAAAAATGCTAAAAATTGTATATGTTATTTTACTAATTCCGGTGATACAAAGAGAAACAGCGTTTTTTTTAATCAAAATTTAAAATGTTCTAAAAAGACGGAAAAAAATTTTTTAAATAATTAAAAAAAAAACTTTGGTCTTTCCTCTTAATAATAACATAAAGATTTAGACGATAAAATTTTGTTTTCGTCAAGTTTGGCGTCTTTTTCATCATGCTATGCTCGTTTTTTAGCGATCTCATGGATGTACCTAATTTAACAATATATGTTTAAATATATGTGTGTGTGTGTGTGAGTGTGTATGCGTGTGTGTGTGTAAATCGTAGCTACCCTGTGTCTTTTCTATAAATATTTTCATGGTAATTGTTTTGGCGAGCTTTCCGCTTTGGTACCTCGACTTTACAAATTTAAGTGAGGTATTACATCGGTGATTAGGCCTCATCATTTTACAGGTGAAATTGTTATATGCAACCGGAGGTTCTATGCTAACAGTTTATTCTCTCGCACTTCTTGCTTGTGGAACTCTCTTCCGACTTGCTTTCCAGTCATCATCAGCATTAATCTTCAAAAATTTAAATGCAATGTCAATCATTATCTTTTTCCTTCTTATTTCTTGTCGCTGTATTATTCTTTCTCCTTAATATATCGTTTTTTCTTTTTTCGTATTCTTTCACATTCAGTAACTCCATGCGCTTTTAGGGGCCTCATTACGTTGCTTGGAGTGAAATCATTAAGAAAATAGACAGACAGACAGATGGATAGATATGGTTAAAAAATATAAGTATAAAAATATAGATATATAGTATGGACATAGAAATAAACATTGCTAAGTGACTCCAAGTCACCATGCTGTGTCGATTTCTGTATCCATATTATACCTGCCTACGCTCTATTCCTGATAATGATCAGTCTTTACCCGTAAAATTTAAATATGATTAAACAATATAGTTTTACGTATAAAACACACACACATCCGCGCACTGCTGATAGGTCCCAAAAAAGAACGAAACGCCGTCCGGTGTTTTCTGCACACACACACACACACACACACACACACACACACACACACACATACATACATACACACACACACACATACATACACACACACAAACACACACACACACACACACATATATATATATATATATATATATATATATATTAATCTTTTCACCCTAAGGAAGATGGGAATGCCACTAGGAAGCAGGGGGTTACAGAGAATAAAAGTGAGAAGAAAAGACTAAACTGAGAGGAGACCGAGGAAACGATAAAAGCTGAATGTTCAATGTATACTTGTACTTTGAAAGTGGGCATCCAACCACCTGAGCCCCAAATGAGGTCACTTAGAAAGAGTTGTTGCATTGCCTAATTGTTTTAAGGAAGTGGTTGGATTCGGGATGGGAGTCGGCTATTAGTCCGCTCAGCGGGGTAGGTGGTTCATGCAGAGGTGGCAGTCGAACTTTGTCGGCGGAGCAGCACAGACCGGCAGGCTCCCCGGCCAATTTGCGGGCGTTGCAAAATTGGCAAACGCAGGTCATGGACCTTACATTGAGGTCGTCACGCGTAGTTAAGTTAATGCTGGGGTCGTAATTGAAAGCCAAGAAAGACAAAAAAGAGCTACTGGGGCAGGTAATATCACGGGCGGCCGCAAGGCGCTGAATGTCGCCATCGAGGCGTATGCGGCGAGCTTGGGGAGTTTGAGATAAGCGCACTGCGGCCATGATTGTAGCAGCCATCGAAAGTCTGTTTGCCCTTATCTGTGGGCCCTCGGAGTTTCTGGCAGCAGAAGGCGCTGCGGCGTTGCGGGCATTGCGGGTTGCCCGCTGCAGCTCTGTCTCGGACTACCACGACCTAGCGGTGTCTCAGCAGCCCTAGCGCTCGCTGTTGCAGCAGCGTCCCAAGATTGACGGGCGCGTCTGCGGTCGAATGTTTCAGCTGCCCTCGACCTGGCAGTGGTGGCAGCAATCCTAGCATTTCGCACAGACCTACAGAGCGGTGTCTCAGCAGCCCTAGCGTTCGCTGTTGCAGCAGCACCCCTGGATTGACGGGCGCGCATGCGGTCGAATGTTTCATCTCCCCTCCACCTGTCAGTGGTGGCAGCATTCCGATCATTTCGAACAGATCTACGGAGCAGTGTCTCAGCAGCCCTTGGAGTCGCTGTTGCAGCAGCGTCCCTAGACTGACGAGCACGCCTGCAGTCAAATGTTTCAGCTACCCTCGACCTTACAGTGGTGGCTGCATTCGTAGCATTTAGCACAGACCTACGGAGCGGTGTCTCGGCAGCCCTAGCGCTCGCTGTTGCAGAAGCGTCCCTGGATTGACGGGCGCGCCTGCGGTCAAGTGTCTCTATTGCCCTTGATTTCGCAGTGGCAGCAGAGCTTCTTACGTTACGAAGAAGCCTTTGATGATGAGTCTCAGAAGCCTGGGATGCAGAGGCGGTTGCTGCAGCCTGTGCGTTCATTCTCGACCGTTGTGCATTCTTGAGCCTTGATCGCAACGAAGACCTGTAGACAGCTTTCCCAGCCAAATAGGTGGCATGCTTCTCTTGACTGCGAGGACTGCGTGAGGGCGCTGCGTTGAGCGACCTGTGATAGTCGCATTGTAGTCTGCTCCTGGGACTCGCCGGCCCTTCTTGCCCTCATAGCGGACGCTCTTGCAGACCGAAGGCTAAGACGTACCCTACTTTTTGCCGGCATGGAGAAAAGTGATGCTAGTAGTGGTTGATTAGGGTTTCTCAATTGCAGGAGTACAAAGTCTAACTTAGTATAGCAAAGCGTAAGCCAGACTCGGGAAGGCGGGTATTTAAGTAAAACAGCTGAATAAATTGTTTATGGTAGTTGGAAAAATGTAGTTAAACAGACAAACGGAAAACAAAAACGTAAGAAACAACTTGCGGTAGGAGAAATGATCAGTTGAAGGAGCCTATCGTATCAACCGGATGGTGGCGTAACAGGAACAGAAGTGAGACCTTCGTCCCACAGCTGTGCACAACAGGTTCAAATGCGAAGTATTACTGGCCAATCAGTTGTGCCAATCAACGAACGTCCTAGGGTCTCGAACACCAATCAGCGACCGCGTACTGCACACAACCAATGAGATACCGTTGTGTGAAGCATGGTCACGCGTATGTGAATAACAATCAGCAGTAGAGTCTGTAGCGTAGACGTCTCAGTTGAACATAAGTTTGATTGGTGTATTCGCAAATTCCGATGAAGACATGATTGTATCGACTTCCCTCCGGTATTAGTTGGTCACAAAGGAGCTCACAGGGCAAAGGTTTTCAAT
Source organism: Acanthosepion esculentum (assembly GCA_964036315.1). Lineage (NCBI taxonomy): Eukaryota > Metazoa > Mollusca > Cephalopoda > Sepiida > Sepiidae > Acanthosepion > Acanthosepion esculentum. Next base: position 63,881,015 of record OZ038488.1, read on the forward strand.
TGTCATGACTAAACCCGATAAAGTTAATCAAAATCCCAAGCAAGTTGCGAAAAACATCGCCAAATTCAGGTAAACTCGATTTGAATTGGAAGTCAAAAGTAGTATGATGTTATCGATTTTTTCCGATGATTTATACCGATATTGAAGAAAGAGGTCAGCAATTAATAACTGTTGATAAAACTAATGCTCAACATGATTTTCGCGAAAATTCCTTGCAGTTTGCGAAAAACAGAGCCAAAAATCAGCAATATTGCATTTGAATCGGATGTCCCAAAATCATCTATTTTATCAATTTTTTAAAATAACTGATATCAATTTTTAAAAACAAAGAACAGCACCTAGAAACTATAAGTAAGGATCTTGCTCAACGTGAGTTTGGTGGATATCACTTGTAATTTGTGAAAACTATCACTGAAAAACTGATTAATTTTTTTCGAATCAATATTCGACCCCCTATCGGTTTTATCGATTTTTCCAAAATCGGAGGAACAATCGAAAAATCCGAAGACGTCAAGTACAAATGCCGTAAATTTCCGATCTATGTGTGAATTTTTCAGGTTGAGGTAACAAGATGACAGACACACAGACACACTAACAGAATGTCATTTATAGATACAGAGATACACACACATACATATAGTGAAAAAAATATTTTTAAACAATATTCCACATAAAAAAAAGTTCTTTATAGAAAAATATACAAACTGTAAATATGTCGAGGTTTTGATGTGAAAAAATTGTTTGAAACTCTGAGTACAGATTTATATAAGTAGACTATTTAATGTTATTACTCATGATTATATAAAGTGGCCATTAAAAATCTGAAGATTTGAAATAGTCAGAAATTTTCGTTTTCAATCTTTTATATTTTCCTTTTGTTTGCAGGTGACAGAGAATCCCTTGGAGATTAAAATGGCTACGTATTATATCCAGCAACGATTAAAACACATTGAGTTTTTCTATTCCAATGAATGATCAATTATTCAAACTCAGAGAAAATACCGGCAATTATTTTAATGTCAGAGTATCAACTAGCGATAACATGATTCGGAACCTAATCGCCCGGTTTGAAATAACTGGATCAGTCGGCGATCTTCCGGAGACAGGTCCTGTGCACGCTGTGCGCATTGACGTAGCGGTAGAAGCTATACGCAGAGTGACCTTGAGAATCCATCAGCTTCTACTCGTCGTCGCTCAGCTCAAGTAGACATCGCCAGAACTTCGCTTCAGAAGATTGTGAAATTTGATTTTAAGATGTTTCCATACAAGATTCAAATGGTCCAAAAATGTTTTTTAAAAATGTGTTTTTAAAAGTTATTTTTGTTTTATATCATTCAACCTTTCAGTGGTCACCCTGTATGTGTTTGTGCGCATGCTTGTGTGTAAATGCACCTTGTTGCAAGAATGTGTGGGACCTGCTACACATAGCAAGTGCAAATATACCTGCTCACGATCACAATTTTCATACACAGCCACATATGTTACAGTCTTTCTACCGAGAAGATAACATATCGACATACCGACACAACCAAATCGTTGGAAATACACCACATTTTTCTTGTGTGAAAGGTAAGATTATTTAAATCTGATTAGTCAAGCCAAATCCTCGTACGAGATGTTTAGTCTTCTTTGGAAATCCTTGTTGTAACTTAACGTAAACATAGACCCATTTGAAGACATATAAACATGCTATATCACACTGCGTGTATGCATGTACGAACCTAAACGCACGCTTACTCGAGCAATGTTCTTAAATAGCCTTGTCAGATCGAGATTTTCATATGAATGCCATGCATAGCACCAAACCCGTTCAGAAATATCTTAACTCTCAGCTGTATACGACTTCATTCTAAGATCATTTTTATATAGTTTCGATTGTCTTGTGTACATATACACTAGGTTCAACTGGGTTCATTTCCTCATTTATCTTGGTGCACGCACCGACGTCCCCTGAAGCATGATTAGGAATTTAGTGGGTTTGAGGTTATTTTCTAGGTCAACCTTCGAGTTCCGTGGGTTTTTTTTATGTAATGAGATAAAACCTAGTACAAATTTTACTTTGATATCTCTTAGGGTGAACCCAGTATCTATTGGGGTCACCACGGATCAACTCTTTTTATGTCAAGAGTTCTTGATGGATATTAAATACAATACAGACCTTTCTGGTGAGGTCCACCCTGTACAAGGCCTGGGAGCCACTCGAAGTAGAGGGTTACAGAGTAAGAGTCACAGTTTATGCTGATATGGGGGGGGGGCAGATAACGGTTAACCTTAGACTTGAGCAAGTTAAGATTGTTATGATGGAGAAAACAACCTCTTAGAAATTGATCCCTCAATGCAGTAGTTCACAGTAAGTAACTGCTCGAGTTTAACTTAATTCTCGTCAATGGAATACGGCGGGAATGAGGGTGGTTGGCTATCATGTGTATAGCATGGCGGGTCTTAGCCGTGAATGCTAGAACTGGTGGAACTAAGGAATGTAGTTCGTTTGAGCAATAGAGCAGGGAGAGGTTTCTGACTTTTCGTCTGTGAGAAAGGGGTTGTAGGGTGGAAAACGATTTGTCATTCTCAAGGACGCTGAGACGCTTTTGGACCTCTGGTATTTCCTGATGGATATCACATACAATAAAGTAATATCTTCAGACGGAATAGAATCGGGCTTCTCAGTATAAACATAACTAATGATGAAAAAAAAACATTTGTTTTATGCAAAAAGTAGTTAATCTCCCTATTTGACAACGCCCTTAATTCAGTGGTGAATATTAATCACATAGCTGGAACTTGATGCAGTGAAAATCTCAGGTCAAAATACAGCTATGTCTCTGGCTACGGATTTAATGATCGTGAATTTATATATGTATTATGCAGCCGCATTGCAAATGATTCTACAACTAAAATACCTTGCAAATAGTTTTATTATAACAAATGGTTTCGTGCGAAGGAAGCCTGTAGGTCTTAGCGAGAATCATCGTTCTTCGAACCTAGGGGACTGGCGCTACAGAATCACAAAATGTTCCATATGACAGAAACCACATCACTTGAGGGCCTTCAACAACGACAACAACTAAAATGAATAGTACGTGTAACTCGAAAAGAAAATATTGACAGGATCAAGAATTTGACGTCTCACATTACTTCAAGTAAAAGGTTAGGAAGGAAACCCCGATCAAAAGTGGAAAGAGTGATAACGGTGAACTTAAGAAACCTATTTTCATTTTTTTTTTTAATTGTTTTAATAGAAAGAAACTTAAAGAGAATGACACTGGCTGCTCGGTCAGTGAATACCGAATGTTTTTTTTATAAATAAACTGTTAATATCGCTACTATTATCATTAAATTTACAGCATTTAATATTTATTCAGCATCCATTAGTTTGGCAGAAGACACCCCGTGAGGAACGAAATCACTAAAAATTACCCTGCGATAAATGCTTTCTAATTATCACTGGCTAAGTTGGTTCATCAAATAATGACCCTATCGTTGATTTTTGATCTAAATATTATTACAGAAAATGTGACACCGAAAACCGAAGACATATTGGAATAGCGAATGGTACCTTCCAGAAAGTGAGCATAATATTATGAACCAGGTAAATTTTGTTGGTGACACAGATATGACTTTGTTTTGTTTTATTTAAACTATTTATATACAGAGTATTTTCTTCATCTTTATTGATTTTATCACAACTTTTCAGACAATGTGCCCTCCGGCCTTTCTCAGATGTATATCGATCTGGGTAACCTTCAGGGAATTTCAAACTGAACCCTTTATTTAATCTACGGGGTGGAGTAGACTGTTCTCGTTCTACTGCTCATGTCTAAGGATATCGTCTATTTCTTATGTTATTTACTATGAATAAATAACTAAGATAAGAGTGCTTAGCAATAAGGTAAAACCAATGGTGTTATGGATGCTCACAAATTCCTCACAGATGAGGTGGAAACATGAAGCAACAGAAATGTGGTTCTACAGAAAAATACTGAGAATATCATAGACGGAACAGGTGGACAATGGGGAAGTTTTAGGGAAAATGACAATGAAAAAGACACATTTGCTTAGGATGATAGTTGACATTTCTGTCATACATAATGAGTAAAGGGGAGGGATAAGCCGACACTCGCAGGGCACATTGAAGGTAGGATGGGCAAAAGAAAGCAGCAAATAATATACATAAAGATCTTGTGTAAATGGATGTGAGAAGATGTACAAGGATTGAAAATCATGGATCCATCATCGCTTAGAAAAGAGTAGGGAGTCCACACCCTAAGTGAATAAAAGAAGGAGAGGTTAAGATCAGATTCCTAATAAAAGTCATATACCCTACAAGACTGGTGTTATTTCCTATCATCAAATTATCACAGGACATGAGTTGAAAATTTGGCACCATCCAGACATCGATAAAAAATGGTTTGGCCTTATTTACTGGAATATTGGCACTATACAAATAAGTGAAAACACACATTCTTCAAGCCAGACTCGAAGTCAGATTAACGATGTCTTGTAACTCCCGATAACAAAATTGCAAATAACCAGACCTCATTCGCTTGAAGATTGATTTTCTTCACTACTCGAAAAACTTTTCTCGCCATGATATTAATGTTGATTACAAGATTCCAAGTTACATTTTTAATGGTCAGGCCCTATTTTCTGTAATACTAGCATAACTGGAAAGTCAAAATTGTTTTAGACAGATTCACTTTTACATCGAAAATATTTACAAAGTACAATGCTAGGACTGTTTATATCTTTGGAAAATATTGACGTTAAGGTGCAATAAACATTTAACAAAAAAAAACTAAAACGATTAAATGGTTATTTAAAGAACTTGCTTTAAATTTATCAATATTTGATGACTAGGATGTTCGGATTACTAAGATGTATGAGAAATGCAATGGTTATCGACGCGGAAAGTGGATAATGCCTGCCGAACCGAGTTAGAAAAAGAATTTGAGTAGAAATGTAAAGTTTTTTACAATTTTTTTTTTTTTTTCATTGAGTGGAAATTTATCTAAGTTGGACCGGCTTCTCGTTTATTTGGGTTAAAGAATTTCCAACAGAGAAAGAAAATAAGTTTTCGTTGAATTGTTTTATATATATATATATATATATATATATATATATATATATATATATTATTTCTGAGAAACACATTAAAATAACAAAACAAAAAAGACATATAAATACACAAAATATTGGGAAAAGTTTGTTGTGGTTTTTTTTGTTACTTTATTTATACTCTAAAAAAAGAATTAAACATTTTGACTACTAACGACTGGGGAACGGTATATTTCCGGCAGAAAATATTTTTAGAGTTATTTTGGCGACAGAGACCTCTCATAGAACCAAATCCAACACCACCCTATCTCATAACAATGAGGTAATTGTACTTCTTATGATTTTACTATCGAAAACCATTATAAATACGTTTACTATGGTAATATGCCGTAAATTATTTTCCTATAGATATGCATTTAAAATCAAAATTAAAGAGATTATTGATTTGATTAACTGATTCGCTTTTGCGGCTTATCAACACTTTGCTGGTTATTTAAAGCCAGAAAAAATTTTAGATTGTAAGAATTTTTTTTTAGACAATAATGGTGTATAAGTCTTAAAAATTAACCCATAGCTGAGGGAGAAGATGCGGATTCCTACCTTTCCAAAGCGTATTAGCGCGTGAGTGAATATAAAGAACTCAAAGGGAATTGGAACTGGGCTCTCCAATTAATAATTCCTACCAATTAGCCATTATACCACCCGCACATCCAAGTTTACAGCACCTGGTATTCCCAAGCAGTCGCCCATCTAAATACTGACCAGGCTCAATATTGCTTAACATCGTTGATCGTACAGGTACCGGTGTTTCAGCGTGATGTGGTCGCATGCCAAAAAGTTATATAAGTTATATAAGTGGATATGAATTAATGCAAACGTTAATTACAGATTATGGCAATTTTACGTCTAATGTAAAAATACATTTCAATTAATTTTATTACTACAGACTGAAAATCAACAAGAAACTTTGTTACAAAAAGAAACTGGTTCGAAAGATTGAATGTAAAATGTTAACATCAGCTCGTTATAGGAAATCAGATAAGAAAAGAAAAAACGGGATTTTCAATTTTGGCTTTCTGAAGAGGAATGCAATTTCTCCCCACGAGGAAGTTTGATATAATGTAAGCTTCCTATCACCTGTTCATTATCTCTGAGACCTGTACCAGAATAAGTGAAGCTCTGAAAAATATCGATTGTTTAATGTACTTGATTACATCTAAATATATTCGTTTCACCAATGCGCCCTCAACCTTAACGCGTAATTTTATATACCTGTACAGGCGCACATTTATCTCGAGACCTCCCATAACGTGTATCTTTTTGGTGTATAACACTTCCGCCCAAAGCGTACACGCGGAAAATACATCTCGGCTGGTAGCAGCTACGCACAAAACACCATTGTACAGAAGTAACAAAGCGCTTAGTTTTCATTGTTAATTCATGCCTTTTGATAAAATTCCTCTGAAGTTAGCTGCTTTCACTGTCAAGTTCACATACGGAGCTTTTTGTCCGTTGAAGTCAAACTAGAAATTATATATACAGGGTGTCCCACAATGATGGGACACATTTTAAATTCGAGTATCTTGCATTATAAAAACGATATAGAGTACCAAATATATTTATTACATACTTGATAGACAAGTTAAATATATCTAAGATTTTGCTATTTCCTACAGGTATCTGATATGTCTTTTTTACTGATGGTGGGCCCTCACAATACCGTGAACTCTAAAAGAAATTTCATACGGAGGTCTGTCGGAAAAGTAACGGGAATGATGTCACAAAGAAGTTATTTCAATTTCAAACAAAAACTACATGGTTTCTCCTTCAAAGTAATTTCCCTCGAGTTTAATACACTTCTCCATTCTTCTCTACCACGCTTCTATGCACTGCTGGAAGGATTCTTCTTGGATGTCACTCGGCTCCGTCGTTACAGCCCTCTTTGATGGCCTCCACGTCTTTAAAAACTGGTCCCCTTGATGATTCCTTTGAGTTTGAAGAGAGGAAAATTCACACGGAACAAGATCAGGTGAATAGGGAAGTTGTTCCAGTACGCTGATGTTTTCCTCGGCCAGAAACTGCTCACAACTGTTCAGGGCGTTGTGAGCAGGTGCATTGTTGTGGCGAAGCCGCCACGATTTGTCCTGTCACAACTCTCGTCTCTTCTTGTATGTGTGTGTATTTATGTATGTGAGAGAATTTATCTACAAACTTTTTCTCTTGCTATTTCTTTTCATTAATACTCTCTCACACACACACACACACACACACACACACACACACACACACATATATATATATATATATATATACATACATATACTAAAGCAACAATCAATTGGTTTAATAACATTAGTAACAAAGAAAAATGCCCCTTCACACAATTAGACATAAAAAATTTCTACCCATCTATTAATAAACATGCACTAAACAACACATTAAACTTAGCAATCAATACATCAATATCTTCAATGAAGACATAATTATAATTAAACACTGCCGAAAATCAATATTATGCCACAATAAAATTATGAACAAAAAGAGCCAAAATAATAATAATCATAATATTAATAATAATAATAACTTTGACGTAATAATGGGTAGCTGTGATGGTGCCTATTTGCGAAATGATGGACATATACATAATCAATAAATTAACAAATATCATTAACAAAAAGATATAGGTCTAAACAGGGACGAGTGTCTATTAATCCTAAGAAAGTGAAGAACTTCAAGAAACACGAAATAATAAAAAAAACCTCGAAACCCGTAGAATTCACATCAAATCAATCCACAAAAATCAAATTACAAAATAGTAAATTTCTTATATATAACAGTCAATCTAAATAACGGAACCTACAAACCAGACACAAAACCAAACAACCCAATCATCGCCCTAACGTATTTAAACAAATATCCATATCTACAAATAATAGATTTTCAACAAATTCTAGTAGCCTAAAAATATTCGATGAAAATAAAAAACATGTGAATCAGCCCTAAGAAACGAAAATAATTCAAACAAAAACAACAGAAAAAGAAATATAATTTGGTTCAACCCCACCCACTACAACAATACAATAAAAACAAAAATGGGGAAAGTATTCTTCAAAGAATAAACACAAAATAATTCGCCTTCCACTCTATCGGGCGCTGATAGCTCAGCGGTAGAATCTCCGACTGATGCCAAATCAGTCGGGTTTTGATCCCGGCTTGAGGCAATCGGATATCTAGCCACACTAATGAGCTATGATACAGCGAACCAATCTTTCTGTGGATGACAATATATATATATATATATATATATATATATATATATATATATATATATATATATATATATATATGATAGGATAAAGAACAAGTAGGAAACAGATGTTAATCTAACATGTTACACTTTATTAAAGTTTCGTCAAAGATCAACATAGAAAGGATAAAAATTATAAAAAGCATAGAGACGCAGATTAATGTTATGTTGTGTTTGGCTAATTCTTATAGATTAGATACGTGCCACATGTAATGCAGTAACAGATAATTTTCAAATAAGTGTAGGAAAACATGCTGAATGCTAAAGTGTGTAAAGGTTAGTGAGACGCTGCAGGATGTTTTGAAAAATTTTCTTTAGTAAGATTTTTCATTATAATATAATTCGTGTCTATTTTGTATATACATATTGATTTTTATGTATTCTTACGATACAGTGACCCAACTTTCTTCACAGTAGATGCAGCTATTGATTCGATGTAGTCGCTTCACTTCAAGTCAGTGGAAAACGTGAGATCAAGAAGGCTTAGTGTGGTGCTCTCTTGGAGTCTGGCGTCAACTATGTTGAAGGTAAGTAGAAAAAGTTTTCTATTGAAACAGAAGTAAATGCTAGTGTTATCTGTATAAATACCTACTTGGGAACTGATGACATCGGAGAGATCATTGATGAAGATCAGAAACATCGTATGACCCAGGATAGAGACTTGGAGACACCCACGTTCGGATGAAGAATCTGTAAGCGAGCCTATTCAAAACTTCTTTCATTTCATGGTTTGATAGGAACGATTGGATTGTCAAACATTCATCCTGTGACACAGTAGCCCTGGAGCTTGCGTAGAAGGCCAGCATGCTAAACCCTGTCGTACGCCTTCGTGTTATCTAAAGCCGTTCGAGGTGTGGCGTGAAACTGTTTTTGGTAAAATATCTTCACACTACACTTTGAATCAGTGTTCTAACTCTTTGGTAAAGCAATAATCCTATGCAATGAAAGTGCCACTCTCAGTTACATCTTGGAACAAATTCGAAAGAAGCATTTTATTCTTTTCATCCAAAAGCTTCCTCGTCCTAATCCGAACAACAATATACCAACTCAAGATTCTGCAAAGAAAAGAACACATACTCAAGATTCTGCAAAGGATTTTCTCAGATTATGAAATTCATACATTGTTTTCGAATCTCAAAACCTCAACCGCCAAGGAAAGCTGTAAGGAATAATCAAGTTGAAGTAAGCTCCATAAGCTTTCGGAAACTAATATTCATTATTTGCAGCACTACACCAAAAATAGAACCATTTAAAACCCATCTTGTTAAAGAAGCCTTTCGAGAGCAAGAATAATAGAATTAAAAAAAAATATTTGATGCTAAAGGAAAAATCATTGATGGCTAACTTTTGGTTATGTTATTATTAAATAGATTTTTTATATTTATTGAAGTTTAAATGCAATAAAAGATTATATGTAATCAAAAATGAAAAGACAACATTAAATTATTACACTTGACATACATGCACCACACATTCTCGTAGGTTGATGTGACACTTGTCAAAACTTAATGTAATCGACAACTATCGAACACCACATCACAAACAAAATACAACTATTAATATAAGTCAAATACTAGTAGATAATACCAAAATACTATATAGCGTTCACTGAAGAAAAGCTCAAATTACTCGAAGCTATTATTATACAAAAGAATCAACTTGCATCAAAGAAAATATCTTTCATCAAAGACGATGGCATTTTCTCAATCAGCTGTACCGTACGGTGTATAAGTTTTAGAAAAACTTCAAAGGTTAAGTTCATAATCTTTTATAAATTAAAGTAAGGCTATTTTTTCTGTGGGTACCGCACCCCCCCCCCATTACAACAACAGGACGAAATGGTATACTCCTAACTGTCAATGATAGATCCGTTCTCAGTCTTTTATAAATAATTATATATATAGTCATTGAAAATTAAATTAGGATTTAACACGAGAGTCCAACACGAAGAAAATAGTGGCATGATCTAGAATATGCTTCAGCATGAAAACTTGATTGAATAAAAGTTCTTGCCTAGATTTCTTTTGACATAATGGGAGATCTTTATTGAAGTTTCTAGAACCGTGACAAACCGTTACTACCCTACACTGCGACGAATGGCAGGTTTTAATGTTTAATTGGAAGGCAAAAGTCTATTCAAAATTACCCGCCATTGCATTGAAAACGTGGCGCAGCACGTAATCATGAAGCTGGGGTGAGAAATTCTTCTACAACTGGCGTGCTTTCCAAGCTTGTCACCTTCAGGTACTTTCTTATACTAGTTGCTTCGTCATCAGCTTCAAATATTCCAGACAATTCCTTTAAGAATTAATCGGACCAAGACAGGAATCATTATTTTATGATGGAATACATAATTTATCTGAAAGGAAGCGTAGCGTCATAGGGACACTGAGAAAATGCTTTGATGTCTGAAGAATGATGTCATGCATTTAAAGGAATCATTTTTTTATTAGAAAGGTCAGAAACATCTACATCATCCCAATCTATATGCGCATGCGCGCATGTGTCAGTGTGCAAATTAATTTTCATAAAGATTATTGAAGAAACTGAAGCGGTGTGTGAAATGCATGTCACAATTTGGAAAGTAAATATTAATTTTTCTACCCACTAAGTCTATCACAAGGACAATTGAAATTGTTTTATCTAAACTCAACATCGGTGGAGTAACGGATAGCGGCTTGGATTGAGGAATCGGAGAGCGGTGTTCGAATTTCTGTCGAATCCATTACATTCACTTACGTGCTAATACCCTTGAGAAAGGTCTGAATCTTCTTCTTCTCAAAAAGCTATCGGTAAATAGCAGGACAGACCGGGTTCTATAGCGTTGGATGGTAACTGGTCTACTTCAGAAAGAAATGGCAAACTAATGCGGGAAATAATCTGCTTCGTCAGTTATGTATCGAAAGATACATGATCGCCTAATCCTGTATCACGCATGGCACATATCTGACTGACCTGTAATAATTGCCACAAGGAATACATCGGAGAAACCTCAAAGAATTTAAATAAAAGATTATTTGAACGCAAAAAGGATGGTTCATAAAATTACACACTAAATGCAGTCACTCACCGTAATAAGACTGACCATAATTTTGATTTTAAAAATGCTATTCTAAATGAGAAAGTAATTTACTAAGACGGAGATATATAGAAAGTGCTTTAATCGTTATATCATTCACAGTAAAGTTACATACAGGTTCTTACAATGTTTCTCCCTTCTTGTCAGATCCTAAAGCATATATGTAAAAAAAAATAATTTAAATTTAAAATTCTCATCATCCCCTTTCCTTTGGGCGTAGCTTCCTCGGACACATTTGGATCACTTTAATCCGAGGAAGTTCTAAAGGACTTGAAAACTTTTTCCACTTTGACATAGATAGATAGATAGATAGATAGATAGATAGAATCTATGAGTAAGAGATCAATTAAACTTATGCATTCAATGTTCCTGGCAAAGGTTCCTAAACGCCGCAAGTTGTCTTGAAATTGGTCCGACAATTTCTTCTCGATATTTGAATATTTGTCTCATTCCTCAGACGTTTTTGGCAAACAAAATCAATTTCCCTTTGTCCAAAATGTTAACAAGCCCTGGTGCTATTGTAGATCAAGTTGGTATAAAAAGTTTGCCAATACCATCGAATAAATATATAAATCGAGTCAGAGATCTATCCTCTAACCTCTGACGTCAAAACACCTGTTGGTTGAGTTCAACCAATGGGTAGAAAACAAAAAACCCACTGGTTTCGGGAGTACACTCGCAATACAAATTTGGTAACCTTCATTCTTCTTCTTTTTTATGTGCTGCGTCCATTCGGCGTGGGCGATTATGACTCTCCACAACTTCCTATCACTTTTAACTCTTAGTAACCTTGACTATCCACCTGTTCCGCCACCCTTTCACACCAGCTAGTCAGGTAGATGACCCACTGCTTCTCCTTATCTCTTTTGCCTTTGATATGCCCTGTGAGTGTCAAATTCTTCAAACCCTCCTTCCGCGTTGTGTCCAAGATATTTCAGCGGTTTCTTTTTTTATTCTGAGTAGAAGTGTTTGGGTTTTTTTGGGGTTTTTTTTTTGTTTATTTTTGGTTTCCGTTTTCTTTAAGATTTAATTACTCACGTTTTCCATCCTTTCCTGATCACAGCAGTATAATCCACCGGGTAGCTCTGTGGGTGTTGACGAAATACAAATGGACATGAAGAGCAAGGCATGCTCGGAAATGAATAGACACGCTGAAGATATGAAGCGATTTTGATTTGCATTGTGCCTACAAGTCGAAACCACTATGATGATAATGATGATTACTACTTATTCGCTAACATCGAGAATTGTCGGTCTGGAAGATTTCAGTGAAAAGCGAATTAAATTAAAAAGGTTTCAATGAAAAATTAAAAAGGTTTCTATAAAAAGCTACTAAAATTAAAAACTAATAATAGCTGTTTATGCTATTTTAATAATAACATTCAAAATAATATTATTTGTTAACTGATATTCTGATAAAGAACCTATTAAAATAAAAATGGAAGAAATAGTAGTCAAAAACTAATAATGGCTGACCATGCTTCATCTCACAAAACATAAAAATTATGATAATATGAATCCTATCCATTTGGCACCTGGAACGGAATATTACACCTCTCGGGCATGTTGCCATTATTCCGTCAGGGAAATCTAATCAGATGTACAAGATGGAGAATGTAAAATACGAAACTCGGTTGGTGCGAATAAAAAGCTGAAAGAAGATATTTTCTGATTTGAAAGATAAAAAATGTATTAAAAGAAATAGAAGTGAAATATTTTAACTATTCTCGCTGATATCTGTGTTGGGCTTGTCCTTGTTTTTAACTAAATGCATTCTGGTGCGATTTTAGGTGATTTAAAGACAGACGTGTTTTGATTTTTTTTTAAATACTAGCGTCATCACAATAGTTAGGGAGGAGCAGATGCGATAGGCAATAATAAACTACAGAAGAACTAAAAATTGATCGCTGCATTTAAATATTCCATTAATATTTAAGCTTACCTTTTATAAGTTCAACGGAGATGAGCTATTATGAGTTGTGTCCCTTTAATTGAAAAAGTGTGACACACTGATACACTGATATATATAAATTTTATATTGTCACAGTGTGGAATAGTCACGGACAAAGGTGACGGTGAGAAAAAAGAAAAAGACAGATGAATTTGACTAGATTGAAAAAAATATTCTTTCAAAAATATTCTTTCAAAACTTTTGAAACTACCAGCGTATCTCGTTTCGTGCGCATGCGTAGACGTGGCAAACGGCAACAAAGCCCAGTCCGATGAAATCCTAACAGATGAAACGCGCCACAAAAAACTTTCCATTTTGTTATATTTTTCTAAATTATTCAGCTATTAAAACAAAAAATAGATAATTTAAAATATTTAAATAAATTAATAATTAAAAAAAAATGAATATAAATTAAAATTAATAGTTGTTAGGCTCGCCTATCTTCCGGTTCAAATTCCTCCCAGATCTTTTGAACGGAGTTGAGGTCAATAACTTTTCATGCTTAGGATTGGGTTTCCGGTTCTCATTTTTTTCCCTCCCAGTAGAGCCCCTTGTGCCTTAATGGTATCGCCACCATGCTTGGGGTGAATTCATTAAAACAGAAATGCTTTAAAAAAAATTTGAACGATTATTTTTTACAACCACAAATTTTACAGAATATTTTTTACAATGAGGTTCACGCTGTACAAGGTCCTCTCGAAGTAAAGGGCTACAGAGTTTACTAAAGTTTAGGCCGATGTGTGGGTAAGATAACGGTTAACCTCAGACTTGAGCAAGATTTTAGTGATTGGGAAAACATCCTCTTGGGTGTCGGTTCCACAGAGCGGCGGTTCGCAGGAAGAAGCTGCTCGAGTCGAACTTACTTCTCACCAGTGGAACAAAAAGGGAATGAGGGTGGTTCGCTACAACATGGCGGGCCCTAGCCATGAAGGTTAGAACTGGTGGAACAAAGGATTGTAGTTCGTTTGATCACTTTCTATGGAAGTAGCGGTAAAACAGTGAGAGGCAACAGTGAACGGTTTGGTATATCTGATCTGTTAGAGAGAGATTGCAGGGTGGAAAATAATCTATCACCCACAAGGACGCGGAGAAATTTTGAAATCTATTGAGAATGGAAAGTGAGGACTGGGCTGCTTCTACTCACTTGTGACAGCAGCATAATCCACCGGGTAGCTCTGTGGGTGTTGGCGAATATTATATGTTAAGATTTTAAAAGAATAAAAATCCGGTTAAATTGGTTTTAAATTTCCATAATTTTTTTTTTTTTACAAATTTCTCTTTTCATAAATCAATGATAAATAAACAAGTATCGAAAATATGGGTGACCGCTTGGGAATACCAGGTACTATAAACTTTGGATGTGCGGGTGGTTTGGTCGATAACAACTCGAAATAAGAAATCCAACAGCCAAGTTCAAATTCCAGTCGAGTTCGTTACATTAACTTAAACGCGCAAATAACACTGGGAAATGGTAGGAATCCGTCTCTTCTTCCTCCAGCTATGTGTTAAATAAGCGATCAGACTGAATCCAGTAGATTTGTTTGGAATCAGTCTATCGCAGAAAGAAATGGTAGCATACTACGGGAATTGTTCTGCCAAGTCAATCATGAATCTAAAAGGGACATAATCGCCCAAACGTGCATCACTTATGGCACCTACGGAAGGAAACCAAAATATGTGCTCGCATGGATGGAGACAATGTCTTGCATTGTTAACGAGATTTCATCAATCAATGAATAACGCGTAAATTACCTGTCAGTGTGTATCATATAATTCACAAAACGGCTCGTAAAACAAATTACTGATCATTAAATACATAATCCTGAGGGGACCTGAAAAAAATATTTAAAATTTAGAAGAATCCAGCTAGCATTGATATTGCTATTACAAGACTATGGGGATATCAGTGCACACCGAGAACGCCAACGTCAGAATTAAAGAGGAAACAATGAAATGGGTTCGAAATACAGTGTAAGAGAAACTGGAATGAGAATTGTGGGTATTTTCATTCTAGTGATTTCGCCAACACTAGAAATCCGAGATGGATACGGAGAAAGAAAGAAAGAAAGAAAGAAAGAAAGAAAGAAAGAAAGAAAGAAAGAAAGAGAGAGAGAGAGAGAGAGAAGGAAAGAAAGAAAGAAAGAGAGAAAGAAAGAAAGAAAGAAAGAAAGAAAGCAAGAAAGAAAGAAAGAAAGAAAGAGAGAGAAAGAAAGAGAGAGAAAGAAAGAAAGAGAGAGAGAGAGAGAAGGAAAGAAAGAAAGAAAGAAAGAAAGAAAGAAAGAAAGAAAGAAAGAAAGAAAGAAAGAAAGAAAGAAAGAGAAAGAAAGAAAGAAAGAATTAGAGCTATGGGCATAGGCAGATGAATGAATAAATGGCTAGACGGTTATTGTGAAATATCCAGATGAACATGTTATCTTTTTTTAGAAAAAAAATGAATTTTTAATAAGATTCTGCGGTTGTCAGTTATTCGAGCCGGTTTAAATCCCAGCTCGAATAACTGACAATGGCAGTTTATGAACACACACACACACACACACACACGTACGTATATAAACAAATATACAGATATGTGTACGCAAGCACCCCCACATACATACACACGCACACACAAACATGGGTATATATATATATATATATATATATATATATATATATATATATATATATATATATATATATGAATATATGTATGTATGTATGAATGAATGCACTTACGAGGGTGGATCAATATGTTCATAGCCATTATTTGCGTAATTTCGATTGTAAATTTTTGGTCAAAGTTTTGTTCTATGTTATTAATGAAGATTCCTTAAATCAAATACATTATCAATGAAGCTAATTCTGTTGAAAAATACACATTGCCGGTGCAAAATGTTTTATTTCATCATCTGGTTACACATTTATCGTACATACTCGTGTAACGTGCGGTATTTATTTTAAATACAGCTGTACATTTTGACTACAGTAAATGGATATATAGTTTGGTCAACCGCGTAGCCAAACCCAGCAGTACATAGGCCAATTTTATATCTCGGGCATGATGCGACCCCCTTAAAATTAGTTTCAAAATTAAGTTTTCAAAAGTCGCATGATACGCGAGTATATATGGTATATAAGATAAGATAAAGAACAAATAGAAAACATTTATCAATCACTTCAGAGATTGAGAAAATAACTTTAATAAAAGGGAAACATGTTAGATTTATAATTTTTTTCCTATTTGTTTTTTATTTTATCATAACATCGGATTCCGATCCATATTTGATGTAAATTTGATATTTAACTCATATTTTCATATATATATATATATATATATATATATATATATATATATATATATATATATATATATATATATATATTATTTTAAAGACATTTTTATGATATGTTTAACGTTCTTTTTATAGATACAAGTATTTAAGCAAATGCTCTGTTAAATACTTGTATCTATAAAAAGAACGTTAAACATATCATAAAAATGTCTTTAAAATAAAATTGTCGGACATTGTACAATTCAAATATATATATATATATATATGTGTGTGTGTGTGTGTGTGTGTGTGTGTGTGTGTGTGTGTGTGTGAGTTAGATTTTATTATCCAAGTTAAATTTTTCACAATAAAATTGTGAAAATGAGATCCGTTGACATTGACAAAATTTCTCTCTTAAAACAGTATTTTTTTCATATTAGGCATTTCAAATCCGCTAATTGTTACCATTCTTTTTATTACCGATGAGAGTTTTCCTTCTCATCTTTTGGTTTAACATAGTTTGAAACGTCAGCATCTTCGTCCCCGTCTAATTGCATGTGCTACCAATTTTAGTTATTTTGCTCCTGATGAAAGATCAGACTGGACAGTGAAGGCTGGGCAGCTCCAGCTCATATATAACAGCAATACTACACTTTTGGTCTGATCTGGTTCCCAGGCCTCATGAATTTATACGTCCTACGAGGCTTGCATCCCGTTCCCACCCCTTCACCGTTGAAACTGTTAGATGTAGACGTCTCTTCTACTCCAATAGCTTCATGTCTCGCACATCTCGCCTGTGGAACTCCCTTCCTTATTCCTGTTTCCCTGACAAATATAATCTCCAACTATTTAAGTGTAATGTCAATCGACATCTCCAGTTGCCGTGATCTATCCACTTCCCTTCTCCACATCCTTTCACCTTTCATTCCTATCTGCTCTCGCTCCAAATATTCTGTAACCCCCTTGCCTTGATCAATCCACTATCTTACTCCACATCCTCTCCTTTACCACTCCTATCTGCTCTTCCTCCAAACCTTCTGTAACCCCTTGCGTGCTAGTGGCTTCCAGCCTTGCTTGGGGTGATAAGCTTAAAAAAAAAAATCTCACACTTGTAAAGATAGAGCTTGGCTGGAGGAATTTCTAAAGCGGTACAAGGAACCAACCATTTTGCTAGCGTCTTTAACAATGATACGAATTCCACTTTAGTCTGGGAGTGAGCTTTAGACGCATTCAGTATTGCTTTCTATTCATATATACATCTTTTTTAAAGAGTGGACGAAGATTTTCTATAGGATTAATTTCTAAGTAGGCTTGAGGCCATCAATTAATTTGATGTCTTTAAAATCATTTTGGTAAGGTTCATTTTGCAGAATGGAGAAGATGTATCGTCTTGTATTCATATATTCTGGAGTTTAAAGTTACTCTGCTGTGATCAAACTCAGAACAGAACATCTTTTCGATGAATTTGTGAAATCAACCAGATGTTATTTTGTTGTCTTCTATGTCGGGTAGGTTTACTATTACAGAAGGTCCTAACCATCAGGTCTATCTAATGTAGCTATAACTTATTGAGAAATCCGTTTTCATGTACTTCATCGCCTAACTTGCATGCTTTTTGTCAATGTGATGTTTTCTTAAAAGTTTTTTTACAACCCCAACGTCTCCAACGGTGGAACAAGCGGATGACGATAAATCATAGATCTCAACGGTGGAACCAGCGGATGAAGAGGGCTACGCATGACGGACATGCTACAGAAGGCGCAACTTGAAATTACAACAGAGTCAATGGGAGTCCGTTGCAATTTCATAACTGGATTCTGCATCTCTCATTCCTTATCTGCCGCAGATGAAGGTCATGAAATAAAGTATGTAGGTCAAGATGAGGTCCACCTTAAACAAAATCACGCCACCGTCCCTTTATTCAGAGCTTATTTTCTTTCGCCTCCAGCCAACTATTGCAAGGCCAAATGGATGACAGGAGAAGGTTTCAGTGAAATTGAAAGCTTCTAGTCCTGAAGCGGCACGTTGTCGGCGAATATAGTCATCATCGCCATCATCATATAAAGGAAGTGATCATCAAAGAAGAAATAAAATTCTTGGATAAGAGATAAAGCCGTCGACGATATGTATACATGTATGCGTATAAATCATTGTCTTCATATATATATATATATATATATATATATATATATATATATATATATATATATATATATATATATATATATATACATATATATATATACAGGGTGTCCATAAAGTTTGTGTGCACTTTTAAAAATTTATAATTTTATTTGTATTTGCGATAGAAATAATTTGTAAAAAGGATTAGAAAGAAGTAAATCTATATTTTTTAAGGTTTTATTGAAATTTTATTTAAGTTTCCACATGTCCTCCATCATTAGCAATACAAAGGGTAATATGATTTTGCAGTTCACGGAAAACATTTGCCAACTGATTTACAGTAATTCCTGAAATCACATTAGTTATTTTAACTATACTTAAAACTACGTACATTAAACTTTATAACATTTCTTACAGATTATTTCTATCGCAAATACAAATAAAGTTATAAATTTTTTAATGTGCACATGAACTTTATGGACACCCTATATATATATATATATATATATATATATATATATATATATATATATATATATATGTATATATAAATAAAAGGGAAAGAACAGTAAGATATAAAATCCGGTGTTCTTATAGATATTTTTATTTTTACACAATAGTGCTCTATGTAAATTTAAATTTACAGAGCATTAATATTATAAATTAATAGATTTAAAATATGGTTTTACCGCTACACAGTGATGACCATGTTTCAGAAATGGAAGCTAAAGCCCCTGAATTTAATTTTGTTATTAAACCAAAGACATTAGTTCCATTTCCTCATCAAGCGAATTTTGGAGTAACTTACTTTTTAAAATTTACGGTTGTTAACGGCACAGGAAAGATTCATAGTTTGAGGGTTTCAAAGGTTACCGATAAATCCATTCATCTAGACAAGGGGTGGTAGAGGGTTCAATTTTTAATTTTCATTGTCTCAGTTAATAGTTACATTTGAAAGCGGGGTTATGTTTAGGGATGGGTAGGGATGTATCTTTTAACAAATTCTGACATCCGCTAAATTCATGTCATCTGGGTTTATTTCTAACGGCAAAAATTCTTATGGTATTATTTCTATTTGTATATTTAAAGATTTTGAGGGACTGTTTAGGTTAGAATGTGTTTTATCCACCTTTCTAAAAAGTTATTTTTAATATTTAATATACTATACTCCTAGTTAAAAACCAAGTAAATGTATTAGGATTACTTACAGTATTTAAAATTATTTATTCTTATCGAGTATAAGTAAATATTATTTTATTTTATTTTATTTTATGTAAACTTTATGACAATGACGGCAAAGGTGGTTAAATTATTTCACTAATTCAATAAACTTTTATTTATAAATTTAGTATTATAAATGTATATATGTATGTATAAAGGACATTTAATGTTCAATATTATATTCTAACTTATTAATTTCACATGACTTTCGGTGTTCACTTGGATTCTTTCCAGTGTTTGAATTGCTTTGAGAGAGGTGTTATGGTTAGAGTACGTTTTATTTAATTACAATTTTAAAAGATATTTAGGTTAGAATCTGTTTTATTTAATTTCAATTTTAAAACATTTTTTAAAATTCTACTTTCAAATTTAACTTTTTAATTTTAATCGGCTATATTTCTTTATAAACCAAGTAAATGTAATATAATTATCTACATTATTTAAAATTATTTATACCCATCAAATATGAGTATGTATAATAATCAGGTAATTTTTTTTTTTTTTTTTTTTTTTTTTTATAGATTATTTAAAGATTATTTAAAGAAAACTTTTGGCAATGACGACAAAAAATAGCTATTTCATTTCTCTGATTCAGTAAATTTTTATTTTTTATAAACTTAGTAATATATAGTTTCTCATGTATGCATAAAGGACATGGGTCATTTAATGACCTACATATTCTAGCTCTTCTTATTAACTTCCATTTCACTGTAGGTGTTTTATTGGATTCTTTTAGGTGCCAAAAGTACTTCGAAAGAGATGTTTGACTTTTATACTTATTTATCCTAAACGAGGATTGATGTTGGTAGAACCTCTTTTTGAACTCATGGCTAGTGCAACCTATATAAATTTTTATGTTTTCAGGGTTTTCAACAGAAGATATATTACATTGGTATACTACTGATTCTATGCAACATTTATTTTGTAATGGACAGTTTTGAGGGTTTCTACAATTACATAATTTTTGTTCACCCTCATTAGTTGTTGTTTGTATTTTTCCCTTGTCTACAATTTTTTGGTTCTGGTATAAGTGTTTATTTAAGATATTAGTATTATGTTTCTTAATTATCTTTTCTAGGTTATCAGTACAGCTATAACTTAATTTTAGTGTATTTCTATTGAAAATGGTACTAAGTTTACTTCCACCGGGAAAATGCTTGAGTATTAATTCAAGGAATTTTTGTCCCAATTTGTTTTTTACCATTTGGTTGTATGGGGGTGTATACCAAATTATTTTCCTGCTTCTGTTTTTCCTATGTTTACCGTTTTCATTTTTAATATAAGTTAGTTTTAGGTTTTTGTAGCCACTATCTTTTAGAGCTTTATTATAGAAATTAATATGTTCGTCGAAAATCTTGTCATTTGCTGAATTTGTACTAATTCTTTTTCGGATAGATAAAGGTATATGTTTAATTATAGATGAGGGGTGATTTGATTTAGGGTGTATATATACAGGATTCGTATTGAGTTTTTTATAAGGTGTGTATGTATTGTTCTTTAAATCTAATGTTATATCAAGGAAGTTAACTTTTTTAATTTTAGTGCTAACGGTAATTTTTAAACCCATGCTTTTAAATTCTTTATATAATGCCTTTCTAATTTTGTCTATTCTGAAGTTAGTAGAATTCCTAATAACCATGAGACCATCGTCCCTGTATAGACCAATGTCAGTTGAATCAATATCACGATGCGCTGTTAGGTTGTATAAAATAAAAAGACCAATAAGATCAGAAGACTCAGCTGAGTCTAGTGATCCCATTGTGATGTCAAAGTGGTCATATGAATTTTTTACCCATTGCTCACCATTATGGATCAGTACTGATTTCTTCGCATTTAATATAATGTTCTTTTCATCCTCAGTAATATCCGTGTACTGGGTGGCAAAGTCCAACGCATTCAAGAACAATTCTTTAGATATTGATGGGTAATAATTTTCAATATCGAACTGCATTAGTGTACAGTTGTTTTTTGCTTTTATACAGGTGAACCAGTTTATCACGTCTTCGGTATTTATCCAAAGTTTGAGGCCTATTTTATCTTTGATTTGTTTATTTATCCTTTCAAGGATCATTTTACTAATTTTTCCTATATCTGGTCTTGTAGGATTAATTATCCTTGTAGTTGGATTAGCCTCGAAATCTGGTTTGTGGTCTTTTAAGGTTATGTAGCTCTCTTTTTCAGATAATTTACCTACTCTGTCACTGATCTTCAGTTTATCAGTGATTTTTTTACTACTATTATTGATATTCTGGACCATATTTAGGTTACTATTATTTGCTTTTTTGTAGTTCTTATGTAAGTCCTTATTGAATAGATCATTATAGTCTTTCGTGGTTGCCTTATAAAAGTTTCCAGTTTTGTCTGACTTTATTAAAATTTTATCAGATGTGTTTATTACTTTCACTATTCTATCTAGGTGTTTCTGGAAGTGGCATTTTTTCTCCCTGAAGTTTATGCTGTTTATCATATCCAAAAGGTCATTTTCAAAAGCCGACAAACTATGAACAAATGGTGCTGCTTTCTTGCTTTTAAAACCGTAAACCTCCTTGTTTTTATTTTGTAAATCATTCCGTTGAAGGAAGAAGTAGGCCTTCCATCTCATCCTTCGTATGAGTTCCTCCGTCTTTTGCATTAATGCAACGAAATATTCCTTTTTGTTTGTATTAGGAATGTTTTTCAGAGAAATTCCGAAATTTATTTTCTCCATATTTTCCTGATAAAAATAAAGATTTATATATATATATATATAATGAAATGGATTAAATCCGACATATTTTAAATTTATTTGCTTGAATGTTATTTTAAATGGATGCCCATATTAAAGTCGATGCTCTGTTTTTATTTATTTATTAAATAGTATATTTATTTATTTATATCTCCCGGCCTGAATATTCGATAAATCTTGTGAAAAAATATGTGCCCTCCGGCAGGATTCAAAACTGTTTCCCCTTAGACTACTCTGCCACTTAGGACCTCCTAAGAAATACATTAAAAATATGTCGGATTTAATCCATTGCCTAAAAATTGCCTTTGTTGACGTTAGGATACGAAACAGATAAGATAGTTATATTTCGAGAATCGTGAAGCTATTCAAAGGCACTATTCGGATTTTGTTTGATCGGGAGAATATATATATATATCAATTATTTATCATATCTCAGTTGCGTCTCTGTCTTTGTGCAGAGTGCGCTCAGGGGCGGCTCTGTCAAAGGACAGAGTCGCAAGTGTGGAAAATTATACTGAAAGGTGCCGGCCCTGAGGAACAGCTGCTCGAGGCCGCGCTCTCTCATTGCACTACAGACCTGTGAGGTGGGGGTGAGTATATATATATATATATATATATATATATATATATATATATATATATATATATATGAACAAAACACTGTAATTAATTATTACAGCCTTTGTATATATATATATATATGTGTGTGTGTGTGTGTGAGTGCTTTATAGTCTGTGCATGTACATATATCTTTATATAAGTCCTTGTCTTTATGATAGAGCGCATGACCAAGTGATTAGAGCATTAGTGTCACGATCATGAAAAACCAGGTTCGAATCTCAATATTGTCGATTTGTGAAGGAGTTGATAATGTCATACTACCATCCTCCGATTGACCCAAGTGATTGATATTTGGTAGACGAAACTATTCAAAAGCACTTGCATGTCATCGTGACCGAATGTACAAGCTCGTAATTCTGTGAACACTCGCAGGAACTGTAAGCAAGGTGCATACATTCAGCAGAAACCACAGGTTGGCTCTACGCAAGTGTCTGCAACAAGAATTAGCTTACCAACCAAGCTGACGGGTATATTGAGAAAAGAGCAGCAACATTTACTTACTATTATATATATATATATATATATATATATATATATAAAAGTCACACACCATAGAAATCGTCAAAAATGTAAGAGCAAAAAGAAAAAGCAGCAACAACAAAAATGGTTAGCACATGCAACTACGAGAGAAAATTCTGACATATTTAAATAATTAAATTACCACATAACTTTCTTAAAAGTATAATTACACATAAACATTTTATTTACTAGTTACGTAATTGTTTTATGCGCTGTTCAAAATGTTCTCCTTTTTCAAAAGAGATTTCGATTCTGTGCCTGCAAGATTCATTAATTCTTTCTTTAAGTTCCTCAATATTTCTTGTGTGCGTCTCATAAACAACTGATTTGAAATGGCCCCACAGATAAAAAAAAAATCCCAGAGTGTGAAGTCTGGTTACCTGGGTGGCTACTCAACAGGACCTATTCGACCTATCCATTTGTTAGCGAAATGTTCATTAAGAAAGTCAAATAAACAAATCAGAATCTTATTTCGTAAAAAAAATTTCTGCAAAATAAGAAAATACCAAAACAAATTAGACATTTTAAACATGGTTAATTAATTAACCCTTATGCTGTGCGAGTTTTGTCTTATCCTGTATATTTATGCATATATATATATATATATATAAATGTCTTTAAATAAATTGTCGGACTATGTCCAATTCTAAAATATATATATATATATATATATATATATATATATATATATATATATATATATATATATATATATATATATAGGTAACTATACTCGTGTCGAATAACCTTCGAACTTTTGATTTAACAATAGCCAAATCAATCACGAAGGGAAAAAAAGGTTTTAAAAAAGAAAGGGCCAGGAACATGAAAGTCTGTCGAAAATAATCGCACAGATACAGGTTCAAGGCCCAAAGAAAAAACCCGATACGAGTAAACAACTAACTAAAGAGCTCAATACAAACGTAGAGCAAACCTAGTCAAACCTAATGAGCCAGACAAACCTACCAAGGTTTCACTTAGGCAGATCGTCAGGTTTTTCTTTTGAAAAAAGATATTATAATCACATGAGTAGTTTCAAAAATGAAAAGACTAAACATAGCACTACATTATCTAGCTATATATGGAAAATCAGACAAGGTAGCAAGGACCCCATCCTGAAATGGGAAATATTAAAAAGATGCACTAAGTATAAAGCGGGCCATAAGTTCTGTAAGCTATGCACCGAGGAAAAATTAGCTATAGCATTATATAATAAACCTGATGATCTACTAAATTCTAAAACTGAGATTCTTAACAAACGTAGACACAGAAATGCTTGGTTACTGAAATAAGCCTCTCTCTCCCGATTGTAGCGTTATCATTATTGTTTGTGTTTTCTTAAATATCCCCTCTCCTTGTAGTTAGTTGAATAAATCTATAACCCCCACCCCCACCCCCCGGTGTTGCTTTTTCTTTTGCTCTGTCTTTTTTTTTTTTCTCTTCTTCCTTGGTCACGTGGTATTGTCTTGGTTGTCGTCTATATATACACCGTTTCACTGTTGCCTCTTTAGCCAGCCGACCCTGACGATCTGCCTAAGTGAAACCTTGGTAGGTTTGTCTGGCTCATTAGGTTTGACTATATATATATATATATATATATATATATATATATATATATATATATATATATATATATATGCATATATATATATATGCATATATATACATATATTTATGTGTATATATATATATATATATATATATATATATATATATATATATATATATATATATATATGAAGATAGATAGATAGATAGATAGATAGATAGATAGATAGATAGATAGATAGATAGATATGGATATATACCAATAAAATTATAACATATTGCACATATAGTGTAGCTATTAACGAAACAGTGCTCAATGTAATGGAAAAGAGCCAATATATATATATATATATATATATATATATATATATATATATATGTACTGATAAATATAAATACTATCTCACACCTCTACCACGACTCTTGCTTGAAACTCGTCGTTCTAGAGGTGTGAGATAGTATGTATATTTATTAATATATATATATATATATATATATATATATATATATATATACATATTTTTTTAATTTAACTATATGTGTGTGTGCGTGTGTGTGGTCATTTAATGCCGAAATTTTATTTTATTGCGAGTTTAGAAATAATTAAAATATATGTTATTTTGCTTTCACAACAGAATATATCGTACATGATACTCGGCTTTTGTGCATATACATGTTTGTTTTGACATAATTACTAGAGACGGTGATATGTGTGTTTTGTAGTTTCGTTGAAGTTTTGGAATACAGTTTGATACAATATTATATGGATTAATGTCATGAATGTTCATATTGGATGTTTTATTGGTTGGTTGATTTTGTTTAGTGGCATATTAAATTCTATGGTTTATTTAATGCCGAAATTTAAATAATTTGAACACAGTTTTATGGCTTCAACTAAGTATATTGTGAGCGCATCTGTATACCTTAAACTACAGATAAAATGTATTGCTGGTATTCTACTATGAAAATGTAGGTTTATACTTTCATAGTGTTATTTGGGGGGGGGTTCAATATTTGCCAATAGCAGGTGCTAAAACCCCGGGTAAGTGTGGACCTGGGAACAACAACAATTAAGACGTGGTCCCACACTCCTCAAAACCTCCAGTCAGAGGCCGTACTGTCGGATGTATTTTATCGTCAGGACTGGTGTGGCATGTGTGTGTTTGTGTGTGTTTATATATTTACATATATATATATATATATATATATATATATATATATATATATATATATATATATTAGAAATTATTAGGAGAATTTGATAATTATATTTAAGTGATTTATCGAGTCTGAAACCTCTACAGAATGCAGAAAGCACTGGACGGCCGTTTCGTCCTATATTGGGGACTCATCAGCAGTGTGCATCCACTACCGAGAATTGAAATCCTGACAGTTAGGCTGTCAAGCAAACACCATACCAACAACTCCAACGGGCCTCAGTGACGAAGAGGTAGCAAATCAGACTCAATATAGCGCCGCTCACTCACATTTTATTTATATATACATGAATATATGTGTTGTACGTCTATAAATAACTGTGTGCCGACTAAAAATCCTTTAGAAACTTGTTTCCAAGATCAGACAAGAATAGAAGAAAAAAAATCACAATTAATATATTCGGCAATACTTAATGAATTCTATGCTTAATAGTCGAGATTTTATTATTTCTTTATCCTATAGGAGATGTTTTAGCCTTGGGCTAATATTTATAAATTAATGTCGAATTGGCGCCATTGAAATCTAAAGAGATTCATGTTTGCAAGATAGTCTACAGAATTCCTTTAAATTGGCAATTGCTCCATTTAAAAATACCAGTGACTAAATTCTTTCTTCCAGTTCAGTGGGGAAGGTTGGAACTGAAATGCTGATAATTTAAGTTTTTTTTATTTTATTTTATGTATACAATATACATACGAAATACTAAGAATTTAATGCCATTTTTATCCTTGGGGTGGGTGGGCTAAAAGAAAAAAATTAGTACAATAAATACAATCAAGCATTTAATCAATTAGGACGTTCTCCAACAGGAGCAATAGTAACTTTTAAAAGATTATCTGAAAGAATTTAAGAGAACGTCTACCCTTCCCTCCAATTCTCATTCCTTTCAGAAGAATGAGACTTCTTAGTTTCGCTTTTTATTGTGTAAGTCTTTGTAAATAATGCAAGACACTGTTCCTTGTTTCTCATCCCTCTCTCTCTCTCTCTCTCTCTCTATCTATCTATCTATCTATTTTTCTCTTTATGCAACATCTCCCTTCAGGACTGGATTGAGCATTGCTCTTCTAAACTTCCTGTCTTTGGATGCTCAAATGTTGTTGCTTGTGCCAGACAATGCTATGCTTTGTAAATAACCCGAGACATTTGTCCTTGTTTCTCATCTCTCTCTCTCTCTCTCTCTCTCTGTCTCTCTCTCTCTCTCTCTCTCTCTCTCTCTCTCTCTCTCTCTCTCTCTCTCTCTCTCTCTCTCTCTCTCTCATTATGTAACATGTCCCCTCAGGACGTGATTAATCATGGCTCTCCAAAACCTCCTGCATTTGGATTTTCAATTCTTCTTTGTGCCAGAAAAGGCTTTGCATTGTAAACAACCCAAGACATTGTTCCTTATTTCTCATCCCTCTCTCTCTCTCTCTCTCACTCTCTCTCTCTCTCTCTCTCACTCTCTCTCTCTCTCTCTCTTAATGTAACATGCCCATTCAGGACATGAGTAAACATGGCTCTCCACAACTTCCTGTCTTTGAATGTTCAATTTTTGTTGCTTGTGACAGAACCCGAGACATTGTTTCTCCTCAATATCTTTATGTAACATGTCTTATAAGGACGTTGATTAATCATGGTCTCCACAAATTCCTTTCTTTTGTTGTTTTAATTATTTCTTGCTCTTTAGAGTTGAATTAGACCAAGAAACAGTAGTATTAAAAAGTGCTCAATACACATATTAAAAGGAAAAAATGTAACACATAGAGCTTTTTTAAGTATAGAAAATTAGGAATTCAGTCGATTCCGCTACCTTGGTTTCAACATTTAGGGTATCTCCAGGCGATTTCGGTCAACTGATTTTCTAAAGCTTTATTTTTTTTTAAATAAAAAGTTATGAACGCTATATTGTAAAAAAATGAATGAATAAGCGCACGACGTGAGGTGTAGTAGAAGGTGAGGATGAAGAGAGGAGGAGAAGGGGGAAATCAAGTGTATTGGAAATGTATCGGTGGGGATTTAAATGAAATATACATCCGTTTGAAACCAAGATAGCGGAATCAGCTGATTTCCTAATTTTCTATACTTATATATATATATATATATATATATATATATATATATATATATATATATATATATATATATATATATATAACAATAAAATTCCAAATTACCTCATATGAAGAATAGCCTATTTCTTATCAACCCCGATGTGAATTGAGTTTGTGTCTATACAGATAGGTGGAACAGTAAGTAGAATTTAACTATGAAAGCTGAAAAAAATAACCTGTCGAAAAACTGGCAGGTTGGTTTATTTTAGCTTTCACAGTTAAATTCTACATCCTGCTCCCCCTAACTGTATAGACACGAATTGAGTTCAGACCGGGGTTGATAAGACAGATGACCGATATCTTCGTCCTGTCTGCCGAAATAGGCTATTCCCCATATGAGGTAATTATGAATTTTATTGTTTAATTAATTATATTGCCTTGTATTAAAAATACATTGAGCACTTTCTGTAGATCAATTTTAATATTTTATATTACTACGATCCACTTGGATTATATACCAACGGATTTTTTACCTTTATTCTATATATATATATATATATATATATATATATATATATATATATATATATATATATATATATATATATATATATTAGCGAATATACATAATATCGAACGTCGATAACACTAATCGGAGTTTCATACAATTAATTCAATCTTCAGGTGTGATTGCTGACCGTTGGTTGGATCCCTCACCCGAACGGTCAGTATCTACACCTGAAGATTTCATTAACTGTACGAAACTCCGAGTAGTGTTATTATATGTATATATGTATAGATGTATAGACTTTTTCTTAAAACAGTTTTTCAGGAAATTCGAATTCTCAAGTCCGTTAACTGTTATAGCTCTTTCTAATATTAATGGGAGTTTTCTTCCACACATTTTTCTCTTTTGTTATGTGGCAGTTTAAGTATTTAACTATGTCAGAATTTTCTCTTGTAGTTGCATGTGCTAAACATTTTTGTTGTTGCTGCTTTTTTCTTTTTGCTCTTACATTTTTGACGGATTCTATACTAGTGATGGATGTCAGTATAAAATGCTACGAAACGCAACTAGTACATTAAAGATATGAAGAACAAATTATACTGACGTCAAGAAAAAGATAGAACAGTAACGTTTCGGTAATTTAAGAAAGCCTATGGGGACATGCAATATTCCATTAAAATGATTCTCTTCTCTCTTCACTGACATGTCTATCATTCTCTCTTGTGTTATGGTGTGTCTTACTTTTCCGCGACTGCAAACCCACCATAGTCATTTAGTCACATAACCATCCCATCCATCAGTTTTAATATATTTTTAACATCTCCAGGAGATCTTCAGGTGAAGACGTGGAAATGCGATATGTAAGGCTGGGAAAACTGACATAGCACGAAAACCAAAAGTCTTTGATAATGACTAACGATAGGCAAAAGTACTCAGATATTGAACAATTTGTATTTGAATACGTACCTAGAACTAGGGAAATTGTTCAAAATATAAAATATATAATTAAAAGCATCATTAACAAAGAACTTACTTTTGTACGTAACTAAATATAAAATAACTATGCATATAGCATTCATTTTGTGCGGCCTTGTTCCCGATAGCTGTTACACATGACGTCACGCTGACCATTTCAAATATCCAGCTTCCCAAAGAATACCAGGATGTTGACAAAGGACTTCTAACTATCTCATTGGTTTTTGATAATGACTGCGATAGTACTTGAAAACAATAATAAAATATGAACTTCAGCGATTTTATTCACAACTCTGAGCACAATACACTACACTTTATCTGAAAATTGGAAAAATATATAAAAAAATTAAACAGACAGGTCATGTCGGTTCTTTTTCACCAAACTTGTTTGGAGATATATATATATATATATATATATATATATATATATATATATAAAATAAAAAAAGAATATATTTTTATGTTTAACATTCTTTTTATAGATACAAGTAAATGCTCTGTTTATAATAAACAGTATTAAATAACATTTACCGGCCTGAATGTCCGAGAAATTTTCATAGAAAATAATTGTCCTCGACAGGATTCGAACCTGTATCCTATACGGAACCGTCTTATAGCCTGGCATGCTTTAACCGTTTCAGGCATATATATATATATATATATATATATATATATATATATATATATATATATATATATATATATATATATATATATATATATATATATATATATATATATATATATATATATATATATATATATATATATATATATATATATATATATATATATATATATATATATATATATATATATATATATATATATATATATGTATATATATATGTATATATATATGTATATATATATATATGTATATATATATATATATATATATATATATATACGTATGTATATACATATATATATACATATATATATACATATATATATATATATATATATATATATATATATATACATATATATATATATATATATATATATATATATATATACATATATATATACATATATATATACATATATATATATATATATATATACATATATATATACATATATATATATATATATATACATATATATATATATATATATATATATATATATATATGTACATATATATATATATATATATATATATGTATATATATATATATGGCGTGCTTTAGCCTCTCGGATACTGAGCGCGTCGATAGCCAAGCAAAGTCTGAATAGTACATTCAAACAGATTTTTCTTTCTCTAACTCTGGAAATAATGTTTAAAGGAACTATTCAGACTTTGCTTGATTACCAACGTGATCCGTAGCCGAGAGGTCAAAGCACGTCAGATCTAATGACGGTTTCTCTTATGTCAACGCATGTATAAATCCTACTGGAGCGCGTGTAATTTTCTTATAAGATTTCTCAAATATTCAAGCTGGTAGACAAAGATAACTACTTTTTAATAAATAAACGCAGCGACTACTCAAATACAAGTATACAGTAAAAATAGCGTTTAAGTAATAAAAAATCCGTTGGATTAATAAATAAGAAACGCATTCCTTTCTTTAGAAATTGGTTTGTTTACGTTCGGATACGAAACTGAGCGGATATGTCTATTTCGAAAGTCAGAGAATGTGTGTGTGTGTGTGTGTGTGTGTGTGTGTGTGTGTGTGTGTGTGTGTGTGTGTGTGTGTGTGTGTGTGTGTAAAGATTTCAGATAGCGTATATCTGTAGAATGACAATATGAATAAAGACAAAAGAAAGATTTATCTTAGCTGATGCGTTTTCCTTTTGTCTTTATTCACATATATATATATATATATATATATATATATATATATATATATATATATATATATATATATATAGGGAGACAGGCAGACAGATAGACAGAGACAGAGAGAGAGATGTTTCATATCAGGTTCAGTCTCAAACATTTACTGGGAAGCTTCACTTTGAAAAAAATAAACAAAAATAAATAAATAAATAAGGGCCTACAACCAAGAGAGTTTAATCCAACCGTAATCAAATAGGGACGGAGTATATTTATGCTTTGAGGGATACAGACGGTATTTTGGAAACACAAAATGTTACTGTGCAACTCTACAGCGAATAATTGGCTTCGTTTTTTGCGTTAGATGAGAAAAGGCTTTTTTCCTGTCATTTTGCTACATGACAATGCTTAGCCTTGTGTTGCAAATGCGATGTAACAAATAATTATGGCGGTGTGTCGTATTCTGCAAAACTGTCAACCTCAGACCAGCACTTGTTTCGCACCGCTCAACTTTCCTTGTTTGTGCTCTACCTGTTTTAGATCTCAAAAAAATCCTCGAAACAAACCCAGAACCCTTTTATGACCGAATACATAATTTAGCTGAAAAGTAGAACAACGCCATATGAATTCAGGCAAAATATGTTAATGATTAATTATTGATGATATGAATTTATACAGATAAAATTATGTGAAAACACTGGGATCCATTGTTTCATTATAATAAGAATATTTGATTTTTTTATTGTATTTATAAGTACTCCTGTAGCGCTACCCGTGGTGGTAAGATCGAAGAGGAAGCACCAGACTGAACGCAACCAACTCCCGAAGACCCCCAACGGCGTACAATCTCAACAGCCAATCTCGAGCTGGCGTAACTAAGGCGGACACACCATGCATCCGACAGCCCGATGCAACGAGGTTTACCAGATATCATCAAGCAGAGTTGTCCACCAAAATCAAATTCACGCGAATTGCCTTGTCAAATGCTTTTTGTTTCACAGTCTTCTCTACCACCGCAATTTAGGGAGAGAACGAGTATATGGAGAGGAATGACGATCTCGATGCTCGCGGGTGCCGACAATAATCAATTTTAAATATTGTATAAATAGCATTAGTAGTCTCCGTCAAAAAGATTTATTTGAACATTTAGAAAAGGTTTGGTTTGGTTTGTCTTGTTTTACGGCATATCAACCACAATGGGTTATTTAATGCCGACAAAATTTCCTTTTTTTTTTTCAAAAATGTATAGCTGGTAATATTTTTTTTTAAATGTATAGTTTGTTTTGTGGCATATTTACCTCAATGGGTTATTTAATACTGACAAGATTTTTTATTTCTGGTAATATTTCTTTTTTCAAATATTTATTGCTGATACTAATTTTTTTTTAAAGTATTTCTGGTATTAAAATCTATTTTTACACTTTCATAGTGTTTTGAGTCAGGTTGTGGGGTCAACTATTTGCCTATAGCTGTGACCCTAACAGGTGCTACGAACCCGGGTGAGGGTGAACCTGGAAATACCAACAATTAAGTGGTGGTTCCACGCTCCTCAAAACCTCCGGATCAGAGGCCTTGCTGTTGGACGTAGTTTATCGTCTTACCCAGGACGCGGATGCAGTTTATCGTCATACCCAGAAAAGGATTATTTATTTGAGAAGAAAGATTAGAATAATCCAGATGGATACAAAATGAAATCAACAAATATACAAGGAAGCGCTTTCTCAACGAATTTATTCATTGCAGTGAGGCGATCCTAAAAAAACTAGAAGTCCAACCAGGATTTATTACAGGCGGACACATATTTAAGATATGCAGATGAAACCGTGTTTATGGCAGATACAGAGGACAACTGCAGGAACTCCCAGATAATCTAGTAAATGAAAGCTAGAAAGACTATAAGGGTGAACCATCAAGTATAAGAAGACAATAGAATATATGTTCGTTAGCAAGATGGCAGTCCAAAGTATGAGCTGTGAATTAGAGACGTCAGAATCAGATATTTGACAATCTGAGAAGCATTTTAAACTACGGTGGAAAATGTGACGCAAAATCATCGGTGCAAAGAAAGAGCGAATTATGCCTTCCAAACAGATAAATTTTCATTCGAAACAAATAAGAGAGTGCTGGACTACTATGTAATATCGATCGTCCTATAAGACTGGAATATACTTTTTTTAATCAATTCACCCCAAGCAAGGAGATAATGCTACTAAGATGCAAAGGGCAACTAAGAGTGAAAGAGAATGAAAAAGACTTTAGACGAACCCAATCCTATCAGGAAACAACAAAAGTCCGGTGAGGAATACGAACCGAACAATAGGCGAACGTATCTACTACTGTGGAAGTAGATTTTAGAAGGAACCGGAAACCCAACACTAAACAGAAAACAAGTGATAAACCTCTACTCTTGATCAAAAGATGGAGAGGAAACTTGAGACAAAAGAGAGTTGGTTCTACAGAAGAATGCTGAGGATAGCATAAACGAAGCATGTTAACAACGTGGAAGTTTTAAGGAAAGTGAAACCAAAAATACATATTTTTTCTAAGACACACAATTAGGAATGATGGCTTGGAGAATTCACCAGTCATACCTACGGTCAGAGATATACAATGAGTGAGCTATTATCTACAAAGAATAGGAAATTGTGGAGAACTATGATTAGTCAGTTATGTGCCATGCGTGACACACGCTTAGGCGATTATGTATCTTCCGATACATGACTGACGAGGCAGATTTTTCCTGCAGTAGGTAGCCATTTCTGTCTACGGTAGACCAGTTGCCATCAAAGGATATAGAACCCGGTCTGTCCTGTTATTTACCCATAGCCGGGGGGAGAAGAAAAGGATTCATACCTTTCCCAAGGGTATTAGCACGTACGTGAATGTAATGGTCTCGAGTGGAATTCGAACTCAGCTCTCTGATTCCTCAATTCGAGCCGCTATCCGTTGTGTCTATAATAACATCTCCACCGTGCCTCCTTCACGTGTCTGTAAAACCTCGCCTTGCAACAGAAGCAAGCCTATTAATTGGCAAGAAACGTGTCGCAAGAAACACGTGTATACGTTCTTCAGCCGCCCGTCGTGTATGACAATAATGCTAGCTTCATGATGGAGGTAGGGACCCATTATAGGAGACGCCAGCGCCGTAGGTGCCATTTCATGTCGTTGTGCAGGCCGAGACGTAAGTCACAAATTTATTCACATATAATGAAAAGGGTTCCCAGATGTCGGCACTTTTCAGTCCCCTGTTGTCGATATGCAGTGTGCGCTTGACTTGTCATCATCACACATGTGACTTTCCACGCTGTCCTGTCGATAGCGAGAGATTCAAATTAGGTTACAGCGTCTCAAAGCGGCGATGGCAACGATCATACGTGTTGTGCACGAAAACATCATGTGCAAGTTTTACATGATGAATTAATGTCCGACAAGGCTCCTGGGAAAACGTGTAAATTGATCGAAGCTCTTGCCAAACAAGTACGAACACATTAGATAAGCAGTTATGATACCCTACAGTGTGATCTTAATATAGCAACAGTGATCAAAAACACTTACGCTGGATAAGGTATACTATTCGCATACCTAATCACCGCCTGCCTCGCCAGAGGTTCATCACCTGACCCAGGAGTAGACGAAACGTGTTAATAACACAATAATCAGCAGAAACAATAGATACGTGGTGATGACCAAAGCGTACTTGGCCGAAACGTAGTGCCTGTAATAACATCTATAAAAACCAAAAGGACACCATGTCAGCCAAAGTAATGGACAGGTGATGATGACCAGAGCGTACCTGGCCGAAACGTTGTGTCTATAATAACATCTATAAAAATCAAAATGAAACTATGTCAGCCAAAATAATGGACACGTGATGATGACCAGAGCGTACTTGGCCGAAACGTTGTCTATAATAACATCTATAAAAACCAAAATGAAACTATGTCAGCCAAAATAATGGACACGTGATGATGACCAGAGCGTACTTGGCCGAAACGTTGTGTCTATAATAACATCTATAAAAACCAAAATGAAACTATGTCAGCCAAAATAATGGACACGTGATGATGACCAGAGCGTATTTGGCCGAAACGTTGTGTCTATAATAACATCTATAAAAACCAAAATAATAACAATAGTTCGAAATAACTGAAGTATATTGACAATTCCTCATCTCTAAAGTGAAATACAAAATGTTCAAATATTCATTTTTCAACATAATATCCTTCTTTTATTAATGCTCTTAATTGATTGGTAGATTTTAATTCCAGAGATCAAAAACTATAGCGTGAAAAATTTCAGCTGAATACGCATTATTCCGTCTTCGCACATTCATTTTTATTCTTTTTTATGACGCACAAAGAAAAATGATTAGTTTTCGTTCTCAATTAGGGTGTATAAGGTTATATGTATATATGTTCCTTTAAGTATGTTTACGCTGTTATAGACAAAAATAGATAAATTACTATGTATATTTGCAATAATCGATATGAAAATAACTGACAGCATTTGCAAATATATTCATTTCAGTTTGAATGCAGGAACTTACTTAATCTGATTTATATATACGTAAAAATAAAGGTATAACGAAAACAATTATTCGAAAAACATTTATTCCACTTGTAAATTGTTTGAATGAAAATTAATCGAAAGCCAATAATAATAAATGATAATTATTCGAAATGCAAATTCTTTATTGCAATAAAAATGTAAAATTTAAAAGAGGAAATACACAAATGATAATTATTCGAAATACAAATATCGTTAATAAAACAATTTAGTAAGAAAAAATCCTTATAACCTTCAGTTATATGAAACTGCACGCAAATAGTCAATTACTGAAGAGTACTCGTTAAATGATGCCACTTATTATTTAAGTTTTCCATTTACGTCACAGTATTTCTTGACGCTTTAGAGATTTTGGCAACCTGCTCTTACTTTGGAATATGAAAGTCTTTTTCTCTTTTAAAAGCAACTAAAAATCTCTATATTCTGGGATGATGGGATGTCACTTGCTGCAAAAAAAAAGCCCTATGCCATCCATCGAGGGCGTTATTAGTTCTAGGTAAATCAGCATTGACTCTCTCAAATCAAGACCACATACGTATAACAAACAGGTATGATTTACGAATTTTTATTTTTTCAAATTATTTTCGAACAATTTTCTCGATATGGTATAATCTTGTTTGAAAATCACTCATACAAAAATTTCTTTCAATTCACGTAAGCGAAATGTGGCGTGATAATTTTAATACGGTTGAAATTTGCCACCATTTTGGATTTCATCTTCAACGAATGTTTCTATATGAATCTCGTTAATTCACGTTAAATCACGTATTTGCCTAAAAAATGATGTGTAAAACTCATTAAATAGCTCTTCCGATGTCTTTATAAGTTTTTTCTAAAAGAATATTTTTTCTTGTTATATAACATTTCAGATTTTGTTTAGGTAATTTTTTTTAGCGATAACAGTTGTTGAGTGGACACATTGAAGTTTTCTCAAAGAAGAGCTTACAAATGAATAGACTAACAATCACGTACAATAAACGATAAACTAAATGAAAAGAATACCAAAAGCATCAATGAAAGTGTGTATGTAGAGGTGTCGTTCTAATGAACTCTTCTTCTTACGTGCTACTAGATTAGCAACTAGATCTCACCGTTTTACTGTTGAACTAAGTAGATGAAATTGACAGTTCTATTCTAATAGTTTCTTTTCTTGCCAGTAGAATTCCCTTCCGATTTCTTGCTTCCCTGATAACTACAATCTTCAAAAATTTAAATGCAACGCCAATCGCCATCTTCTGTCTTCATAAAACCTGTTCCTTTATTGCCCTTATCCTCACTTCTCCGTACTATAGTCTTCTCATGCTCTTTCACTCTCTGTTACCTACCGCGTCCTAGTGGCATTGTCGCCTTGATTGGGGTGAAACGATAAAAAATAGGTATATATGCGTGGATTTCTTATGAAAGATTGTGAGAGAATTCTTTATCGGTTGGTTTTGAATTATCACATATGTATGTGTGTCGTCAGTTAAGCTTTGGGCATTGTATCCTGTGTAAGAAGGCACGGTGGAGTAATAGATAGTGACTCGAATTGAGCAATCGGAGAGCCGAGTTCGAATTCCAGTGGAGTAAATTGCATTCACTTACGTGCTAATACCCTTGGGAAATCCTCCTCTCCACCCAGCTATGGGTAAATGGCAGGGCAGACAGGGTTCTGGCAACTGGTCTACTGCAGAAAAAAATGGCAACCTACTGCGGGAAAAAATCTGCCTCGTCAGTCATGTATCGAAATATACATGATCGCCTAAGCGTGTATCACGCATGGCACATAATTGACTGATCCTACGTAATATACTATGTTCTGTATGAGGTTCACTGGGGGTGGAGGGTAAAATGTCCCCTAGAGAGGAGTAAGACAAACCTTATCTCTAAGAGATAAGCGTAGAAGAGAAGAGAGATTTTTGTCCTATTTTCTTATAATTTTGATTTAGCAAACATTTGTGTGGAAATTGTCCAGTTTTCACTGCCATATGCGGGGGTGGAAATCAGTTTGGCATTCTTTTCTTCAATTCTTATGTTATTTTTTTATTCCTTAAAACCTTACCAATTTTCCGAAATGTGAATACTATTATTCCTGTGGGCCTTTGAATTTCTGCGTCGCATTTTCCGTCATCTGCAAGCAAGCAGTCGGAAACGAGTTCTACAAGCAATACGTGCGGTAGAAATTGTTAGCAGAGAACTTACAGTTGAATCTAACCATTTGAACTGTAAAATAATGACTCCCTGCTGCCAATCTGGTACTGCGGTTAAATTAATAAAGACTTGGTGCCATAGTAGAAACTTCACCAGAACAATTGTCATGAAATTATTTATAGAAAAGGCAAAGGGAAGCTACTCTATGGCGGTGGGAAAGTGACTAAAACCGGGATGCCAGGAAAATAGAATTATTTAACGTCTGTTTCAGTGAAATGGAAAAAGTTGTCGGTTTAAAATATTTTCATTTGTACCAACTTCTTCAAATAACCACCAGCATTCACATTTATAGTGATTTTCTAAGCGTAGCTAAGATGTGGCACAAGGCCGAAAGAATGGGGCACCCAGTAAAGATCGAATTCATTACTCAGCCGTAATTGTTCTAGTGAGACAAACTTGCTAACAATTACACCACCTCAAGTTGCCCAAATAGTTATTTTCTAAGGGTAGCTTAGATGTGGCACAAGGCCGGAAGAATGGGGCACCCAGTGAGGATCGAATTCATTACTCAGTCGTAATTGTTCTAGCGAGACAAGCTTGCTAACAATTACACCACCTCGAGGTGCCCAAACAGTGATTTTCTAAGGTTAGCTTAGATGTGGCACAAGGCCGAAAGAATGGGGCACCCAGTGAGGATCCAATTCATTACTCAGTCGTAATTGTTCTAGCGAGACAAGCCTGCTAACAATTACACCACCTCGAGGTTCCCCAGCATTCATATTTATGATTGTTATTGTCATATTTTGTTAAAATTGTTAGGTTCAAATATTTAACGATGTCATGGAACGATTTCTACAGATATTTTGTTGTAGAACTCGCCATGAGTTTATTCAATCATTAACTTAAGAATTAAGATTCATCAGAAAATTCAAATAGGGAAACCGTGAAATGTTCACTGGTTATTCTAGTACTACTTCTTGTTGTTAGTGTTTCTTGATTTCGTTCATCTTTTATCGCTCTCAGCTATGTCAATCCTTACTTTATGGAAGAGACTCCCGCGTGTGTGCTTCCCTAAACACTCCAACCCAAAGATATTCAAGTGCCAATTGTTATCTATCCCCCTTATCCTCATAATCTTGTGGAATCGTCCATGTTATTTTAACACCCCTGCTGTGGGAACAATCTATTCTTTACACCCACGTAAAATTAAGCTTATCCAATGAAAACTTCATATTTCCAAACAGAGAATTCTATTGGTTTACAGCTCGAAAATTTGAAAGCTCACGTGAAAAGAAGTAAATTGCGCCATTCTTCCCGAAGCCTATGAGATGGTATAAAAACCCAAGAACACGTGTCACGCCGAGCAGTCCCGAGCAAACCCCGACGACAACGACAACGACAACGACAACCAATTTCGACCGCTCACACATTGCCAAAATGTAACGCTCAAGGAACTCCCGTCTTTGACATACGCAGTCAGACATTAAAGAACTTTCGAACTTATAAAAGGAAGATTTTTGACTGTCCAACTCAGTCAGCGGATCGAACTCAGAGAGATGCCAGACTAAGCTACGCTACTCGAAACAGTAACTTTCCCGCGTAAACACCACTGACTCATCGACATCTGGCTCGAATAATCCTCTGTGACCAAGAAATATTTCCGAACTTTAAACAAACTTTCCTTACGTAAAGTGAACAAGAAAATATTCACTACTAAATAAGTAAAAGAACTACGATCGAACTAAAGCCTTAACTACAGTTAAGGGTACATAACTTCAGTTGACCTAACCAAAAGAACAGTACGTAAATAATTGCATACACATTCATGTTGTACCTTAAATGAACAATTACGTTACCGAAAACTCAATCTAACAATACTTGTAATATTACACGAATATATTGAACACTAGAACAATCTGGATATTTTAATACAAACAACATTAAACACACCAACATATCGACAACATAAAAACATCATTGTAAATATTGTTTAATTGTATATAAATGTGTGTATTATTTGAATTGAATTATTGCCTTGTTGTGTTTCATATTTTAAACATTTTTATTGTTGAGGATGAATGTCAAGAACACACCAACCTAACAACCAAAATCCTTCTGATAATTTACATCGCTATAGATAAAGAAACTTAATACATTCTAATCGTCCCCAACAATCTCTACTTTCTGTCACCTTCTCTCACACTCATATCTCACATCATTAACGTTTCAACAGTTACGTTCTAGTTTGAGTGGCACTCAAATTTTGTATTGAGTTAATTAAAATTAAGTTTAAAAAACAACGGAATGAGAAGAGTCTAACCATGTGAATGAAATAAATGATTTGGTTCGAAATTCCAAGGAGTTTACCAACTTTGGCATGCACTGGAGAAATCAAGAACTGAAACGTTATGAATTTAATAATGAAAATGAAGATGCCATTTCGAATAAATCATTATCTAACGAAAATTCCTCATCACAGAAATTCTGACACAGACAAATGTCTTCGCATAAATATTTATGTCGAAAAGTGGTCAACAAGCGCCTCTACAGATATATAAGAATTAAAATAATAAACATTTCTGTTTGAAAAAGCATGCATATTTAAGACGAATAATTTCGAATCAAACTTACGAAAATTTGCAAAAATTGATTTCGCCAGATTTCATAGAAAGAATTCGTTTCCGTTTATCACTCCTGTTTTTCGTATAGCTTCTAATTAATTCCAACCTGATGAGGAGTACTAAAATTTAACTGAGAACAACCCTAAAATACAAGTAAAATAAAAGTATCATCTCGACATATAAGTTGGTAATGTGTCGAAAAATAACGTATAGCAGTTTATCCAATGAAATTGAAAAAAGAAATTAAGAAGAAATAATTTTAACATTCAATTCCAACTTAGCGTCTCTTATGGATTTACTTCACAATTTCATTTATTTATTTCATAACTGTCACTGTTGATAGATTGAACTGAAAAATAAAAACAACTACTTAAAGAAAAGATGACAGACTTTAAGTAATAGATAATTTCAAGCCGGAAGTCTGCATCTGTTGTTTAAAGTTTTAAATGCGTGTACATGCGTATTACTTTTTTTTAACGGAACCATGTCTCTCTTAATAAATGTATCTGCCTATCCTATCTTTTACGTGTGTATTATGTGGATGTGTGAACAGTTTATGTTTCTACATGAATTAGCTTCTTATTCGGTACTTGTGCATAAGGAATAAATGTAACTCCGAAAAACATTATGACTTGGCATTAATATCCGATTGATTAGTAAATATTTGCCACTATTTCGATGTTAAATTGCATCAAACTCAGACTAAAATTGGAGGTTAATAGCTATTTAAAGGTATTTGTATTAGGCAAATTAGTCGAAGAAAGCTAGAAAGGACGAGCCATCAAATGTAAGTTGGAATGCATATAAACCCTATAGATGATATACGTTGATTTCAATCTTGCTAGGGGAATGACTACAACACACTCGCTCCTCATTTTTTATAGGCAAAAGCACACAAATACATACTGG
The DNA here is from genome assembly GCA_964036315.1 of Acanthosepion esculentum. Classification (NCBI taxonomy): domain Eukaryota; kingdom Metazoa; phylum Mollusca; class Cephalopoda; order Sepiida; family Sepiidae; genus Acanthosepion; species Acanthosepion esculentum. The sequence continues at coordinate 63,923,159 of OZ038488.1, forward strand.
GATTTTTCCTAGCCAATAAAATAGGCCGGTTTGCAGTTTCATATGACTCTGTCCCGATCTGACCTGTCTCTATGTTCGCTTATACGAACTTGCTTTGTGTGTCAACGCCAACTCTTAGTTTGTGAACTTTTCGTCGTATTACTGTGAATTTGTCTTGTATATATTGTTTGCTTGCTTTATATTCTTTTTGTCATGTTCCTTCCTTTTCTTTCTCTTGTTTTTGCAAACTTTGTTGATGTTTTGGTTGGACAGTTCCGTTATTTATTTTCGCATTTGATCATGGTTACTCACTCTACACAATAGGTGCTAACAAAATCAAAAACGAACATATTTACCAAATAACGAAAGCCACATTACTTTAACACATTTAATAGCAGCAACAACAAAAATGGGTAGCAAATATAAATAGAAGAGAAAATAATGCAACTGGAAGGAACAAAACATTTTTAAAAAACGCTCATTAATATTAGAACGATCTATAAAATTTAGTGGACTTGAGATATCTAATTTCCTAAAAAACTGTATTTTTATAAAAATATTTTTTTTTAAATTATAAATTTCAACCGACAGTAAAACAAACTCTTCGGTCAATAAATGCCGAAAAATACAGTTTTTCAGGAAATTAGATATCTCAAGTCCACTAAATTTTATAGATCGTTCTAATATTAATGAGCGCTTTTTAAAAATGTTTTGTTCATGGGAACGGCTAATTTTACCATGATCCTAAAAACTACTATTTTTTATTAACGTCGTTTTATTCTGGAACACTGCCATTTCATTAGGTCACATTACGCAAAGGCATTCGATAAAGTATGCCACAAAGAACTGTTAGAACTGCTCAGCAACCTGGGTATATTTGGAAAGGACATTAGAATAATCAAGAACCTATACTGGCAGAAAACCACCTGCATACGGATAGTAAATGAGTTCAGCAGATATATAAAAATAGAAAGCGGTGTAAGAGAAGGATGTGTCTTCTCACCGGACTTATTCAATCTATACGACGAGGCGATTCTGAGAGAATTAGAAGTCCTAGCAGGATTCATTATTGACGGCCACAATCTTAACAACATAAGATATGTAGATTACCATGTTCATAACAGGCACAAAAAGAAGACTAAAAGAAGCCCCTAAAGAAGGTAGTGATGAAAAGCGAGAACAAAGGACTAAACATCAATTGCAAGACGACATAAAGCATGGTTGTTAAAAAAAAAAAAAAAAAACAGCCCAAAATGCAAATTACAAAGTGGAGATACCAAAATAAAAGAAGTCTAATAATTTAAACATCTGTAAAGAGTTCTAACAGAAGACGGAAAATGCGACATTGAAATCCGAAGACGCATTGGGATAGCAAAGATGCATTCCAAAAGCTAAGCAAATTATTAAGAGATGGAAAAACTTCATTAGAAACAAAGAAAAGAGTACTGAACTGCTACGTGATAAATGTTCTACTGTATGGCAGTGAATGCTGAACAATTTCCACCAAGATGAAGAAGAGACTTGAAACGACAAAAATGTGATTCTACAGTTTGTGGTAAGGATACTTTTTTGCAATAACGAAAGATACTACAATAACCCAAATATTGTCCTGAAAACTCAAGTCATGTTCATAAATAAGCTCGTCAACTAGCAAAGATTTTCATATGAATGTCATGCAGAACTCGTTCAGAAATGTCTGAATTATTATTTGTATACAACAGTTTTCTCAGATCATTACTTTAAAATGGCTTCGAACGAATCCAGCGATTTTTCATATTGGTTCCAAAATTTCTTGGAACGACTGCAAAATACTTCTCCCCTCCCCAATTTATAGACCTAATACTGATGCATGTTGAGATTTATTCCTAGCTAATAAGACAGAAAACTGCTCGGTCTCATCGGACTCAGTCCCGATCTGTCTTGTATTGAAGCCAGACTGCTACGTTCATCCAATTTTTGGTTTATGAAAAATTTTGTCATTTTTTTTACCGTTGCTTTATCTTGCATATATTGTTTGCGTGCTTAATATTATATTTTGTCCGATTCTTTTCTTTTCTTGTCAATTCTGTTTGCTGGACAGTTCTCTCACTTACATTTAACAATGGCCACTTACTCTACACTTCAACAGAAATTAAAGATTGGCGCTACAATATCTCATAGATTTGCCAAATAACAAAACCCACAACAATTGAACACTTCCAATAGCAGCAACAACAAAATTGGATAGTGCAAGTAACTGGAAGATAGAGTAATGATATAATCAAGATGCTGTTTTTTTTTTCCATATAATCAAATGCAAAAGGTTTAAAAAGAGACTCCTATAAATATTAAAATGAGTTATAAATGTAGCCGATTTGCGAATTCTAATTTTCTGAAAAACTGTTTTAAGAAAAAGACTATATAAATTTCAACCAATAGTAACAAAATCTGTGCGATCAATAAATGTTAATGTTGTCCTTTCACTTATTGTGTAAATTGACATTTCCTAATTTATACACCGTAACTTAATCTACTTGCACAAACCAAAGAAGCCAAGTACAGAATTGCCTTCAGGTTAATCCCGGCCGCCGAATGCCGAATTACGCAAACTCACATCCTGCACCCAGTTTTCCAAGCGTGTAAACGACAAGCATGAGAGTTATATAAGCAACCACTAGAAAAAGGAGTCTCTCAGATATCGCAGACAAGAGTGTAAGGTCCACGTTTCAGGCCAGACACCACAGGGCAGCTCACATACTGGCTGACAGTGACTGACGAAGTACAGCAGTGAAATAAAATGTAATATTAAATATGAAAGATTCAAGCGTCGTGCTATGATTAATCACGGCGCGATCTATTTCAACGCCATATTATTAGGCCACCTCATGAGAATCAAGGTCGCGACAGTAGTAAATTGCGAGGCGAGGCGAACCTGCTAGCTTTCACGTTACGTCTACATCTTTTGGCCATTAAATCCACCAGACAGATTATTGTTTCATTACTTTCGAATTTAACGGTTTTTTAATTACTCTTGGCTTTCGTCGGTATCTACGATTAAATGTCTCGTTAACGACCCAATTTTGTGTTTTCACGTACTTACGTTTGAAAGTGGAAGGCATGCTGCGTATGCTTACGTCTTATGTATCCTTATCTGCGAGTTTATTTTAATCTTATCTGTTTCTTTCGCCAAAATATTTTTCATTCGTCTTATTTACACACCGTTTTCCTTGCTTAATTTAACTGGCTTCGTGTTGGTTTTCTCATTTTGAACACAGCACAAAAATTTAAAAACTGTTCTTTTTATCATAACTGAGAAAATAAACGTCATTATTCCTTATGGGAATTATTATCATTTTCTTGATAAAACATTTTATTCGTATAATTCATAATATTACTTGATCATAAAGTATTTTCTTTCTGTTTCTATATTATGCTAAAATATCTGTATTTTAACAAAACGAACTATTCCTGTATTGATTGAATTAATCTTTAACTTTAATCTTTAACAGGCCTAGAAAAAGCATCGTGCGTGGAAGAACTTCCCATACAAGTTTTATGATCGTGTTTTTAAGTTTGATTGATTCGATTGATTCCTTTTACGAGAAAAAGAAGCTTTCTGTTGCGACGCATTATACAAACGTGTCATTGGCTCAGTTTATCGTTACAGAAACAGTTTATTTTGTTGCTTTTTGTTTTTTTGTTTTGTTTTATACACTACTGTTCACCCAATAAAAGGCTCAATAGCCATTTATGGTAGAATATTGCTGAATTGTTGTAAGTGCGTAAAGGTGGGAGGTAAAAAAATGTATATTACGAGTATATGTAAGCTAGATAAAAGTTGTCTCTAGACTTGAAGAGATTAATAGACGGGAAAACATCCTATCGGGAGTCTGTTCCTCACAGGAATACGAAGGGAATGTGAATGAATCGATACCGTGTACGTAGCATGGCGGGTCCTAGATGTGAAGGTCTGAACTAGTGCAACTGTTGAATGGAGTTCGTCTGAACATTTGTCATTGAAGAGTCAAACAACGTTTCTTCCGTTGGAATGGGGTTGCAGGATGGAAAATAATCCATCGCCCACAAGGTCGCGTAATCGCTTTAAACTCTGTCAAGGCTACACAGTGGGGACTGGGCAGTACTATCCCAAATATGCCAGCTATACTCCACTTTTGATCTGATCTGATTCAAGATTACAGTAATTCGTTATAAAGGATTCCCACTGAGTCTTACCATATACAGAGGGCAACTTTTCCCCAGTAGACATCGTTATAGAGGCTATATATAAAAGTGCTTTCATGAATATCGTCACGATTTCTTACTTTTTTCAATTTTTTAATGATAAATCCAGGTTTAGGCTCGTCTTCATGCTTTCCATATTCCATTGATATCAGAGGAAGATCCACCTTAGAATTGTTGTATTGTGGAACAGCTACTCCCTCTAGAACTGCAATTTTAACATTTGTAAGGAGATCGTGGTCAATATTGGATGGCTGACCTTTGAATAGAGAATACGGCATTATTTTTTAATTTTAAAAGTTACACATGCGCAAAAGAACTTTCTTTGTTTATTTTCAAAAATAGAAAGCCCAACTGGCGTGTCTGAAAATTCTGATATTTAATATTTTTCTCATCATGCTTCCATTTTGTCTAACAGCCTTATTATTATTATTATTATTATTATTATTATTATTATTATTATTATTATTATTATTATTATTATTATTATTTCCTTCCCACTGATCATTTTGTAAAAAATTCAAAGTTATTATTCAGTTTTTTCAAATTTCTTTCATCTACTATAGATAGATAGATAGATAGATAGATAGATAGATAGATAGATAATTTCAATAAAATATAAAGTAAGCAACTCCTAAGACAGTATGTTACACAAACACGCCGAAGAAAGAGAGCTCGCTGTTATAATAACTGGCACGGCCTTAATATTTTTAAATAATTTCCCGGTGAACCGTGGCCGGCCACAACTAAAAGTTTCATGCGAATTCACGCAATCATCAGGTAGGCGGCAGCAGTTATTTGTGAACTTCGCCATTTTATATACACTCGACAAGTTCAAGATTTTACAAGAGTAACTGATGAATCGTAGGGCTGAGTTCGAATTCCAATCGGGTTCGTTACATTAACTCCTCTTGTAAGTGGTATAAATCCCTCTTCCAGCTCCAACCATTGCTTGAATAGCAGGACAAACTACGCCGTTTAGCCGTGAGTGAGAGAGAGAAAGAGACAGAGACAAAAAAGATATATCTGTGTGTGTGTGTGTGTGTGTGTGTGTGTGTGTGTGTGTGTGTGTGTGTGTGTGTGTGTGTGTGTGTGGAGAGAGAGGGAGGGAGGGAGAGAGAAAGATATACATGGTTGTGTGTCTCTGTGTCTGTGTTCTGACAGATTAGCAAAAAACATTAAAAAAAATTGAAATAAAAAGAATTTAAAAAAAAAAAAGGACGAGATCAAAGCTAGAAACCTTATTGCCTGCATAGATAGACACACTCCCAGGAGATAAACCCGGATACACACTCAGACGCACAGAACGAAGAGAAAGATAAACGGGTAGATATGATTTTACTCATAAAATGGCAGACTGTAATAACACTTATAAACAAAACAACACGTGCACACCCGAGAAACTTGTTTACATTGCATCGAACGATGTTTTCTCGCGTAATAAGTTCCTTTTTATCAATGGAGGCATCCACTATAAAAGACCTTTGCCAGACTGTACTAATTTGTATCCTGTAATGGACAATTCAAATCTTTTTCTCCATATCGTTCTATCAATCGAGGTTGAATTCTGTTTGTTTTTAGCCACGCCCCCTTACGCACTCACATATCTATTTATTTCTCGAAACAATCATTCAATTCTGTTTCATTTATTTCATTCATGACAATGACTGAAGTTAATCGAAATCGCGGAAGCATAAGAGCGAGTTTTAAACTGTGGACAATTCCGTTAAACCTTGAACATCAAGATGCCGACAAAAAGCTGTCAGCAAAATAAAAAAAAATGATGGAAAATTATCAAGCACATATCTGTTCTTTAATAAACCATGTTCAAATGAACAAAATATTTCAATACGCCCAATCTCACTCTCTCTCTCTCTCTTTATATATACCTGTACCTGTGTGTGTGTGTGTGTGTGTGTGTGTGTGTGTGTGTGTGTGTGTGTGTGTGTGTGTGTGTGTGTGTGTGTGTGTAAAATCCCAGATATAGCTAAAAATATATCTGTAAAAGAACAATATCAATAAAAACAAAAGGAAAACTTAAAACACGTGCCTTGATAAACTAGAAAGATTTACCTTGATAAATATCAGAGGACGAAATGTCTGGGCTAAGATAGGTTTTCCTTTTGTCTTTACACACACACACATACACACACACATTTATATATATATATATATATATATATATATATATATATATATATATATATATATATATATATATAATTATATAATTATAATAAAATAAAGGAACAAATAGGAAACGTATATCAATCTAATGTTTCACTTTTATTAAAGCTTCGTCAGAGATTGAAACTAAATAGTGTTTGTTTTCTCTCGATCTCGTTATTTTTATAGATACAATTTATTTAAGTAAATGCTCTGTATTTAATTAAATCGC
>OZ038488.1:63934753-63957253 GCA_964036315.1 Acanthosepion esculentum
TATAAAGAAAGAAAAGTGAAAGAAAGAAATAATGAGAAATGAGGAAAATATGCAATGGATTTAAAGAAAGAAAGAAAGAAAGAAAGAAAGAAAGAAAACGAGTAAAAAAAGAAAAGTTATATAAAGAAAGAAAAGTGAAAGAAAGAAATAATGAGAAATGAGAAAAATATGCAATGTGTTTAAAGAAAGAAAGAAAGAAAGAAAGAATGTTTTACAAAAATAAAAATGGTATAGCGGCAGACAGAATAAATAGAAAGGATAAGTAAAATGGACGACTGAATAACAGCAAGAAGTAAAGAAAGAAAGAGATGAATTGACAAAGCAGGAATCAATGCAACGATGAAGAAACTCAACATGAATACACAAGAAATATGAGGCTACAAAGAAAAAAGGAAGAAGTAACCAAATGAAAAAGAGTTTTATCAGAATGAATGAATAAACCAAAGAAACTGTCAATGAAGAAAGCAACTGAACATATTTCGGAAGTCATCTACAACACACTCACATTGACAAACTTGTATTAAGGAATTAACTAAAGGGTTTTGTGTAACAGGCACTAACACTGTCCAAACGTTTAACTACATAAAATAGCTGCATGATGATCTGGATGGACTACTAATTGGATAATAATTATTAAAATTTTCAGAAAAGAATGCTGGAGAGAAAGATGGAAAAAAAATAATTATGCTTTAAGCAATAAAATAAATTTCAGAATGGTTCCAAAGAGAATTCAGAAATAAGTACCCAAGATTCAATAAAATTGAGCAAAATAAAATTTTCCCCTACCAATCCACTTCCCTCGGATAAGAAAAAGACATAATTTTCAAAATTTCTTGGTCATGAAAAAATAAATTCGGGCTTTGTTTACATGAATACTGTCCGTCCAAAACGCTTATATCCTTACAAAGAAGAGTGACCTAAATTCTCTTAAACAATGAAAGCCATATGGTCTATGCCTAAATCCCAAACTCTGAATTTGTTTACAGTACCCAATATCCTCCCAAAACTCTATTATCCTTAAAAAAAGAGAATGACCAAAAATTCTTATTCAAAGGTCATGTGTTTTATGAAAAGGCTCCCTAAGATTAGGACGGTCGGGGGTAAAGAAATAGGATATATTAATGACATTGTTTTGGGTTGTATCTATATAAAGGAATGCAAACAGGGCCAAACACACAACGATAGTCAAGCCCAAAGAGTTGTCGATCCCAAAGAGAACCGATCCCAGAGAGGGTCATCAGAGATTTACTCTGGGTGGCATGAACACCCGTCGCCTCATATGAACACGCCCGAATTCCCTTGGTTGCAACAAACATACAGACATACGCATGACAGGAGAATTTAGTGAGAGACAACTGGCTAGACTTCCACCAGATAAAAGCAATCACTGCTTTATTTTCCAGGCACAATCCAGCAATGGGTAGACTTAGTCCTTCTGTAGATAATAGGGACATTTTATTCACCAGTATTAATATTCTATAAACCTGTTGTTAAAGTTGTCAACAATGTTCTTTATTTTATTGAAGAAGTTCTTATTCCAGCCTTGATTCCCGACGTTGTCTCGGAGGAAAACACAAAAAATACCACGGCCGCAGATAGGAATTACGCGATCTTGTTTGCGGTACAAGACGTAATTATTGGCCCGCCACTAGACTTCGCCATCAATCCCAATATCGTAAGATTTGGGGAAACCCGAATCAATCCTAATGAGAGGACACACCGGTCTCAGCCGAGGAGGAAAAAGAAAAGTCAGTGTTACTCAACAAAGCTAGCGACCGTGGAAGAAGACAGGAAGAGAGTAGGAAGGAATGAGGGTTAAACTTGTACTGGCGTCCCAAAATTTTAATTTGCAGTCATGTTATGAATTCTTTTCTTTTACTCATTCCATGAAACGACACAACCAAAAGATTTTTGTCGTGTAAAGAATTATGACAACGAACGAAATAATGGTCAACTAGTTTGTATAACTGACCAATACTACTGAGATCCACATCATTGAGTACTTTATACTTGTAGCCAGACTAAGCTAAACAATAGGTCTCTCGCTGTGATGTACCCAAGATGATTAGGGCCTTGCAGTTGATCGCTCCCTTGATCTATCTCCCTCAGCTGAATGGGGAAATGACTAGCTTGTTACTTCCAGTGCCTCAAAAACCAAGCTCTTATCGTTTCATCATCACTGTTCAGACCCATAGGTTTTTTCAATCACACTTAACATTTCTACTCTCAAGTAGATCCCATGCTTTGAGATCCCAGTTTCGCTCCCGACCTCATGTACGTAGAACTCGTATATATAATCTATATACAATCCACAACGATGCTACTCATTATATCACTCCAAGAAGAATCTGGCATCTGCTATGCTTTCTTTTTACAAGAGTCAGATTAAACCAAAAATGGACTATTGCCACTATATTCAATTAGGTTTCCTGGTCGGACTTAATATTCTCTCTGGTGGTAGGTAGGTAGGTAACACATAAGTCCCGCTGACTCTTTCTTCTTACTTCATCCAAGCAACTGCTACCGAAGTGACTGGTGGGACGGACGGGTCCTCTCTCTCTCTTGGTAATCCTAATCTGGACTCTTCTTATATAAAGCTGTTGACGGAGACATCTCTTTTCCGACTGTCTCACATGATCTGCTTTTTAATTTATTTCTTGATTATTTGAACACTGGACTTCAAAGACTATCTTCCAGGCTTTAAACTCCGAATAGGCTCAGTTAAGGCCCACTTAATTTTGTGTGTCTTCCGCCGATCGTATAGGGGACCTATTGTACCGCACAGTTAATTATAACATGATATCAATAATGAAATCATTGCTATGGATGATTACAAAATCCGACAGAATTCACTGTTCACTTCATAGTGCGTTCATTGATGGGTTGAACGACACGGGCGCTGAAATAGAATGCAGTTTGACGCAATGTCCACCTTCGTTGAGAGATTAGAAACATTCTCAGTTTTCACGTGCCGATAACGTCTGTTTGGGATCTATACATTCCTGACATTCTATTACTGGTATATATGTACTATATATTCCTGGTGAGCAGCTGCTATAATTGACCGAGAAAAAAAGCTGAACCCACACAGTTATCAAGTAGTTCCTTTTCTCGTCCAGTGATCATTCCATGTTCAAACGGTTCTAAATCGTCTCTACATTAGTGTAGCTGCACACACAGCTACACTACTTATTTACCTACTGCCTCACGCATGCGTTATTTGGTCGGATTCATTCATACAGACAGGGAAGGTGTAACTATTATATACATATATATATAATGATTATACATACATACATACTTACATACATACACACACACACACACACACACATATATATACATATATATATATATATATATATATATATATATATATATATATATATATATATATAGTGAACTGTTATCTCTACCAATTATATATATATATATATATATATATATATATATATATATTTATATATATATATATATATAATCAGTAAAGATAACAGTACACTGGATAGTTACACCTTCTCTGTCTGTATAAATGAACAGAACCAAATAACGCACGTTGATTATATGTGTGCGTGTGTTTCATATCGTATTTCAAATGTTGAGAAGTAATACACCTGTGTTAAAATTAGATATTATTTTTAAGATGATATTACTGGTAATAAAACAACTTTTTAAAAAAATCATTTTTAGAGTTTCGCATTATGATTACAATGATTGATGCTAATAGTAGTAATAGTATCAGTAGTAGTAGTAGTTCGTTCCTCAAGAGAAGCCAGTATGTCTGCAGCAAGTAATAAACGGATCTTTGTAATGTATTTAACAAAACCATTATTGCTATTCTTTATCTAAGACATTTGTGAGCATTTCACATTGACAAGCAATAAATAGCCAAGTAATGCTCGAAGGGTTATACGGATTATTGGTTCAGAAAATGGAATCAGCAAGCCGAGTTCAAATTCCTGGTCAATCTATTGCATTCACTTTCGCGCTAATTGGACTTAGAAAGGCAGGAATATGTTTCTTCTTCTTGTTCACACCTATGGGTTAAATAATATGGTAGACTGAGATCTCTAGCATTAGCTAATGTAAACATGAGTAAAGGTTTATCCATTGTTTCCTGATTAGGTTTACGATTTTTTTTTAAAGTTCTTATTCAACTCTATACATCTAACGACTCCACCTGAACAGTAAGATTTTGTACTATCGATTTCTTTTTTTCCACAAGAGGAGTAGATAGGTTCACCTGTCACCACGTTCATACTCCTCCTCGGTCTTTTGAACTGGAGTAGAGATTTATCATTCGTTTCCTGTTTAGGATGGGGTTTCTGGTTGCTTCTGAAGTCTTTTTTTCACTTTCACTTCCAGTAGCTCCATGCGTCTTAGTGACGTCATCGCTTTGCTTGAAGTGAATTAAGTAAAAAAAAAAAATAGTTCACAGAATAAGGGAATGGAAATTCTTACTTCTAACAGTGGATCAGACAACGAGAAATCACTCCACTATCTTTCCCAAAATGTATGAATTCACATATAATAAAGAAAAGAAATCTGTGGCGAGCCGCGATCGTCGACGTCCTGAAGGAACATGGCATTTCATTAAAAAAAATTAAATATGCCTCAGACCATAATGAGTTACATGGTACTAACAACTGGACGTAATTCATGATCTAATATATTTAGGGCTTACGGCTATATCATGTTGAAACACCCGTTCTCGTACGATCACTGAAGTTAAGAAAGGTCGAACTTGGTCAGTACTTAAATGGGTAACGATTTTTAAGTTTGGATGTGCGAGTGGTGTAATGGATAACGTTTCGGAACTGGAAATCGGTCTCCGAGTTCCAATTCCAGTCGGGTTCGTTATATTCACTTACGCGTAAATACTCTTGACGAAGGTATGAATCCGCTTCTTCTCTCCGGGCTATGGATTATATAGTAGGAATTTTATCAGAAGATCGTTATTATCGCAAAGAAATTCTTACAATTTAAAAAAAAAATTCTGGCTTTAAATAACCTGGTGAAAGGTTGATAAGTCGTAAAAAACAAATCAATCAATCAAACCTAACCTATTCGGAGACATTCATTAAGTATATAATTTGCTTCAGTCAAATTTGAACACAAATCCTGGATTTTATTCGCTGATGAGTTAAGCGTCAGGCCAACTTGACGCTTCCACGCATTTATATTCAGGCGCAATATTAGTACCACTCAATAAGGATCGAAATCGACAACAATGGAGTGTGAACTGCGTGCCTTGCAAACGCGTGCGCGTGCGCAAATGCATGCGCAAATAGACATACTCACGCGTATCTGCTTACTTTTATATGTTTTGTTTATTTAGGATCATATTCTATACCAAGTGATACACTTAATGAAACATTCCATATAATCTGAAAGTACATCTAATACGCGCACGTGTTAAGTAGTTTGTGACCCTGACGGTGGAATAAATGCTATAGCATAGATAGATAGATAGATAGATAGATAGATAGATAGATAGATAGATAGATAGATAGATAGATAGAAACAGAGCTCATAGTTTATGCCTAATACTTTCGATCCACACACTTATTCACACACACACATACACAAATTCATATATATATATATATATATATATATATATATATATATATATATATATATATATATATATATATATATATATATATATATACATACCTACCGTGGAGTAATGGATAACGGCTTGGATTGAGGAATTATATATATATAAATAATTAGAACTAAAAATTATATATATATATTCCTGATTCATAATTATTATTGTTATGAATATTTTTAGTTCTAATTATATATATATAATAGTTTTGGATATGGTTGTAAGTATTTTGATATTGGTAAGATTGTATAAATTCTTTTGGATAGATGTTAAAGAATTAGTCGGTATTATCATATGTCTGTTTTTATCTGCATTATTTTTATTGTTATAGCTATTATTATTAATGCCATTCTCTTTTTTGTAGTTATATATTTTTTATTCCTTTCACGTAGCGTTGTAGGTGAAATAAGGATGATATTGGCGGCTTTTAAAAGTGTTTTCACTCTATATTTCTTTTTCAGGTATATTTATGAGCATTCATAAATATAAAAATTCTAAAAACGAACGATATTTTTACTTCTTGTTGCGAGATAATATCCCTACATTTATCTTGATAAAGTCCATCAGAGGACGAAACATGTCAGCTAAGATAAGTTTTCCTTTTGTCTTTATTCATATATATATATATATATATATATATATATATATATATATATATATATAGCATAGATAGATAGATAGATAGATAGATAGATAGATAGATAGATAGATAGATAGATAGATAGATAGAAACAGAGCTCATAGTTTATGCCTAATACTTTCGATCCACACACTTATTCACACACACACATACACAAATTCATATATATATATATATATATATATATATATATATATATATATATATATATATATATATATATATATATATATATATATATACATACCTACCGTGGAGTAATGGATAACGGCTTGGATTGAGGAATTATATATATATAAATAATTAGAACTAAAAATTATATATATATATTCCTGATTCATAATTATTATTGTTATGAATATTTTTAGTTCTAATTATATATATATAATAGTTTTGGATATGGTTGTAAGTATTTTGATATTGGTAAGATTGTATAAATTCTTTTGGATAGATGTTAAAGAATTAGTCGGTATTATCATATGTCTGTTTTTATCTGCATTATTTTTATTGTTATAGCTATTATTATTAATGCCATTCTCTTTTTTGTAGTTATATATTTTTTATTCCTTTCACGTAGCGTTGTAGGTGAAATAAGGATGATATTGGCGGCTTTTAAAAGTGTTTTCACTCTATATTTCTTTTTCAGGTATATTTATGAGCATTCATAAATATAAAAATTCTAAAAACGAACGATATTTTTACTTCTTGTTGCGAGATAATATCCCTACATTTATCTTGATAAAGTCCATCAGAGGACGAAACATGTCAGCTAAGATAAGTTTTCCTTTTGTCTTTATTCATATATATATATATATATATATATATATATATATATATATATATATATATATATATATATATATATATATATATATATATATAATGTTTCACAGATCACTAGTTTGGCTAGACATCCGATTGCCTCAAACCGATTGATTTGGCAGGCATGAAGGTGAATTTAAACGTATTTATTTTCAGATAAACATGCTAGTGACTGGGAGAACTCGATTCGTTTTATCGAAGAGTCTTGCATTAGCAGCAGTAATAGTCACTGTTTACAAACTCACTTTTCCTCCCCGAGAGCTCAAACGAAATAATTTTTTTCGGGATATTGTCATGCCTTATTATCTCATCCTTCAGCTGTTGAATTGTTGTTGGCTTGTTGGCATAGACCTTACTTTTGAGATGACCCAAAGGAAGAAATCTCAAGGCGTCAAGTCGCACGACTGTGGTGGCCAACTGACTTCGCTGTTTTGAGAGATGATGCGACCTGGGAACTTCTCATTCAAATTCTGTTTGAACGTCCATTTTTGTAATAGGTTTTGATAACTTTAACACATTGTTTGATTGTTAATCTTTGCATAGTTGAAATTGCCAATGACTTAAGTTGTTAAATCTGAAAGAAAAAGAAAAAAAATCCTTAGACGCTTAAACTTAATTCACATTTAAAATCGGTCCAAGTTATTGGAACACATTTACCCTTTCAGGATAGTAAGTATATATTAGTTTTTAGTTTAAGTTTTTTAGGCCTTTGCATGAAACCATGTGTATTTTACACATCGAACTATCACTGAAAATACTAATAACACAATATCGACAATATTATTGAATTAAAATTTCAATCGCAATGTTCTATTAAATAATTTAACAATTATATTACCGATACCATTCAAATTTTTGTCACATGACCCTGGCAAAGAGTATAGAGATTTGGCTTGCAAATTATCAGGAATCTTACTAATCCACAATTGATTCGTTCTTTACGGCATTTCAAATTTTTGCGGGGTATTTAAAATTATAAAAAAAATGGATTGTAAGACTTTTTCGGAGATAATAATGATTTACTGACAGAAGTCCTACTATATAAACTATAGCTGGCGGGGGCGTAGAAGAGATAGATTCATACCTTTCATAATGATATTTGCACGTAAGTGAATATAACGTACCCGACTGGAATTAAAACTTGTTTCTCCGATTTTCATTTCCGAGACGTTTTCCATACCACTACCCGCACATCCAAGATTACTGCGCCAGGTATTCCCAACTGATCACCCATCAAGTTATTTACCGAGCTCAACATTGCTTAACACCGGTGATCGTACGAGAACTGGTGTTTTAACGTGATATGGCTGTAAGCCTACCAAATCAAAAAAGTAGAAATGTTCAATATAGTTCAAATATTACAATACAAAACGAACACTTGAATTCAACTTTGACTAGAGATACATGAAAAAATAATAGATCCTTAAAATTTTTGAAAATATGTTTCCGCTGAATTCTTCATCATCTGATTCCTCATTATCATTATCATCTGTGTGAGAAAAGCGAAAAAAAGAAATAATCTTCAAATACAACTCTACAAATTTAAATCATTAAATAATTTTATTTAAATAATTGAATAATTTTATTATTGGGTATATAAAAATTAGCTTTGTTTTCTTTTAGGTTGAAAGAAACAAGTCATAAAGTTTCCCGTAAACAAAGTTCATGCAAAATATCTTTTTCTTTTTACGACACAAAAGAAATTAATTGTGTTAGTATAGGATAAAGGTATGTGTGAATTTATCACGCGAAAATCCACGATTTACGTTATATTATGTATGTTTGCTTGTAACGTAAATTAACAGTCAGTCGATTAAACTTTATACTACTGCTGCTTTTACAAGTTCGCTTTGTCTATGTATCGCTTGGGTATTTTTGTAATGTGAACTGTGCAAACTAGTTTATGGAAATATTTTTAAAGCGAGAAATAATTTATAAACAGAAACTTCGTACTCAATAAGTTAATTTGAGTATGCGAAAATTTGAGAATTAAGTATTGTTTACAATCCCCGGTCAAAATTATACTGAAGACTGATTTATTAATTTATGTTACGCTATTTATAAGAAAAAATGGATTACAAGAAGTTAAAAGTTAAATTTATTAAACTCGGAAGTTTTATTGGTTAATAAATATATTTCGCAATTTTTAATATCGATATTTAGGAAGGACAAGTTTATCAGTCATTTTCTGGCTGAGATCCTTAAATTTTTCTATCATACGACAAAAAATGGTTGTCTGCTTTATCAAAGCTTGAGTGGCGTTTGAGACAATGTCGCTGATTAGTTAATAAATGTTAATGTTAATGTGGGAACTTGAATTTGAAGTTCGTGTGTGCCAATTTTTGCACAAAATTGAGGTGATGTCTCTGTGATCTTACTTTTGCAAAGAATTGAGATTTTAGTGATACTACTTAAATATATTGATGTTTTTCTACAATTTGTAGCTGGGTTCTACACATCTCTTCCTCCTGAGAGTTGTTGCACGATTCTCCAGCGACATTTTCCACAAGCAACCAGTTCATTTTTCCGATAGGTGCACAGCATCGTACCACATTGGTTTCCGGATTGAATCTTATATTTGTAACGGAAAAAATTCAATAGTCATTCTCATCCTGAATTCTAATCTCTCCTCTTTAGAACAGTGATTTTTTCTCTATCATCCAACCTCATTTTGTGATACTCATGTTGAATCTATAAATTTCGAATTGAATGAACTCAAATGTTTATCACTTAAATACAAAAGTTCTTACAACAGATATAATATGACACGGTTTACATAAGGGTAGTATTATGGAGAGATAATGGTTTGACCATGATTGCTGGTAAATCTAAATAAATAAACGGCAAATTCTGTGTGGCTGAAACCCCTCTAACTCAGGCCACACTTGCTCTACATAGACATATTATACCTTTTAGAAATGAGGACGATCCCGGGATTGGAAATCTGTATGTCTTCTGGTTCTTGAACATCCAGCATTGGGATTTGTGTCCGGATGAGGAGGGAGAAGTTTAAAATTCAAATTTTAAAATAACTCGAAAAAAATGAGTGATTTTAAAAGTTTTTAATTTATATTGAGTTTAAACTAACACAAAAACTTTGTGAATTTAAATTTTTTGCTTTAAATTCTGCTTAAAATATTTCCAAAATTTTACGAATTGAGGAAATCATTTTTATTTCTTCAAAATGCCAAGGAATCAAAGTTAAAGGTAAAGTTTTGAAGTTCCGCTGTTTGTGATTTAAAGAACACAACTCAATTGAAGTTCCACGGAGCGTGTGATTTGAAGCACTCAATTTTCGCACTGAATTGGAGTTTCGGCTCACATTGGATTTTCGGCCCAAATCGGAGTTTCGGCCCTAATGTGTCTATTGGCTGGAAATGGATTTATAGCCCGAATCAGAGTTAAAGTGAGGTTTTAAAGTTCCATGGAATGAATTGAGACATTCAAAGTTATTTCTTTAAAATTATCATTACTGTTTTCTGGGCTGGACCAGAATTCCTATAGATTTGGGCCAGAGGCTCAATTAGTCCTCCACAGGAGCTAACTTAAAATTTTAAGCTAGTTGACAATAAATTAGACACAAATACGATATAAATTAAATACAATGTACCATTTTTGTCCAGACACTACAAAGATAGGATTCTGGTATGTTAATCTACATAAAATAAGCATTCCAGTAATACCAAATATATTATCTTAATTTATTCCCAATTCAAACAACCAACGCCCAGAATAACAAAAGTTTTTTTTTTAAGCTGGTAAACTAAACAGTTTTATGCGTCATCTCAATTCAGGACTTTGGCGATCACGGCTCTCCACAATTTCCTATCTTTTCTACCTAGTTTTATTGTTGAAATAACTAGATGTAATCGTAATATCTATTCTAACAGTTTTTTTCTCTTTCTTCTCAGCAGCCGAACTCTCTTCCGATTTCTTGCATCGATGCCACCTAAAATCTTGAAAAATTTAAATGCAATATCAATTGCCATCTTCTGTCTTCATGAGAACTGTTCTTTTATTATCCTTTCTCCTCACTAAAGTTTTCTCTTTTTCTTCCATTTCCAGTAACCCTTTGCGTCTTAGTGGCATTATCGCCTTTTTGGGGAGAAATTATTTAAAAAAAAAAAGAAGCACTACGCGATGTTTGTCTCCTTCCTCTCCCTCTCATTCCCTGTTCTGGCATCCATTCAAACAAGCTCGTTAATTACTTTACTCTATGTTTCTCTGCGTATCTCTTGCTTTCAAAATGTCCTGTACGTGTTAACTTCTCCTTATGTGTTCTAGAAATTTCAATTATGTCTTTGTGGTTCGAACTGTCATTTTTGTTTCGATTTCCCTTAAAACTTCCTTTTTTACACATGTCCCATACATGATATTGTTAAGGGAATCTATTTTTATGACTGAAACTTCTAGTTCTGGTTCATTTGGTGTGGGCGGATGGCCTTACCAGTGGAGGTATTTTCATCCGGGTATTCGTAATAGTTGGTTAGCGCCAAAATTAAATTCGTCCCCTGGCTAAGTCACTTGTCGCCGACACCTGCTTCAGTGAAGTCCGTTTACTACCCTTCGCTGACCGGACGTGCAAACTATACCATAAAACCCAACAACTCCCGACTAAAGTTATTTTGAAGTGTTTCGAACTTCTTGCCAGCTTGTCAGCTACTGACCAAATCACGAAAAATATAATAAAACCTTTGTTTTTTGCTTACTATCAAACATTTGGTTTTCTTGTCGTTTCATTTACTTCTCTTTATCTTATTTCTTTTTGTCGCATACGTGAGAGTATTCTTAGCATCCTTCTAAAGAACTACAACTGCAATTTTCCTCTTCATCTGAGAGGCATTTGTCTCGCATTCACTGCCATATAGGAGGATTGATATCACATAATAGTCCAGTAATTTTTTTTTTTATATTTAACGATATTTTCTTGTTTCTTAATACCTTGTTTAATCTTTGTAGGGCATTTTCGCTATAACAATGCGCCTTTGGATTTCTCTTCACATTTTCCGTCATCTGTTAAAACAGATATTTAAATGTTCGTATTTGGTTGATTCAGACGTCTCTAATTCGTAGCTCACATCGCAGGCTGTCTTTTTTTTGCTAATGACTCTACGTTTTCTTATTACAATTGATGCATAGTCCTTTCTTCTAACTTTCCTTTGCTAGCTTGTCTAGGAGTTTATGCTTGTTTTTTTATTTGCGTATTTTTGCTGTTAACATTGTACCTACTAAGAATAATTCCTGGTAGAACTTCTTACTTCTCATAAGTTTAACCCGCTGATACGGTTATCCGGCAATGGTAATATTAGCCGTTTCTTTATAAGGAAACATTTGATATTCATTGACCGAACAGTCAGTACTGTTTTCGGTTGAACTTAATAAAATCTTTCTTTTAAAGCAATTTTTCAGAAAAATATATTTTTCAAGTCCAATAGATGTTAATGCTCTTTCCAGTAGAGATGGTGGGGTGGCCTCCATCCTTGCCTTTCGTTTGGCTAGGGTGCATAGCCAGCAACTCGATTATGTTATTACTTTCATTTTAAGTTACATGCTAACCATTTTAATTATTGCTGCTGTTGAAAGTCCTCAAGTGATAAGGTTTTTGTTATCTGGTACTGTTCTTTGTTTGTGATTGTGTGACGTCAGTTCACAAGGTTCCCGGAAGGATGGTGGTCGTTGCTGAGGCCTATACGCTATTTTTAGCCATTTTTCAACCATCAGTTTGAGAAATCGATTGAATACATTAGATAGTTTAGAGAATTTCTGAGAGATTCTGGGGCCGTGAAGACTATCCATATGAATGTCTCGGTCTGATGAGACTGTTTAAGAGCATAACACGAGTTTTTAGGTTAGCAGATTCGGTGAGAACACTTATCTATTTAAAACTAGAGCATCTCTCAATAAAAACTGACATCATTTAAAATGTGAATGTCTAAGTCCCAGGCAAACGAAATGAAATAAATATCATGCTGAACAATAAAATATTTATTTATCAAAATCTGAATGACATTCAAAGGGATGTAGATTTTATAACCGATTTCACAAACCTTCACAATTGTCCAATATGCGCACCATCTATGTCAAGAGACACTTCAAGTCGGTAGTCCAGCTCCTACCAAACGCGCTGTAGCATGTCTTGCGTAACATTCTCCAGCTACTCAATGATTCTCTGCTTAAGTTCCTCTAGACATGTAGGAAAAGGGTGGATATAGACCTGTCCTTTCACATAGCCCCATAGAAAAATGTCACAAGATGTCAAGTCAGGTGAACGTAGTGCCAATTCCACAACACATTGTCATTATCACTGACACGCCCGATCTATCTTCATGGTAGACTCTCATTGAGATAAGTCTGAACAAATCTACATCCCTTCGAATATCTTGTTCGAATCTTGATAAATAAATCTTCTATTGTTCAAAATGAGGCATATTTAAATTCGCTTGCCTCGGACATGTAATTACTCAGATGCACATTTTAAATTATGTCAATTTTATTTGTTCCACATTGATTTATTTTAGTGAATATCTTAGTATTAATTGACCACAGGTTTTCAACTGATATACTCCCCTGCCTTCACTGAGTTTCTATCGCTTTTAGTAGTCATCGAGAAATACCTTTTTATTTAGTCTTCGAGATGCTATTATAATTCTTCTACCTGTAACGTTCAGTATACTAAGTGGAAATTTCTTCAGAAATCGACGGGTTTTCTTATTATGTTGAATTTACACTTTTCTTAGAAACGTTATGTATTTCTGTACTGCCTGAAATAAGAATCGAACTGGTCTGAAGAAATCGATGTAAAAACCTTCGTCTCAGAAATTCAAACGCAAAAGTTGAAGACGTTGTTAACGAAAACGGTAGTTTAAAAACTTTTTTATATTCTTTTCTTTCTGTCTTACGCTTTTAGCTGATAACTGTCCATTAAACTTTTGATGGAATGATGAGGCTACGGAGTGTAAACTAAGATTTAGTTTCGGTTTCTTCAATAGAGACAGCTACTTCCAGAGAACGGTGCCTTAAGGCGTGACCGATTTGTCCAGTACGCAAACCAGTCTGATATTATCAGGGGAAAATTAGCCTCCTGTTGTTCTCAATGCCAGATATGCTTGAAATTCTGTTATTTTCGGTTAAGCTCCCAGCAAAATCTATATATCTCCTTTCATTGTCTCTAATCTATCATTCCCCCACTTTTTCACTTTTTCTATAGAGCTCTCTATTCCTCTACTCTCTTACATCTCCTTTCTCTTTCTCTTTCTATCTTTCTTCATTTTGAGTAAATGCTCTCTCTTTTTCTTCTTTCTATGTACTTACCTCTTTCATATTTTGTTTATCTTTTTATCTCTCTCTTCCGCTCTCTTTGTCTCTGTCTGTCTGTCTGTCTGTCTCTCTCTCTCTCTCTCTCTCTCTCTCTATATATATATATATATATATATATATATATATATATATATATATATCTATATATATATATATATATATATATATATAGAGAGAGAGAGAGAGAGAGAGAGAGAGAGATCACTTTATCTAGCTTCCAGATGTATACTCCACCAATCTCACAACCACTCTTTATCAATATATTTATTTTCCCTATCATTCTTTTTCTCTCCTGCCCTTTTTATCTCGTTAACACACTCTCTCACTCGCTCTATACACATGCATACACACCCCACCATATATATATATATATATATATATATATATATATATATATATCGTTAAAGACGACTGACAAGATACTGAGGTTGAGTATTATATTTAATTTTTCTTGTGTTCGTACAAGTGTTTTCTTTTCTGGACACAAATTAATAAAAACTGTCCAAAAGTTCTGTATATCAGAGTGCTTTCGGCTATTTTTTAGCCACTATCAAGGGCGATTTTTTTTTTTAAATAAGTATGTGTCTTTTTTTATGTATGTGTCTAAAGTTATACAAATGTTTTATATTCCGAACACAGTCAGCACATTGAGGTCGTGTTCATAGTTAATGTTATTGAGTGTTGGTTTTTCCTTTTTTTATTATTTGGGCTTCCATAATTTTTTATCTTTTTTTTACATATGGATGAGGCTATTATACTTATATTTTCTACTAGTATATTTCGGATGGAGTCTGGTAGGTTTTTGTGTTTGTTTAAATGAGTCCTTATGGAGTTATAGTCGGGTAAGTGTAACGTAAGTCATCTATATAGGTATGTAGTAGTATGACCAATGTAATTATTTATGAGTTTGGTTTGATCAGGAACAATTCCTTAAGGGGTATTTGAACTCGTAAATAATGTTGGTTCTTTGTAATTTTGATTTTGTAGGTGTGTCATTAGTTTTGATGATAAGGTTTGCTTTTTTAATTTTATTGTAGTAGATAAGTAATTTGATTTTCTTAATCAGGTCGACTGGGCTTGTGTATATCTTTATAATATTTCTAAGAGAAAATTAATCTTGCTTATAGTTTATATGTGTTTGTCTTTTGTAGATGTTAATGTTATTGTTTTTATATGTACTGGTGGTCGATGCGGTAGATAGGAAAACCATTGTTAACTGGTGTCTGTTTAACATTATTGAATTCATTAAGGAAAAGTGTGCTCTCTTTGGGAAATTTTTTTATAACTACTATTTTATATCTAAGTGGGCATTTGCTCTTGAAATTAGGGTGGCAACAGTTTCTGCTAGTCAGTTTTTTATATAATGAAGTGGTGAATGTGTTATTACCGCATTCTACGATAACGTCTAAGAATTTAAACAAGTTACTAAACCCAAAATATATGTCCGGTATGTAAACGAATTTTTTTTTATTTTAGCGAAAAACAAACAAGGAATTAACAATGTCAAAACAATGTCAAAACCACATTCGAAAAAAAACTTTGTCCTATGAACTGAGTCAAAAAAATAAACTCCCATTCTTAGACATTAGAAAAATTAAATAAAAAGGTCAATCACAGTACTTTGTCTGTCGTCTTTAACGAAACATGTATTTAAAAAAGGGATTGCTGTCTAAATAAACAATTATATAATATATATATATATATATATATATATATATATATATATATATATATATATATTGCTTAAAATTTACTATTTGTTCGGAAAGTATATTCAAGATCGGATATAGATCATCATACACGGTCTTAAAATTGCTTGACGCGTGAAAATGACAGTCACCATGCAATTTTGATATTTATATTTACACTGTCGATATCTATATATACATGATACATATGTCTCTCTCTCTCTCTTTCTCTTTCTCTCTCTCTCTCCATATATATATATATATATAAAACAGGGTGCGATGAGTAAATTGTCACTCTTTCATATTTTTATTTTCGCACATGTGCGTGGTTTGTTTTTGATTTTGTCGAGTGCACAGTATAGTATGGGCACTGTATGTAAGAAAAAGACCAAGATGGCGCAATTCCCTCCGTCAAAAAATTGGAAAAATCATGCTGCACTGCTTGGCATTCGCACCAGAAGCTCCTTATCTGAACATTTCAGAGTGCTTGGGTGTCAATGTGAGGACAGTGCAGAGGATTCGGAAAGAGTTGAATTAATTTAATGGTGATTAAGAAGATACAGCAGGGTTCTGTGGGTGTTGAGCAAACACATATGTGCCTGAGAAAGCGTCTGCAATAGGGAATGGCTAGCCGTCCTAGTAGACGCGTATTCTCGAATACGAGTGGCCAGCTATCATATATATATATATATATATATATATATATATATATATATATATATATATATATATATATATATATATATATATATGTATATATATAAATAAATAATATATATATATATATATATATATATATATATATATATATATATATATATATATATATATATATATATATATATATATATATTGTGAGGCACTTTAGCTATCCCAATGCGTGTTCGTATTTTTCCGTTAAAACACTTCCTGGATGTATAAAACTTTCTACTTTGGTGTCACCAATTCGTAGTTGGTACCTTGGGCTTTTCCTTTTGCTGACAACCATACATTCTGTCTTCTTAGAATTGATGTTTAGTTCTTTCTTCTTGCTTTCTTTTACTACCTTCTGTTGAATTGCCTGTAGTTTATACTACCAACACTGTGTTAACAGCATATCCATGCTTGTTAAGATTGTAGCTGCCAATAGTAAACGCTGACAGGACTTCTCATTATCACAGAATCACAACACTGTAAAAGTTAAATAACTCCTTACACCCCTTTATATTTTTGTATATATACTAAATTAATTTTCTATCCATGTGCAGGCTTTTTTTTTCTCCCAGTATATGTTCTAAATTATTCAATTGATGCTAAGGTTTAGACTATTATCATGAACGTATATATTCTGGCTAATGTTGCAAATGTACATCGCACACGCTAACTCTGCATGAAGGCAGAACCTGCACTCATCACTGAACTGTTCATACTCCCGGGTGACCCACTTGCAACACCACTGGAAATGTGAATGATAGTGTTGTGGTGCTAGTGTAAGTGTGTCCTACTACAGGTGGACGCTAGCCAGAGGATCGAGTCCACACTCTTGGTGCTATATTTGCTCTGATTTGTGCTCTGCAGTCTGTCACTACTCTTCCTATAATGTATCGATGTTGCTGAACATCTGTACTATGTGACCGTCCGGAACCTGTTCTACAGACATAGGGATGTTCATTTGACTACTTACATCGAAGTAACACCGACGTGTGGTATCTAACAAGGACAACAATTTTCCGAAATTATTATCTTACCTCTCAAAGGGCCATAACTGATACCTGTCTAACGTGTTGAACTTGTGCACGACAATTACTTTTTGCTACACTAAACCTTATTGTAGGGTGCGTCACACTTTAAATTTAGAGACAAAAACAATGAACAAGATGAGAGAATACATAGATTTTATCAGAATATCTACAAATCTCTTGCACGATCTCAATTCAAAATTGACATTGTTTGCCATGGTGGCTTACTTTTACTTTTCGTTAGTAAATATATAATCGTTAATATATATATATATATATATATATATATATATATATATATATATATATATATATATATATATATATATATCCAAGTAGAGGGTTGGTGTATACGGAATAAATTCCATTAACCAAAAATACTATTCTTAAAAGAGTACTCAATACAGAGTAGAGCAAATATAATTTATTCGAAAATTATAACATAAATATGTTATAAAATCACTAGAAAAATAGCCATTTTGTTTCAACACTTCTGGTGTCATATCAAATGATGGTGACATTCAACACCATCACTTGATAAGACACCAGAAGTGTTGAAACAAAATGGCTATTTTTCTAGTGATTTTATAACATATTTATGTTATAATTTTCGAATAAATTATATATATATATATATATATATATATATATATATATATATATATATATACAAGAGTCATTCAAAATGTTCTAAGCCTTACTCAGAAAGAGTTTTTCACTATTTTTCATTATAATCCCCCTTGGCATCAATGCACTTGGTCCAACAACGCTTAAGCATTGCAATCCCATCACGGAAGAAACCTCCTCCACAGCACATATGATCTTATCATTGTTTCCAAAATGCCGACCACGCAGGTGGGATTTGAGTTTACGAAACAGGAAGAAATCAGATGGAGCTAATTCTGATGAGTAAGGGGGGTGGGGTAGCAATTCAAAGCCACATTTGGCTGGTTCAACTGCTGCAACCTGAGCAGTGTGAACGGGCGCGTTATCCTACAGCAATAGCACACCTGCCCTCAGCTTCTCTCTGCATTTAGACTTGATTGCTTCCTTCGGTTGTCTTAATTCTTATGCATTCTGTCTATTAATAGTTTTTACCTTTTCCAAGAAATATATCATGATTACGCTTTCAGAATCAAAACAACAGAAGCCATCACCTTGCAAACAGACACTGTCTGTCGGAACCTTTTCGTGGGTAGAGAACCAGAGAGTTTCCACTGTTTGCTTTGAATCTTTGATTTAGGTTCGAAGTGGTGCACTCAGGCCATGCTTCCTCTTGAATTACTAATCTGAGGTAGAAATTTTCAGTGTCTGCTTTTATTCAAGTCAGAAGTGTTCTGGAAATGTCGAAACTTTTCAGCTTCTACTCTGGTGTCACCTTTCTTGTGACAGCTTGCTCATCCCCAAGATTATCAGTAAAACAGTATAGATCGAACCAGAACTAATGCCTATTTGATGGGCAGAAAGACGTCTGTCATCCAAAACCATGGCATCAACTTGCTCATCGGTGGTTGAGGTTTCTGGACGACCTGACCGAGGCTCATCTTCTGTGCTGTCTCTGCCCCGCTTGAGTTCCGCCCGCAGCCGACTTCTTCACAGTTGCATAGGAAGGGGAGTCCTCAGCACGTGTCAGAATCATGTCCTCGTGGAATTCCTTGGATGTCATACATTTCTTTTGCAGATATTTTATGATTACTCGGTCCACTGTTTTATCCATTTTTAGATTTGTCAAGCACGACTCACATTTGTATGGGTTTCACCTGCAAAGAAATTAAGACAGAAATCTGAATTAATTTTCCTAGTTTTATAAGACGTAGTAGTGTGTCGCAACAACAAAAATGTTCAGCTATGACTCTTCTTTCTGGGGAAGGCTTAAAACTTTTTGAACGACCCTCGTGTATATATATATATATATATATATATATATATATATATATATATATATATATATATATATACTCGATTCTCCCGTCGAATTCGACGTACGAGGGTGAAGCAGATCATTTCCGAGGAACCAACAGCCCGACACCAGCATATGAGAATTGATTATAGGTTTTGTGCAGAACCATCCACACTTTTTGAAGGGTCGAATACAGAGACCTGGTGCACTACGTGCCACAAGGTCCCCAAACGACCCACCGCAGGGTATATATATATATATAAAAATTCAATTGTACATATTTAATTTAGTATTTATTATAAAATATTTTGCTGCTAAAAATATATTTGTTGCTATACTCGTAGTTGACTTTATTTATGGCTGTAATTCTCTCGCTTCCAAAGTTGTTGCTTATTATCTTAATGGAGCACTGATGTATTTTCGACTAATATCTGTCTAAACTGTAAACGTAGACATGAGTGTTCCTGAAATTGAACTTTCGAGTGAAATAATCATATAACTTACCTCCCATTCATAGAGGTAAAAAATATTTTGAATTTATGGTGTTAACGCATAACAAATTCATAGATATGCAACCCCTAAAGATGGTATCACATGAAATTGAAAGTACTTGGGAAAATAAAAATTCTTTGAAAGAAAATTTAGGAATTTTTCTTAATTTTCTCCAACCACCATAAAATTAATTCGTGGGCTTGAAAGGATTAAAACTAAGATAAACAGACATAATACCTCTAAATTATTTAATGAAACAGGCTTCAGTATATATATATATAATTATTAAAATACAAAATAAAACCGAAGCGGCCACAAAAGGAGAACACTTGAAAAGATGCGCACAGAAAAGATATCAATGCCGTAATGACAGGGTAAATTATACAAATCATAATTTTCTGGTTTAGGTCTATGACTATCAGTTTCCGGTGTTTGTTTTTTTTAGTTTTTTTCACTAATCCCGGGCATTTATGAATTCCGTTGACGTTTATTTTACTTGGTGTATATATTATACATGTACCCTTATTATGACATCTGGGGTTATCCAACTTGGAAATAAAAGGACCAGTTCACTCCAGATGAATGTGTGAATGGCATGCTGGAAACTGGCAGTCGTAGACGGTCAAATCTATACAATGATATTATTTATATACATATATATGGAGGAAATATTTATGACAAAGTGGAAAATGTTTTCACGTTACGCCTTTCATCACTTAGGACTTCATCGGGCTAAGTTTGTTTACGTTGACGCGACTACACATTCACATGAACGAGCGCTCAGAATGTGCAGCCCGCAATATTTATACGAAGAAGAGAAATATATTGAAAATACTTTTTAAACTTTAAAACTTTTGGGGGGGGATATATCTTAGGAACTAAATGGGAGAACAAGCAAATAAAACTCCACTTAATTGTGAAGCACTACGTAGCCGAGCGGTAAAAGCACGCTGGATCAAATAGTAGACGAAATAAATACTGCTTAAAAGAAACGGAGCGTCTACTCAAATACAGGTATCGACTAAAAATAATATATATATATATATATATATATATATATATATATATATATATATATATATATATATATATATAATCTCCTCCAAAAGTATTGGAACAACAAGGCCCATTCTTTTGTTTTTGTTGTTCACTGAAGACGTTGGGGCTTAAAATCAAAAGATGACTATAAGAGTTCAAATTTTCAGCTTTTATTCGTGGTATTTATATTTAGATGTGTTAAACAACTTAGGATATACCACCTTTTGTTTGAACCCAATCATTTTTCAAGTGAGCAAAACTAGTTGAATACGTGTTGTTGCCCAGCTGTTTGTCTTTTGTTTAAGCATTAAATAGCTCTGAATGGCTACTGTTGCTTTTAGCCTTGGGTTCCACCTGTAAATGCTGCATTTCTTGTTAAAAAAAGATAAACCAACATGAAGACGAGGGAGCTGTCTATGGGAGAAAAGCAAGCCATTTTGAAGCTGTGAAAAGAAGGAAATCGATCAGAGCAACTGGACAAACATTGGGCATAGCCAACACAACAATTTTGAATGTTATGAAAAAGAAACTACTGGTGTACTGAGCAACAGACATAAAATAGGTCAGCTAAGGAAAACAACAGCAGTTGATGACATCAACATTGTGAGGGCTGTGAGGAAAAACCCCAAAACAATAGTCAGATACATCACCAACAGATTTCACAGTGCATGGGTGAAAGTTTCACAATCCACCGTTCGAAGAAAACTTTGAGAACAGAAATATAGAGGCCATACCACACGATGCAACCACTCATCAGCAGTAAGAATCGGAAGGCCAGATTGGAATTTGCAAGAAAGTACTGAGAAAAGCGACAAAAGCTTTATGGGTTGATGAGACAAAGAATAATCTCTACAAAAATGATTGAAGGGCCAAAGGGTAAAGAAAGAAAGGATCTGTGAAGCATGGTGGACGCACTGACTTGGCTTGGGCTTGCATGACTACATCCGTAACATGGCTCATTCATATTTATTGATGATGTGTACTCATGATGATAGCAGCAGAATGAATTCAGAAGTCTACAGAAACATTTTGTTTGTAACTTTACAGAGAAATGCATCCAAACTAATCGGGAGGAAGTTTATCATACAGCAGGACAATGAACCAAAAGGACAAAGGACTTCATCAGAAGAAAAACGTATACAGGTGATTGACTGGTCAAGTCTATCACCAGACCTTAACCTAGTAGAGCACGCATTTCCTCTCCTGAAGAGGAGACTGACAGAAGAAGCCACTGGAACAAACAAGAACTGAAATAGGCAGCGTAAAAC
>OZ038488.1:63962253-64252253 GCA_964036315.1 Acanthosepion esculentum
CAAAAATCGGCACATTTATACACACACAAAAAATTCAATTTTTTTAAATACTGGGGGTTGTTGAATTGTAGTAAGCGTTTCCATTCATGATTAATAAATTTTTTTTTTTATGTAATAACAATTTCACCAAACCAACACAAATTAATACAGAATTTTAAAAGATTTAAACTTCATAAATTATTATAATTAGATTTTTTTTAAATGCAAGCTATTCTTGTAAAAATTCATTATTCGTCGAAAAACATTTATACAATAATGTCCATATTATATCTTATTCACAAAACAATTAAAAGCTTTCCTTATTAAATAATGTATTAGTTTTATTACATTTTTTTATTTTATGATTCAGAACAGATTTTCGGTAACTGGGGATCCTGTTTTACAAAAAAAAATTGATGATTTAAATTCTCCAAAGAATCTGATTATAACTAATATAAGCCTTACAAATATGAATTTCTCGAAATTTCATAAAATTAAATAAGTGGTGGGTTAACAAATTTTTTAAATATATTTTACCAAGATTTTCTAGAAATGAAACATTTTTAAAATAATTTAATTCATTCGTTAATAAGTCCTGAAAGGTTCATTAAAATCCAACAATTATTTGATTTAAAAAGAATTTCCAAATCAAAGTGTTTTTCACCTCAAGAAGACACTAAAACGTCCTATACTAATTTATGATTAAAAAAATTTAGCCAAAATATTAAATGTTTTAAAAGGGATTAAAAACTATAATTGAATAATCAAAAAATTATTTGGCCTTTCTTATCTGTTAATAGTTGTGACTTTTGGGGAAGGATAGTGGCGTGGTTTTCCCGCTGACTTGTCTACGGTTCTAATTTCAGAGTAGACCTTCTCTCAGACTAGATTCTAACCTAGCCCAACCTGTAAAAACTGTAAAAAAGCACATGAATAATTTTATTACATCCGAAACGAGTTCAACTTTTACAAACAAATTTATGTATATACATATATATATATATATATATATATATATATATATATATATATATATATATATATATGCGTGCGTGTGCATGTTGTGTGTGTGTGTGCGTTCCTCCGTAAAATTGCAATTAACATTTTTATGAAATTCATGTAATGCGGGAAAATCTGATCTCTTGTGTCTTCTCATCGTAGTGTAATGGTTAACAAGCTTCGTATAGTCTCGTATACCATTACTACTGCAGAAGAAATGGAATTATGCATTTCAAAAGGGCGTTAATGCAAAAATTAAAGCAATAAGCACGGCTAAAATTTGAATTCGGTTCGCCTGTGCCACTTAATAATAGTTTTGCTACCCCCACAAAAAAAAACGATAATTTTATGTCTTCAAAAAGTTTTCGGGTGCTGATGGTCAGTATAATAACAAACAACTGATGTTTATCCGTTTACTGGATTTTATTTCAACTGACAAATCACTCCTCTTAAAATGTTTAAACCAATTTTGGTCAAGACAGTCAAATATCGTTCCATTTCCGTCCACGAACTGAATTTTACGAGAAGATTCCGTGTCTTTGAATCCCGGTATTTAAAAAAAACTCAATATGTGCTATATATAATATCTACATTTTTATCATTTCACCCTAAACAAGGTGAAAATGCCACTAGAACGCAAAGGGTTACAGGCAGTGAAAGAGAATGAGAAGATTGAAAATGGTGAGGATTGAGGAAAGGGCAAAAACGAAACAGGGTTCAAAAAGACAGAAGAGGGCGATTGACGCTGCATTTAAATTTGTGAAGATTTTAGTTATCAGAAAAGCAAAAGATAGGAAGGGAGTTGCACGAGTGGGAAGTGCGAGAAAAAACTGTTAGAGTAGAAATGACGGTTACATCTAGCTCAATGATTGCCAACGTGGGGTGCATGCCCCCCCGGTGGGGCGTGGTAATATTTTGGTGGGGCATGCGTAGGATGTGCACCCTTCGATTTAATATACCAACAGAATAAAGCGGCAATTCGAGAATGAGTTATTAACAGTGAATTGTTTTCTAGTGAGTCTGAGTAGGAGTATTAGTGTTAATGCGTGTTAATTCATACGATGTATACATAAAAATACATAAAAATATTTTGTGTGTATGTGTAATTGACATTGAAGTAAGAATTAAATATTACAGTGGGGCACCAGAATTTTAGAAATACCAAAGTGGGGCGTGGCCCTAAATCGTTTGGGAAAAGTAAAACGGTGAGACCTAGTTGACAATCTAGTAGCACGCTTAAATTCATGTAGTTGGGGCAGTTCACCTGAAAATATTTATAGAAGAGAGGGAAGCCATATCACGTCAGTGAGTAAGCCAATGGATGAGAGTTGCCTGGTCAAGATCGATTCTATTGCAGACCCTTCTCTGAATATTGTCAAAAATCTCGAGATGCACAGTAGGAATACCAAAACAGATATGGCAACGGTATTCAATACACGGACAATTGGTAGATTTATAAATCTGCAAGATGGCTTCTGACGTGAAATTTTTTTTCTTTTTTTTTATCTTCGCGTAGCAATTGATTCGATATAGTCGCTCCACTTCATGTCAGTGGAAAACGTGTGTCGAACGCGTAGTGTTGCCCTCCTGGAGTTCAGTATCAGTCATCCTGATGGTAGGCAGAAAATGTTCTCTGTCGTGATTAAATAAAAGCAATTTTGTTTTGGAGGCGTCGAAAGTCATTTCTTGCCCCATTTGATTGGAGGTTCTTTTCAAGAGTAGTTGTCCGTCGAATAGCAAGTCAAGATATATATTAATAATATTAATAATACAGTGGATTCATAAATTTTAAATGTGTATGTGAAATAAGCTTTGGACTACTACTTCTATCGTGTTACCTGAAGACGTTGGCGATCATGGTTCTCCACAATTTCCTGTCGTTTGTAGCTCTTAGTATATTTTGTATTTTTTATATCCCTCCTAAACTCTGTTTTGCCATAGACAAACTCGTTCGGTAGATTATGTGTTGTTTTCCTCTGTCTCTCTTACCTGTGAGTGTCAAATATTCCAAGACCTCTTTTATGATTAGATGTCCTAGAAATTCCTGAAATTTACTGTTTCTTAATACTTCTTTTAGCTTTTAGAAGGCATTTTCGCTATTCCAACGCCCTCCTGATTTCGATGTCGCTTTTTCCATCCTTCATTAAAATACTTCTTAAATATATGTAGTACTCTTTGATTTGTTTCTAACAAAATTTCATGTTT
Organism: Acanthosepion esculentum; assembly: GCA_964036315.1. Classification (NCBI taxonomy): domain Eukaryota; kingdom Metazoa; phylum Mollusca; class Cephalopoda; order Sepiida; family Sepiidae; genus Acanthosepion; species Acanthosepion esculentum. The sequence goes on from OZ038488.1 coordinate 63,965,437, forward strand.
CATATTACTTTGTTTAGCTTTGTAAGGCAAATATCGCTATTACGATGCATCGGTGTAATGGCGTAATGGATAACGGCTCGGATTGAGGAATCGGCGAGCCGAGTTCGAATTCCACTCAAATCCATTGCATTCACTTACGTGTTAATACCCGTGGGAAAGGAATGAATCCTCTTCTCCTCCCTCCAGATATGGGTAAATAGTTAATACCCGTGGGAAAGGAATGAATCCTCTTCTCCTCCCTCCAGATATGGGTAAATAGCAGGACAGACCGGGTTCTATAGCCTTGGATTGGCAACTGGTCTACCGCAGAAAGAAATGGCAACCTACTGCGGGAAAAAATCTTCTTCGTCAGGTCAGTCATGTATCGAAAGATACATGATCGCCTAAGCGTTTATCATGGCACATAATTGACTTTTCGTTCTCTAAAGGGGTGTAAAAACAAAAGTATTTGTATCTACCTTAAAAGCGAAAGAAATATAATTAAAGACTGACGATGGAATTAACTGCCTTTGACTACGAGCTCACTCGCTGTGGCTTACAGCCATATCACGTTGAAATGAAGTTAAGCGACCCCAAGCCTTGTCAATACCTATATGGGTGACCGCTTGGGAATAGGAGGTGCTGTCAGCATGGAAGTGCGAGTGGTGCAATGGATAACAGTTTGAAATTGGAAATCTGATAGCCGAGTTCCAATTCCAGTCAGGTTTGTTATATTCACTTACTCGCAAATACCATTTGGAATGGTATGAATCCACCTCTTCTCCATCCATCTATGGGTTAATTAATAGAACCTGTATGTGTAAAAATCACTAAAATCTCCGAAGAGATTCTTACAATCTAAAATGCAAAAAGGTTGATAAACCATAAAAAAGCAATCCATCTAGAATAAAACAACAACTGATGACTATCCATTGGGATTGGCTTCAACAAATAAATCACCACTCTTAAAAGGCTTAAAATACATTCAACTAATACAGTCAGATATTGTCTTATTATCGGGCACTTTCCGAATTCTGAGAGAAGCTTCAACGGTAGTTGATTGATTGATTTACTTTTTACGGCTTATCAACTGTTTGCAGGTTATTTAAAGCCAGAAAATATTTTTACATTATCAGAATTTTTTTTAGATAATAATGGTTTAGTGATACAAGTTTTACTAATTAACCCATAGATAGAGGATAAAATTTGGTCTCATACATTTCCCCAGGGTATTAGCGCGTAAGTGAATATAACGAACTCGACTAGAAATTGGAACTCGACTCACCGATCAACAATTCCGAGCCGTTATCCATTACACCACCCGCACATCCAAACTTACAGCAACTGGTATTCTATCTAGGTATTGACCAGGCTCGATGTTGCTTAACTTCGGTGATCGTACGGGAACCGGTGTTTCTTCCGGGTTAGTGGTGTTCTGTTTAAAATATTGCCTCAAAATTGCTAGAATCCAAATATATATATTCACCATTCTAACATAAGGAACAAAAGGTAGAGATGATTATTTCTGCCTGAATTTCTGGGATAGGTTATCATTTTAGTGCTGTTCAGTTACTACTGGTTCAGTTTTCTACTGGGCCTTGTTTTTACTAAAATTCACTCACTACAAGCATCGAGAGCCACTCAAGGCAGCGTGTTACAAAATGAGGTGTGTGATATGGTAAGAGGAGGTAGAAGGAAGTGAGAATAATGAGGATAGATAGCTATTGAGCCTTGGCTTGAAGTGGTGAAGATTTCAGTGTTCAGGGAAGCAACCACGGAGGAGTTTCTGCCATAAATTAGCAGTTTTCAGGAAAATTCTGAATGGTTGGTTGGTTGTTTGGTTGTTTTGTTTTATGGCATATCAACCTCAGTGGGTCATTTAATGCCAACAAAATTTTTGAAATAGATTCATAGCGATAGTTTGGAAAAGATGTTGTGTATGTATACATATATATTTGAACCATTTTTCAATTGCTCATATGTTTTTAATACAATACTTCTTAAGAATGTATAGCTGTTTGTATTACTGGTATTTTTTTATGTATTGCTGATAATAATTTTTCCTTCAAAAATTATTGCTAGTAATAATTTTTTTTTTATTACAAAGTATTTCTGGTATTAAAACCTATTTTTACACAAGTTTGGTTGTTAACTATTTGCCCATAGCTGGAACCCTAACAGGTGCTACCAACCCGGGTCAGGGTGGACCTGGGAACACCAGCAATTAAGAGGTGGTTCCACGATGCTCAAAACCTCCTGATAAGAGGCCTTTGCTGCTGGATGTAGTTTATCGTCTTACCGTGGACGCGGATGTTGTTTATCGTCATACCCAAGACGGAAAAATTCCGAATGGAACTTCCACCTTAAAATTAGAATATGGAGGAAATGAATGGGATCCATCTCTGTGGATGTAGTATGGCCAGTCTTAGCTATAAAGATCTGAATTGATGGAGCTAAAGAATGTAGCTCATCTGAACATTTACTTTGGAACTAACGACAGAGTAGCAGTACCCTTGCAACGATGCGTGTGTGGGAAAAGAGGCTATAGTTGGAAAATGCCATCCCATAGAAGACCGCATAAAGTGCGGTTTGAGCAGCTCCGGCGCAAGTATGGCAGTAATACTACCTTTTTGGTCTAATCTGACTCTTGTATAGATAAAGGATGCTATAAGGAGCCAGGTACGTCCTGGAGTAGTAAGATGAACCAACTATTTTCAAAACTTTAAGCAATGAACCGTACGTAAGTGGACTGAAAGGTTTATAGGCTATGTAGGAGTGAAGCTAGAGCTGTGAAATCTTGCATGCATTAATTTCAACTCATATTAATAACTGTATAAGATTCTATATTTCCACGTAAACTGACATCTGACTGTTCAAAGAAAACTTCAAAAGTAACTACTAGCGACTTCTCTTAAAAATGGATGACATTTGGCATCGAAACTTTATCAAGTACCTGCAGAAAAAAGAGTTTAGTCATCACCAGCCCACTCAAGGACGTTCATGCTTGCTACATTAGGTGATAACTCTCCAGATTTACCAACAGTGCAAATGAGGGCAGCTGAATTTAGGAGGAGAAAGGAGATTCTTGGAGATGGCCCAAGGTCTGGACATCCTGTAACTGCTATCACCGAGGAAAAGATTGATCATGTTCACAATATGGTTATGGATGACAAGCGATTGACTATAAATCAAATACCCAACACTCTTAGATCATCCCGTGAGAGAGTTGAGAATATTCTGCACAATGAACTTGGCTTGACGAAGGTTTCTCTTCGATCGTTGCCACGTCTTCTGACACCTGATCAAAAGCACAGCAGTCTGATCATATCACGAGACAATCTGACGTTGTTTGAGGCAAATGCATCTGGTTTCCTTGAACGCTGCGATCATCACTTTAGGCCAGAGACAATCAATGCAGTGGAAACATCCCTTTCCACCTGCTCCAAAGAAGGCTACGATCGTTTCATCTGCAGGGAAGTTAGGGGCCTCAGTTTTTTTGTGATGTAAAAGGCATTGTGTTTATTGACTATGTTCAAATGGGTCACACCATCAATAGAGAGTAAATTTCCAATTTGATAAAGCAATTACGAAAGTATATCATGTCCAAACGCCCAGGAAAACTGACGATAGAGGTCTTGTTTCTTCAGGACCGTGTTCCAGCACACATGACCTTGGTTTCGATTGCTGCTGTTCGAGACTCTAGCTTTGAAGTGGTTGATCACTCTACCTTTTTTTCCTGATTTGACCCAATCGGACTATCACCTGTTCTACAACATGTAAAAACAATTTGCTGGATACCAGTATAGCAGTGATGATGACGTCGGATCTACCGATTTACCGACAGGATGGAAAATTCTTCACCAATGAAATCCAAGCACTGCAACACCGATGAAAGAAGTGTGTGGAACACAAGGAGGACTATCTTGAAAAATAAACATCCTTTGTTCACATTCCATGAAAGTATCTTGGTGAGCCTATGAACTTTTCAGCAGATCCTCGTATGTATGATTTCCACTTGAGTGAACCTAGTGCCAATAAAAGTTGAAAGGATGAAGCTTCGTTGAGAGTGCAAGTATCCGTTGTCACGGGAGAAAACTCAGGGTCGGATCGGTGATAATGAAATGACCATATATTGGTTTAAATATTGAAATTTACAAGCCAGATTATTTCCGCTGAGCTGTTAGAGCTAAAGCAGAGGAGAGATCAGATATAAGGCTTTTTGGAGGTGCCCCAAAACTATATGTGATGGTGTTATGGTAATTTACCCACGCACGCATGGACTCTCTCAGCTATAAATAGGAGCAGGTACTGCCTTTTGGGGAGGGAAGTTTCCAGCAAGAATGCGTTGTTTTGGTGCTAGGAATATTGTTTATATGTTTGGGTCAGTGTTTTGTGGTTAGCAAAGTTTAAAGTTAAGACAAATGAAGACCATCCTTTTCCCCATTGTCCATTTTGGCCTTGTGTTACATTTTGGCATTTTGTACCATTGTACAAATAAATATCGTGAAGTTTCCAGCAGTCAGCTCTGACAGTCGGACCGAACATTCTTGCTGTAACACTCTCGTTTGTATATGTTTGTATGACTGTTTCTGTTAATATATTTGTTTAACTCAATTTCTCTCTTGTGTTTATTTCTGGCCCTAACAGGGCCACAATAGATGGGATTCACAATTACTATACCATTAAATTGACGAACTATCACTTTCCTCCTCCATGTTATTGTCCCGTGCGATAATTCCGGATATTCGAACATGGAGCCTGAGACCTAATTTTTTTATTGAATTTCTTTGCTCCTTCTGCGGCCTTAAGCTTGTTTCACTTCTTGTAGACCAGTATTAATGTGGTGAGTTCAATGTTCATTATTTTAGCCTTGTGCCACATTAGGCTACGTAAATTACAAGGGAACACAATGTGGATCAGTTGTTAATAAGAAAGCCTCATAAACCAAAGACCTTTTTTTCATTATGTGTCCCAGAAATTTCAATTGCCTCTTTCTGATTCTACGTGTCCTTTTTGTTTTCATTTTCCTTAAATACTCCTTGTTATTCACTTGTTTAGTCTATGACATTCTCAGTGTCCTTCTGTATAATGTTGTTTCAAGCCTCCTCTTCATCTGTGAGGTTATAGTCCAGCATTCCCTACTATATGAGAGAAGTGATACAGCACTCATTCTTTTCTTTTTTTCTAATGAAATTATCTTGTCTTTTCGTATTTTGCTTAGCTTTTTAAGGGGATTCTTTCAACATTTTAATGCTCCTTCAGACTTCGGTGTCACATTATTTTGTCGTCTGTTACAATATTTATAAATTTCTGTACTTGTTTATTAATAACTGCATTGTTTCTTTCCAGGTAAACTGATATCTGACAATTCAAAGAAAACTTCAAAAGTAACTATATCCGCTATATCCGCGGATTCACAGCGTGTATTTTCGATCAAAGCTCTTTTATCTCAGTTGTAACTATTCCAATTCGCATTTTGGGCCACCTCTCTTGTTAATGATCATAGTTTGTTTTTGTTTTTTTGCTCTTACAGTTGATGTTTAGTCCTTTCTTCTCGCTTTCCTATCTTAGATTTGCTGGCAGTTCCTGCTGTTTTCTTTCTGCGTCTGCCATCAACACAATGCTTTCTGCGTATATTACGGTGTTAATTTTGCATCGGTCAGTTATAAATCCTGGCAGGACTTCCAGGTCTCTTACAATCGCCTTGTTGTATAGATGGAATACATCCTACGGGAAGACGCAACATTGTCTTATGCCTTTTCCTATTTTTTAATGTACTTACTTAATACTTTTTCTACCTGTACACATGCGGTTTGTTCCCAGTAAATGTTCCGGGTTATTCTAATATCTTTCGAATAAATCAAATTTTCTTGCAATTCAAGTAGATATTTTTTATCGTAATACTTTAAAATCGAACAAAAAATTCAAATACTTTTATTTTTATTTACTCAATACCCCCCACCACCACCCACAGGGTCAGGTTGTGACACAAGATCAGTTTAATGTGGGGAGCACGAGCTCGTACACCTGGGCTAGGAACAAACTGTCCGAGCCTCCGCAACCGTCTGTTGCTCTGACCTCGGTGCGAGCACCGATCCCTCTCTCTGGTGCAATGAGAAGTTACGGCCTCGGACAGCTGTTTCCCAGGGCCAGGCACCTCTCAGTATAATTTTCCCCAGCTGCGACTCTGTCTTTTGACGGGGCCGCCCCTGAGCGCACTCTGCCCGAAGACAGAGACCCAACTGAGAGATGATAAATAAACGTGTTGTACACTACTCGAGAGCAATTTATACTTTTATTTGTGGAATACAATTGTTTCCAGTATTTTTATATAAACTTTTATCCGTATAAAGTTAGTTGATTTTGATTAGCGGCATATCAACCTCTATAGGTTATTTAATGCTGAAATCTAAATATTTTGAACACAATTTTATGCGTTTAATTTAATACATTTTGAATGCAATTGTATGCCTGCAACTGTATATAAAATGTATTGTTGGTCATTTTGCTATAAAATGTATTGTTGGTTATTTTGCTGTAAAATTCATATTTAGTAATTCTACTATAAAATATGTATTGTTAGTAATGTTTTTATATAAAAATTTATTTCTGGTAGTTTTACTATATAAATGTGTTATACTTTCATAGCGTTTCCTTTTTGTTTGGGAGGTCAGTATTTACACATTGCTAGGACCCCCTAACAGGTGCTACGACCCCGGGATGTGTTGGACCTGGAAACAAGAACAATTAAATGATGTTTACACGGTCCCCCAAATTTCCAATCTCCTCATCAAACGCCTTGCTGCCGGATGTAGTTTACCGTCTTACCCAGGATTCCTTATAAATTCATATCATCAATAATTGATCATTAAAATATTTTTCCTGACTTCCGTTGGTGTTGTACCATTTCGCAGCTAAATTATGTATTCGTTCATAAATGAACGGTTCTGGTTATCATTCAAGGAATACTTCGAGGAAATCTTCGAAAAATTTCATGAGATCTAAAATTTGGGAGGGCCTACTGATCGAACATGGAGGGTTGAACGGTGCGGAATAATTTGTGGATTGAGATTGACAGTTCTGCAGAATAAGACATATGAGAAAGAACTTACCATACCACAGCCATGTTGATTTGCAATGTTTATTCTTGTTTATTCTTGCTTTTTTCTTTTCTTTACCTTTTTTTTTTTTTTTTTTTTGTCAAGAAAAATGTATTTTCTCATCTAATGTGTCATTTAAACAAGCCAATTGCGCAATGTAGTGTTCTACAGTAACAGTTTGTTCAGGTCCCAGCAAATTATAATTTTAACAATTTCCCTCTGAATTCCACAAAGCATAAGTTTTTTTTTTCTTATTTGATTAAAGATACAAAAGGATGTTGAAGACTGTCCTCGTTCTAGAATGTTTTTTCTTGGGTTTTTTTATGTTTACTTTTTGTTTATTTTTCACGAGATAATACTGGATACGGCCTTAGTAGAAGGACAAAGTAAAACCAATAAATGTGCGACTAAATTAAGACTGACGCGACAAAGAAGAGAGAACGCTATTAGTTGTGAATAAACCAAGAAAGTCAGGAGTTACGGTCGGTTACAGTGTTACATCCACCGGTTGCAAAGCTTGTAAACCAATCGCTTTCTTACTCTTTGCCAATTGGTTTCGTGTTTCAAAATAAGAGGTCCGTATCCAGGTCTGGGCCTGGGTCTGCGTGTGTGCCAGCAATAAAGGAGGACCATTTTCTATGCCTCACGTTTGCTTTGTTGTTCCATCGGGGTGAATTAAACGAGCTGTATCCGCAGTTTCATGTTTTAACTATACCCCTTGAAGTTACTTTCTGAAGACTCGACGTTATTCAATCCAGCTAATTCACTAACTGGGTAACGCAACAAGCATGTAGATGACACTGCGTTTCTCTTCGAATATCATATTATTTTAATACTAGAGACTATATGCTCAGTATGTATGAGCCTATGTAAATCTGACCAAAGTTGGTTTTAGGATATGTCAACTTCTATTGGGTAATTTAACGTTGAAATCAGATTGTTTTTATTATTATATTTTAGCCTCTAAGCGATTAGTTGGTTTCTTCGCCTTATTCTTCTATATGCAGTGTCCTTCCAGGACATGAACCATAATAGTCGTCCAGAACCTCCAATCAGTTGTAATTCTTCGTAGTCTTTTCACCATCTATCCCGCTGCCTATTCTGGCATCTATTGACACAAGCTTGTTAAGTAGGTCACTCGATATTTCCCTCTGTCCCTCTTGCCTTCAATATATCCTATGAGTGTCAAATTCTCCAAGCTATCTTTTCTCATTCTGAATCCTAGAAATTTCAACTGTCTCTATCTGATTCTAAGCATGTGTCCTTTTTTTATTTCCCGTTATCCTTAAAATTTCCTCGTTAGAAATCAATGACTTACGAAAATTTAAATATCAGGGATGTGCTTTAACAGAAGAGGCAAAATGTGATACCGAAAGCGCATTGAAAAGTTGCTTTCGAAAAACTAAAGAATGCATGTGGCTGGTTTATTTTAATTTTTTAGCAGCATATCAACTTCTATGGAATATTTAATGCTGAAATATAAATAGCTTGAACACAATTTTATGGCTTCAACTACAACAATTTTGTACACAATTTTATACTTTCAGGGTAACGATATTTTATGTATTATAAAATATATTTTTATATTTTTGAAGTGTTGCATTCATAGTTATTTTGCTATAAAATGTATTGTTGCTCATTATATTATAAAAATGTACTGTTGGTTTTTGTTAGGTGTTTACCATTTGCCCATAACTGGGACTCTAACAGATGCTACCACCGGGTTAGTTTGGACCTGGGAACAACAGAAATTAAGGGGTGGTTCCACGCTCCGCAAAAATTCCGGTTTCCTGAATAGTGACCTGGCTGCTAGATGTAGTTCATAGTTATACTCATGATGAAAAAATGTATTAAGAAACAAGAAAAATTAATTAGAAACAAAGAAAGGGGCTTTGGAGTGCTGCTTATTATCAATTATCGTATAAAGCAATGAATGCTGGACAATTTCTTCACAGATGAAAAGAAAACTTGAGGCAACAGAGATGTTGTTCTACAGAAGGATGCTGAGAATAACATGGACTGAACATGTGAATAAGGAGAAAGTTTTAAGAATAATGAAAACAAAAAGGACACTTATGCTTAGAATCAGGAAGAGACGGTTGAAAATTCTAGGATACATAATGAGGAAAAGGGGGCTTGGAGTATTTGACATTCACAGGACACAATGACGGCAACAATGACAGGGAAACATCGAGTAACCTACCTAAGGAGCTGGTGTAAATGGATGGCAGAATACAGAGTGGGGGAATAGTGAAAAGACAAATTTTACTACAAGGTACAACGGATAGGAAGTTGTGGAAATCCATGATTTCCCACGTTCTGAAGCGACAGAACACATGAAAGATGATCAGGTGTCAAAAGACATGGCAACCACAGCGCAGAAACCTTTGTCATTCCAAGCTCTTTGTGCAAATTATTCTCAACTCTCTCATAGAATATGCTAATAGCATTGTCTATTTGATTTATAGTCAATGCCCTGTCATCCATGTGGCGAATACAATCAATGTTTTCCTCGGTGGTAGCAACTGCAGCACGTCCAGACATTGGGTCATCTTCAAGACTCTCACTTCCTTGTAAGAATTTTGTTTCCTTTTTTTTCTTCTTCTTCACTCCTACCAACTCCTTGTGCCAGACACAAAACTTAGTTGGCAGAAGAAACGATAGCTGCCGTTAGTAAGCGCGAGTTAAAGATACAAGACAAACCACTGCGTAAAATTTTTAAAACAGGAAAAAACATTTATTGTACAATTATTTTACAATAATCACAAAAGATACAGACAAGAAAGGTTGCACAAAAATTTCCTTCTGTGCGCCTAACACGGCAGGATAACAATATTTTCCTGGGGTTTCTAAAAAGGAAATACCCACAGAAACGAGCTATGAAATTGTTTAGTCAAACTCTGGTTTTTTAAAATATTAGACCCTTTAAAAATACAAAAGGATAAAGTTTTAAATCCTTTACAAAAATACAAAAAAGGGATAAAGTTTTTAAATCCTTTACAAAAATATAAAAAAGGGATAAAGTTTTTAGACCCTTTACAAAAATACCAAAAAAGGATAAAGTTTTAGACCCTTTACAAAATACAAAAAGAAAGGGATAAAGTTTGTTTTGTTTTGTTTTGTTTTTTTTTAAAGAGACCCTCAATTAGCAGAACTCACAAAAGGCACCCACCTCCATTGAAGAATTTTCGTTGACAGCAGGCCGGATTGGTTTTGGAAATGGTTGGTTTGTTGAAGGCTGATTTATGGCCCACTTGCTGGTCAAAGTAGAGAGAGGGTGTTAAGTGGTCTGCCAACTGCGTGTCGTCTCAGATCTCTGCTTCGGCTCCCTTTCGTTCTTTTTTCGTTTCTTTTTTTTTACACACACCATCTGGCTTACAAAAAATACACCTCTCTCAAAAGACGTGTAAATAAACAAAAAAAACAACACCTAGACGGTTATACATTTAATTTGACTTTTTTTATAAATTCTTTTTTAAAATAAATAAAATTTTTATATCCTCTCCGAAATCCAACTGTTCACTTTTGTACTGTTGATATTGTAAAGTCATCCTCTAATGTAGAAAACATGTCAGCATGAATGTCCTTGGAGACAAACCATTTTCGTTCGGGTATTTGATAACACCACGATGCCAAATTTCATCCATTTTCAAGAGAAGTCGCTACTAGTTACAATTGAAGTCTTCTTTGAACAGTCAGATGCCAGTTTACCTGGAAATATACAATCTTATACAGTTATCAATAAGAAGAGTTGAAATTAATGCAGGCAATATTTTACAACTCTAGCATTACTCCTTCAGATGGACTTTTCATTACTATGAACTTTTCAGCCCATCCTCGCATGTTTGCGTTTTATTAAAATAATAATAATCGCTTTTTAAAACAATAAACATTACCGTGGGAGTTAAAGGTGTATACATTAATAGTGGCATCAATGGAATAACTGCCAATTCTTTCTTTGTTATCTGAGTATTGTCTTGTATTCTTGGGAAAAGATAATGGAATGGTTTCGTATTGCTTTCTCCACTGTTTGGAATTCGAGTTTTTTTCACTTAGCCTGATTGCAACCCAAAGCTTGAGAGCTAAGTCTACTTTGCTGTGGCGAGCAGAAGACACAGATTCAAGCCTTTTTCAATGGCATTTCTGCTAAAATGAACGAAATGGAATTTGAATTCGGCTCGCCAATTCCACTTTCAGCACAAATATCGCACATAGTTAATTTTCCATACTATATTTTACATCATATCAAATTTAATGAAATCACTTTAACCAAAATTAACTATTCATGACAAAAACCCTGTTTAAATTCCAAATAAGTATAGATTTCATTGTCAAAAACCAAATGAGTTATTCTAATTCTACGTTATGTAAGCATAAAATTCGATATGAGGAACTCAGGTATCGAACCTCAGAAAATAACCTTTTTTTTTCTACTTTCATAAACAGAGTTAATGAAAATAATTGCCAGCTAACGAAGTCAAATTTTATCCAAGTTTCTCTTGTCATGTAATAAACTCTCTTTCATGCGTAACATTGAGACTGTTGGAATTGCGTTTTATTTATTTATTTATTTATTTATTCTTGCGCTCGTACAATCAGAAATATTCTTGCTGCATGTCAACGCAAAGTTCAAAGGAAAAATCCGAGAAAATCCAAGACAGGAAGCAAATTTTGAATTTCTAGAGTAATCAGTAGACTGAAATCGATCAGAATTTAACTCTACGGAAAAAGAAAAAGAAAAATCAGGACGTTAGTTTCAATTCGTTTTCCTGGAGTATTTCTTTTTATTCTTCGATTACTCAAATTTAAAATTTACGGAGCAAAAACACATACAATGACATTACATTATTTGAAATCTGTCTCCTAATTAAGTTCCATTCGACAACAAAATAAAGACTGCTACAAAATAAAGACTTCAAAAATTATTATTATTATTATCATTATCATTATTATTATTATTGTTGTTGCTGTTGTTGTCGTTGTCGATGATGATGTTGTTGTTCAAATGAAGTGCAGATTTCCCAGATGAGAAAATATTTTACGTTTGTGCATTGGATCATGTGACAGCGAAAATATCGAGGCGCAATGTTAATGAATTTATTGAAATGATATTGAAACTACAAAGGAATGAACGGTTAAGCATTACGTGTAAATATTCGATAAAAACAAAAGAACTAGAGAGAAAGAGAAAGAGAGAGAGACGTTATGTTTACTTCGTCTTGTAAACCATTACGACTAAAATTAGTTCAATCTTCACTAAAGGAAGCTCCCACATCTCAGTATCCCTGTACTGTACTAAACTAAATTAAATTGGTAAAATAAATATATTGTATTCGTTGAATTTTTAACACAGATAATTCAATAATGTAGACTTGGCCAGCGTCCAGTTATCTGATCCTAAGTTTGAAATGAAATAAAATAAAACCTTCGATGAGCGACTTTCTACATACATAAACATATATATAACACCAAAAACAAAACCCCCTTGAAAATGGCAAAAAAATGGCCGAAAATGAGACAATTAAAAATTATGGAAAATTTCTGTAATCTCTTACTCTTACAATACAGAAAAAATTATGAATGCTGAAAATCTAAATAAAAAATTAATGAAATATTCCATGTCTGCCATATTTAATGAAAAATGTTTAAAAGAAATGTTACTGCCCAAATATAAATTAATATACATATACATACATACATACATATATATATATATATATATATATATATATATATATATATATATATATATATATATATATATATATATATATATATAGTATAAAAATTAGATCAGCCAATTCTGCTACCTTGGTTTCAAACTTTCAGTATCTTCAAGCGATTTCGATCAATTGATTTCCTAACGCTTTATTTTTTTAGGTGCACGACATGAAGTGTGGTAGAAGGTGAGGAGGAGCAGAAAAGCATGTGTATTGGAAATGTATCTGTGGGAGGTTAAATGAAATATACATACTTTCTGAACTCAAAAGGAACTTTTTAGTATGTATACAACGGGTCATAATTTCCAATCTTTCATACAAAAGATTTTTTTTGTTCTGGAAATGTTATTATAGCTAACTTTTCTTGTTGACAAAGGTTGCAGATATTAGTATAGTTATTGTAAGGTTTTGCTTTATATATATATATATATATATATATATATATATATATATATATATATATAATCTCCACAACCTTAAATCAATTATGGGGAAATGTTTACACCGAAACTGACCAGTCCTAGCAGATTTCAAAACAAAAGCCTTATATTGTTTTCGATCCTAACGTGACATCTTTCCCACTTCCTTATGACTTTTCTATAAATATTTTAATAGTTATTGTTCTGATGAGCTTTGCTCTTTGGTACCTCGACTGTATGAATTTAAGAGTAGTACTAGATTGACTAGATGTAACCGTAAGTTCTATGCTAACAGTTTCTTCTCTCGCACTTCTCGCTTTTAAAACTCCCTCCTGGCTTCTTTCTTTCCTGTCAACTTTGATCATTAAAAGTTTCAATGCAATGTTAGTCTATCTTTTGTCGTCTTAATTCTTGTTCTCTCTCATTAATAAATAAAGTTTTCTTTTTCTCATATTCTTTCACACTCAATAACCCCCTTGCACTTTAGTGGCTTTATTGACTTCTTTGGAGTGAAATAAATTTATATATATATATATATATATATATATATATATATATATATATATATATATATATATATATATATATTAAGAAATATACATAATGCCTTACATTAATTTCAGTACTCCGAGTTTCATGCCGAAGCAATTGTCATTCTTTACCCATTGGCTTATATATATATATATATATATATATATATATATATATATATATATATATATATATATATATGCGCCGTACAAATTTGGTTGTAAATTCATAGAGACATACTGCCACAATTTTATCGTGCTTTTTCGTTTGCATTTCTATTGCCGAAACGACAACAATCATAACGGAATGAATGAAAATATAAGAACATGGCTACGCGGAGAAAATCTAAAAAAAGAAACAGAATCACTAATTATGATAGTTTAAATTGAAACATCAACCATTGCCTCAAAACGAATATTGGCAAGAATGTAAGGAAACTAACAGTTGTCGCTTATATGGAGTAAAAGCCGATACTGTAAATCACATCATATCACCGTAGAAAACTGTCTCAGAATGACCTTAAAAACAGGCATTATTATATTTCAAATATATACAGATCTTATTGATACACACTTCTGGAAACATAAGCTATTTTAATGATTACATTGTGATGGATTCTCGGTCAGTTGCTTTCGAATTACAATATTAGGTCGCATGACCCTGCAAGAAATCAAGTGGACATAAAAGTGCCATCAATTTACTAGAGTTGATTGCATCGGACAATCAGCCTAACGAGTTACATAATGGAATTTATCCTGAGAATTCCTCATCTTCGCATAGTCTTTAAAACAACTGCGCCTGAGGTTCTCCATCAACTTGTGGAACAACCAAGTTACAGGGAGAAATATCTGAACTGTAGGGAAGATGAGGGAGAGTTTTGATGCTCATCTCTATCAACACAAAACTGTATTGCATAGCGAGCTTCAAAATTATCTTTATGTCCCGACTGCATTCTGCAAACTTGTCAGCTGTGGCAAGTAGCATTTATTTGATAGTGTGTTCAATGAGCTGTTACAGACTTCTCCTGAGGGCATTGGCAAAGATAATCCTTCTTTAAACATTGTGGAATGGCACTACAGATTCACAAAGAACTGTACCAATCAACATAAACCACATCACTCGAGGACTGCCAAGAGAAGTAACAAATTAAAATGTATAGGACATGAAAATCGAAGTCAAAATAATGACATAATAAAAATGTTAACATTCCACACAAGTTCAAATAAAAGGTTTGGAAGGAAACCCCCATCAATACTGGAAAGAGCGATAAAAGCTACTGGACTTGAGAAACCTGTTTTCCTAAAAAATGTTTTAAGTAAAAGGTTTTATAAATTTCAACCGGAAGCAGTACTGGCTGTTCGGTTAATGAATGCCAAATGTTTCCTTGCATTCAGTCTGGAATATCAAAAATTGGTAGGTCAGCTTTTAGGATGTATCGCATACGATAGACTTAAATTACAATAATCTAGAATGTGTGAATGGACAGCAGAGCGGGTACTGGTGTACGATAATAATGCGAAAAAACATCAAAAATGGACTGTTGATAAATGAAAATGCGTCCTCTGGACTGACGAATCGAAGTTTGAATTCTTCAGATCTCGGAGCCGAGTGTATGTAAAGCGAAGAACGAGTGAACGAAAGACTAATGCTTGTGTTGTGCCACTGTAAGGCATGATGGGGGGGGAATGTGATAATCTGGAGTTGTTTTGCAAGAAATACAGTTCGCGATATTTATCGGATGCCAGGAATATTGAATCAACACAGTCATCACTTTATGCTACAGCGCCACGCCATTCCATCTGGGACACGGCTAATCAGTGATAGATTAGTTCTTATGCAACATCAGTCAGTCAATTACGTGCCATGCGTGAGACAGGCTTAGACGATCATGTATATTTCGATACGTGACTGATGAGGCAGATTTTTTTCCGCCTTAAGTTGCCATTTCTTTCTGCGATAGACCAGTTGCCATCCAAGGCTATAGAACCCCGTCTATCCTGCTATTAACCATAGCTGGGGGGGGGAGAAAACGAGGATTCATACCTTTCCCAAGGGTATTAGCACGTAAGTGAATGTAATGGATTCGACTGGAATTTGAACACAGCTCTCCGATTCTGAACCGCTATGCAAGATAATGATTCAAAATATAACTTTAAGCTATGTAAAAACTATTTACAGAAGAATACTGATGAAAATAAGTTGACTGTCATGATATGGCCACCCCAATCACCTGACTGCACACTATCGAATTAGTTTGGAATGAATTGGACGCAAGAAGCGACGATCAAGGCGTGTAGAAGTCTTATGTACACTATTAAAAGAGGAAATATTTAATAAGTTAATATTTGCTTTCATTGGTCGAATGAATGCCAAGAGTATGCT
The DNA here is from genome assembly GCA_964036315.1 of Acanthosepion esculentum. NCBI lineage: Eukaryota > Metazoa > Mollusca > Cephalopoda > Sepiida > Sepiidae > Acanthosepion > Acanthosepion esculentum. The sequence continues at coordinate 63,981,568 of OZ038488.1, forward strand.
CAGCAGTTATCAAGGTGAAGGGCGGTTATTTTGATGAATCTCATATTTAGCATTTTTCATATTTTTGTTTAGTTACATAGTAAAAATATGTTACATAATGAATGTAATTATACATTTAATAAAAATTTACCTAAAACTCTTAATTATTTCCTTTCTATAGAGGTTTTTTTTTTCTAAATGTTAAGTTATCTTAAACTTTTGGAGGGCGGTGTATATATTAATGTATTTAGTGTAATGCGGCAGCAGATCATTATTTAAACATATCAGTCACTCAGTTATGTGCCAGGCGTGATATACGCTTAAGCTATCATGTATCTTTCGATACATGACTGACAAGGCGAATTTTTCTCCCGCAGTATTTTGCTATTTCTTTCTGCGGAAGACCTGCTGCCATCCAAGGCTATAGAACCCGGTCTGTTCTGCTATTTACCCATAGTTAGAGGGGAGAAGAAGAGGATTCATACTTTTCCCAAGGGTATTAGCACGTAAGTGAATGTAATGGATTCGACTAAATGCCTATTATATTTGATCATGAGACTTTCTAATGTTTGTATGTTTGCTTTAATTTCGGGTGGAAATAAAGACAAAAATTGTCCAATATTTGGATATTTTTTTATTAAGTTGGTCCTTGAGATAAGCTTTCGGCTCACATGAGCCATCTTGGTTATATGAACATTTTAACAAAGATATTCACCATCGAAGATAATATTTTGTTATGTTGACATAGAAGATTGCTATACGATGATAACGGTCGCGGAATAGCAGACGCAGTTCGTAAGTTCAAGATGCGGTTCTATGACGTCATACCACGCGAGAGGCCGAAATATTAACTAGAGAACCATATGTCTAGATGCAATGTAATATGTTGTGACTAGTTTGAAATGTAATTTTGTTGAGTGTGAGTTGCTTTGTTTTAATGTAGATAGCCACCACTACCTGAAGGTTCTTTTTACTGTGTGTATGTGTAAGTAATACTGTGTTATTAACTAATTGATAACACAATAATAATATCCCGCGCTCGCTTAGAACGAGGACCAACTTAATAAAAAAAATATACAAATGTTGGACAACTTTTGTCTTTATTTTCACCTGAAATTAAAGCACACATACGAACATTAGAACGGCTCATGACCAAACATAATAGACATTCATTGGTCTGTTATATTTAACAATGTATATTAATGTATATACATATGTCAACCATTTTCTCCTAGTTTGGTTGCCCAGTCAAGACTAAAGACGTTCGTCTGCTCTTCTACTTTACCTATATCTGAGAAGGAAAGAATTGTCATGATTTTCCAGAGAATAAAGCGCCTAATTAATGTAACTACCTTGACTAAAATTTATATAAACCTGCTCAAATCTACGCTGTCTATTGGTATACATACACGCACTCAGATAAATAGATAGATAGATAGATAGATAGATAGATAGATAGATAGATAGATAGATAGATAGATAGATAGATTCCTGTGAGTGTGTACCTGTCTTGGGTTTCCCCAAAATGAAAAATAGGTGTCTGTTAATATTGCTGTAGTTGCAGATATAAGACTATTCCTGATCGTCGGTTAACAAGAGCTACGACCGAAATGAGCTTCAGATAACCTAGAAAAATCTTTTATACAAAACAATAATGTCACGTGTTTATGCTTGCGGCGAACGTCTAATTTCTGATTTGGGCTTTCATTTTCATTAATTATCCATTAGAAAAATGTTTACTTAAACAAAAAGTTATATATATATATATATATATATATAAGCTATACGAAAATAGAGCGTTCCTAGGAAGCCTTTCGGCAGCCAAAATCGTATACGGTAGCAGTAACCATTAATTTACGTGGGAAACATTTTTTAACGTTCCCCGATCTATAAATATACTTGCGTCTGAAATATTAAAAAAAAATAAATTTGCGTTTTCTTTTAGTTTTTTTTTTTTATATAAATGTTAAAGGTGTATCTAGTTTACAGTCATAGACATTTACATTTTCTCCCTTACTAAACAACAGGTTCTGCCTTTATCTTTTATCCTTCTCTCTCTCACCCCCCTCTCTCTCTCTCTCTCACCCTCTCTCTCTCTCTCTCTCTCTCTCTCTCTCTCTCTCTCTCTCTCTCTCTCCGCATCCTGAAGAGTGGATTGAACAATTACCAAAAAGTTAATCTATGAAACTATAGTCGAGGTGCGGATGTAGCAGAATATAACATCAATCATCTAAGTCACAGGTTACATTTATTTGTATTAATCTTATATGTGTGTATGTGCGCGTGCGCGTGCGCGCGTGTGTGTGTGTGTGTGTGTGTTTAAAATGGGATATAGAATCCCAACAATTTTTTAAAGAAATTTGACAAAGGGAAAATGTTTCATTGAAACTAAATTTGATTGCACGTTTCGTCTTTCTAGGCTTCATTAGATTCCAAAACAAAAAAAAGAAATGTGAGTATGTGTATTTATTTGTGTGTATGTTTAAATAAAGAATCAGTAATTTTCCCTAAGATGGCGTTTCTCGTGATTAAAATTCTTTGTTCATGTCGAAAGTTGTTAATATATTTTCCAAGTTTTTTTTTTCTCTGTCGAATTGAAAAAAAAAAACGATACAGAATAAAAGTTACTCATTTTATTTCTTTAACAATTTTTATATTGGTATCTGTTAGGTTTCAAATCAGCTTTTTTTTTCTCTGCTAGCTCGTATATTGCAGCGTGCTATTATTGTTTATGCGATGATCGTTGATGGTCCTGATCTTAGGTTTATTGTCAAGAATTGTAAGATTAGCACAATCCAAATACATTTTCTTCTATTGAATTCTTTTCCCTCCTCGTGAGACTGATATTAATTAAGTCGAAATTGTGTTCAGATATATTACGGTGAACTAGCAGTGCGTTTAAAATGTTGTTACACATCATGCAGCTTATCTCTGCAATGCTCATTTATAAGCTTTTCCAATTTGTCTTATCATATATATATATATATATATATATATATATATATATATATATATATATATATATATATATATATATATATGCAGAAATATAGTCTTAAAGTGTGCTATATTTATGGGGTAAAGTGCTCAATATCAGAGATAGAGCGTGTGTAAATATAAAAGTGGACATGGAAGTCAGCACTTAGAGGCGACAGTCTGTTTCATGCTAGTGCAATCGTCAGGCGACTAGTGCTGTTATTTTTCTCGGCTATTTATATAAGGGTCAGTGGTGCATTATGGGTAGTCTATTTTGGCGGTTACTTTTACCGGAAGTGGCTTATTTGTTTATTTATTTATGTCAAATTGTTTTGCTTGTTTTTTATTTGTTTTTTTATTTTTATTTTTATTTTTTATCTTATATATTTATTTATTTATTCTTTTATTTTGATCGGTGTTTTTGGTTAACGTAGTAAAAATTTGTTTATATAGCTTATTGTTGGTAGTCTATAATGGCCGTCATTACCGGAAATCGCTTGTTCGCTTATTTATTTGGGTCAAATTGTTTTGCTTGTTTTTATTTATTTTCATTTTTATTTTTTATCTTATATATTTGTTTATTTGTCATTGACTAAATCTGTTTGTTGAATTTGTGGTTTTTTCTGACTATTATTTAGGTGGGAACAGTTTTTAATTTATCTATTTAGGTTGGTTATCTTTATTTGTTTTTGTTTTGTTTTGTTTTTTAAACGGCTAGTTTATCGTAATCGGTTGTTAGTTTATTTATATATTTGGATGTATTTAGATCGATTTAATTATACTTGTTGTTATTTATTTGTTACACTATATCTTTTTAGCTTTCGGTTTTTAAGTAACGTAGTATATTATCTTTTATTAATGTTTTTTTTATTATTATTTTTATTTGTATAACAGTTATAACTTTCGTCCGTTCTTTTGTTTTGATTTTGTTTCGTATATTAACAGGTGTGGTTTTATGATTTGTTTGGAGTAATTTATTTTGCTTATTTTATTGTTGTTTGTTTATATATTTATTTATTTTTCTATTTTAAGTTACGTAGTAAAAATTTGTTTTCATGTCTACATTTTGAGATTAGCTCGGATCTTTTATTTAATAATTTATTTTCATCTGGGAAGGTAATGATAGCTATTTTTTCCTCCAAGCAAAGTTTGCAGGTTTTTGATAGGTTGTTGTAGGCTGATGATTTTTTCCTTATTTTCCAAGATATTTTTGGTGTGGTGTGTGTTTTGTTTTTTATTTCCCAGATATACTTAGAAAGCATTGTGCTGTTCGCATATTTACTATTTGTGAAAGACATTTTGTGTACATAATTTCTTTGTTTCCATGGTCCTTCGGTTACTCCTATATATACTTTTTCTTCATTATCTGCTGATTTTGTCGTGGCTTGGTAGATTACGTTGTTTTGTAAACAATTACCGTTTAAGGGACATTCGTTTTTTATTCTGCAGTTGCACGTGGGTTTAATTTGTTCGTGTGGTTCGTTAATAATTTTTCTGTTGTGCTTTTTTATTATTTGTGCCATGTTCTCGGTGCAACTGTAGCTGATTTTTACTGTGTTTTTGTTGAATATTTTGTGTAGGGTGCTTGATTCCGGGAAGTGTTTGTGTAAAAGCTTGAAGAATATTTTTCCTATGTTTGTTTTTACGTTTTTGCTGTACGGTGGGTTGAACCATATGATATTTCTTTTTCTGTTGGTCTTTTTTGTGTTCTGTGGTGAGTATGTGAGTGTTGCTGGGAATCCGCTATCTTTTAGGGCTGTTTCGTAGTCTTTCTTGGCCTTGTTAAATATAGATTCATCGGAAGAATTGTCGGAAAGCCTGCGGTTAATCGATTTAGGTATCTGTTTGATTATAGAAGGCGGGTGGTTGGAGTATATATGTATGTACTGTGGTTTATCATTCGGTTTTCTGTATGGTTTGTGTGTGCCTTTTCTTAGGTTGAAGGTGACATCTAGAAAATCTACTTCGTTTAGGTTAGTTTTTATATCTATCTCGAATCCGTTATTTTTGAAAATTTTAATTATTGCTTTTCTAGTTTTATCAGTCTTTTGTTTGTTGCAGTTTCTTAAGATTATGAGACCGTCATCTCTGTAGAGCCCTGTGTCATTTCTATCTATTATTTTGCTTAGTTCGTGTAGTAAGTAAATGCCTACGATTTCGCATGTCTCTGCACCGTCAAAGCTTCCCATTGTAGTGTCAAATATCCCATCTTTCTTTATCCATGCTTCTTCATGGTGAAATAATAATGATTTACGTGAGTGCTTAATGATGTCGATTTCGTTTGGTTTTATTATTATTTGTTCCTGAGCTAAGTTGATGGCCTTATCTAGTGTACGTTCTGTTATGGATGGGTAAAATTCTTTTATGTCTAATTGTAGGAAGTGGCAATTTTGTTTGTTGTTTATGCTGTTGAACCAGTCAATGGTTGTTTTTGTGTTTTTCCACTGGTTTACTCCTAACTTCTTCCTAAGTTCAGAATTAAATAACGGATTCGAGATAGATATAAAAACTAACCTAAACGAAGTAGATTTTCTAGATGTCACCTTCAACCTAAGAAAAGGCACACACAAACCATACAGAAAACCGAATGATAAACCACAGTACATACATATATACTCCAACCACCCGCCTTCTATAATCAAACAGATACCTAAATCGATTAACCGCAGGCTTTCCGACAATTCTTCCGATGAATCTATATTTAACAAGGCCAAGAAAGACTACGAAACAGCCCTAAAAGATAGCGGATTCCCAGCAACACTCACATACTCACCACAGAACACAAAAAAGACCAACAGAAAAAGAAATATCATATGGTTCAACCCACCGTACAGCAAAAACGTAAAAACAAACATAGGAAAAATATTCTTCAAGCTTTTACACAAACACTTCCCGGAATCAAGCACCCTACACAAAATATTCAACAAAAACACAGTAAAAATCAGCTACAGTTGCACCGAGAACATGGCACAAATAATAAAAAAGCACAACAGAAAAATTATTAACGAACCACACGAACAAATTAAACCCACGTGCAACTGCAGAATAAAAAACGAATGTCCCTTAAACGGTAATTGTTTACAAAACAACGTAATCTACCAAGCCACGACAAAATCAGCAGATAATGAAGAAAAAGTATATATAGGAGTAACCGAAGGACCATGGAAACAAAGAAATTATGTACACAAAATGTCTTTCACAAATAGTAAATATGCGAACAGCACAATGCTTTCTAAGTATATCTGGGAAATAAAAAACAAAACACACACCACACCAAAAATATCTTGGAAAATAAGGAAAAAATCATCAGCCTACAACAACCTATCAAAAACCTGCAAACTTTGCTTGGAGGAAAAAATAGCTATCATTACCTTCCCAGATGAAAATAAATTATTAAATAAAAGATCCGAGCTAATCTCAAAATGTAGACATGAAAACAAATTTTTACTACGTAACTTAAAATAGAAAAATAAATAAATATATAAACAAACAACAATAAAATAAGCAAAATAAATTACTCCAAACAAATCATAAAACCACACCTGTTAATATACGAAACAAAATCAAAACAAAAGAACGGACGAAAGTTATAACTGTTATACAAATAAAAATAATAATAAAAAAAACATTAATAAAAGATAATATACTACGTTACTTAAAAACCGAAAGCTAAAAAGATATAGTGTAACAAATAAATAACAACAAGTATAATTAAATCGATCTAAATACATCCAAATATATAAATAAACTAACAACCGATTACGATAAACTAGCCGTTTAAAAAACAAAACAAAACAAAAACAAATAAAGATAACCAACCTAAATAGATAAATTAAAAACTGTTCCCACCTAAATAATAGTCAGAAAAAACCACAAATTCAACAAACAGATTTAGTCAATGACAAATAAACAAATATATAAGATAAAAAATAAAAATGAAAATAAATAAAAACAAGCAAAACAATTTGACCCAAATAAATAAGCGAACAAGCGATTTCCGGTAATGACGGCCATTATAGACTACCAACAATAAGCTATATAAACAAATTTTTACTACGTTAACCAAAAACACCGATCAAAATAAAAGAATAAATAAATAAATATATAAGATAAAAAATAAAAATAAAAATAAAAAAACAAATAAAAAACAAGCAAAACAATTTGACATAAATAAATAAACAAATAAGCCACTTCCGGTAAAAGTAACCGCCAAAATAGACTACCCATAATGCACCACTGACCCTTATATAAATAGCCGAGAAAAATAACAGCACTAGTCGCCTGACGATTGCACTAGCATGAAACAGACTGTCGCCTCTAAGTGCTGACTTCCATGTCCACTTTTATATATATATATATATATATATATATATATATATATATATATATATATATATATATATATATATATATATATACACGCACGCACGCGCGAGGTGGAGTAATGGAGGCACGGTGGAGTAATGGATAGCAGCTTGGATTGAGGAATCGGAGAGCCGAGTTCGAATTCCATTCGAGTCCATTACATTCACTGACCTTGGGAAAGGTGTGAATCCTCTTCTTCTTCCTCCAGCTATGGGTAAATAGCAGGACAGACTGGGTTCTATAGCCTTGGATGGCAACTGGTCTAGGAGAAGGACAACTCTGAATTCAAAACCTGCGGAGGGTCGTTTGGGGACCTTGTGGCACTTAGTGCACCAGGTCTCTGTATTCGGCCCTTCAAAAAGTGTGGATGGTCCTGCACGAAACCTTCACCACTATAATCAAATCTCATGTGCGGTTGTCGGGCTGTCGGTTTCCTAGGAGCTGATCTGCTTGACTCTCATACGTCGAATTCGACGAGAGAGTCGAGTATATATATATATATGTATGTATGTATGTATTAACCATTTCACTTCAAGCAAGGCAACAAAGCCAGTGAGATGCAGGGAGGTTACTGAGTGTGACAGAATGTAAGAATAAGAAAACATTATTAAGACGCAAGTACAATAAAAGAACAAAAATTAAGAAGACAAGATAACAATTAACACTGCGTTATATATATATATATATATATATATATATATATATATATATATATATATATATATATATGCACATTTCATTAAAAACGACTGACAAGGTGATTTTATTTAGTTTTTTATATAATTTCTCGTGCGATCTAATAATGTTTTTCTTTTCAGATGATAAATTATATAAAAACTGTCCGAATGTTCTTTTTATCCGAGCGCTTTTGGCTATACATTTAGCCATTTTCAAATATTATATTTCAACTGTTAGAATTAGAAATAGTTTGTTATATGTATGTTTTATAAAATGTTTCATTTTTTTGTTTAAAAACACGGTCAATATATTATGTCCAAATTATGTCAGTCGTTTTTAATGAAATGTGCATGCAAGAAGGATTGCTGCCTAAATACACAAATATATATATATATATATATATATATATATATATATATATATATATATATATATATATATATATATATATATATATATATATATATATATATATATATATATATATTATGAAATAGACTAAGCCCAACAATTATTTTAATATATTTTCTGTTTATACATTATTTTTATAGATACAAATATTTAAGTAAATGCTCTGTTATTAATAAGCAATATTAATTACATTTACCAGCATGAATGTCCAAGAAATTTCATAGAAAATATGTGTCCTTCGACAGGAATCGAACCATTATCCTACACGGAACAGTAATTTGGTCTGACGTCTATACCATTTAACTTTGTTAACCAGACGCTTCCTTTGTAGCTAAATATTATAGGCCAAATGACGGTTCCGTGTAGGATACAGGTTCGATCCCTGTCGGAGAACACATATTCTCTACGAAATTTATTGAAAATTCAGACCGGTAAATGTAATTAATACTGTTTATTATAAAAAGAGCATTTACTTAAATAATTGTATAAGAATTGTATTGGTGTGAATGCACAGCAGAGTGGGTAAAGAATCAAAAGTTGTTTCGAGCTGCAGGAAGTTGTGGAGAGCCAGGATCGTTCTAAAGGAACACGGCACCTAAAAGAAGAAGCGTTGTCTGATCATTGCTTAAAACGTGAAGCCGATTGTCACCATGTAATGTTAATTTCTGTGTCCACATTGTCTATAATTATATATAGACAGAAAGGTAGAGGGATAGACACAGACAGAAACAGAGAGTGATAGAGACAGACAGAAACATAGAAAGAGAGGTATAGAGACAGACAGAAACATAGAAAGAGAGAGTGAAGGAGAGTGATAGAAACAGACAGAAACAGAGAGAGGGTGGGAGAGAAAAGACCTGAACATAAAATGAGAGAGAGTGGGATGAGAAATAAACAGAGAGAGAGAATGAGAGAGATGAAAATCCATCTTCTAGGAAATCCGTTTATATATTTACATACTATCAACTTTTTCAACTTGATTTTTTTCTGATTTTTTTTCCGGGAAATTTTCAATAGCCTGAACCTCGCTTTATATATAGTGAGAGAGGGAGAAAGACAATGATAGGCAGAGAGTGGGGAGATAAATAAAAACAGAAAGAGACAGAGATAAAGGCAGAGAAAAATTTAGAAGAAGAGTGAAAGGGAGACAGATAGACAGAAACATAGAGAGAGGTGAGAGAAATGAAAATGCATCATCTCGGAAATTCACACATCCTTCATTACATGAATAAATTGATACTACCTAAACCTAACCTCACAAAAGGCTACAACAGCATGGCACCCAGTGAGAAACGAAATCAGTAATAATAACCCAAATGAGCTGCTTTCGCGATAATATACGATTTTATATTTCAACTGAAACTTATTATCTGAAAATAAAAAGTAAGCTTTTCCTTTAATTGACTTCATTTGTTAGAATGATTTCAAAGGAGGATTATTTCTTAATATTTGCCCTGGAAGCAATAATATTACGATTCGTACTAACTTTATTCAAGCTTATATATATGCAATAACTATGTATAAAAAATTAACTGAAAATCTGTTAAATTTGATAGAATTTCGCATATTTTTTCACCCCTGGTGTAGATATGATACATAGTTGAACTCTAATCGAAAAACTAATTAATAAAATGTGTTAATGGTAATTACGCGAAACATACATAAGCGAAAAAACGCTGAAAAACTATCGGGATGGTCATGTGTGTCATTAACTTGCGCAAATATAAAATTAAAATATCTAAGAATAGACGCCACAAAAATAAATTTATGCATACGCAAATTCTAATTAGCAAATACCCCCAACCCACCCCCACATACGCAGAATTTCTGTTATACATAGGGTCTATCGAAACTTGGCTATGTCCTCCTTCTCAATAAATAACAAAAAATTTATAATGACGTAAAACTTTTACGTACTGTTAAGAAAATGGGAAATCTTAGAAATGACTTTACGCAGTACTTTATGATTTGTGCACGTAGAATAAGAACTGTTTGCGTAAAAATAATATATTTTTTTATTCTGTGATACTTACAGTTGAACATAAAATGTACATCAGATATGGGTTTGCTTTTCCTGTTTAATATCGAAAAAAGTGCCTTTATATGTATATATAGATCGGATAGAAAGGGCTTGTAAACCCAGGAAAGTAGCTCATCCGAGAGAAGGAAATAACTGATTGAAAGCCTCATCTATGCCCACTCATAGAAGAGGCTTCGAGGAAAAAGACAGTTCTACGACAGCACTTGGACCAAACGGAGTGTGTCAAAAAAGAAATTCATAAAAATTATTTCAACTCCAAACTCCAAACTACAAGTTTTCTTCCCCTTCGAAATTATCCTCCTCAAGTCTAACGCTTTTCCTCATCCTTCACCGCCACGTATTCCTGAAAGATTCCCCACAGCTCCGTCGTCACGGCACTTGATGATTCCCACATCCGGAAAACGGGTCTCTTTGATGAACATCGCCGTGCTGGAGCAATCTCTCTACTGACCCGACCTTGCGTGTGATTTTTTTTCCTTTTTCCCATGCTCAAAGGGGTCATCATTGTGACCCGTTTTCGGGACATAGAAGCCATCAAGAGCGCTGTGACGACAGACCTGCTGAGAATCCTTCCGGGATGGAGGCGTGGCAGAGAAGGATGAGAATGTGCATTTGACACGATGTGGAGAATTCCGAAGGGAAAAACTTAGGATTTGAAATTTTTATTTATTTTTGGGACTTCAGTCCTGTTTCTTATCTGACACACCTTTTATGTATCGATATTTACCGTTACATTGGACCATTAGAGCGATGTGAAAAGAGGGAGCCTATTGCACGCGTACAGCCTCTCCACTATCTTTTCCTATCTACCCATCTGCGCCTTGTGCAGGAGAGAGTCGAAAAGACGGTTTAGATGCTGCACTTGAAACATTATCCAGAGCACAACGCCAGAGTCTCCCGTTGCTTATTCTATCTAATAAAGGGTGTTTCATTAAGACGGATTATATATAATTGTGTTTCATTAAAAGTCAGCGGTAAATAAATCAGTGTTATTGATGAAAATTTCTCTATTGGATCATGTTATTAAAGTCATGGCAATTATATGTAAAAAATAATATCGCCCAAATATCCGCCAAATCTGAAAGAAAAATATCATTAGACGCTTAAACTAAATTCCTATTTAAAATCGTTCCAAGTTATTGGAACACCCTTTTACTTAGCAACACGGGGTCAGGCGTTGTCACGCAACAAAAACACTGGTCGACCTTCTTGCCGAGAAACATGCTTTTTTTCGCTTTTATTGCTTCATTTATGTGTTAATTAATTCACCATTATTATTTCACCAAGTTTTCAAAGTGTATCTGTCGAGAGTTCCTCCAGTTTATCCGTTTTTAAGTTCTGATATCTATTCTAGAGCGTTCCTTGAGCTCAAAACTTCCATTTTTAATCATTGCATATCATTTTTGATAATTGCATTTGGACACAATGCGTCGTTGTCATATAATTCAGTCATCCATTACCCAAATCCCGTTGTACTTTTTTCTGGGATTAAACAGGAAAAGCAAACCATATCTAATGCATATTTTACGTTCAGCCATAAATTTCACAAAAATAAATATGATTTTTACGCAAGATTTTCTCAAAATGCACGAGTCATCAAGTCTTGTGTAAACTTAAAATACATTTCATAGAGTTTCAATTTCCTAACAATATATAAAATTTTCACTAGGAACTTTTGGATCAAACAAGAATATATATAATCGTTAGAGCATTAGCTTTCCGACCACGACACCCGTGGTAGATTTATCAAGGAAACGATCCCAGTATGCATAGAAACTGGAGCAATGAATCTAACCTACCAACTGGTTAGTGCTGCCGCTGGTTGCCAAGCTTAGCTACACTCACCGAAGTTTCTTTTTTGTTACAGCTGCTGCTGTTGAAGATTTGCTGTCAGTTGTCGTTCTTTCTTTATTAATGACTCCAATATCGTATCTATTTCTATGCTAAGCCTACTTAGCAGGTTATTATAGCCTAATATATGCGCTAATTGTTTCAGACGTCTAACTCTTCGGTATTTATTCATAGTTGGCTTTTATTTATATTGAGCTTGGTAAAACGGCCACAGAAACTTATATACCTGAAAGAATTAATTTGCTAAAAAATTCTAACTTTTACATTTTAACCCTTGACATTCATGCTACATTGAATTTTATATGTTCTCATTTTTTAATACTTATCCACAATATATCATGAGTGCCAGGCTTCATTTTATATTCTGCAGAAGTGATTGAAAGATAAAAATGATTGAAGGAGTTATGTTCATTGCTAGAAAATTAAATATCAATATGAATTTCGAGCTACTTAAAAAGTGTAACAATTCTTAATAAAAACAAATTCTCTTATTTTATATATCTACTACTTTTGGGCAGGGAATTTTAATAAATTAATAAATAACGATAGATAGATAGATAGATAGATAGATAGATAGATAGATAGATAGATAAAATACAAAAACAGCACACAACACTAAATAAAATATATTTCCCTAAAGGAGATCGTATATTGAAGTTGTATAAAAAATAAAAATCGTACATATAACTTCAGTTCAACCGTTGCAGATGGTGTCAACTTCAGCTAAATTAAATTATAATTCCAGCCATCTAAAAAGACCCGGATTTGTCAAATACGTCTTGCAAATCATACTCCTTACTTGCAACTCTTTACAATGACTGTAGTGACAGCCGAAAGTACTCGAATGTATAAAAGGTTTAACGGTTTGGACAGTTTAACATTTTGTAAAAACTATAAAACTATATAAAAGCTAAATAAACATAACTAGTCGCTGTTATTCAATAACTCTTTCGGGTTTCGATCCCGGGTTGAAGCAATCGGATGTCTAGTCGCAATGACTGAAGAGCTGTGACATAGCGAAACAGTCTGTCTGTGGACGACAATATATATGCTCCCGGGAAATCTGGTTAAGCTCTCGAGAGAAAGGGGGTTTTAAAAACAGCAGCTCCTACTACTATTAATGCATTATTCTTCACGCACGAATTGAGTTCTCTGGGCCACTGGCGTATTTCGTATAGAACAACGTTAAAATTTCCCTTTCTCTCTGTCGTGCGATCATAGCCTAGGGGTAGGATCTCGGACTGATGTCAAATCGGTCGGGTCTCGCTTCAAGCCGGGATCGAAACCCGAGCGATTTGGCATCAGTTAGAGATTCTACCCCAATGCTATCGGCGCACGGCAGAAAGGAAAATTTTAACGTTTTTACTATGCAAAAGACGTTTTATATATATATATATATATATATATATATATATATATATATATATATATTTTTTTTTAAAGACATTTATATTATGTTTAACGTTCTTTTTATAGATACAAGTATTTAAGCAAATGCTCTGTTTTATAATAAACAGTATTAAATAACATTTACCGGCCTGAATGTCCGAGAAATTTTCATAGAAAATTTTCGCTCTCCGACAGGAATCGAACCTGTATCCTATACGGAACCATCATTTCGCGTGATGTGCCTTAACCTTTCAGAGCGTTAAACATAATATAAATGTCTTTAAATAAATTGTCGGACTATGTCCAATTCTAATATATATATATATATATATATATATATATATATATATATATATATATATATATATATATATATATATATATATATATATATATATATATATATATATATATATATATATATATATATATATATATGATAAAATATAGTTTTAAGATATACTATATTTATGGGTTAAATTGCTCAATATCAGGGATAGCGTGTACGTAAATATAAAAGTAGATTTTCAATTTTTTTAAATTTAAGAACGTTTATAATAATATTTAGTTTAAGCAACTTTATTCATATTGTCTTTACAGATATATTTTATTAATATTTGAATTTTTACATACATACACACACACACACACACACACACACACACACACACATATATATATATATATATATATATATATATATATATATATATATATATATATATATATATATATATATATATACCTAATATGTTTTTCTCTTTCTCCCTCTCTTTTTCTAACTTTGGGACAATGGTTATGCTTTTATCATATTCATTTCTTATTTTACTTTGTTATCATCATACACCTTTGCCAAGTCATCGGACGCAATATGGCTGCCTCACCTTGATTCGATAGAAACAGCTGGTGTCTCTTAATGTCGAGAAACGTGCCGAGAGTGTCAACACGCATTTCAGGAAAGGCTGCTGTTGCCTGAATTGACACCAAATGTGTGACAACTGCACCCTGGTAGGTTCTTGTTTCGCTAGTGTAGGGTGTTTGCCGATGTCTGCCGAGATACTGACAACGTGTCCCTGATCTTTCGAAAATATTAGAGACGTTCTCTATTGCTATCAACGAAAAGGCAATGACGCGCAGAACACGTGTGGAACGAGCTAGGCGTCACGAAGACGCACTGGCAACTGATCCATTTATAGTGACGTAGATATTACGTAACTGGGTTCTGTCAAGGTTGGTAATGGTTGTAACGACATTTTTACTGTCAGTGATGTCTGTAACAATATTTTACTGTTGCTGCTATTTAACTAAAACTTTATTCACCCATTAAGGCATGCCAGTGATGAGCGTCATAGTAGTTTACGGGAGAGTAGTTTGTTACGGGATTACCAGTTGTTGAAAAGATATAGTTAGTCAACGAGATAGTGTAGTAATATGAGTTGAAAATGGAGTTTATTCAAACAAAAGAGACTAAGAATCAATGTAGAAACTGTTACGTATATTTTACAACATATAGCCTCTCCCCTCTTAACGGCCGATTTCCGTTACTTGCTAGCTGAGAAGTTAAATGAGCGATATTTCAAGCATCATACGCGTATAATGGTTTTGTGTCAACCAGCCTCAGATAGCTTTGATATCACTTTTGAACCGTTTATAATAATTCTAATTTATTTCTTAATGTTCATACCAGGGTCTCCAAACCTGGGCGATATCAACTGTTGAGTGGGCGATGTGCAACGGAACAGAAAATGGTGGGTGATTGGACATTTTGGTGGGCAATAAAGAATTTTGCCTATTAAAAAGTATTTCAACATATGCTATCCGAAAAAATATTCAAAGAAGATCTGCAAAGATCCTGTATTAAAACAACCCCCCCCCTAAAAAAAAAACAAGAAGCTTAATAACTGGGTCAGATTCCAAGATAAGATATAAATATTCCCGCAAACAAGGAATATTTTAGTATTTTCTGTAGTTTTCAGAAGGTTATATATAAATATATTCAAATAGATCTTCAGGCGAACTAACTTTTTTGGTGGGAGTCAGTCAGTTATGTGCCATGCGTGATACATGACTGACGAGGCAGAATTTTTCCCGCAGTAGGTTGACATTTTTTTCTGCGGTAGACCACTTGCCATCCCGGTCTGTCCTGCTATTTACCCATAGCTGAGAGGAGGTGAAGTGGATTCATACCTTTCCCAAGGGTTTTAACGTGTAAGTAAATGTAATGGATTTGACTGGAATTCAAACTCGGCTCTTCCTCAGTCTGAGCCGCTATCCATTACTCGACCGTGCCTCCCCTTTGGTGGGGGTATAAATCAGATAAGTGAAGACCAAGAATAACTTTGCCAGTGAAATTAAGAAATGCCTTCAGGATAGTTTTTATTTAATATGAAATCGTTTTTATTTTTTTCACAGTGGCCATCTCGAATTTATCAAGGCAGGAAAAGTGCTCGTCATATAATAATTTACCAATCCCGGTATGTTTTTCAATATTTGCTATATTGGTGGGTGGTGGATTTTTTTTTTCCTGTGAAAGCGGGTGATGACGCAAAAAAGGTTGAGAACCCCTGGTTTATACGGTACAGTAGTGCACTGAATAGTATATGTAATAAACAAATTGAAAAATCAGTTCTATATTTTGTACACGATTTCAGTTTGAATACTGTGAATACAGGGCAATTAATTTTTTATTCATTCTTCACTTTATTTGTTCAATTTGATTCATTTTAAAGAAAGAGAAAACAGCCATGATCAAAGTTTTCGTACAAAGTCCAATGCCAACTGATTCATTGCATTATTTTTAATGAAATTTTTTAATTGGTCGTAAGTCGGGAATAATTAAGCATGTAAGTCGTTAAGTTATGAGTTATTGAATTATATTACTTCAGCAAACTAAAAATAGAACTAAACCATCTAGCGGTCATTAACAGAAATTCTTTGTCAGACAAATACGGTAATCCAACAAATGGGAGAGTAGTTTGTTGCGAGATTACCAGTTTGTTGAAATGATATATTTAGTCAAGGAAATAATGTAGTAATATTAGTTGATAGTGGAGTTTATTAAACAAGAAAGTATAAGAATAAATATACAAACAGTTACGTATATGTAATATCTATCAACATAGAGCCACTTCTCACTTCTGGTCGCTAAGTGAGAAGTTGGAAAAGCGATATTTCCCCCAAGGGCTAACAATACACGTACTATCTCTAAAAGAGAAAAGAGAAACAAAACGGCGTTTTCTTGTGTACAACTTTTGGTTACGTCATCTAGTGGTCATTAACATAAATTCTTTGGCAAACAAGTGGGGTAATCCAACAGGGAGATAAGCGGATATGAAGGTAATTACAAGCCGAATAATATAATATAGGTATATGACATAAGTTATGAGTAACGTTTATTAGAATAATTTTAATGGTGATTATGACAGGCGATTGTGTGTCAGTGACTTTTCATCGACAGCAATCTCGGGCTACGGATGCTGGTAGAAGAATAACAAAATAAAAGAACTATTAAAGAAAGTTGTAAAATTAAAGCAAGATGCAATAGCTAACTGCAAAAATACAAAACAAACGATGAAACCAATAGAATTGATGAATATCACAGAACTTAAAACATTTATTCCTTTTGAGCACCAAATATCTCGTCGAATTTTTCACTTAACTAAATCGTACCTAAATAGTTCAGTGTCTGTACAGGCTTGATTTTGATATTCTCAATACGTAACTCGCAAGTTGGTCTCTTTTGCTGAAAAACATGCATTCTGCTTTTTTAATTAGTTCTTTCTCGTTTCTTTCATAAATTACATTAACTAACAGTTATTTCAGTTTTCATTCTGAATTTCGTGCCAACTGCGTAGTGTATGTTGATACAGACACAAATACTTCAATTTTATTCTGATTAAAAACAAAGATTGAACGAGTATTCATGATATTTAAACATTTTTATACCGTTCACCATAAAATGAGTTCTCACACCTTCTGGTTTCTGTATCCCACTTCGCGTTGTCTGTTACGGCATTAACTAAATATATAAATTTCTGAGCCTGCGGGAAATTAACATCCCCGATACATAACTCGCAATTTGGGCTCTCTCTTTTGCTGACAACCAGGCTACCATGTTGAATTTTAAAAAATTAATACAGCGTCAATATTTAGGGGTGGGGGGAGTACGAATTGATAAAAGGACTGTAAATTCGTGCCACATCTAGCCATGTCCTTTCGCAACCGAATTGGTCGGAAAAAATATGACAACAATAATATGATAATGAAAAGAAAGCGGGAATATGAGAGTGAAGATACTTCATTTAATTTCCAAGTAATTTAGTCTACTAATGTATAGTGGAATTGGAGAGCTGAATCCAAATTCCCAAAATCTCAATGTTACGCATAAAGGCGAGTCATTGCATAGAAAGAGAAATCTGGATAGAATTCTACTTCGTTAGCTCGCAATTATTTCCATTAGCTCCATGTCTAAGAGCACAATAATAAAAAGGTTGTTTTCCAAAATGTGATACATGAGCTTCCCCACGCAAAGTTTATGCTTATATAAGCTAGAATTAGAATCATTGTATTTTGACAATTAAATCTATACTGTTTTTGGAATTTAATCAGTGTGTTTCGTTATATCTGGAATAGTTCACCATTTTGGTTTCATTAAGTTTCGTATGATGTAAAACAGGGTATGGTAAAATAAGTATGTGTGATATTCTGTAAATAAATTAGAATTGGGGAGACCTCACCTGCCAGCTATAGGTTAATTAGCAGAGTAAATTGGTTCTCTTTAACCTTATGTAGCAACGCGTCCAAGGGAAGGAAAACTCTGTATTCCAAACTATGGAGAAATCAATCTTTCCCAAGAACGCATGGCAGTTCACATATAGTAAAGGAATCTGAAGAGATTCATGATTGCCCAGGACCTGGAGGGACATGGCATTAAAAAAATACCAAAGTAGATACCCGACCACAATTACGAAACAGGACCGCTATTGTACCGCGTGAGTTAGCAAGCTAATCTCCTTAGCCAGTTGCGTATTTCTCGTAGTAGATGTTCAAGCGCAGGTAAGAAAACGCTGGCCATTACACGTACTCTTAAGATTGGTGCAACACAATCTCCCCTTTCCAATATTTTCCCATATTTACTGAATATTCTTTAACGCTTTGCGTAGAGAAATGGTTAACAAGTTCATTTCGCATCACCATTTGCTAGTGTAATGAACTCAAACCTCATGGGTTCACTTAGATTAGATAAGCTCCTTTAAGTTGTGGGAGATCATGGCACTTCACATCTCCCTGTCCTTTGCAGTTCTAAGCAATGTTAGTCTGCTTACCATTCCTGCCATCCCCGCTCTGTCATACACTGGCTAGATTAATTACTCTATGTTTCTCTTGCCTTCGATACCCTGTGGGTGCTAAATTCTCAAAGCCCTCTTTCTTCACATTGTTCCGCAGAAATCTTAATGATTCCATCTTATTTTAAGTATGTGTCCTTTTGCTCCCATTTTTCTTAAAACCTTCTCGTCACTAACATGTCCCGTCCATGGTATACTCTGCATCCTTCTGTAGAACAATGTCTCTGATATCACAATTCTTATCTTCATCTGTGAATATTATACAGTACTAAATATTATATTATATAAGAAGGATAGATATTACATAGCAGTTCAGCGTTCCTTGTTTCTAATGATATTTTCCATGTTTTAATATATTTTTAATTTCTGAAAGGCATCTTTCGCTATTTCAAAGCGCATTTTGATTTGGTGTCGATTTTCCTTCATCTATTACGATACTATCAGATGATTAAAATTCTGAATTCGTAGCTAATGTCTTCGTCTGTCCTTTTTGCTGACGACCATACATTCTGTCTTTTTGCAGTCAATAGTTAGTCCTTTCTTTTTATTTTCCTTTACTAACTTATTTAGGATTTGTTGCCGTTTTCTTTCTGAGTCTGCCATAACGCAGTGTGATCTGCGTATCTTCAGGTTTTATTGATAAGCTTAATAAACCTGTATCACTATGATAATCTCGTCGTCTGTCTGGCCAGGCAGGAACCACAATGGAATGATAGAAAAACACATAATCTCGTCACATGATTTAGACATGGCAACTATCTCTATTTCTCGGATATTCTTCTCCCATCTCTTTCTCTACTTCTTTCTTTTTGTACCGTGTCTTGTCAACCCTGACTGATCCCGAGACGCTCTGCGTCACTTCCATTTTACCAATGCTCATATTGCAATTTTTGCTGTTATCAATACATGTTTTTACCAGAGCTCATATAGCAATTTTTGTTGTTTTGTTTCGTACTCAGTTTGTAATTTTTTTGACAATCGTAATGGTCGATAAGACGATTTTAAACGCTGAATATATCCCCATAAATAATAGACGAGTTTTTCCATCCCAGAAGATTGAAATATAATGAGTTTAACTGACATTTCACAAAGAATTTAACATCCACGGCGTTGTGGGGGGCACATTAATCCTTTCCAACATTTTTTCCTGGAAATGAGAACTGAATGCGAACCACTGTTCTGTGGAAACGAATCTCAAGAGTGTGTTTTCCCCGATCACTACTATCTTAACCTGTTCAAGTCTGAGGTTAACCAATATCTTTCCCATATATCAGCATAAACTGTGCCTCTTACTCTGTAACCCGCTACCTCGAGTGGCTCCCGGACTTTGTATATGGTGAACCTCTCTGTAAAAAGTAAATAGATAAATAAATAAAATTTATTCTCTTGGCCTCAATTTATGAAATTGCTATTAAGCTAAGCAATATCATTTTTTCTAAAATCGTTATTACAGTTAATTTTCAAAATAAAGATGAAAATTTCTTTTGGTAGCTTTGTATTTTCCGAAACGTTAGCTTCTAAATTTTTATACAAGTTTATGTTTCTTAAAAATAAACGGATTCATTTTTAATCCGACATTTTTATTAATTCAAGCGTTTGAAGCAATAAAAATTTATTTTTAAGCTGACATAAATTATTAAAAATAAATCCATTAATTCTTTAGATATTGTTTTGCTTACGTTTCGGATACGAAACTAAGTAAATATGTATTTCGAGAATAACTGAATGAAGAAGTGTGCATTCCTTAAATAGGAAAATACAAACTCTCTGGGCTGTGACACATCTCTGTAGCCGAGCATTTAAAGCACACCGGATCAAGCGGTGGGTTATTTTAACAAAGGGTGATGAAGGTTCCATCCCTGACGGAGAGTACATTTTCTTTATTAAATTTTCTGGAATGCGCAAGCCGATTGACGTAATGCACACAGTTTAAAATTTAAAGAAAGCTGGGCGTCTATTTCAAACACGGATGTCCATTAAGAATAACGTCTGAAGTAACACAAGTTTAAATGTAATAAAAGATTATAGGACTCATAGAAAATAACTATAGCAGTAGGATAATTGTTCAGAATAAATATTCATTTATGGGTGGATCAGATAAAAAATAATAATAAAATTAGGAATCTTTAATTACTTAAGATTTGATTTCGCCCCCAATCCGACATTTTTTAATATCTGAATTTGTCTTCTCTCTTTATTCTGTGCTGCCGCTTTTATTTAATGGTAGAAATTGAGGCCAATGCTAAAAATGTATCATTCATGTTTCTAAAAAGAGAGACAAAAATACGGTCGGGAAAAGATAATTTTATCCAACCTGATGGAACTTGAGAAGATCCTATGTTAAAATATAAAATTAAATTATACGTAAGGGCATAAGCACAGACATAAACACCCGTCCCTGAATAAGAATCTTCTAGCATGTGAATATATACGTGCTTAATATGTGAATATATATGATTTATAGGTGTTTTATAAATGAGCAAACAACTCTGTCTCTGGTAGCAAGTGTATGCGCATGTATTTGTAAATGCTAATATATATATATATATATATATATATATATATATATATATATATATATATAGAGAGAGAGAGAGAGAGAGAGAGAGAGAAAGAGAGAGAGAGAGAGAGATGGAGAATACTTTATCCAAAATTTTCTTGGGACCGGAAGTGTTTCGGTTCTCAGATTTTTTTCGGATTTTGGAATACACACTATTTAATTTGTATACAGCATCTATAAAATGTATACAGCATCTATAAAATGTATACAGCATCTATACAATGTTGGGGTTTCAAAACAATCATTAATTGGGTTCCAAGTTTATGTACATCTAACATACTTATTCTGTCAGTAAAGTTTGTATAAATAGTGTTTATTGAAACACGTTGTAATTTTCTATTACAGGTTGAGAATCCTTTATCCGAAATTCTTGCGACTGGAAGTGCTTCGATTTTCAGATTTTTTCGGATTTTGGAATACAGGTTATTTAATTTGTATATAGTCGAATCCGTTACATTCACTTGTGCGCTAATACCCTTGGGAAAGGTATGCATCCTCTTTTTTCCCCGTCAGCTATGGGTAAATAACAGGACAGACCGGGTTCTATAGCCTTGGATGACAACTGATCTACCGCAGAAAGAAATGGCAACCTACTTCAGGAAAAAATCTGCCTCGTCAGTCATGTATCGAAAGATACATGATTGCCTAAACGTGTATCACGTATGGCACATAACTGACTGATATAGCATTTATAAAATAGGACAGCTTTGGAATGGAACCCAAGCATAAATACGATATCTCTTTACATTTCATAACACAGCCTATGCATATAACCCTGAAGTTAGTTTTATATAAATAACATATACTCTGAATGTAATTTTCTATCAAATTTAATAAATTTTGCGTACATACAGATAAATAAATTGTGTGTCCACACGCTAGTCATGTAATATAAATGGTGAAATTAAGATTTCACGTAAAAATAATGTTTTGTACTTCATGTACGTGTACAAAAAATCGTGATCACTACTTACAAAAAATATGTAAATGTATATTACATATGGAGAGTGGTAACTTAAACTTTCGGGCGAATTTGGGTTACACCACTTCTATGATATTCATCTTTGACTACCCTAATTAGAATGGTGATAATTGTGTTGTGCAACTTCAAAATTTGGGGGCATCAATCATTCTTTGCTCTTTCACGACGGAGTCTGTCTGCATCTGAGGAAGCCACTTTGCACAAACATTTTAGTAGCGAAGAGATTACGCTGAACTGCAAGCTCTGCTATGGCTTACCTGAAGGTTTTCACAGCGTCTTACAATAGTACTAATTCTGTCCACTCTAATGAGAGCATCAGGCCTTTTAACCTCGTAGAGCAGCAGTTAGCCTACTCCTGCGAGCTTCTTTTTTCTCTGTAAGATTACCATTAACTCTTCTGATCAATCTTTTATTGTTCCTCCATCAAGTACAATCAGTAACCTCCTGTAAATGCTTGCAGCACATTCCTCTTCCAAATAACAGAAATTCTTCTGTCCAAAGGAGTAACCATTTTGAATGGGGATTCTGGTTAGGGAAAAAAGTTACCTACATTTTTTCTTAGAGTTTATGTTTTATAGCAAGAAACAAATGTAGAAATTCTGACTAATATTTTTTAAATTAAAACAGGCATTACTTTTTGACCGACCCTTGTATATTAACTTTTCTTTTCTGGGCGTATGCATGGATTTGTCTGTCCCCTGCTATTCTGTTTTTTCACAACTCCCACTTAGTTACAGTTCTAAGATTATCATTCTAAAAATAAGAATATTTTTACCCTTAAATACCACGTGTTTTCAATACAAATTTCCCTCCTCGTGACAGCTAGTACTCTCTCTCTCTCACCCTCTTCCTGCTCCCCTTTCTCTCTCACTTCCATCCTCCATCTTTATATATATATATATATATATATATATATATATATATATATATAAATATATATATATATATATATATATATAAAGTAAGAAAAATAATACATAAGATATATATTATTTTTCTTCAGCTTTCTTTTTAATCTGTTGGGAGCATCGACATTTTCCTTCCTAACTAAAATACCCAGTGCGGTATCATCCCCCGCCGTACAGGCTTTCCTTTTCAGACACGACGCAGTCAACTCTGAAAAAAATCTGATAAGTAGTTTCTAAAAGTGACGTAGACAAACTTGTTGAATAATTTCCTTGAGAAAGAAGTTTAGGATTTGTAAAAAATTCTTGACTGTTTACAAAGCCAAAAGTACTTTTGCTTCCAGACCCCACTTTTCGTGTATTTCAAAGATAATTCCGCATACATTATTTATGTTTCTTGCATGAATAAATATCATATTTCCTGGCATCGAAAAAGCTCTGGCTTCTTCAAAATTTTTTTTAAAAAAAACACAACAAATAAGCAGAAAATTAACCAGGATAGACTTATAAAATATGTCGCTTTCAGCCTCTTGGACGCAGGTTAAAATTTGTAACACATTTCGGAAAGAATGTCTTCGATGCCGAAGAACGACGGTAATTATTTATTGATAGGTCATTTACTGTTTCAAACTATTTTATATTTCGAGTAGCGTTAAACGATTATGTTCAATCTTTCTTTATTTCCAGTTATGGGAATTCTAACGAATTATATAACTCACATTAAAATTACAATCTCCAGATCTAAATGCAACGTCAATCGCCATCTTCTGTCTTCCTGAACCCTGTTCGTTTTTGGTCCTTTCCTCAATCCTCCACATTCTCAGTCTTCTCATTCTCCGTCGCTTTCACTCCTTGTAACCGCCTGTGTTCTCGTGGCAGTATTGCTTTGCTTGGGCTGAAACGATTTTTAAAAAAGTGACTAATGCCCTCATATTTGTTATTATCACAGCATTTCGAAGGTTGTGCTGTCCGACCTTCTTCAGGTATCTATTTCGAACTGAACCTGAAGGCTACGTGGATAGACAGATAGCTGAAGAGGGTACAATGGCTGAAACGTTGTGAAAATAACCTCAAAGACGAAGACAGTATACCAAATGTAAATAATGATAACTCCCCCAGTATCTGTCTATATCTCTGAGATGAGGTATTATGTACACTATTTATATGGCCACAGTGGATAAGGACACATAGCACAATGGATAAAGAAGTTGGTTAGATCCAGTGACAGGACCCAAGGAGTTGTGAGTTCAATACTTGGGTAAGGCAGTGGAGAACTTGGAGAAGTGAATTAACAGGAGATAACTGATAACTGTACAACAGCCGAAATGTTGTGATAAATATGCCAACAAAGATTCGGACAATAGTGCGAATAATGTAAATAATCATAACTCCCCATCCCAGAATGTTTAACAGAAAAGCAACCCTAGATTTAATAGGTATGTATCAAATGGGTACATGTAAAAAAAAATTCAGATAGAGTATATCTGTAAAAGGACAATATGAATAAAGACAAACGGAAAACTTAACTTAGCCAATGCGTTTCGTCCTCTGGGGGACTTTATTATTTACCTTGATAAAGTCCCTCAGAGGACGAAATGCGTCGGCTAAGATACATTTTCTTTTTGTCTTTATTCATTGAAAAGGTATGTATAGAAAATGCGAGTGTCGAGTGATGCAATAGGTATTAAGCAGGTGTAATTTGTGGGTGCTGTGCACAGTAAAAATAAGAAGTTTGCTATTAGCAAAACTTAAGCAGATAATGCCGCCGTCATGCTGGCTATATAAGGCGTGAGACAGTAATGAACTCTCCTATTGGTTCTGTAACCATTTAGGCATAGGAAGGAAAGCACACACAACTAAAGGGAAACTGCTGTTACAGGACGTTTCTAAACTGGAAATTAGACCGACGGACTGTTAAATAGACTCCTATAAATTCACACAAAAGTTTGCACGTCTTTTTATTTCTTCTTATCCCATTGTTTTATTATATGCATATAAAACTTGTAATGTTATTGTAATACCAGTCTTCCTATATGGCAGTGAATGCTGGACAATCTCATCACGGATAAAGAAGTAATGTGGTTCTACAGAAGGCTGCTAAGAATACTCTGAAGCAATGATGAAGTTTTACAGGAAATGGAAACAAAAAGGAATTAGGAAGAGACAGTTGACATTTCTAGGACACATAATGAGGAATGAAGACATGGAAAATTTTATACCCACAGGGGACCCATTAAAAGCAAGAGGGATAAAGGTAAACAACGCATAACCTATCTAGCGAGTTTAACTAAATGCATGGCAGAAATTGGTTTAGTGGAGATAACAAAAAGACAAAAATTTTTAAGAGCTGCAAAGGAGAGGAAATATGATCGCCAATGTCCTGAACTGACACGACACATAGAAGATAAAGGCTATCGTATTCTTTCTCTTTCACTAACAACCGATTCAGCCGGACTCACTTCGTTTTGCGAAAACTGCCTTGAATCTTCATGATACATGGCGTTGCCATCTGTCAATGTTAACAGTTATTACTGCTTTAATGACATATAGTACTTTTGTGCATGTGGTTTTCTCAACTGCTCATTCAGTCTTCTTCAGTCATCTTGACTTACATGAGGGTTGAGATTTTCTCCAAACTATGTCATTCATTGAGATTCAAGAAATAGGTATTGTTTATAGACAGATAAGCCTCTTGATACTCGAATTTACATCCCTTAACTTCAAAAGCTTTTTTTTGTGAAGCTGCTTTACTGATTAGTCTACGAAGGCTAATCAGTAGTAGTAATTCAAATCTCCCTATAAAGCTTTATTCCGTATTTCTTTGAATAAATGATATACCCTCATTTTTTTGTTTTTTATTTTTTTTTGTTTACAACTGCACTCAGCGCTAAAATACAACTTTAAGGGTGCAGGGGCCAGATATCTCACTTTTGTGAGGAAAAATTTACTGATGTCTTAAGAGGTCTTTGAGAAGCAGGTGACAGCTCGTTTGTGAGAAAAGTCAGAAGACCACGCAAGTCCGACATAGATACCACAAGGCTGTACTGCGTCCCTCTTGGAAATGTTATAAGTAAAACCGTCTTTTTAATTGTTCCCTTCACAGCCTTCTTATGTGTATAAATACTTCCATGGTAATTATGCGTATGAACTCTTAGCTATGGTACCTAAACTTTATGAATTAAAACGCAGTCCTAGATTAGAACATGGTCTCATTAATTTACAATTGAATTGGCTAGATGTAACCGAAAGTTTTATGCTGACAGTTTCTTTTCTCGCACTTCTCGCTTGTGGAACACTCTTCCGGCTCCATACTTTCCGGCCAACTTTGATCTTCAAAAATTTAAATGCAATGTCTTCCTGGTTATTCTTCTATTGTTCTCTCTTTTTAATAATATTTCTGTTTTCCAGTTTTCACACTCAGTAACCTCTTGTGTCTTAGCGGCTTTACTGGTTTTCTTGGGGTAAATTAGCTTTAAACAATGTGCTTCAATCTCTCTTTGTGTGACTTATTTATAAGTTAATATGAATGTATGGTCATGCTTTGCATATAAAACGTTTTCATGTTTATCTCATTTTGGGGATTTATCTCTCTAGTATTTCGTTCCATCATGTTATGATGTTAAGTATAGCTCGGATATACTAATGCCTGTTGTGAACCTTGGAGAGGAGAGAAGACCATATATTTCATTTCTCTTTCCAGGCATCTGATTTCATTCATTGTTACTGTTGCATTTCTACACAGATTTTCGTTAGATTTTGTGATGTTTAAAAATATTTATTAAGAGATGTTTTGTAAGTTTAGCTCAGTCCGAGACAGTGCCACAAATATGTCTCATCCAGTGAGTACAGTAATTACTAAACAGTAAAAATTGTTTTTAAGACTAATACTCTAACAATTACTCTAATCGGAATTGCTGTTCTATTGTTTTTTGTAATGATTTTTTAAGTTTAAGCCGCGAAGTACATATGCAGGTATGTAGTATAGATAGCGGTTAACATAAAAAGTTAAGACTGTAGTAATCAGTGAAGCATACTCCCCTCTCGAGAGTCTGTTCCACAAAGTAACAGTTCTGGAGGAGAAGCTGTCCGAGTGGAACTTCTTCCTTATAAATGGAATACAAAGGGAATTCGGATGAATCGACTCTGCGTACATGACATAGCGGGTTTTAACTGTGAAGGCCTAAACTGGTGAATGTAGCTTGTCAGGACATTTGCCATAAAAATAGCGATAGTGTGGCGAGAGTCTAGCAGTGTTTCTTGGGTGCGAAATGGGTTGGAGGGTGGTTGTGTGTAATGGCCTTCTCCAGCTTTCTGAACGCCTGCGAATCTTGGAAATTAACTGCAGAATTACAGCAATGGGTGCAAGTATTAGAAATAAAATATTGCAGAATCATCACAGGCATGTCCTACGTGGAATGCATCATAAATGATACAAGACACTATAGGACAAGAATATCGTTAATAAATCGTAAGTGGTCATATCGTTCTCATAGGAGAGAGCCTCCCGCTGTGTATAGATTGTGTGAATGCGATGAGAAAACACATCCTTACCTTATTCCTTTTTCTATTTTTGAGTATTCACTGAATTCGTTCTCTGTCCGCCTCCAGACACTTTGTTCCCAATAAAGTTTACGAATTACTCGAATATCTTGCCAGTCTAAAACGTAAACATAATCCGGTTTGCATGAGAATCAAAAGGTAGACATGGGTCCGGTTTGCTTGATAGACAAAAAGGTAGACAGGCTCAGTTTGCATGAGAATAAAAAAGGTAAACAGATGTTCAGTTTGCATGAGCATCAACAAGGTAGACACGTGTCCGGTTTGCATGACAATCAAAAAGTAGACACAGGTCCAGTTTGCATGAGAAACAAAAAGGTAGATACAGGTTTGATCTACATGAGAATCAAAAAGGTTGACACGGATCTGGTTTGAATGAGAAGTAAAACAGTTAGAGACAGGTCTGTTTAGCATGAAATTTAAAAGGGCAGACACGGGCTCGGTTTATTTGAGAGTCAGAAGGTAAACACAAGTCCAGTTTGCATGCGAGTCAAATAGGTAGACATAGATCCGGTTTGCATAAATGTCAAAAACGAAGACACAGATATGGTTTTAGTGTCATAATGGTAGACCAAGCGTCAGAAAGTAAAGCAAACAAGTGACTTCTTTTAAGGGTGTTCCCTCTGTGCAAGAGGATACAGTCGATATATTCTTGACCCCAAATGTCGATTCTAAGTTATCTACAAGAATAAAATACTTATAATTAAGAATGGTTGTACTAGAACAGGTATTAAAGTGAGAGATCATGCTAGTTCAGTAGGGTCAAGGTCACACAAACGTTTCTCAATATATCCAACATGGTGGGATACGTTCCTGGTAGATGACGGGATAGCGACTTTGAAAAAAAAGCAACAGAGGTTATTCATTTTCCTTTTTTTTCATTTCCTTTTTCAACAAGGGAACAATTTACATTGTTTCAGAAGTTTATTTTCTTTTTCAAAATGGAGTCTTACCATATGGAATTGAAAGCGATACATCTTCTGACATTTTGAAATTTAAGTTTTAAATTCTACTTCTACTGTTAATGGCATGCTTGATACACTCGTAGGCGATCATGTATCTTTCGATACATGACTGACGACGTAAATTTTTTCCCCGCAGTAGGTTGCCATTTCTTTCTGCGGTAGACCAGTTGCCATCCGGTCTGTCCTGCTATTTACCCATAGCTGGGGGGAGAAAAAGAAGATTCATACCTTTTTAAAGGGTATTAGCACGTAAGTGAATGTAATGGATTCGACTGGAATTCGAACTCAGCTCTCCGATTCCTCAAGCCGAGCCGCTATCCATTACTCCACTATACCTCACAGTTGCAACCCATCTTAACATGTTTGAAACTATTTACACAATTTATATTCGGACTATTGTCCTCATCTTTGTTGAGCCGTTTTGGCCGCTGAGCCCTCCGGCCTTCCTTCACAACGGTCGAAAAGTTATGATAAGACGAGAAGAATAGTCCTAATATAAATAGTGTAAATAATGATAACTCCACATTCCAGAAATTCAAACAAAAAAGTTTGAAATTACTTCTTCCTCGTATCTGTGCTTATTTTCAAAGTTTGTATTCCATTTTGGGAAATTCTGGAGCTTTGATCCAATTTCTGAAACAAGGAATTCGATTATTTTTTTTTTACTTCTGACGTGTTTCTCTTCACCTCACTTCCGAACAGCAAGATGAAAATTAAATGTATGTAAAATGAGTTATTAAGTTTTACTTAATACAAACCTATGTTCATCAGTAAGTTAGTAGCCTGACATGTAGCTACTATTTTTATCGGAAATTTATACTGCATAATGTTCAGAGTGTGTGTGTTTATAATAGATAAATATTGAGTTTTTTTGTAGATGTCTGGCAAAGGAAAAGAGAGAAAAATATGGGCATTCATAACTTTCTCCTGTGAATATCAAATTTTCCAAGCCCTCTTTCATCATTATGGGTCCTAGAAATGTCAACTGGTATGAAGTATAAGTATTCTTTTTATTTCCATTTCCTCTAAAACTTCGTCCTTGCTCACATGTTTGGTCCGTGATATTTTCAGCATCTTTCTGCAGAACCACATTTTTTTGGCTTCAAGTCTCTTCTTCATCTGTGAGGAGATTGTCCAGCATTCACTGCTATATCGAAGGACTGATATTCCGTGACAGTTCATTCAGTTATATGTCATGCGTGATACATGCTTAGGTGATCATGTATCGTTCGATACATGACTGACAAGGCTGATTTTTTTTTCCCGCAGTAGGTTGCCATTTCTTTATGCAGTAGACCAGTTGCCATCCAAGGCTATAGAACCCGATCTTTTCTGCTATTTACCCATAGCTGTTGGGAGGAGAAGAGGATTCATACCTTTCCGAAGAGTATTAGCACGTAATTGAATGTAGTGGATTTGACTGGAATTCGAACTCGGCTCTCCGATTCCTAAATCCGAGCCGCTATCCATTACTCCACCGTGTACTGTTTTGTTTTGTTTTGTTTTGTTTTGTTTTGTTTTGTTTTGTTTTGTTTTGTTTTGTTTTGTTTTGTTTTGTTTTGTTTTGTTTTGTTTTGTTTTGTTTTGTTTTGTTTTGTTTTGTTTTGTTTTGTTTTGTTTTGTTTTGTAACGAAATTTTCATGTTTTTTTTTTTTATACTTTGCTTAGCTTTTGAAAGGCATCATTTGCTATCCCAAATGCACCTTCGCATTTTAGTGTCGCCCTTTCCGTCCTCTGTTAATACACTTCCGAAATATTTAAATCGTTGTACAGGGTGCGGCAGAAATACCTCGCATATATACCTCCCGGAAATACCTCGCATATATACCTCCCGGAAATACCTCGCATATATACCTCCCGGAAATACCTCGCATATATACCTCCCGGAAATACCTCGCATATATACCTCCCGGAAATACCTCTTACTGTCGGAGCATTATGTGGGAAGTATTTTTTGCCACACCCTGCACTTGTTCCGTTTTGGTATCTCCAATTTGTAATTTGCATGTTATTTTCCGTTAGGCTGCCTTGCACCTCATATGATATAAAATAATAATATATAATCACATATCTATCTATATCAGTGTTTCTCAACCTTTTTAAGCAACGGCACACCTAGGAGCAAATGAAAATATCACGGCACACTTAGCAAATTTTATAAAGGGTATACATTTAAATGAAATAAAAGTATATATTTTTTTTTAAAAATACGCACAAATATGAGCTTATTTTGTTACAATATTTCTATTCCAATATTTGTGCTGTTTATTTAGTGTGAACCCTGTGCATGGTGTTTTCGTGATTTCTTCAATATTTCGCGGGACAGACTATTGTGCCGCGGCAAGGTGGCTGAGAATCACTGATCTATATAATGAACAATGTGATTTTTCTATAATGTTTTTTTTTCTGTTTTATATTTTGCTTTCAGCTGCCTGAAATCCAGATTCATTTACACAAGGATTCATATGCCTTTTGACAGGTCTTCTGTTTAATCCCGCTGTGTATGTGGTTCCTCATCCTCGTCAGAAAAGCCTGATGGGTGGAGGGATCATTTTAGTCGCCGATAAACCAACCATGCGGGAGGTAGTACTCGGTTACAAGCTGTAGCACATGTGACCTAACCGTTATCAATCATGATATTTTAAATCTCAAGATCACGTCAACCTTTGCCCTAGAATATTTAAAAGAGCTAAGAATATTGAAAGATACTATATGGCGATTTTCTACTATGTGGCACAAGGCCGAAAGTATGCGGGCACCCGGTGAGGATCGAACTCACTATTTAGTCGTAACTGAAGTAGCGAGACAAGCTCGCTAAACATTACACCACGTCGAAGTGCCCTTGAAAGATACTATATGTAGATAATTTGATAGTTGATTAATAATGAAAACGCTTTTGAAATACTTCAATAAAATTCCGTTGTCTGCGCCACTCGAAGCTAACAAGCATCGTTTTACCATAACCCTTAAACCTGTTATTTAGTTTCTTTTCTTAAAAATAATCTCAGAAAAATATCATTATTTCCGTCAGTGAGACAGAGTGAAAGGTGTTCACGCTTTTCCCAAGTGCGTTAGTGCAAAGTGAATACAGGTAACCAAAGCCAGAATTCGAAATTTGATTGTCATTACTGCTTTTCGTTTATTTTTTCAAACCCTTGTATAGTGAGATTTTATAGAGAGTTTTTTTTTTCCTTTTGTGCTTGTTAACTGTACAATTTATTTAATCCACTTCTGGCTTGCTAACTCCATCTCCGTCGGCTGTACTTTTCAGAAGCTGCCGGAAGGAAGTCAAAGTTGACATTTAAATACCTCAGAGATTTTTCCTGCCTCGTTTGAATTCAGAGTTGTTTTTCCTCCTGGACTTGCTGCTAACCAAGGCTGGAAAGCCTAGTCTATTCTATGAAGAAGAGAAGATATGGATACGTGTCTTTCCTAAAGTCATTAATATGAAGTGAACGCAATCTGAACAGGGATTTGAACACGAATCGCCTGTTCTATTTGCCGTCTTGATTAACCGTTAGACCAACGCACCACCTCCGTGCTTGTATCGCCAAGTAACAGTCGAAAGATAACTCAGAGAATTGAAACTATCTCTTCTCATATGTGGTTATTTTCAAAGTTTAAATTCCATCTTGGAAGATTCTAGACTTTTCAACCAATTTCTGAAAGTAGGAATTCGGCTATTTTTATTTTGATATATTTTCTTTCCCTTCGCCTTTCCACACCAGAAGCAAAACTGAAAATTAAGTTTCACTTGAAGTTGCAACCGAATACCTGATTTAACAGCAGTAGGATGTCTGCTATTTATAGCTTTTCTGATTTAACGTACTTCTTGTGAACATTTTGGGTGCTTACCTAAGGAGGAAATTTACTTTTCTTTTCTTTCTCTTTTTTTAAAAAGAAAAAACAAAGAAATAAAGTATTTTCTCTTTCTTTTTATTTTCGTTCGAAGTTCCCTGGTTTTAGTTTTCTCAATTTCCCGGATTTATAAACATGAGTGTGGGCGAAAACTCCAGTTTCATTACGTTTCTTTGTGCTTCACCTTTATATGTGAAGTGTTTAATAAGATGGGCTTAGTGTGACACATGGCAACAGATGTCGTGCACCCAGTAAGAATCGGATACACTAGCATTGGTTAGTGACACTTCTTCTATGTGCCATGTCTCTTCAAGCCATGGGAGAACATAGCTCTCCACAGCTTCCTATCCTTTGTAGCTCTTAGTAAAGTTTATCTTTTCGTTATCCCTGTTCTGCCATCGACTTTAAGTACGTTACTCGCCGTTTCCCTCTGTCCATTTGCTTTCAATATATCCTGTGAGTTCCAGATTCTCCAAGCCCTCTTTCCGCGATATGTCCTGAAATTTTCAACTGTCTGTTTCTGATTCTAAATATATGTCTTTCTGTTTCCATTTACCTCAAAACTTCCTCGTTACTCACATGTTTAATCCATGGGATTCTCAGCATCCGTCTGTAGAACCACATTTCTGTTGCCTCAAGGGTCTTCTTATATTGCCCAGCATTCATATAGAAGGACCGATATACATAACGCTTTTCTTTGTTTCTAACGATATTTTACAGCTTCTTATTGCCTCAATTCCCTTCTTTAACTCCGAGGAGATTGTCTAATATTCATTGCCATAGAGGAGAACTGATATTATATAACAGTTTAGTATAATTTTTGTTTCTAACGAAATTTTTGTTTCATAATACTTTGCTTAGATTTTGGAAGGCACCTTTCGCTATTCCAATACAGCTTCGGATTTCGAGGTCACATTTTCCCGTCTCTGTTTGAACACTTTCCATATACGAGGTCTGTCTGAAAATTAACGGGACTGGTGTCACAAACAATTTATTTCAATTCCAAACGACGAACTACATGGTTCCGACTTGAAAGTAATCCGCCTCGAGTCTTATGCACATTTCTATCCTTCTCTGCCACACTTCTATGCACTGCTGGAAGGATTCTTCATGGATGTCACTTAGCTCCGTCCTTACGGCCCTTTTGACGGCCTCCACGCCTTCAAAACGAGTCACCTTGAGGATCTCCTTGACCTTGGTTAAAAGAAAGAAGACACAGGGAGCAAGATCAGGTAAAAATTACAATGACAAACTTATCGTAACTGGGATAAAATGATAGCGATTTTTTTAAAAAAATACACATGCACCAGCTCTGTTATAATTATTTCATTATTTTTTAAAATTTATCCGTTGTTGTTATGGAATCTTTTGCAAAACAAGCGTCCCAATATAAGGGAGCTCACCGAAAATTGGTAGAAAGGCAAAATGGTATTAAATGTTTATTATATGCACTTCAACACGTTTCTGCTACACTCGTAATAAATTTTGTTGAGTGTTGGTTGGTTGCTTTTGATATAGAGGGCCTCAAGAATTTGAAGTTTTTGTTTATTATTATCGTGGTGTATTATATTGGTGTGGTCAACAGATATTTTCCTGTATTGTGAAGGTGGACAGGAATGTGCAAGAGAGAGAGAGAAAGAAAAAAGAGATACTACTAAGACCGTCACTCTACGACCGTTAATAAACAGTCCGGATCAAAAATAATATAAAAAAGATCGAGGCGAAACTCGAATGCACTGTAACTGAAGTTAAGATAAAAGAAATATGTGTCATAGATGAATAACGTTTAACAAAGCTTCTAATACTAACGGAATTCTAGATAATATTACCAGTTGTTTGATAATAGCCGAAGTCTGACGTGCTGAATAGTTGCGATGAAAATCAACCGAAATTAAGATGAAAGCAATACCAGTCAAAAATGAATAATGTCTGCTAATGCTTTATCTAATAAAAAGATTCAATATGATATTTCTGCTTGTTAACTGACAGCCGAAGACTGTATGTCTGAATAGTTGCGAAAGCAATTAAAAAGATGAAAGAAATACAAATCAAAAATGAATAATCTTTGACATTGCTGCATCTAAAGAAAATTAAATTCGAGATCATACTACTACTACTATTACTACTACTACTACTCGTGTAGGTGAAAAAAAAAAGCTAATTCTTTTTTTCCGATCAGCACTATGCCATAGACACATTCCAAAAGCTGGGCAGAGTATTGCGAGACAGGAGGATTTCTTTGGTAACAAAGAAAAGAATACTGAGCTGTTACGTGACATCTGTCCTTCTTTACGGTAGCGAATGTTGGACGATTTCCTCAAAGATGAAGAAGAGACTTTTTTAACATTCTATGGCGCATTAAGCGCCATAGAATGTTAAAAAAAATTTTTAAATGCATATACCTTGGAATATATTGACGAATAAAAAGATGTATTGTTTTATGAAAAGGAATATAGAAGTGTGAAGAACAGAAATACAGATATTGGAATAAAGAAATAAACATTATTTTGTGAACAGGAACATAGCGAAACAGTTTTACGAAGAGGAATATAGATATTAGATATGTTTATCTATAGATACAATTATGATAAACCTGACCAATTAAAATTTATAGGCTCAAGTATAAACCAGATCAATGTTTATTTGTAGATTCAAGTATAAATCAAACCAATGTTTATTTATAAACTCGAGTATAAATCAAAGCAGTGCTTGTTTATAGGCTCGAGTATAAATCCATCAAATGCTTGTTTCTAGACCCAAATAGAAAGCAAAGCAATGTTTATTTATAAAGTTTAAGTTCGAACAATGTTTAACTATAGTCTCAAGAATAAATCCGTTCAATGTTTACATATAGACTCAAGTGTCAAGTATAATAAAAACAGATTTCGGGTTTAAATATTTCAATTGGGGTTAATATATCTTAAAATTCAAAAACCCGGTTAAAACCTCGAGTCAAAAAGTTTCAATCGTTAAAATTCCATCGAATTCAGTAACCTGGGAATTTCGAACCGAGTCCTTGATTCAATCCTATGAAGTTGAGCACATTATTTAATATTTGTTTAATATTTATTTAATACCTGTTCATATTCTTCTTCCTATGTTTGTTTATTCGTTGGATTGCCTATAACTTTGAAAAGTCACTAACATCGCTATTTTATCTTTGTCCTGAATATTGCCAACGTAACTTTTGACTGATTCATTCTAAAGTTTTCCTCGGGTGTACTATCTATATGGAAAGAGATGGCTTCTTTTTTTCCTGTAGCACAAACATGAAAAGAGCGGCATATTGAAAATATTGGACCAAATTGCACGCGTAATCGAAAAATACAATAACCGATTTTATAAATGTTCCTGCTTAGATGAATTTTAAAAGTTTTCATTTGCTACTGTTTATCTTTGTTCTCAATCCAATTTGCAATGACTTTTATTTTAGTTTCTTCCCATTAATTTTTATTAACACGGGCTTTGTTGCCAGACTCTCTCTCTCTCTCTCTCTCTCTCTCTCTCTCTCTCTCTCTCTCTCTCTCTCTGAGCTTAATGTGTATTCATATGTATAACATGTGTAACATTTTTCACACAGTGCACAGATACTATATTCTGATCTTAGACAGAGCGCACAGATACTCTGGTCTTATGAGGAAATTCCGATCCATACGTAACTAATCCTGTCAGTTTTACGCTCACTATACTAATAGGCGTGCGTAGGGTGTGTAGGAAGATGAGGTTTTTAGACAAACGAATGGTTATCCCAACTGTAGCACATAGATTTAGTTATCCTTCTTTTTATTTAACTTGATGAGACAATCTTGTGATAATTTCTTTTTTTGTTCGAGTGTATGCTTCTCTGTTGTTATAGTTACATTGTTAGACATTGTATGAAATTATAAGAAGGATATCAGTACTGGGGTAAAAAAAATATCTATTCTTACTTCCATAAAATACTGTGAAATGGTAAATGACAGAGTTCCAGACGAGCAAAATCCCCTACATTCCGCAAGTTTAGACCTTCACAGCTAGGAATCGCCATACCACGTACACGGAGGCGATCCATATATCCTTTGGATTATATTAGTAAGAAAAATGTTTCATTCGGACAGCATCTTTCCAAGAACTGTCATGAAAGAAACTCCTGAAAGGATGCTCCCCCAATCACTACAATCTTAACCTTTTCAAGTCGAGAGTCAATCATTTTCTGTCCTACATATTCTCATATCCTGGCTTCCTTTCCTTTACACTCTTACAGAAACCACCAACTCTCTACCTTAAGTGGTTCTTTGAGCTTTATATTGGGTGAACAATATTATAAAAAGATTTATTGGTTCATTTGTCTGTTTAACGGCACATCAACTTCATATGGGTCATTTAATACCGAAATTTAATTTTCTTGGGAGCTTTGAAATGATATAAATATGATATATGTTATTCTGATTTCACAATTCAATACGTGGTAGATGATAGCCTTTGTGCATATATATTTTTATGTGGACAACATTACTAGAGGCGGTGATATATGTGATTTATATTGCAGTTTTGTCGAAGTTATTTTGGAATACAGTTTGATTTAAGAAATTGTAGGACATTATATGGATTAGTATCGTGAAAGAGTTATTTCATGTTGGTTGTTTAGTTGGGTGATTTTCTTTGCGACATATCAACTTCTATGGTATATTTAATGCCGAAATCTAAATATTTTTATAATTTTATGGCTTCAACTAAATATATTTTGAACACAATGGTATGCTTCCAACTACAGATAAACTGTATTGCTGATATTTTTACTATAAAAATGTATATGTTTTGTTTGAGGGGTTCACTATTTGCCGATATCTGGGACCCTAACAGGTACTACCACCCCAGATCAGGGTTTACCTGGGAACAACAACAAGTAAAATGTTATATGAATCTCCTCAAAACCTCCACTCACTTGATCAGAGGACTTGCTGTCGGATGTAGTTTATCGTCATATCCAGGACGAAGTTTAAAAAGAGGAAGAGATGATTAATAAAATATTAACCATTGACTTATCAAGAATTTGGTACAAAGTTTTTCATGTTCGTTTTCTGAAAGTCATTACCAATGAAATAAGAGAAAATGGACGGTGGAATAATATAAAGAGAGTCAAGTATAGCAATGTGGAACTTTGAACCAATCACAGACATACGAATATAAATTCTTTATGAAAAAGCCTTTTTAGAAATATCTGTTTTTCGTTTAGACTTTGAAGCAAGTCCCTTTCACGTGATTATTCAACTGCATAAATACTTTTACTCAAATGTAAGTACAGTGCGTTCTGCTTGATTTGCAAAGTTATTTTTTACCTAAAAATATCCAAGTTAAGCAATATATTCTGAAGAATAGGAGCTAAAGTGTTGTTGATACTATTTTATTATTTTGTCAATCATTTAAGTTGTCGAAATATACAAAACGTGCTTCTTTTTAATGATTTATGAACTTAAGCCCTAATTTAGTGTTCACTTTCATTATGCAAATGGAAAATCAAACAAGAAAAACACATTTTATACTAAATTTTATGAATTGAATTGTGACGCATATGACAGTACATCGTGTGTTCTAAGTCCTCCATTACATAATACATATGTATAGCATGTTAAACAAAACAAAACAAGTCTGTTAATGCGGCTGCGAACAAACATGACATCCTCCATTCTTCAAATCCGTTATGAGGCGTCTGTCCACTGCTGACGTCAATGTTTCAATTTCAGAAGGTTTGATTGATCGGCAAGCACTTACAATTGTTTTCCACGGGACTTCTATGCTGGTGAATAGCTTGTTTTCTGCATAAATCCTCCTCTTGACTATAGACCACAAATTTTCTATTGGATTTAAATCAGGGCTGTTTGGAGGCCATACCATTACATTTTGCCCTTTGAACCCATGGTCTGATAGCCAATTGGTGGTGCTTCTTGATCTATGCGCTGGAGCATTATCCTGCTGAAATATCAACGATCTTCTTTTCTGAATTGGTTGTTCATCAAGCCAGGGTAGGAAGGCATCTTCCAAAAGCCTACAATATGCATTTGAATTTAGCTTAAGCCCTTTGGGTACTTTGTGTGGGCCTATTAGTTCATTTCCGCGGATTCCCAGCCTAAAACATCACTCCTCCGCCACCCTGTTGTCGACGAATGCGTACTCCTGCCGGTCGACCATTTAACACCCATCCAGATGACCACCCATAAGGCCCATCAAGGGTAGCACGGCACGCATCGGTAAAAATCACATTGCTAAAATTGGTCTTCATGTAACTGTGAGCCCATTCAACTCTTTTCATCTTGTTTGCTTTGCTCAAAGGGGACCTCTTGATGGGACTCTTCACTTTGGCAAGGATCTTGAGGACCTCACAACGGGTAATTTTACCAACTTTGGGCACTCCAGCGCTTTCAAATATTTTTTTTACTAGTTTCATGCGGTTTCTTCGAGACTTCATATTTAATTTTACGAAGATCTCTGGCAGTTAACTTTCGCAAATGCGATCGTTTAGGTGTCTTTCAGCATGATTTGCCGCCTAAGACGAATGCTTTGATTGTACGGTGGTCTCTATGTAAATTTTTGAAATTTCTAGCGTTGACAGACCACTTCCAAGCATGCGAGTAATTTCAGCATGATCGTTTTCAGTAAGACCCTTTTTCTTACCCATATTAAGGATTTATATGGTGATTGCTTAATCAGAACGAACACTTGAAACTGTGCCTTTTTACATACTTTGAGAAAAAGAACTATGTTACTATACAACTTTTTTTTCATTGACCATATTCTCTTGTCTGAAAGTATAATTTAATCTGCAAGAAGCACCAAGTCTGAAAAAAACAGAATTTATTGACACGTTAGATGAAAACATTACTTTGCATAATCAAGCAGAACGCACTGTAGTTTATTCAATATATATGGGCGATTATTCAAAACATGGATACCACTATTCAAAACGTAAGTACTTTTGGTGCAAACATCCCTATTCAAAAATCTATTTTGAAAATATATTCGAAACGTAAGTACTTTTATTCCAAACATTAATATACAAAATATACTTTCTAAACATATTCCACATACATGTGCGGACGGACATGTAGTCAGATCAATTACGACTCAGTAGTGAATTCGATCCTCACTGGGTGACCCCATATTTTTGGCCTTGTACCACATTAAAGCCACGCTTTGAAAGTCATTGGGCACTTTGACGTGGTGGAATGATTAGCAAGTTTGTTTCGCTAGAAGAATTACGACTAAGTCGTGAGTTCGATCCTCAGTGGGATGCCCATACTTTCGGCATTGGGCCACATTTAAGCCAACCTTATAAGATCACCATATATGTACCTGTATTCTAAACGTAAGTACTTTTATTCCAAATATCAATATTCAAAATTTACTTTCCAAAAAGATTCAACATATATGTACCTCTATTTGAAACGTAAGTACTTTTATGATACATTGATTTATTTGAAATAATCTAAATCTGGTTATTATATTTGCATCATTTCGGATAGTTTACAATTCGGTCTTCTTCACGTACCTTTTGTATTCGTGCACAGTGTCGTAGGACAAAATGACGAACGAAAAAAGAAGAGTCGAACTGACTAAATGACAAAAGACCAGAAATGTATTTACAATAGAATACCTTTTACTTGGCATGCAAGTATCCTGCTAGTAAATAATTTTTTTAAAATTATAAACTAATATAAAAACCTCTGATGAAAAAAAAACTTAAATTGCTAACATTTTTTAACAAGAATCTGCTTTCAAACTAGAGTAAAGAGTTTAAAATTCTATTTATGAGAAATTATAATTGGGGTAAAAATAAAAAAATAATTATTTTATTTATAAGGGAATTACAACTGGAGCAAAATATAATTACAGATTGCGAGCGAAGGCTTCAGGATATTCTTATTTAGTACTGATATCGTATCTATCAAAATGTCTTTTAGTCTTTGGTTTTCAATTGTATATTTCTTTAATCTTCAGTTCGACTCTTTTGCCGCTCGGTTCTTTGTCCATTCGACACTGAGACCATTCAACACTGTTCGACATTTTGTCCATTCCCCATTTTGTCTTTCGACGCTCTGATCCACTACCGATGTATTCAGCAAACTTCCCCGGAATTCGAAAAAAAAAACACGCCTTTTTTTGATCCACAGTAAATCAAA
Source organism: Acanthosepion esculentum (assembly GCA_964036315.1). NCBI lineage: Eukaryota > Metazoa > Mollusca > Cephalopoda > Sepiida > Sepiidae > Acanthosepion > Acanthosepion esculentum. The sequence goes on from OZ038488.1 coordinate 64,022,586, forward strand.
TGAACCTATGCATAATAATCTCCCCATCTCAAAAGTTCTGATAGAAATTAGTACTTTTATTCAACGCCTTTCATATATATATTTAAGGGATATATTTAATGGCAATGGTAAAGTTAGCAGTTTTCATGTACGAAACATTTGGCATTTTTTTATTGAACGACTAAAATTTATAAAATCTTTTTCTGTTTTTTTTTTTTTTCAGGAAATTAAATTTTATTAAATTTAGAGACGCCATTTGCATTTTTTAATCGGTAATGCGTGGCATTAAGAAATACCTACGAAGTTCAATTATATCAACTGCTGGTGAATTGTGCTGTCAGGTCCTCCGAAATAAGTTTGATCTTAATATCACAAGGAAGAAAAGCTGAGTTATGATGACCTATTGTATTATCCAAGAGGCTCCTTACCGGGAAGTAGAACTCATATATACGATCCACTGTTAAAGACCCTGCAAGAATAGTTGACTCCCTGTACCGCTCCTGAAAATACCTGTTCTCCTGCCATGCACTATCTCTAAAAGAGCAAGATCAGACCGAAAAGAGTGTCGTTGCGACAGCTTGGCCAAAGCCGCATAATTCTGACTTTCCAGATTTCAACCTAGTTCAAAAGCGTTTACGTAGCCTTGTAGGTGATGAATTGTTTTCCACCCTTCCCAGAGACGAAATGTTTATGGCCTCTCGCGATTCCATCGCGATTTTCGGGCAAACTACTTTCCTTGTTTTCACCAATCCAGAACTGAAATTACCATTCTTAAAAATAGTATTCCTCACTGACCTAAGACGCAATCGTTACTAGGAATAAATATGAGAAACTATAAAAAAAAATGTATTTCACTGTATTCAACTAACGTGTATGTAAACATCTGACTTCAATAGTTTATATAAATATACACTATAGTTCAACAGTTTGAAGCCACCCCCAGAATTAGCATGAGATTAACTTAACAGAAAAGTGAAACTTCCATCCAAAAAAATGAAAAAGAGCTCTTAGTCATTAAAAAAAGAATGAAATCAGTTATCAAACTTATACTTTGAGAAACCTTTGCAATGAATGCCGAAAGTTTGTGCTGCAGTAATCAAGACTAAAGAAGGATATTTTGCCGAGAGCAAAATTTAATATTTATTTTCTTTATCTCATAATAAAAAATCATGTCTCATGTTTTTTTTTTAACTGTGTTTAATAATTTTCTCTTATATAAAGTTCATAACAATTACTTTTGGGGTCAGTTTAAAAATTTCCAGGGGTGACCTCAAAATTTTGAACTGTAGTATACATATATATTGTCATCCACAGACAAACTGTTTCGCTGCTCATCAGTGTGGCTAGACGTCCGGTTGCCTCCAACTAGGATCGAAAACCGGCTGAACTGGCGTCAGTCGGAGAATCTACCTCTAAGCCGTTGACGCAAGGACAGGATGAAGATGAATTTAAGCGTATTTATTTTTAGATAAACACACCAACGACTGAGAGAACTCGATTCGTTTTATCGTAGCAGTAATAGTCACTGTTTACAAACTCACAGCTTCTCCCCGAGAGCTCAACCAAAATAATTTTTCAGGAGCATATATATTGTCATATATATATATATATATGTGTGTGTGTGTGCGTGACCCGCTATTCCACGTAGAGTAGATCCTCAACCCATTTACATTTCATTCGTAAAGAGTAATTTTTACTCATGCAGCTGTCGCAATATAGAAAGGGGTCCCGAGAGGATGCTTCTCATACCGCTAGAATCTTACCTTCTTCGAGTCAAGGTCCAAACGTGTTTTATCCTGCCTATTCTCATAATATGCAACCCTTGCTCCTTCGTCATGCGCCCTTAAAACATCCCTCTACCTTGGGGGGCACTCAGGCGTTGTATTGTGGGAACAATAGTAAAAAAAAAAGGCAGTTCTTCTGTAGAATTACATCTCTATTGCCTCGAGTCTCTTCTTCATCTGCCAGTGAAAGTTCCCATCATTCACTGCTACATAGGGGGATTGATAGTACATAATAATATTACACAATTTATATTACATTGACGTTCAACATTTTCTTGTTTCATAATTCATTGTATACTTTTGAAATTCGAATTTCTTTGTTACATTTTTCTATCCGCTATTAAAACAATTAAAAGTCAAAAGAAAATTCTTGTAATTATGATTTACTTTCCCTCTGGTGTTTATAATTTGAATAAATTTCATGAAGTTTTAAATTCATTTCTACGTTCGAAATGGTTGATTTTTTTTTTTTTTTTTTTTTTTACAGAGAGTTGCCTTTAAAAATAAACTGAACTAAAAACAATATCGAATTTCTCATCTACTCTTTCTTATATAATGGAATGGGGACCACGCTTTAGTCAATATTTGAAATTTACAAACTATATTTTCGGGATGCCTTATAACTATTTCTACTACATTATGCCTGCACACAGATAGATAGATAGATAGATAATTTTAATAAAATATAACGTAAGTAACGTCTAAGGGAGTATGCTACAAAAGCACGTCGAAGAAAGAGTTCAATGCTATAATAACTGGCAGAGTCTTACTATTTCAAAATAATTCCCGGTGAACAGTGGTCGGCCACATCTAAAAGTTTCATACGAATTCACGCAATCATCAGGTAGGTGGCAATTTTTATTTGTGAACATGGCAATTTTATTTTCCCTCGACAAGTTCAAGATGTTACAAGAGTAGCTGATGCGTACATATATTTGCGGGATTAACTATTTCTACAACTTTATGCATAGATAGATAGATAGATAGGAAGGAAGAATACCTGAGTGGAATAGAATGTAATAATTACCAAATTCTCCAACTACTGCACCGAGTCCCGGGTGTGTGCGTGACCCATTTGAAGAATGTCGGAACTGACATCAAAGAATTGTATATTTGCAGCATATTTCACTCAGCAGAACTGATGGGCAAAGCAGATATGACAGATTTACTTTTCCTATCATCTTTAAACACATACATGCATATATATATATATATATATATATATATATATATATATATATATATATATATATATATATACCGTTGAAGTCAGATGTTTACATACACCTTAGTCGAATACATTGAAATTCTGTTTTTTATAGTTCCTCACATTTAATCTTAGTAACAATTCCGTCTTAGGTCAGTGAGGAACACTTTTTTAAGAATGTGAAATGTCAGAATAATATTAGCGTTAATGATTTATTTCAGCTTTTATTTCTTTCATCACATTCCCAATGGATCAGAAGTTTACATACACTTAGCATTTGTTAGCATAGCCTTTAAATTGTTTAACGCGGATCAAACGTTTTGGCTAGCCTCCCATAATCTCATCACAATAATCTGCTGGAATTTGGTCCATCCTCCTGATAGACGTGTTATTACAAAGTCAGGTTTGTAGGCCTTCTTGCTTGCAGACATCTTTTCCTTTTCTTTTTTGTCCTTTTCTAGTTTTACCCGTATATTTTCTATTTGATTAAAATCAAGGCTTTCTGATGATCACTCCAATAAATCGACTTTGTACACTCGTTTGTTTAAGGAAAAACAATCCTTAATATTTGTTTATATTTCTGAAATTATTTACATTATTTACATTGTTCGGACTGTTGTACTAATCTTTATTGCTATATTCACGACGTTTCGGTCGTTGTACGCTCTGCCCAAGCATATAAATGAATACAATATGGGAACCAGTAGGTGCTAGAGAAAAGCAATATTAATAACAAAATTGCAATATGAACTCTGGTAAAAAAAAAATAGTTACTGAGACATTAAGTTTATAAGTCCCAAAAATTCATACACTCAAGGACACATGGCACAATGTATAAAAGCGTTGGTTGTATCCAGTGACTTGACCCAAATAATTATAAATAAAATTGCGTACAAAATATTTAATTTTCGGTATTAAATAAACGTTCAAAGTTGATGTGCCACTAAACGAAAACAATCCACCAACCAAACCGTTCCATATTTATTTCATCAGACCAGAGGACATTTCTCCAAAAATTAGATCTTTGTTTTCGTGTATAGTTAAAATTGTAGTCTGCCTCTTGTAAGATGTTTTTTGAACAATGGCTTCGTCTTTCTTGGGCAGCATTTCAGGATATGTCTCTTTGTCGTTTTCATAAGGTCTTTTGCGGTTGTTCGAAAAGAGAACTATACTTTTCATACCAAAGTACACTCATCTCTAGGTGATAGAACGTGTCTCTTTCGTGGCTCCAGGGTGTCGATACTTGCACACTATTATTTGTACAGATAAACGTCGGACTTTTGGGCATTGGAAAATTCACCTTTTTTTCTATGTCACTTGCTGATTTCTTTTGCTTTCTCCTATGAAGTTAAATAAATCGACAGTGATTTTTAAGGCAAACTTTAAAATACATCCGCAGGTTCGACTTCAGTTTATTCGCATGATACCAGTTAGTCTACAACGATATACAACAAAACATAATTTTTTATGGAATATTGTAAGCTATTTCTTCTTAGTGACACTCTTAGAAGATTGTGATCAGTTGTCACCTCCTTCCAAATTTTGGCTCTAGCCGTTGAAAGAGAGATTTCAAAATATGGACAAAAATAAAATTAGGAAGAACGCGATGAATCAGCTGATGGGGATCCCGAACGAGTACTTTACAGGAAAGGGAAATATATATGCTATGAAAAAGCTGTAAGTTACTAACGAAAGTACTCTGGAGAAGGCAACATTCTCATTGCCCGAGATAAACAATTTTGTTTGAATATTAAATGTTCCTTCCAAAAGATACATCATATATATATATTTTTTTGTCATCCACAGACAGACTGTTTCGCAGCTCATCAGTGTGGCTAGACGTCCGGTTGTCTCTAGCAAGGATCGAAACCCGACTGAATTTGCGTCAGTCCGAACTTCTCCCACTAAGCCGTCAGCGTACGGTACGGGATGTAGGTGAATTTTAGCGTGTTTATTTTTAGATTCGGTTAAACACACAGTGACTGACAGTGATTCAATTCTGTCGAAGATATATATATATATATATATATATATATATATATATATATATATATATATATATATATATATATATATGTGTGTGTGTGTGTGTGTGTGTGTGTGTGTGTGTGTATGTGTGTGTGTGTGTGCGCGCACGCGCGTGGAGATGATGAGACAAACGGATAAAGCTTATAAATGAGCATTGCAGAGATAAGCTGCATGATGTGTAACAACATTTTAAACGCACTGCTAGTTCACCGTAATATATCTGAACACAATTTCGACTTAATTAATATCAGTCTCATGAGGAGGGAAAAGAATTCAATAGAAGAAAATGTATGTGTGTTATTTACATAAAAGTTATTATCGTGTTTTATTTATTTACAAACCTTGAAATTAACGTCTACAGGCCTTTTCAGTTTTAATATTTTATATTAGGATTCGCTTGGATTACTTACCCATGGATTTCTACCTAAACATATATATATATATATATATATATATATATATATATATATATATATATATATATATATATATATATAAGTGAACATAGAAGTCAACACTTAGAGGCGACAGTCTGTTTCATGCTAGACGCAATCGTCAGCATGGTGGCCCGACGATTGCGGCTAGCATGAAACAGACTGTCGCCTCTAAGTGTTGACTTCTATGTTCACTTTATATTTACACTCGCTCTATCTCTGATATTGAGCACTTTATCCCATAAATATTGCATATCTTAAGACTATATTTCTTCAAATATATATATATATATATATATACCAGGTATAACAGCAAAATTGTCCTAATCGTGTAGAAGCAAAATTGTTCATTTCTTAGATTAAGCTTTGAACCGTTGTATCTTAGAAATGATTAAAGATATCTTACTGGAATAAACGAAAATGATATGTTCGTCATTAATTAATCATAGCTAAGCATCGGAAGCTCATGAAGGATTAAAATAAAGTTCAAATATATGTATATATTATTCCAGGATCATTTTCCTACTTATTCAAGATTATCCTCGCCCCCTCTAACCTAACTTTCTGTCCGGGAGTAACAAGTTGCCTCATAGGTTTAGAAAATATCCAACTCAATCCATAAGATGTTTGGCACGTGAGAGAAGAGTTTCAGCTATGACACTCCATAGAGAAGTGAAAAGACTTGAAAATGAAATTGTACGTGAAACCTGTGAGGCAACTCGTTACTCCAGGATAGAAAGTTAGAAGGTTAGAGGGGGCGAAGATCATGTCCCAATTAGAGAAAGAATTGATATAATTATAAAGAATATTTACAAAAGTCCATCTCCCTCTCCACTAAAAATTAAACCTAACATATTATGGAAACTATTTTGACTTTTATCACTCACATTCCCTTCTATGACCATCAAGATAATATTGTCGCAGTTAGCTCCTCCTCATTTCCTTAATCCTTCAACAGGGGTCTCTCTCTCCCACGAGTATAAATACTGGCTGACCTTTCGCCTCTTCCTCTTTTTACGGCTTACGCACACGTGCGGCCAGCTGTCTCGACACAGGCCTCGGACCGCAACCTCGCGGGTGAGGCGAGGTAAAAAAACTTTCTCTTTTTTTACTTATTCCTATATGTGACCTCTCACACAAACAGCGTTTCCCATATTCTGGGAACACGCTATAAACAATATACGCGTTCGTAAGGACACTCAACACACTCACCATAACTTCTCCATACAACACTCTGTAACCCTTCATGTCATTGTAATTTGTTATTAATATATATTTGTTTGCATACATGTATATCGGTCTTGTTTGTTTCTTTATCTTCTTTGGACTCCATTGTGGTCCAACATTCTTATGTAGCTGGACCGGCCAGCAGGAAATCTTAACCCAGAGATATCTCCTTCATCTCTCTTACATTCGCCACGCACGGTCCACTACAATATCTACGTACAACATGATGGTGTTTCCATGGATTCTGTTCTGGGACCAACATTTAGTAAGTTCTACATGACTAACCTTCGAAATAAGATATTTAATACCACTAAAAAAAACTCAATCTACCTAAGGCATGTAGATGATGTTCTCATCTTAGTTAATGGAATACATTAAGTACAAAAACTTCCAAAAAACTCCGTTCTTAAATTCACATATGAACAATAACAATAAAATTCCTTTTCTTGATATATTGATAGACACCAATAATAATAATACATTTACTACCTCCTCATATAAAAAAACTAACTAGCATAAACACGTGCACTTTCAACTATAAAAGTGAATTTCCTATTAAAACAGCCATTATACAAATTTTAATAAACCATGCAAAAGTTAACTCTTCCACCAAATTTTTTCTACGCTGAATTAAAAAAAATTAAACAAACACTCATTAATAATGACTTTCCTAATTACATCGTTGATGAACAAATTAGACAAGCTATTAGAAATATTAACATAAATCAAAAAGAACATAATACTTCCTCAAATAACCCTATACATATCAACCTAATATATCATAATCAAATGCATTCTAACTATAAACAAGATGAAAAAGTCCTCAAAGAACTCATAAATACTAATATACCTCCCACTGATCCTAGTAAAAAAATAAAACTAATTATATACTATACTAAATTTAATACAACCAACTTAATCATACGCAATAACTCTTCTCCGTAAACTAATGTTTTGCAAAATATCAACATTGTACATCAATTTAAATGTCCTTTGGCAGATTGTAACTCTGACAAAAACGTAAATATATATGTTCGTTTCACAACTACGTTATCGAGGAGACCTACGCATGTCAGATTTAAGTTCCATAACACAGCATTTAAATGAATATTCCTGTCCACATTCACAATATAGAGAAATATTAATTGGCAATATAAGTATAGTCCACCATGAAAATAAAAAAAAACTGCAAATTCTTGAAACCATCTATATAAGAAAACTACAACTAACCCTAAAAGTTAATTATGAGTATAGCAACAATGTTTTAAAATGTCTATAACAGCAAAGATTTTAAAACACTTAAATTTTTTTTTGGTTTTTTAAATAATATCGGAAAAAATTAAAGTTGCCTCCCTTGGATAGCATAATTTTAGCGGTTGATTTTAAATTGATCCGTAAAATTGAAAATTCACGGACTAAAATAAAAAATAAAAAGACATTATATCCAGATTATTCAACCAAACGTGCTTGAATACACACACACAAACACACACACACACATATATGATAAAAATTCGCTCGGGACTTGGGACATGTTTATTCCAATACTCCCTTCGATTAGATATATTCAGGAAACTTCCTCCCACTTCTTTATTTAGGCTTCGACCATTCTGGGACACATTGTAAAAAATTATTTAAAAAATCCAGCCAACTCTTTTAATAGGTTAAGAGTTACTTCGAGCAGCAAAAGACAATAAATTTTAAACAGACAAGATCGTCTTCTTCCTGAAAGAACATAGAAAATAAAGTAAAATGTTAGAATCATTGTAAAAAAAAATAACATAGTGAAGCAAAGTCCATTTTCATCACGCCTTTGTGACGAAGAGTTTACTAGCGATAAACGAGAATTCATATGAGCATGGAATTTTGAATAATTTGACATATTCCGCTAGAGGAGGTGAATAGAAATTATCATATTTTTAAAAGATCTCAATACATATTAACAATTGATTTTTTTTAAAAACATTATTAAAGAATATTAATTATTCGTATTCCGTCTTTTTATTTTTAAAAAATATGAATCATTAAAATTATTAAATAAACTATAAATAGAGATTTCAAGAAAAAAAACAGCTCAAGATGCGAACTACGAATTAGAGATGTCAAAATCAAACAAGTATTGGGAAGTGCTTTTATAGGATACAAATCCTATAACATTCCAACAAAATACTGAAAACACAAAGTAGATTTGCACACCCACAAAATCGTATCAAAACGATTAAAAACATTTTTTCGCAATAAGGTGTGAAATTAATTTTCTGACCAATGAAAGGAGGCGATTTCCTAAACTGAGAAAAAAGTAACGAGCCAGTGTGAAAAAGAGGTCAGCCATAAATAGAGAGACTGAAATCAATCAGAGTCAAATGGGCGCAGATATCAAAGAGGACATAGGACGGACAGTCAAAGTCCATCACTGACTCAACCCGGCACTAAGAGCAGAAAGTGGGGTAGGAAAGCAGAACAACAACAACAACAAATTTACAACTGACTCCAAAAACAATTCCACCCGTTAAGTACATTTTCCTCTTATCTTTTATTTCTCATTTACACTCTCTTTTTCAACTTAAATTGATCGCCCCTTTTTCCTTTTTCACCAACTCGGCAGATACAACAAAAACAAGGAACAGACATTATTATCTTCGTTGAAAGACAGTGAACACATAATTTTTTTATTCAAATCACATTTACTTAAATGACCTAAAAAGCATTTATCTTTTATGCAAACAGGAGACATTAATATACAAATTTGTTTATTCTGTATGAATGTTATTAAATATACTATATGCTATTTTTCTACAAACATTCCTTATCGTGTTGTCTTTTCTTGAAATTTGCGTGTGTTTTGTGGACAGTGTATCCCGCATTAAATTCTCATTTAATACGGGTCCTATCATTCGTTGTTTTATTTTTGTAGACTAAAAGACTATTTCTAGTTTGTGAGAAAACTTTATTTTTTATAGATACTTTGTTTATTTTTAAAATGTAGTTCTATTGAGAAAGTGGTTAATTAGTGAAACTGTATGTATATTATAGTTTTATATTATAGTCTTATAGTACAGAGTCCGGACAAATTCTTTTAATGCGTTAGCATTGACTGAAGATTATGGATTCAGGATTCATTTAGATTAGTAGCATGGTATTTTCTAAACTGATAAGAAACATAATATTGAACAGTTAATTTGTATGAATCAAAATCAGTTTTACTAACAAAATAAGCTTAATATATACATAACGAAAATGCTAATTATTTTACTAGCGAAATGCATTGAAAATCAGTTAGACATAAAATCAGCAGTAGTCAGGAATTAAGCCAAATGTTATCGAGAAAATAGAGATTTTTTATATGTATAATGCATTTTTTAATCATTTCAACCCAATCAAGGGGATAAAAGCCACTATGATGCAAAAAGTTACTGAGAATGAAAGAAACAAGAAAAACAATGAGAAAACAAGATTGTTTTACTTTTATTCATATATATTATAATTTCTTTGTGTGAGACAAAGTTTCTTTTTACATCTGTTACCCCCCTCTCCTACGCACACACACACTTATTTAATTTTTGAAAAATTTCGAGAAATTCCTTTATGTATTACTTAATGTTTAAGTTTATAAGATATTTGATCAAACAGGACACCCAGTTACACAAAATCTGCTCTGAATCGTAACATGAAAAATGCAATAAAAACTAAGTTAGAAAAGCTATTAATTGCTTTTATGAATAAAATTATATAGACATTGCTTACGAAAAATTGCTTAAAAAGTGTTTCCGTTTCAATAACGGGCAGTTTATTCACCATTCGATGTAACAAGTACTATTATTTACAGATACTATTTATTTACATTCGATCTATTGTCCTCATCTTTGTTGTTGTTATCGGTCGTTGTACCCTCCGAAAGCCAGTTAAGCACAATGGCCGAAATGTTGAGATAACACCACCAACAAAGATAAAGACAGTAGTAGTCGGAATGTAATGATTAATCCTACTCTCAGAAATTCAGACAGAATGTACTACAAACTTTGCGAAAGAGCAAATTTTCAAGAACAGTTTTTTTTTCATTATTTTTATTTTATTCGCACTGTCTCTAGCTAGAAAATTAAATTTCTTTATTTGAAATAGAAAGCAAGATAAAAAAAAAAAAAGAAAAATAAACAAGCCAAAATGTACGACATTCGAAGTGCTTGCGAAAATCCGGTGCTGATAAGTGTCGCTGGAAATCACGCCATCATTTGGGTTTGATACTGAATTTTTTTTATTCTGATCCCAAGAAAGTTTTGTCAATAATCATGTTCTATGATTTAAAAAAACAAAAAAAGCATATGAGAAAATTATTTATTTCAAGGGACATAATTCTGCTGAACGTTAGTACTGTAAAAGTTTTCTCCCTTGTTACATTAAATAAACAGGAACAGAAAAAGAAGTTTATGAATATCTTGAGTCAAATGATGCTTGATTTTTGTTTTTTCAAATATCAGTTGATTATTTATGTTTGACATTCGGAATCTTTTCTGTTAATTCGCCCCAAATAATGTAAAGTTACTTATCAAAATTATTAATTCACTCTAAGAATTTATAAATTTTAAATCAAAGTTTGTTTTTAAATTGTTGGTACTCTAGTTTTTTGAGATTATAAATTTTAAATCAAAATTTGTTTAGTTTGCCTCGCAACAACCCCAACCCTCAGAATTCAAAATTACCAAAAATCAGAGAGTTATTTCCATTTCGTAAGTGCATGTGAGGTACTCACGAGGATTTTTTTTCAATGAAAAAAAAAAAAAAGAAAAAATCTTATTTTGGCTTGTTTATCGGAGAGAGCTCGAAGGTAGATAAACACTGAGAAATACCGCAACCCAGTCGTCCACATTTGGGACGATCAAGAAGGTTTACCAACCCAAGGACAATGGAAGGGTCGCGCTCTGAGAGAAATTGGTGTGAATTTTAGTAAATATTGTAGCGGTATTGACGGCATAAATCAATACACACACTTTTTATTTTACGAATGTGTAAGCAAACAAAAAGCAAACAAGAGAAAAAAACACAAGAAAATAACCTTTCATAATAGGTACAATATTTATATTTATAAACGAAAAACAGTTTTACATGAATTATGAGTTACTTCCCTTTGACTGGGCTAAAGTCTTTACTACTCTAAATATTTTTTTACCTGAGCTCACAAAATGTTCACTGAAAGAGATTTTAAAGAGTCCTGTAAAGCTGAAAATATGTTGATAAACTTTTAGCTTTAAAGAAGTTGAAGAAGTGAATGTTCCGTAAATGTCCAATTTGTTTTCGTTGCTCGTTTGAGATTCTAACTTTGTACTTCGCTGCAGTAAATGAGACAAGCGTCGTGAACTCATTTAGCAAATGCTAGTCGTCGTAAATTCTCACTGACTGGTTTCCATCGTACATTCAATTTACATGTTTTTTAATCACGTGACAGGCTCTAAAAAGCATTGTTTTTTCGTCAGGTCAAAATCTAGGTTGATGTTATTCGGACGTAGTGGTGAGCAGGTAAATTTTTTTTTTAATATTTGTTAGCCACTCCGAAAGCGCCTTACAAAAAACTCAGTCTGGGGCCTGAGATGTTTTGTTTTGCTTATTGAGAACAATGTGATGGAATAGTCCATACCTACCTTTCACCCCATCCGGGATAATGCACTTTACACCAATAATCATGGATAGTAATGGATTCGACTGAAATTCGAACGCGGCTCTTAGATTCCTCAATTAGAGCCGCTATCCATTACTCCATCTGCTCCCTGGATAGAATGCTGTAGGATATCAACAGCTGGGTGGATCTTACGGAGAGAGCGACGGTTGCGTAGAATTACCCGATTGATTCCATCCACCCTCACACACTGCCGGTTACCGAAGATAAGGGCTATCTTGATTCTAGATCTGAAGAGAATTGCCAATTGGTAATTCCTGAAGTGGGCGACAATGCTCGTTGTAAAAGTGTCCGTTCCACATGTACCTTTTAGCCATTGTTGACTCTCTCAGTTCCCCAATTTATCTTCATTGTTTACGTATCTGGTAGTTGTCCTATAGGACAGGGAGGTGGTCTTTGATAACACCACCGTATAACATTATAGCAGGAAACATGCCAAGACCCTGGACGGGAGTGTTGCGTTAGGTCAGCAAAGCACGAGCAACATGATGATGACACAGCCGACCACAGCTGTCCTTGTCTGCGAGTACACGCTTAGCCATTTTGAGGGCCAGGTCTGGCCGGCCTTTGCTTTGTGTGTAGTAAGCTGACGAAGTACGTTTCCGTATTTCCCAATTCTTAAGGAACGAGTCATATTCTTGGGAACCAAAAGGTGGAGCACCGTCGGAAAAAAAGTTATTTAGGTTCATCATATGTGCAGAATCAAGTTCTCGGGGTGTCGCATACTACCTTGGTCTTCCCAAATGACATTAGGGCCACTTTCACCCAACCAATATACCGATCTGCATATATAATTTCTACCGCGTAAATCGAAAAAGTCAATCACGGTTCGTTGGAATGGGAATTCAGTGTTAGACGGGGGCATCAAGGGCTCCTTAGGCTGTAACGATGGGGATAGAGTTACATATCTAGCATTGGGCGCTCCGGTTTGTCGGACGCTGGCATCCAAACCAGGCCAAAATAGGCGTTGTCTCGCATTTACTAGCATGTCCTTTACACCCTGATGTGCAGAATGTAGAGATTCAAGTACTTCCGCACGAAGTTGTCGAGCTATAAGGATTTTATTCTCCTTCGACGCAGTACAATTCCTCATGCATGGGCCAAACCTGAGAGATCACCGACGGTAGATCATGGCGTGATTTGAGGAGACTATCCGTATATATTCCGTCAGAGTCCGACATACTTCATCAGCAGCAACAATGCTATCCCATGTGATAACCCTCAATCTAGCATCATGTGGATATGAATGCAGCCTTGATTGCACTGTCGATTGGTTCGACTGCATCAGTAGTTGTCGCCTAGTAGAATGCTGAATTTGTACATTAGTGTGCATTCCTTGAAATTAAAGAGACGTGGGTTCTTTATGTTCCCGAGGGCCCGATCTGAGAAAAGATTTATGCGTGGTTGGGGTTGATGATCAACAACCACGAGCAAATCTGGGTACCCCAATATAAACATCCGACATGGTTTCTAGCCCATGGATAAGAGCCAGGGCTTCACCTTCGATCGATGCATAGCGGGATTCTGCGTCGTTGTCAAAACGAGATTCGGCCAAAATAATTTTCCAGTGACCCCCACAGCAATTTGGGCTCGCTTCGCCAGGGCAATTACAGTGTTTTTGAAAAAGGAAGAAACTGATTCCTGTTTTACCGTAATCCGTTGAAAGGCATGTCCTTTTATTGATCTTGAACACCTTGACTCCGTCCTCAATTCTCCGCAGTTACTCGCTTAGACTCCTCAAAAAGTTGATCAAGCGTTTTGTCCTAATAAAATTTTCGTTTCTTCAAACGCAATAATTCCCAACTATTTGATGATTTTTCTTTCCTTTTTTCTTTTTCTTTTTTTTTTTTTGTAAAAATTGTTAATGATTTTTATAACCTGTTCACTGTTCACTAACCCTAACCCATTTCATATTTACAACACTTGGTAAATATCATACCATAATAGAAAATGAATAGTAGATATCCTACTATAGTGGCACCCATTAGGCATTTAATTTTTCAATTCCTCAAACACGTCTTTATTTAATAAAAAAAATATTTTGTTGCGAACAGCAACTGGGTGGATTTGAAAATTATATTGAAAAATATAAGTAATTTTTAAAAAAAATATCCAATGTAGATGTGGGAAAATTTGTTCCAGCTTTTCCACATGAAAGGGTTGAGGTTTGTAACAGAGAGAGGTTGGCGCACACACCCACATGAATGCACACGCAAATATAACGTTTATTCATTGAAAATGGAAAACACGATCTTCCGTGAAGTTACAAACTGTGTCAGCGCTATTAATAGGAAAAAATCTAAAACAATGATATATGAAACCTAAGACGGCTGATGGATAAAGAGTGAATTTCAAAACGGGTTGGCGAAGACTTGTTTATAAACAAATGCAAAGGGCAGGAGGCGATGTTTAATTTGGGTCATTAAAAAAAATAGACGAAAATAATATTTTTGATAAAAACATATTGAATTAAATTGGACCGGGGAGGTAAGATCAGTGTATGTTTACCGCTAGCGAAATCTGATCTAAACATAAATTGTATCCGCTGAATGTGGTTATCGCAAAGACAATTGGAATGAACGACTTAATTTTATTCACTAAGAGATTTGAAATAGATCTGAGTAAGCAACAGAAAACTTTGCAAATACACGTGATTATGGCGACACTCATGTTAAGCGCGTGAGCAACCTGGCTTATAACCTTCGGTTGCTATATTAACTCGAGATTTTGCTAATAAGACAGTTGGGAGAGAATTCTCGAAGAGTTGGGAGAGAATTCTCGAAGAGACGGGAGAGACCGCGATCGGTCGGCACATCGTTGTCACTGCGTGCCGTCACGTGCGTGGGCACCCGCAGCGACCATTACTTGCTACAGGCAGATGAGAAAGGCCGACGAGAAAGGCAGACGAGTAAGGCCGATGAGAAAGGCTGACGAGAAAGACGGTCGGGAGAGAACTCTCGAAGAGACCAAAGAGACTGTCGTCGAGAGTGTAGAGAGACTGTCGTCGCAGTGAGTCAATCCAGTGACGAGTCAGAGATAAGGACTTCAAGAAATATCATCGTCGTTATAGCAGTCGCATTGAAAAGCCACTGAAACTAACGTTTGTCATTTACGACAACAAACTGAAAAGCTACACTTCCACGTAGGGCTGGAATTACGAGCCACACATCCTCCCAAGTCGATTGGAACGAGTTAATCACACACACACCTCTCTCTGTTGGAAAATTGGTAGAGTAGTCCTATTTTCTTATGTTAATTGCTTTTCTATCCTATCTGTAATCTTTTCTACTGTTGTTGTTTCCTTATATAAAAGACATCAATATTTTACCCATTGTTGTTCGGCTTCTGCAGATGTTCAAAAATGTTCCTAAAAAAGAAAAGGTTTGCTCAAAATATTTCTTTGAGCGCCTAAAAAAGTTCTTGAAGCAAATAGTAGATTGTTGTTAAAGGTTAAAACACTCACAGATTTGTTCAGAGTTCTTGTATAGGAGGAAACTCTCGGAAGATACGAATTTCTTAGTTGAGTGAGTTCGTAGGCCAGCGACAGATATCTTCTAGGTGCAAGGAGGCAGATCTCAATTGTTTTTTAGTAGTGGGCCGACGTTCTTTATCGACAGCCCATAGTAGGTAATACTTTTTTGAAGATGACTGCTTTTCTGTCGCCGACTTCACAGATGGTTGTTGATTACTCACTGCCAAATAGGCAAAGATTCTCCGTATATATGGAGATCAAGAGGCTCAAAAATATCGGGGACTTTTCCCTCCAAAATTGCTATACAAATTTCCTAGCCCTTTCATTCGTTAGAAAATATATTCTTATCTCTGATAAGAACAAGGCTTTGGGGGCCAGAAAGGATCTGACAAGCTGCGAGCGCCTCCCCCAGACTTCTTGGTACCAAGGACAGGATAATGATGTTCAAACTACTTTTTATATTTTCCAGCTCTCTCGTTCGTGAGAAAATATTTCCTTATCTCTGATAAAGGACAAGGCTTTGGGAGCCGGGTTTGAAAGCAAGGGGGAAAAGTTGGGGTGTGTATTAGAAAAGAGGCTAAAATGTGAACCTGTAATAAATTGTAGTCGTGGTTCTCAAATTAAATTCTAATAAAGATTTTTTTTTCCAGTCAAATCTGAAAGAAAATATGTTTTACTTATAACATCAACTCTCAAGATAGTGTTGGCATGAGATTCCTGGGGTCACCATTTGAAAGAAAAATAAGAGAGAAGATTGTTGCGTGTTCAAATAAAATTATATTTATTTAGACGTAGGATACACAAATTTTAACTGTAATTACTTACCATGAAATGAAATTTAGAAAGTTCTTCTCTTTGACTGTAAGGAAATGAACATGAATAGTCTTTCAGTGAGGCAGAGAGAAAGTGGAGTTGAGAGACAAGATCAAAAGGAGTTCGCTGTTGCTTTGGTGAGAAAGACAAGACGCCGAGGTTGTTTCGGATCTCTTTACTCCTTTCAGTCCTTCTGTCAAATGGAATGAATGTTTGGGTTTTATGGTTTTGTGTAAGCACCAGAGGCCTGGGTTTATTTACTAGCAGGAGCTTATTTTATTGGCTATTTATTTTTAAATTGAAAATTTGAATTATGTCTGAAACCCGGAAGACAGCGCGGAGCCCTTGCGGGGGGGGGGGGTGTTTGTTTGTTTTTTGTTGTGTTTTTTTTTTTGTTGTTTTTTTGGCATTTGCTCTTTTGATTTCATGTTGTTCACTTCCGCCCACTCTACAAATGAAATAATTTTTTAGTTTTGTTACTTTTGGTAAGTTTCAAAACGAATTCTGTTTTCATACTGCATTGTTTTTGTTTTTTGTTTTTTGTTTGTTTTCTTTTTGTTTGTTTTTTTTGTTTTTTTTGCTTTTTTTCTTTACTGGAAATATCTTCACTCTTCAGTGATTTTTCATTATATAACTATAAAAAAAGAAATCGCGATATAATATTTACAGTGTTTTCTAAAATCACGACCTATTACTCAACATAAAATTAATTATATATAATTATATTAATTAAAAAGAAATCGCGATAATAATATTTACAGTGTTTTCTAAAATCACGACCTATTATTCAACATAAAATTAATTCATTAATGAAGAAATACTGAAAATTTCGCTTAAACCGGAATTATCTGGTTTATGTTAGATTTATTAATATTTGGGGCAGCGTTTTCTTTTTTTTACTTTCATTATCGAAAATGCGCACGCATTTTAGTCTTCTAAGAAAAGAATGAAAAGTTTGGGCGAGAATTTGCTATAAACACTAAAAATAATTTTACTCGACTCGTTAAACATTCCAGTCAGACAGTCAGCCTACGCCCGGTGTATCTGCTTTTAAAAATTAGTCATTCAGCTTTTTTATTTATCGCGTTCTTTTTGGTATCTGTCTATATTTCTGAGATGAGGTATTGTGTACACTATTTACATTATTCGGACTATTGTCCTCAACATGTTGCCATATTTATCACAAGCTTTCGGCCGTTGTACGCTCCAGCCTTCTTCAGGTGGTTGGAATATTTGTTTCGCTCATTTCTAGTTCCACGTGCAATGTCTAAATGGATATTAGTTATCAGTTATCTCCTGGTAATTCCCCTCTCCAAGTTATCCAGGTATTGAACTCACACTCTTCGGGTTCTGTCACTGGATTTAACTAACGCCTTTATCCACGGCCGAAACGTTGTGATAAATATGGCAACAAAGATAAGGACAATAGTCCGAATAATGTAAATAGCACCTTTTTTTCGATTTTAATTATCCTATGCTTGACTAAATTTTTTTAATCAATATTACTATTATATTATTATTATTATTATTGATAGTTACAGTTGAGTAAACTAACTACAATAGCACAAAATGTTTGTTTCGCAAAAAATAAAAATCAGTCAATGTATTGAATGATAACTCTTCTTTTGTATTTGCTTTAGCTTTAGGCAGGTATTCATTGTATGTAAATACAATATTAAGGAAAATACAGTGTAACCCGGATATAAGAGAGTTGTCGTGACCGGAGAAAAGGTATCTTATATCCGGATTTCTCTTATATCCGGGTTTCTCTTATATATGCATTAACACAGGCTCTAATTTGGGACCAGATACAATCTCTCTTATATCCGGGTTTCTCTTATATCCGGGTTACACTGTAGTAACATTTTATTTAATTAGTAAACAAATGAAAATAAAAAGCGCAGAAACTTATCTATTTAATTTTTACGGATAAAAATATTTGCCTAAAAGGCTGACAAAAATTTTTTTTATTATTTACGTCAAATTCCTTCAGAGAACGGAAAAAATTATCCACATAATAATGGAACAATTTCAGATTATTACGAAAACAACTTTAATGAACAAACTTAGAAATTAAATTTAAGGGTTTTTTAACGTCTTTCAAGCAATATTTCTGTTAATAAATTCGATTGAGTAATCTAATCTCTAATCAGCGGATTAATTTTTGCGAAGGCGGGAAGATATGTTTTTGAACATTTTTTTGTTTTAAAATTGCTTAGTGTACGACGGTCACCTATGAGGTTGGAACACATACACTCACTCGTGCTTGGATTCGAACACTGATGAAAAATAAATACTCAACTAACTGAGGCCCGAGACAAGGCCTAAAGTTTAAATTGTTTGAGTTTTTTTTAACGAAACGCAAAGAAAAGTAAGTTTTCTTTATGTTATTGTTATTGCTCAACCAATGAGAACTATTTCAAAATCTGTAGATCCGGGAATGTCTAAATCACATGTTTGCAAAATAAAGGAAGTTTAAGAAGCGGGATCTATATTCGTGTACTGTAAATTTAGCATTTCGACGTGATGCAATAACAACAACAAACTCTTGTTCAATTACAGTGAGCTCGATACTCACTGTGTACTACAAACGTGCTAGTTTGTGCCACATCTAAGCGACACTTTAAGTAAATCACTACATTCGTGGAAGTTAAAAAACAAATTCAAAACTTTCTTAAAAAAAAAAAAAAAAAAAAATACACGTGATGTTCATATGATTATCTTGCGATAAGTGTAGAAAAATAATTTCGGATTTTTCCCCCCACATTGAATGTTTCTTCGAATTCAACCATAAATTTGTGACAGCATTTTTTTATTCTTCGTCACAAAGTGGAAGGATTTTGCAATTTAAAAAAAAAAAAAAAAAAAAAAAAAAGCACATCAATAGTAAACATTTTTTTTAATCTAAGCAACGTCACGAACGTCATTCCTCCTTCCACCTTTGTACTTTACTATTATTTTTAAATCACTTTTTCTTTTCCGCTAACACAGTACACAACACCGAGATTTTAAGGATTTTTGGCTTCCTTCTACAACGAAACCAGCATGGAATGGCAACATTCATTGTTTGGTTGTTTCGACAACTTCGGACTTTGCATAATCACCTACATCGCACCTTGTTACACGTTTGGTAAAAATGCCGAGGCTGTCGGTGAAGACTGCTGTCTGTGTGGCTTGCTCTATTTTATTCCCCCGATCAGCTTCTACGCTGCCGTATCCCTACGGCGAACTATACGACACAGCCGTGGGATCGCTGGGACCTTGTGTGGTGATATCCTGCATTCTGTATTCTGCCCTTTTTGTTCTATGATACAAGAAGCAAGGGAGGTTAGGGGTTACGACTCTATCGACATGGTGAGAGAATAAGAAATCACATTTTAATTCTTTTTTTTTTGGTTGTTTTTGCTTAAAAAAAAAAAAGGTTCTCACGAACTTGAACTGATCTTTCTAAAAGAAAAAAAACAAACTTTATGAATTTTTAAAAATAATATCGAAAACAAGCCTTCTTACCGTAAAAAAATCGTTAAGTTAGAGATCGGTTATTGCGTGAAATAAAAATAAAATAACGTCAAATAATTTTTGTTTGTGAATTTAAAAAATTCGTAATGATTTGAATAATTGTATTTTTTTATTGTTTTTTTTTAAATGAAAATAAATATCTTATTCATTAAATAATTTTCCGATTTTAAAATAATTCCTTTTACTTTAGTTTTAAAATAGAGATTTTTGGGGAAAAGACACCGTACACTCGTTTTTCAATGCGCTTTTTTTCTACTTGTAGTTAAATTATTTTTTTTTTTGTAAATTAGTGTTTTTTATTTGTTTACTTTTGTTGTTGTTGTTGTTTTTTTTTTTTTTACACCCATTCTCATCTCTCGTTAAATACGGAACAAAAAGAAAACAAAAGCTTACAGGCACAACTACTAAAAATAAAATCGGAAAATTACAATTATTTTTTTAAAAAACCTTCCATAACTAACCTCAGATGTCACAAGCACCTGTACTACTCCACCCACCAGTTTTGTTTATACAACTTCTTTAAAAAAAATAATTGCAATCGCCAATTATTGAATTCTATTTGATTAAAAAAGGAATTTTTATTGTTTGTTTGTTTGTTTGTTTTTCTCTCAAAAAAAAAAAAATTAGAAAATTAGAAGTTTTGGTTAAAAATCTTTTTTCCTGACGTCAACGTGGGACCATATATTTGTACGGAAAAATTTTTTTAACGTCTCTTTTTTGCGAGGAATCACACATTGATTTGGAGATGCTTGCAAAATCAGATAATAATAATTGTCAGATTTTAATGAAACTTACAGAACTTCTTGACAAATAATGAATTATTTTAATTTTTTTTTAATCTATGTAATTTTTTCTTTACTTCTACCGGACCCCCATTGCACCCAACTTAATTTAATTTTATGAAATTTCGAGAAATTCTTTTTTTTTTCTTTGTAGTGCTTAAATGTTTAATAACAAGTCTTCAGAAAATTAATTTTTAAATCCACAATTTTTTTTTTTTTTTTTTTAGTTAAACAAGATAGATACCATTAGAAAATCTGCTCAGAATCGTAAATAAAAAAATGCAATAAACTAAGACATTACTTCGAAACGCTTTTATTTTATAAATAATAGACTTGACACTACTATTGTCTTACGAAGAAAATTTTAGACGAATAATGAATTTTTATGAGAATTATTCTCGTTATTTTTTATTTTGGAATATATAAACTTTTAAAATTGTGTATATAATTTCTAGCGGTCAAGTGATATTGTTATTAAATAAAAAGATATTTTTACTCATGAGAAATGGAAAAGCTTACATACAATTCGGCGACCCCAAAAATGTTTAAAAGAATTTTGAAATTGTTGAACGTGCACTGCAGAGTTTTCTTATTACGGACGTCCATACATGACATTGTCAGAAAGTGAGAATGGTATTGTAAATTTTAGAATTATTGATAATTTCCCCAACAAGCGTCTTTGTAATAAAGCAAACAAAAGTACTTAAAAATGTAATAAAATATTAGAATGCTTAAAATATTTTTAAGTGTTTATTCCTGGATAAAATTATATCATGTGGTAATATTGTTTTCGTCATGTATTTTTATTACACAAATTTCACAAACATCAGGATGTTGATAAATGTGTCAGTAACTCATAAAAACACCCACCTTGGAGTAAAAAAAAAAAAATCATTTCTGCATCATTTTAATTTTAAACTAAAAAAAAAAAAAGCAATGTTGGTTTCAATTCTGATTAATTAAACTTTAAATCATCTATTTCTCATAATATTTCAAAAAAGGAAAAGTATGTCATTTTTTTTGTAAGTCAATTATGTCGTGTTTACAGATTTGTCAATATGGACGATTTTATCGCTTGTCTGGGATTTTATTGATAACAAAAATCATTCCAATCAATTTAAATTCAGTTTGAAATACATCAAAGCTTGAAATTAAAATAAGTTTCAAAAAAGATTTTGCATTTTTCAAAATGAAAAATCAAAACGTGAGGTATCGTTTTTTTGGAAATAACTCTTGATGGTTTCATTATGTATCTAGACAGAGGCTTTCATTATCTATTGTGGTGGTTTCAATATAAGGGAAACCTCATTTCATTTAAGGCTTCCAATAACAAATATATAACATGAAGGAAAATAATGATATAATCAATATTCAATATGTTGACTTTCCACACTATTTTAGACAAACAGTTAAGAAGGAAACTCCTATCACTATGAGAGCTTTTTTTTTTCTTTTTTACAATGATTTACAAGGCACAAGAGCCACTCGAGGTAGAGGGTTACAGAGTAAGAGGTACGATCTTAAGGAAGGTTATAATGCCACCAAGATGCAAGGGAGTGAAAGAGAGGAAAAAAAACTTTAGAGGGAACCGGAAACAGTCCTAAACAAGAAACAAGGGATAAACCTCTACTCCTGTTCAGAAGACCGGAGAGGAACATAAACCAAACCTATCTACTCTTATATTGAGGAAAACAATTAAATAGTAAGTTCAGCATCGTTTTAGGCTGAAACTGAAAAACCTCATCACTTTTTCGTGGTTCGGGGTACCTAAAAGCAACAAAGGTCTTGAACCTTTTTCTTTACTTTTCATTAATTTTGCTTGTTTTTTACTTGGATATTATTAAACAAAAATAATTCTCAGTATTGTTAATAACAATAATTACATCAGACCCTTTATTTAGCTTGCCACAATTTAAAAATAAAAACTTCAAATCCGATTTTATTACATTAAAAAAAAATTATATAACTATTTTTATTTTTTCATTCCCCGTTTATATTTTTCCATACTATTGTTCGCGATCACGAAACGGATTTGTTTAAATAATTGTTTCTAACTACAAAGGCTAAAACATCTGTTGTTTGAAAGTTTTCTCAACCAGACGAGTGACTATGAATGATTGTGTTCGCAATCATTTGACATTAAAAAATTTTTTGTTTCTATCCTCAGCTGACTGTTTGTTTTGATTTTATTTTTTTTTTTCCTATTTTCTGCTACTAGAAAAGAAAACGGGTTATATTGTCAATTTCAACGTCCGAAACAGTTTTTGCTCTCCAAACACTGAATTATTTCCTCTAGATTTCTTTACCTAGCCTCATATTCCGATAGCATATTTTTAAGCTTCCAGTCTTGAAACTCCAAAGTAGCATAAGTTTAAGCCAATATTCCCATGAATGCAGGAAACATTTTTGTTGTTCCTATTTGTTTAAACGGATATTTTTTTCCTACGTTTGTTAATGATCTAAAAAAATATTATCCTGTATTCACAGAAGTTCAAATACAGTGTAACCCGGATATAAGAGATTTTCTCTGGTCCCAAATTAGAGCCATACTTACCTAAACAAAACAAACCAAACCCCGGATATAAGAGACTTCTTCTACGGTCCCGACAACTCTCTTATATCCGGGTTACACTGTAACTAGTTTGATGTTACAAATAAAATCAAGTACAGTGTAACCCGGATATAAGAGAGTTGTCGGGACCGTAGAAGAAGTCTCTTATATCCGGGTTTCTCTTATATCCGGGGTTTGGTCTATTTTGTTTAGGTAAGTATGGCTCTAATTTGGGACCAGAGAAAATCTCTTATATCCGGGTAACACTGTATATTGCAT
Source organism: Acanthosepion esculentum (assembly GCA_964036315.1). NCBI lineage: Eukaryota > Metazoa > Mollusca > Cephalopoda > Sepiida > Sepiidae > Acanthosepion > Acanthosepion esculentum. The sequence goes on from OZ038488.1 coordinate 64,046,329, forward strand.
TCAGGGCCGGTGCAAGGGTCTTGAACCCCCCTCCCCTCCCCGCAATATATTTTTCTCCCTCAATTTTCATATAATAAAATACAAATTTTATTGTAGCCTAATTATGTACATTGTACAATAATGGACCATATGCGATATACAACAATTCAACTAGAGACATGTCATATATCATTCCATAAAAATAAATCAATGTTTTTTAATGGCAATTTTTAACATCAACTTGAGATTTCTCTTGTTAAAAAATTGAATAATTTTAACAGATTCAACATTATAGATAAGAAAATAGTGTTTTTTATACTTACCATGAGCAAACAAAACAAATTCACAGAATTAGACGGGGGAAAAACCCAGAATGACGTCCAAATCCGCGAAAAATTTTCAGCCTTTTTATAATAGTCAGTTGCCCATAGTTTAATTTGTAATGTATAGGTAGAAAAAAGAAAATGTTAACATAGCGAGGGTCACAAAATACTGCCCTGGACCCCAATCAGGCTCCCCACCCCAGTAAGGGGTTTCGTGGTGTAGTACATTCTGGCGCTGATTGCATTTTTTAATGCACTATTTTCGTTTTATTTCTGATGCAGTTTTTTTCTTTTTTTTTTTCATTATTTACTTAAAAAATGTTACGTTTATTGAGCACAAAAGTTAATATATTTCTTTAATGATTAAAAAAAAAAGATCAGAATATGCGGCTAGAGGTGTAGAAATATAGGAGAGGTACAGCACCACAAAATAAAATGTCGGCTGCTAAATCAAATGTTAAAAGTAGATGTTAATCAAATATTAAATTTTAAAAAATATTGATTTTGATTCTGTATTTATTTCATCTGCTGCCCTACGATAATTAAATATTCGTTTTTACTTATTTTCTCTCGAATGAGAATCTTTGGTGATTTTTCTAAGCGTAGCTTAGATGTGGCACAAAGCCGAAAGTTTGAGACACCCAGTGAGAATCGAAATCACTATTCAGTCATAACTGATCTATCGAGACATGCTTGCTAACCATTACACCATGTGACTCTAGGGTGAGATTAATGAAGTTTATAAAAAAAAAATCCTATATGCAAAAAGTGTATGGTATAAAATTTTCCGCATAGGATATTCTTAAATCTAAAGGTTTTAGAAGTTTTATTATTTATTTTGAAAATTAATGGCAGTAAATACTTTTTATACAAATAATACATCTCAGCAGCCCAACAGAACATAGATTGAAGACAAATTTGGTCTTCTGTTTAGTTTTCATTTCCAGTAAACGACAAAGGGGCTTATAGTGCCATGGAGTCCTCACTTGCCTGTCTTGATAGAATTTAAAAGCATCTACGCGGCCCTGTAGGTGATGAATTATTTTCCACCCTACAACCCTTTTCCCACAAACAAAATGTCGGGAGCCTCTTATACTCTATCGTTATTGCCATGAAGCATTCTGACTAGTTACATTCCTTGATTCCAGCAGACCTGATCTTTGCAACTGGTACCCACTACGCCATGTATACAAGGATGAATCAACTTTATTTCCTTTGTATTCCATTTGTCAGAAAGAAGTTCCATTCAGACTTCTTCCCAAGAACTGCTGCTTTATGGAACTGACTCCCAGCAAGATGTTTTCCTAATCAATTAAGCTTGATCTCTAGGATTAAACATCTTTCCCACCTAACCTCATGAACTTCACTTCTTGCCTTTATTAACAACACCACACGGTAACCCTCTCTACCACGAATCACTAAAATGAAATCTTCAAGAATGTTTATTTTTCATTTTTAAAAATCATTTTAAACTTTAGGCATCAAAAATTTATGCCGAAATAGTGGAGGTACCTACATGAGTCTTGGGCCTGGTGTTGGATATAAGAGAGTTGTCGGGACCGGAGAATAAGTCTCTTATATCCGGGTTTTGTCTACATTTGTTTAGGTAAGTATGGCTCTAATTTCGGACCAGAGAAAATCTCTTATATCCGGGTTACACTGTATATTCTTTCTCAGCCACTAGTACAGTAAAACTTTTAAGCTACAAATTTCGGTAGCCATCAATTTTATAATAAAAACTTGTGCATACGGAAAAAATTGCTTTAACACACTCGAGTCACGACATTCTTTAAAAGGATAACCATAAATCTTGCATATATTATTAGTTTACATTTTTAACTGTTTCGTTTATCAAATTGTCTCTGGTTTGTTTGTTCCTATTACATTACTACTGAATAAATAGATTCATAATATAAATAAATAAATAAATAAAAACACAGAAAAGAACATTTTATTTTTCTAAAACCTTTCTCCCCTCTCTCATAAATATAGATCAGCAGGCAAAGTTTAAATAGTGTTTAAGTGGCTAGATGAGCGGACATGTGACAATGCTAAGTGGGTTAATCCAAAGTTCAAATGTTTCTTCCTACTTTTTTTTTTAGTTTTAATTTTTTTTCTTGTGTGTGTGTATATATATATATATATATATATATATATATATATATATATATAGTGTAACCCGGATATAAGAGAGTTGTTGGGACCGGAGAAGAAGTATCTTATATTCGGGTTTGGTCTATTTTGTTTAGGTAAGTATGGCTCTAATTTGGGACCAGAGAAAATCTATCTTATATCCGAGTTACACTGTATATATAATAGACCAAACCCTGATATAAGAGAAACCAGGATATAAGATACTACTTCTCCAGTCCCGGCAACTCTCTAATATCCGGGTTACACTGTATATATATTATATATATTTTTATTTTTATTTTTTTTACTTTCATTTGTTTTAGTCCTTTGTTAAGGAATTTTACTTTTTTTTCTGCATTTAAAAAAAAAAATCAGACAGTTCTTAAAGGATTATTGTTCACATGCTAGTTTGGTCATCCATACATCAACTTACGTAAATTTCCGTAAGAAAATTAAATGTAAAATTATATAAAAATAATTAAAGGGTGAATATTAAAAAAAAAATAATACAATAGACTAGGTTTGTCTACTTTTTTTTTTTAGGGGAGTGGTTAACAAAAAAAAAACACTTATTAAAAGAAGACAGTTACTAACATGCATTCTTTTAAATAAAAAACAAAAATGCTAAAATGAAGCCAAACAGTAAAAAAAAAAAAATGACTTGCCTAAAATTTGAGGTGCAAAACTTTGTACAGTGTAACCCGGATATAAGAGAAACCCGGATATAAGAGATTTTATCTGGTCCCAAATTAGAGCCATACTTACCTAAACAAAATAGACCAAACTCGGATATAAGAGAAACCCGGATATAAGAGACTTCTTGTCCGGTCCCGACAACTCTCTTATATCCGGGTTACACTGTATCTATGAAACTCAAATTGATGTTGTAAAAGAAATGCCAAAATAAAGCCTGGCGGTTTTTGTTTTTTTTAAAAAAAAGATGCAGGTATAAAACTTGGTTTTCAAAAATTTTTTTTTAAAAATCAAGTCTGAAATAAGTTTTCTAGATGGTTTAAAAAGATACATTTTATGACTTAACCAATGGGTAAAGTTTAATTAGACCCCCATAGCTTTGAACTTTTGGTCCAATTTTGAAACCAATTTTAAGCTATTTAAGGGTAGTTCTCAGCAGCTGAAATTAAAAGAAAAACAGAATGGTTTGGCTTTCACAGGTGAAACTTGTTGGCAGTTTCTGGGAGCCGAGCAAAGCTAAAAAGAAGAGAAGGATTTTGAAAATATGGCTGGTTCTTGGGGCTTAACTTAGATGAAAAAGAAAGCAGGTTTCAGCATTCACAAAGATGTCGGTTGGTGCTGGAAACTGAACTTAGCTGAAAAAGAAAGCAGAATGTCTTTAGTTTTCACTGGTGAATGAACATGGGCTGCTTCTGGGAACAGAAAAACTAAAAGCCACTGCTGACAACTAACAGAATAAAGAGAAAAGAAAGTAACAGAAGAAAATTGTACAAATTTAGAGATATATGATTACCTTTCTATAGTTGTGAAAGTTTGTCACAAAATTAGAGATATTAACCCTGATTTTGAACTTTTTATGAAAACACAAGATTTATCTCATCTCAGATTGTAAAAGTGAACTATTGTCTAAACGAACCAGAAACCCAGTGACGCTTGTGAATCATCAACATTCTCAACTCATTTCAAAAGTTAAATGAATCAAAGTGAATATTTTGTTTATAATTGTTTTCATGAGCCCAACAGAATTGGAATTAGAACTTGTTATTTTGCCTCGGTTATGACGTTTACCAGATTTTTGTCTGGGAACTTTCTAAGACTACTTTGTAAATGAATAAAAAACACCAATATTTATGCTAACTAGTTTTGACTTGTGAAAATTTCACGGTTTTCGTTTTTTAATATGCTGATGAATCTTAATTCTTAAGTTATTGCATGAGTAAGCTCATGGTGAGTTCTATGACAATAAAATCTCTGTAGAAATTCCCCTATCACATCGTTAAATATTTGAGCTTAACTTTAACGAAACATGACAACAATCATAAACATGAATGCTGGTCATTATTTTAAGAAGTGGGTACAAATGAAATGATTTGAAATTAATAACTTTTCCTATTTCATCAAAACAGGTGTTAAACACTTCTATCTTCCATTCTTTCTTTCATTTTCTCACTGAAGCTAAGTAGTGTCATTCCCCTCTTTCTATGGAGTGACAGAACTAATTTCAACTCGATTTAAAATCAAAGTTATCAATTTCTGTGAATTCCTAAACAAAATGCAATGAGTTGGTGTTAATTTTTTAATTTAGCATTAAAAATCTTTATTAGATAATTCAGAATTCATCTTTTCTGCAACTTTCATTCTTTTTTTGTTGCAAATGAATAAAGTGGTACTTTTTTATTTACTTTTATTCATTTAAATCTGATCCAATAAAAATGCAATGTTTATTTTGTAGCAAGAACAGTCGATTGCTTAGCTGTTTTTTTTTGTAAAAAAAACTCATTCAAAAGAAGCCGTTATTGATCAATATTTAAGAAAATCAGTAAATTAAATTTCAATTTTGTTTGAATAGTTTCAAGTTGAAATTAAATCTGCACCCCTTTCTAAGCAATCAAAACGGAATAGCCCATTATTTATGATATTGGTAGGGCGTAACGGTTGTGCAAAGTAACAAAGAGTGGGACACACACACAATTACAATAGGATGGTACAGGCTCATTGCCAGAATGTTTTGAGGGGCTGAAAGTAAGAATTTGCAAATTCTTACTTGCAGCTCACATCACATCATTTTCATATTGAGACAACCTCCAGCCTTGGTGTTGGGCCTGTTATAGTAGAACACCATGATTGATCTCCTTTTCTTAAAATTTGTTTCAGCAAACTATAACACCTAGTCTGTATGTCATGCGTTTATAATCAGAATGTCATGAATTATTGTTACCGACATAATAATGCTATTATATATATATATATATATATATATATATATATGACATTTTTATGTTTATACATTCTTTAAAAATGTCTTAATATAATTGTCGTTCTTTGTCCATTTCATATATATATATATATATATATATATATATATATATATATATATCCAGAATCTATCTTAGATATCTATAAGTCTACCATTTATCCATGCTTAGAATTTTGCTGCCATTTATGCTCTGGTGCCCCTGCTATTTACCTTGAGCTCCTTGATAAAATCCAAAGAACAATCAGCAATATCATTGATCCTGATCTGATGGCGAGGCTTCAATCACTTTCCCACCACTGCAAGGGTGTCTTTTCTATAAATAGTTCCATTGTAAATTTTCGGATGACTTTTTTTGTGCTATGGGATCTGGACTTTATGAATTTAAGCACAGCACTAGCCTGGTTTTGAGATCTCATCAATTTACAGTTGAGTTGGCTAGATGTAACCATAAATTTTATGCTGTTTCTTTTCTTGCACTTCGCTTGTAGAACTCACTTCTGGCTCCATGCTTTCCAGCCAATTTTAATCTGCAAAACTTTAAATGCAATGGTAATCAATATGTACTGTCCTCCTGATTACTCTTTCCTCTTCCCGTTCATTATTAATGTTTCTGTTCCTAATTCTTTCACACCCTGTAACCCCTTGTGCCTTACTTTGCATGGGGTGATACTTATTAATATATATATATTTGAGAGAATAGAAATTTTACATCTAACTCAATCATGTCTCCCCCCCCCCACTTCGTTAATTTACATATGCTTAGTACTGCCCATCAAAAATGTGTAAATTTCTTTTCATTTTTCGTTTCAACCTTTGGAAGTAAAGTCTGATGATCCACGGTCCTTTAAAAGGGCTGTTGTGAAATAATTTATTACATGGAGACTTAAAGTGGTCTGTTTTTATTTTTATTTAAATTATTAGCTCTGATTTACATTGAGCTCTCTGGATTTTATCCTCCTTGGGTCTACCCATATGGATTACCTAGTTTTTCGTAAATTAAATATATATATATATATAAGTGAACATAGAAGTCAACACTTAGAGGCTCTAAGTGTTGACTTCTATGTTCACTTTTATATTTACACACGCTCTATCTCTGATATTGAGCACTTTATCCCATAAATATAGCACACTTTAAGACTATATTTCTTCATATATATATATATATATATATATATACACGCAAAGTAAATACATTATAAATCTCTATTACTAAACTTAAGATTGTGTGCATGTGTTACAAATGAAAAAGGCAAGAAGAGTGATTTGAAGGATTTAATGTACAACTGTAAGGCAAAAAAAACTGGCCTTGGGTTCAAAAACCTGAATGGAAGTGAAAAAAAATAATTGTTCAAGTATTCTCTCAGTTTTCCTTCAAAGTTTGACAGAATATCCAATGTGTGATTATCCTGTTGTATATTGAAACCCTGAGTTAGACATGCAATTGACAGCTGAGTTGATAGTCAATGTTGTGAACATCAAGGAACAAATAAAGAAGACTGTTCATCACTTTTTCAATGTTGTGGTCTTTGTTGCCCTTTATGTTCTCTTCAATTGATCGGAGATTTTCTTTTGCTTTCTGTGGAATGAAAAAACCCAAAAAAAAACAAGAAAGTAATGAATGTTTATGCAATAAAACTGCTCAGAAGTATTAGCATTTCACTATAGATATTTACTAAGCTTAGCTAAGTCTGGCACAAGTTCATAAGCGTAAAGCATGTAACAAAGTGAAACTCACTAGACTAGCAAATGTGTCATGACAAGTTTCAACAATACATTGAACATCAGGAAGAAAGGGACTGTCAGTGAACAAGAATTAAGCAAAGCGTTGCTGACAAAACAGGGCTATTAGATGTAATATATTATAAATGTACTGTTTTTACTGGAATGCAAAAACAAAAAGAAAAGATTATCCTAAATTAATGAGACCTATTACTAACAGACTGGTCTATTGTATCGGAAATTAATGGGGCCTATTACTAGTAGACTGGGTCTATTGTATGTATCATGTGATTTTACTACAGAAATGCATTGTAAGTGATTTTACTATAGAATTGGAATCGGAATCACAGAGAAAAAACAAAGATGATCAAGAATTAAAAGGCAAATGTTATTGACAGACAGGGTCTATTATATGTAACTACAAATGACTTTACTACAGAAATGCATTTTTTTTTTTACAATGATGTTCACTCTGTATAAGGCCCAAGAGCCACTCGAGGTAGAAGGTTACAGCTTAAGAGGCACCATCCCAAGCAAAGTGATACTGCAACCAAGATGTAAGGGGCCACCGGAAGTGAGAGAGAAGGAAAACGCTTTAGAAGGAACCGGAAACCCAATCCTAAATAGAAAACAAAAGGATAAACCTCTACTCCTGCTCAATAGATTGAGGAGGAGTGTGAACTAGACATTAAGTAAACCTTTCTACTTCTATTTTAAGTGCTTTTGAGACATGAAAAACAAAACAGTACCACCTATTCTTAAACATAGGTGAACCTACCTACTCCTATTGAGGGGAAAAAAGTAAATAGTAGATAAAAGATCAGAGTTTTAGGCAGAGACATTTGAAGTACAGTTGAAGTAAATTTTAAGTGATTTTATTATAGAGATGAAGTGGAAATAAAAAGAAAAGAACGAACAGATAGTAAATATTACTGACTGGGGCTACTAAATGTATCAAACTGCAAATGTATTTGCTACAGAAATACATTGTAAGCGATTTTACTATAGAAAAGGATTGGAAACAATGATCTGGTATAAAAAGCAAATCTTACTGAGAGAGAGAGAGAGAGAGGGGATCTTTTTTATAAAGATAGATTTCAGCTTTTCATTTTTCATTGTTTTGCTATGCAGAGATTCAAAAAAACAAATCTTGTGTTTTGGCCATGTAAAGTTTGAAAGTCAAGTTAAACTGGGAACATCTATGTTGTAAATAGAGAAGGTTGACACACAGAAAAATAAGGAGTAGTTTATTCCAGGGAATAATATGGAACACAACACAAATGTAATAAACAGTTAATCGTTAAGTCCTCTCCCTCAGTAAGAGAGAGTGCTGTTTAAATAGTCTTAGACCAGTCCATCTTGTGGGGATGTTCAGCTACTCCACAACAATCTACAAGTATTTTTTTTTTAATCATTTCACCCTATATTGAAAGATAATAAACGCCATTAGGATGCAGGGGGTTGCTGAGAGAGAAAGAAACAGAGAGAACAGGATTCCTGGAGACCAAAGATGACCATTGACATTGATTTTCAAAAATTTAAATACAAAGTTGACAAGAAAGCAGGATGCCAGAAAAGAGTTCCACAAGCAAGCAGTGCAAAATAAGGAACAATTAGCATAGAAGTTATGGATGCATCTAGCAATTTCAAAAGTGAAATCATGAGACCTAGCTGCCAATATAGTACTGCACTTAAATTCGTGAAGTTGAGGTACCAAAGAGGAAAGCTCATCAGAACAGTTACCAGGAAAATATTCGTAGAAGAGGCAAATGGAAGCTACATTAATGCAGTGGGACTGAAGCTGAAATGCCAGGTCATGAGCGATAACATTGTTGATTATTCTTTTGATTTTGTCAAGAATCTCTAGATACATAGCAGAAGCACCAGACCAGATATGGCAACAATATTTGATGCACAGATAAATAGTAGATAGATAGAGTCTGGTGAGGAAAACTCTAGCACAATATAAGGAATGGACTGTCCTAGCAATATAGCAGTTGATTCAATACATTCATTTTTTTAATCCTTTCATCCCAAGCAAGGCAATAAAGCTACTAACATGCAAGAGGTTACTGATTGTGAGAGAATATGAGAAAAAACTATTAATGAAAAAGGACAATAAAAGAATAAGAAGACAGAAGATAGCAATTACATTTAAACTTTGAAGATCAAAGTTGACTGGGTAGCAAGAATTGCGAGAGAAGAAAATTTACAAATTATAGAATAATTGGTACAACATTCTTTAATTAAAAGGGATGATACAGAACTTGTAAGGGACATTTTATGCATTTCTTCATCATTGTACTGCAAAATGGAGTTGTATGTCAATTTACTACATGAATATATATATATATATATATATATATATATATATATATATATATATAGTGTTTATAATATTATATCTTGCTTATGCTACTCGCCGTGACATCATTAGAATTCTCTCTGACCGACTCTAATGGACTTCTACTGACTCTGGGTTCTTTGTTTAAGGTGTCTTGCCTAATTCATTTTGGGAGGTATCTTATTTACTCCACAACAATATATTTAGGGTGGGGGATTAAAAGGTTATCAGACCACAGCGAGATTATAATATTACAAAGAAAGTCATGAGATACAAGGAAATAAACACAGACAATAAAATGCTTTAGTATACATTGCAGAGAAATGATTGTATATGTTAAAGAACATGTATACAGAATTTTTAAAAAATGCTTATCTGTTGGTGGCAACATGTTTTATCAGAGGTGTCTGTGGGAGACCTCTTTATCAGGTGTCCAAGATGTCTGCCTCATTTGGCAGTCAAAAAATAAGAAAAAATTTTAATTTTTGTTTCTTTTGTCAGTAAAATAATTGTTCTGATGCATCATGGGATATTCGATATTTTATTTAATTAATTTTTTTGATAATCTAACTTTTTCTTTCTTTATTGTTATTTACCATTCTTATCTCTATTTTAAACTATTTTTATTGCTTAACTTTTAATTTTTCTTTTATTATTAATTATTTTGGTTCCAGATTATTACTTAGTCTAGTAATAAGGGTTGGGAGTTATTTAGTAATTTATTTATTACTATCACTACACACCTTTCAGGTTTTAGTACTACCAAGAGAGATTTACACGCTTGAATCATCTCATGACCAAGATATAATTTGACTATTTGGAAATCATTTTAAGAACTTTTTATTAAATAATATTAAGAATGATAATTTTTGGATTGATCATGAATGTATTATTTATAAGTGCTCATAAAACTTTAGTAATAATGTTAAAATACGAAGTAAAATAAAGATATAATTATTCATGTTAGCGGACATTATGGGTAAGTCTGAGAAGAGAATAAGAATAGTCCAAAAATAAACCAGACATAACATTTACTCTATTGCAAAACAATAAACATACAAAACTTTTACCTTTTGTAAATGTTTTTTGTTATAAAACAATGAAAGTTCTGCTTTCAAAAAGGTCTAGCTTATACTGTCAGAAGAGGGACAGATGGGTCCTTGTTTTCTGTCCACATCCTGGAGGTGAAAAGATAACCAAAAGCATCATATCTCCCATTGAGGTAGCAAGAAGACGTTCCATGATTGGACAGTTTTGTGACCAATCAAGAACTCCCATACATGTAGACTTTGGTAAAGCCTTAAACCATATTGCTTCTACATGTGTGTTTTGACCAGCGTGTGAGTGCGTGTTAAGGTATATGTGTGTGTTGTGAGTGTGCATGTTAAGGTATATGTGTGTGTTGTGAGTGTGCATGTTAACTCAATACAAAGGAGGCTTACCTGTATTTCAGTAATAAACTTGGAGATGTCAAGAGCTTTGGCCAATCCTATAGGTAGTAACCTCTGTTAAAACAATAAAATAACATGTTAAAATTACAAGTCAGTTTGCTGGATTAATAAAGTATACCATTTCACAAACAGTTCTATCTTATTTATTCTCTTTAATATAAAAAACTGTTTCAATTCATTCTTTCTTCCAAGAAAAAGGAATGAAATATCTTTACTACAATCTGTAGAAATATTTAGTTTACAGAAAAACTATGGACTTTGTGTTTATATTAATATTTGATATTTAAATTTTTTTTTTTTAAACAAAATACTGATAGTAAAAAATAACAGATAAAAAAAGCTTACAAAATAACTTAGGATTAGTTATTTGTGTTGTTAGCAAAACAAACAGACCAACATGCAAATTACAGATTGAAGATACCAGAAATCAAACATGTACATCAAGTTAGACACCTGGGAAGCATATTAATGGATGGAAAGTGCGATACAGAAGTCCAAAGGTGCATTGACATAGCGAAAGGTGCCTTCCAAAAACTAAACAATGTATTAAGAAACAGAAACATATTGTTAGAAACAAAGAAAAGAGTACTGAACTATTATGTAATAGTAGTCCTCCTATTGTGGCAGTGAATGCTGAACAATTTCCTCATAGATGAAGTAGTGACTTGAAGCAGCAGAAATGTGGGTCTACAGAAGGATGCTGAGAATGCCATGGACAGAACATGTGATCACATATTCTAGAGACAATGACAACAAAAAGGACACATGCTTAACATCAGGAAGAGACAGTTGATGGTTCTGGGACTCATAATGAGGAAGGAGGGCTTGGAAAATTTGATACTCACAGGATAGATTAAAGGCAAGAGAGATAGAGGAGAGAAACTCACAACCTATCTGGTGTGCTTGAGTGAATGGATGGTGGAGCAGGTTATGGAAGAAATAGCAAAAAGACAAAATTTATTAAGAGCTACAAAGGACAGGAAATTGTGGAGAGTCATGATCACCAACGTCCTGAAGGGTCATGACACATAGAAGAAGAGGTAATAAGATGGTATAAAGCTAGTAATAAAATAATAATAATATATAGTGTATCAATCCTGAGTGTTGGGATGAATATATTTAGCAATATAATTTAATCAAAAGGACATATTTCTCATATTCAATCCCATGATTTAAAGAAGGTATACATGAAAAACTTAGGCGTGTTTATATTTATGATATGCTTTTGACCAGGTAGTGTATATATAAAGTCAGCAGTAAGCATTCATGATAAGGGTTTTCTTGTTTGCCTCTTTAGGCAATTGCAGAAAAACAAATAAGTTGCAAATCGAAGATGCAGCAAAATGAACAGTTGCTAATCCAAAGTGTAGCAAAAGAAACATGTGTAGCGAAACAATGTATGGCAAAACAGTTACAAATCTGAGGTGTGGCAAAAGAAAGTCACAAATCTGAGGCGTGGCAAAAGAAAGTCACAAATCTGAGGCGTGGCAAAAGAAAGTCACAAATCTGAGGTGTGGCAAAAGAAAGTCACAAATCTGAGGTGTGGCAAAAGAAAGTCACAAATCTGAGGTGTGGCAAAAGAAAGTCACAAATCTGAGGTGTGGCAAAAGAAAGTCACAAATCCTGTGTGTGGCAAAGCAGCTGCAAATATGAACCGTAGCAAAATGAACAGTTGCAATTCCAAAGTGTAGCAAAACAAACCATCACAAATCCATGGTGTAACAAGACAAACCATCGCAAATCCATGGTGTAACTAAACAAACTATCGCAAATCCAAGGTGTAGTAAATCAAACCATCGCAAATCCAAGGTGTAACTAAACAAATCCAAGGTGTAGTAAATCAAACCATCACAAATTCAAGGTGTAACTAAACAAACTATCACAAATCCAAGGTGTAGTAAAACAAACCATCGCAAATCCAAGGTGTAGTAAAACAAACCATCGCAAATCCAAGGTGTAACTAAACAAACCATCGCAAATCCAAGGTGTAGTAAAACAAACCATCACAAATCCGAGGTGTCACAACTCAGAATAGTGCTCTTTGAAAAATCAACACCAACCGAGCCATCTTGGTTGCTAAAAAACATTGGTCCTATATATCTGTAGCCAGAGTTAGAGATCAGCTGTGATTCACTGATGACAAAGCATCACTATTCTCATCTAAATTAGAACAGCATTTGCCATGCAACTTTAGTTTCTCAACTCTATGTTGAGAGAGCACCTTTTTAAAATAGCCAATTATCCAGAATACAACTCTTGGCTACACCAGACACACCTTAGTCAAGGTCTTTTTTATGTGTTGGTCTGGTTCAATTCTACAGCACTGATAAATGGTGAGACAAGCTGAAATAAAAAAACAAAAACAAAAAAAACACCACCTTGTCCCTTGTTCAACTGAGGTGATTTAAAAAAAAAAAAAAAAAAAAGAAAAAAAAAAAGGAAAACTTGTTCTTTGTTCAATAAAAATGGTTTTGAAATAAGAAAATCTTGACCCTCCCTTTTTTTTTTTTCAACATATTTCCTTTACGTAAATAAAGTAAAGAACTATGACTATACTCCTACCTTGATACGCTTCATCACTCCAAGTACCATTTCAACCAGAGAACCAGCATTTCCGGTGTGAATTTCCATGAAATACTGCTTGGTTTCATTACTGCTTTTTTGGATTCCTATTGTTACCTCTCCCCAGTCAGTTGTATCAAGAATCACAGATGTCCCAGAGATTTCTTGACAACCAGAAATCTTCATTTGGCATAACAAGTATTTTAAAAGACAGGACCTGTGTGTAACATCTGTCAAAGAGAGAAAGAATCAACGACACTCAAAGCATAGAAAGCATTGCTTAATATAAGACAAGGTCAAATGTAAGAAGCACCAATGAAAACAGTAATTGCCTGTGATTAATTCAAATATACGCTCTTAAGTAGGCACCGGAGGGAGTCGTCAGTGATGTAAATTGACTTGGTTCATCAGGGAGTTTTGGGTCTTTGAACATCATACACCCTATCGCCAAGTCGACCCAATCAGTGGAAATCAATCCCCGATTCCCCCTTGCAATCAAACGCTAGCAGACACTCTTGCCTTTTTAATGAATTAGACAAAAATAGACCACGTTTTCCACACACCAAATTGGATGTTTGTAACAACCAATCCACTGCATGAACTGTCTTAATTGTGCCACAGCGGGGACTGGCTTCTTTTCTTTATTTTTTTTTTCAGTAGATAGCAGCTTCGATGGATAACCGAGGAGGTAATTTAACATTCTTAAATTTAACCCTTTTTGTTATTTCTTAAGTATGGTTTGGTGCCTTACTCTAAATATTTACGTTTTTGTGAGATTAGTAACTTTTTTGTCATGATACCTGCATTTATTCACTAGCTTCATAAAACACAAGGGCTAATGTGTGGAGCAGTTAAATAGAATTATCAAGGCTATTTTACTAACAACTAATTCATGGTGAGCTCCACATGGATGTGTGCATGTGTGTTTTTGTTTAAAAAAAAACGTATATTTGACATAGTTTAACCTTCGTGCCCACAAAAAAAATGATGAAATTGAAAGTGAATGTATAGATTTTCTTTGTTCTTGAGAATTTACAACAAAAATGCTAAATATTTATTTATATGACACTGATGTTGAAAGTGGTTAAATGTTAATTATGAGAAGAAAACAGTTAAGCCTAAAATGGAATATAAGCTGAAAGATAGAGAGAGAAAGAAAGGGTGGAGACATTTTTCTTGATGTATATGGGGCTGTCTGGATTTCTTCTCTCCTAAAGTTGATTTTTTTTTTTATCTATCAAGAGTCTGGCATGTGGATGAAAACTGACTTGAAAATAATTTTGTCTCTCACTCAGAAATTTAAATGAGAACAAATTTTTTTTTTCTGAGAGTCAAATGTACAATAGGACAGAAGTTATGAAAACAAGTCCTGTCAACAGTGATCTGATTTATATTTTCACTGTACAGGGATAAGTCTAGGAATTGAAAAATAATTTTTATCTGTTCCTTGAGGAATTAAAAAACACATATTAATGAGGAGATAGACAGGGCTTATATTTTCATTGACAAAAACGAATTGGGAACTTTGGGAAATTTAAACAAAGAACAAAACCTTTTCAAGGGTCAAAGTTATGAAAACAGGTTGTCGTTGACAAGCAAGTGATCTGGCCTATATTTTCACTAGACAAAGATAAGTCCAGGAATGGAGAAATAATTTTATCTCATCCTTGAGGAATCAAGAGAATTAAAATTAATGTCTAGAATAAAAATACGCCCTTTTGCCCACACACTTTAAAATTTAGATTTGTCATAAAAACAATTATGCCTGTCCTGGGAATGAGGCCAAGGTTGAAGGGAAGGAATGATGAAGAGGGAGAATTTAGCACTACCTGTATGGAGTGATGGTATGAGATGTAAAGTGGAGAAGGTTGGAGTTGAAGGAAGGCGCAATCCCTTTAACTACTCTCAAGAAGGTGGATAATGCCCCAATTTTGGAAAGTTGATTAAGAAAGCAAAAATGCTGGTTTTCAGCCAAAGTGTATATAAGCAGATAGCTTGGAGAGCTTGAAGACTTGTGCTGTAAATTCCACATCAAATGCCTCTGGAATCCATGTCAGCTTCCACCAGATCTGACTCTGAAGAACTTAGAAACCAAAACTTTAGACAAGGCCCTGTGTCACTGTAGAGATTGATGTGGGAAGGGTTAATTTTTGTTGTACCAAGAACTATACAAGCCAAATGAAGATTGACCCAATGAATCTTTCATTTTTATTTTTTGCTGTGAATATATTTCTTCTCTTAATATAGCGCCCATCACAGCTCAAACCAGCACTTCGATTACTACAACATTCAATCTTACACTGCTCTAAGATCAAGAACACAACATAGCAGTTAGTGTGGATCAAAGCAGCCAGCAACCAGCTTGTACCAGCATCAGTATTGACCAGCACAGAGTTAGCCTTGTGGGTAAAACGTCATCCTAAGACCCTGAAAACTGTACCACTAAACGTAGTTACACCACCGGGTTTAGGCAGTGGTAAAAGTGTTATATATATTAATCGGTGTCCGAGACAAAAGATTTGATCCTGAATTGCTGACCAAGAACCAAGCCAGCAAGAAGAGAAGAAAAGTGCCCAGCTCAAACAGTCCCTGAAAAAAAGAAGAAAAGTACCCAGCTCAACCAAACCTGGAAAACAGAAGAAAAATACAAGGTAACCAAAAAAGTTCTGTACGTGTTTTTATTAGTCATTGAATGAAGTTGAAATATATACGAAATGCGTGTAGCAATTGATTTCAAATTCGGACAGCCGGAAGTAGGAACATCAGGCGTTATAAAAAACACGCGCACTGAGAAGGATGGAAGTGTCTAGAGATCTCGTTCGGGACTGTTTGCTTTACGACTTCAAAGTGGGCTTATCAGCAGCTGCATCCTCACCGCATATAGTGGGATAGTGCTGTGGATGAACGTACTGCAAGGCGTTGGTTTCGAAAATTCAATTCAGGAGATTTGTCTCTCCATGATGAGCCTCGCAGTGGACGACCACAGGTCTTGAATGTCGGAGTCCTGAAGGCGGCCATTGAAGAGGACAGTCGTCTAATGTGTGGTGAACTTGCAAGACAGTTCAACGTTTCCGATGAAACAGACTTCACCTGCACCGCCTAGGTAAGACATACAAACTGAGCAAGTGGGTTCTGCAAACGCTGTTGGAGGTCCACAAGGGACAACGAGTGGCAGCCTGTGTATCGCTGCTTTCTTGCCATCCTTATTCAATCAAGTGCTTACCAGTGATGAAAAGTGGGTTCTGTACGAAACTCCCAAGCGTTCCAGACATTGGTTGTCTCCTCAGGATGCTGTCCCTCACACCGCAAGACCGCCTATGCACCCACGCAAGATTATACTCTGTGTCTGGTGGACAGGTCATCAAGTGGTTCATTATGAACTGCTACCAACGGGCCAAACAGTCACTGGAGACCTATACTCGCAGTAATTGAAATGTGTGCAACAGGCATTGTGCCAGAAGGAGCCAGTACTGGTGAATCGCAAAAGTGTGCTTTTCCTCCATGACAATGCCAGGGATACCATACAGCAACTTGGGTGGGAGACTTTGTGCCATCCACCTTATGCGCCATTCGATTACCACCTCTTCCAGTCCCTGGATAATCATCTTTGTGGGAAATCCTTCACCAAGGAAGCAGACTTGCGCAAAGCCCTCACAGACTTCTTTGCATCAAAACCCCTCTGAGTTCTACCGCAAGGGCATTGAACAGCTGGCGACACATTGGCGATTACTTCAAAGACTAAATATAAGTTAAACATACTGTGAAATGTTTTTTTTTCCTTTAAAAACGGACAGAACTTTTTTGGTTCCCTTGTAAAAGAATAAAAAGAGGACAATTTGTTACGAGAGTAAGAAGCAATGGACTCTAGTCAACTGACTACAAAAACAGAATTCGCCAGTTTCACCATTTGCTTTAGTGAAGGTGCTTAATGGCCACTATTCATGTAAAATTTCTTCATCTGTCAGCACTTGGCTGGCAATAAATTATCTAATCACAGATTTTCTTGACATTTTTAGAAAAATTAGCAACAATTTAAAAAATGTTCATCATAACTGTAATATATATATATATATATATATATATATATATATATATATATATATCTTAATATTTTATTTAATACTTATCATTTTTAATCTTATTTTTTCATTATTAATATTCTGTTTATGAATACCGACACTTATAAAACTGTTTGCCTTAAAAGCATTATCATTCATTGCTAAAAATTTTTGTTGTAAAATAGAATTATTAGTTTTTACTTGTGTATCCATGGCAATTGTTACAAAATTTTAATAGTGAGATATAATGAAACAAAAGTCTTAAAACCATGTATTGAGATTAAATAAAGTGGACAAAGAATTCACAACTAAAATAGAGGCCAATGAACCATTTAATTAATCTGTTCGCTTTATATTTTCTAGATGTTCTATGGCATCTATGATTCCTTGATTACTCCTAGTTTTATATAAAATCGCCTTTTGCCCAATAACTTTTCATATAAAAATTTTTTATGTGTTTAATATAACAGTGTAATGGAATTATATCTTGGAAGAAAAAGATTAGCAACAGAACAACAAAGACTGATGACAAAGCCTATTTCAAGACCAAGTTGAAACAAGACAATCACTTAATAGACAAAAGGTATATGAGTGCCTCACATAAAAGGCTTGAACAGATAAGACTGCAATCTGAACAATGTTGGAATAAAGAAAGTGATTAATTAAACAGTTCATTTTGTTCGGGAACTAATTTTGTCTAAATGCAGATATTTTATTTGTATAGATTATTAAAATGACTAATCACTCATTAATTTACATTGATTTACCTCCCTTCTCACTACAGCTGGAATAGGAAATATATGAGTAAATACACAGTGATAATTATTATATGGTTTGATTACTAGTTGTATACCATTTTATTCTTGATTTTTTGGTGAAGCATTTCACTATTATTATTACATTTATTTCATAATATTGTTGCTTTTTTAACCAAATCATTACTATTTTCTTTCTACTAATCCATCTTATTACTGATTTTCAGATGAATCTTTTTCACTATTATTATTTTATTACAAGTTTTATGATATCTTATTACTGCTTTTTAGAGGAAGCATTTTCACTAGTGTTATTTTACTACTAGTTGTGTTATATCTGATTATTTTTGCTTTTTAGATGCAACCTTTTCACTATTATCATTTTATTTTATATCAAGGCTTGAACACTGACCTCTGACACCAGAAAACATGTTACTGTCTCAGCCACAAGGCAGACCATAAACTCCTGCTGTTCTTATGTAACATCATTTACTCTCGGATAAACAAAAAAAAAGTTAAATTAGCAGAATAATATTTAATAAATCCACAGTAAAAAATTGACAGCAACATTTTGATTGTCTTGAAAAGACAAAGTATAAACACAGACAATAAGCTACTAAAAATATCTGTCTTACCGTGACATGTATGATCAAAGAGAATTGCCGATAAATAATCTGGAATCAAAATTTTGTACATATGCTTTTCCTGCAAATTTCCTGTGACATGCATCGGTATATCTTCGAATGCCAAATACACTGGCCTCTTTCGGGCTATAGTATCAATAACTGAAGACACTGGAGGGAAGTGTTTATTTTCTGGGCACAAACCAACTTCACCCTTCAGTGAGTCTTTACAAATCAGAAAGTCAAGGAAATCAGTTTGGTTTTCAAAGACACAAATCATAAGTCCTTGGTCCTCAAGAGCTTTGAATTGCTCACTATGAAATGTAGAAGAATACAAGCCAAGATGTAAATTCAAAACAAGCCAAGCTCTAACTGACACTCTTGTGTCAGATGGAATTATGAGCTTTGGGACTATGGATACCTTGAGAGTTTCTCCAGGCTGAAGCCCTTGTTTGAGGTGTACAGACTTAAAATTAGCTCGATGCATCATTTCTTCAGTTGCAGGAGAAATTTGGCAAGTTTCAACAAGCAATGACCAATCAGAAGAAAGAACAATCTTGGAGCTTGTCACCTGAAAACAGAGGGTAGTGAATCCATTAATGCGCTTAACAGTGACAGAACATTGCAGATGTCGGTTGACATTCACGGAACCAGGAGTATTTAAGTAAAGATGGCTGGCTAGAGCCAACTGAGACAGAATATGTGACTGACGTTTAATGTTAGGGTTGATCTGGTCCATTTTTCTAGTGATGTTATCCACTTTGGCCAGAAGATCTGGAATTGTGTTCTTTGGAGAGACAACTGGTTCATTGGTACCAAATCCATCATTTGACTTGGGAAGGGAATAAAATCGCCCATTTTCTGATTGACACAATAGAAAAGTTTCATCTGAAAAGGTAAAAACAAAGACAAAATTATATATAAAAAATGTGTTAAATGAAAAATATTTTGTTTAATATATATGAGTTGGGGGTGGGGGGGCAAATGTAAATCAAATATGGATCAGAATCCAACAGAATCAGATAAAGAACAAATATGAAACATTTATCAATCTAACATGTTTCACTTTTGTTAAAATGTTTCATCAGAGAATAAGATATGGAGAAAAAGAAGAAATTCTGGTATTTTTACTTTTGTGTTGTTTCATTTTCAATGGTAAATCAGGTTTCACATGCATTTGACTTGTTAAACATTAGTATAATTTGTGGCATTCAAGGAGAGATGATGCATCCATTCGATATAATACGCATGTTTAAGCAAAACATCAAAATGTAAAAATAACAGATATTTTGTTATTTCCAGTTTTGAGTTGAGGATTTTTCATTACTTACATTTGGACTAACATCCTCATCTTTATTGTTGCTATGACCTGATTGCTTTTGTGAGAAATTTAGGAATGAGAAGTTATTATAATCATTATTATTTTTTTGATGAATAATGAATTTTTACAAGAATTGTTTTCATTATTTTATTAAATTTTAATTAGAATAATTTATAGTTTTAAATCTTTTAAAATTCTGTACTAATTTGCACAAGTTAGGTGATATTGTTTTTAAATTACAATTATATTTACTAATCATAAATGGGGAAAGCTTACTACAATTCAGTGAACCTCAGTATCTTAAAAAGAATTTTGAATTTTTCTTGTGGGTGTATAAATGTGTCGATTTAGAATTATTCTAATTAAAATTTAATAAAAAAATGAAAACAATTCTTGTAAAAATTCATTATTCATCAAAAAAATTATTTTTCTTCAGACAAGTGTCCATAATATATCTTATTAATAAAAGCAATTAAAGGCTTTTCAAATTAAATAATGTTTTAGTTTTATTGCATTTTTTATTTTATGATTCAGAGCAGATTTTCAGTAACAAAAAAAAAATGTAATTTTAAATTCTCCAAGGACTTCTGTTTATAACTAATATAAACATTAAGATCTACAAAAATGAATTTCTTGAAATTTCATTAAATTAAATAAGTGGCACTAACAGATGTAAAAAAAATGTTTTTAACAAGATTTTCTGATAAAGAAACATTTTTAAAATAATTTAATTCATAAGTACTAAAACTTACATTAACATTTGACAATTATTTGATTTTGCAAGAATTACTAAATCAGTTTCTTTTTCAGCATAAAAAGATCTTAACATTACCTATATTAATTTATGGTCATCTGCTGATGCAAGAAAAACAAAATTTTTAACCAAAATTTCAAACGTTCTAAAGAGAATCAAAAAAATATAATTTAATAATTGAAAAGTCCTTTCCTTTTAATAATAAAGATTTTAATGATAAAACTGTTTTTATTAAGTTTGGGGCATTTTTTTCATCATGGTATAATCATTTTTTTTAGCGAATCTAGAGTAAAAGTTTGCTATATTAATACTAGGGTGTTGAATAAAAGTCAGAATTAATCAGTCAGTGTCAGCATAGTATAAAACACTTATTGTGCTACCTGCCACCTGACTAGTGTCCACCCCTCCCTTTTTTTTTTTCAGTTAGTGTAATCTACCCAAGCTAGCTAGGCTCATCCATGGGTTTTTTGCTTTGCTTATTCTTTTTTTCCCCTGAAAGGACAATTGATATACATGGGTTTTTCCTTACTATGATGCAATAGGTTAGGTCATATGACAGCAACTGGGTATAAATATTTGGTCACTCCTACTTTCATCTACCTTCTAGTCATATGAAGATCACTAAAGCATGAAAATGAAGTAATGACTCAAGAGTGTTGAGGGTTGATGTGAAGCATTTTTTGCTGTCTGGATAGCATAGGCATTGAAAACTTTAATTTACTGTTTAGGTGGGTGTTTGATATTTGGTCTTTTTTTTTTTTTTCTTAATTTGATATTTTCTCTTGTCTAAGGCTTTAAGTTTTTGACAGGTACTATTTTTGTATATATATTTTATTAATTCAAATGTTATTTTTAGTGGATACCTGTATTTGGGTAAACAGTTCATTAAATGTGCTTGCCAGCAGATTTCGAACCTGCATCCCCCTTTGCATATATGTATTTATTACTTCTTTTGAAATCTTGTTACTCAATTGAGCACTCTAGAGAAAGGATAGTTTTAAAAACAGTGGCTGCTGCTATTAACACATCGCTCTTCGATTACGAATTGAGCCCTCTTGGCTACTCTGCGTTTGTATACATCTCATATATAATACATTATAATTCCCCTTTCTCTGCTTGAAACAATCGGATGTCTAGCTAAACTGATGAGCTGTGATATAGTGAAACAGGCTTGTATGTGGATGACTATATAAAATATATAGGAAAAAGAGGTTGACAAAGCATCTAGAGTCTAAAAATATTTATTTACATAAACTTTACTGATTTCCTAGTCCTATGATTTTCAAAAGTTAAATTGAAATGGAGAAACTCTTCATCTTTTGAAAACTGGTAAAGTTACTTTAAATTCTTAAAGATTCCAGTTACATTTTCAACTTCTTTTACGTTATATATATATATATATATATATATATACACACTACAGTTCAAAAGTTTGAAGCGAGAATTAACATGGGATGAACTAGACAGAAGAATGGAAAAAAAATGTAAAAGTAATCTTAGAGTCATTGAAAAAAGAATGAAATCAATTATCAAACTTACACTTTGAGAAACTTTTGTGACAAATCCAAAAAATATGTGCTGCAGTAATCAAGGCTAAAGGAGGATATTTTGATGAGAACAAAATTTAATCATAAAATGCTACTTTTTGTCATAATAAAATTTATAATAAACAATCACATCTCAATTTTTTTTAACCCTGTATAATAATTTTGTCTTATTTAGAGTACAAAACAACTACTTTTGGGGCCAATTTAAAAAATTACCAAGAGTGAGCTCAAACTTTTGAACTGTAGTGTATATATATATCTTATTCTTCAAGTAAAATTGAATTGAGTTCTATGAGCCGCTGGTTTTATTTCATATAGAAAAAAATGTTAAAATTCCCTTCCTTCCCTGTGAGAATGGCCTAGAGGTTAGAAATCTGATGTCAAATCAGTCAGGTTTCGATCCCGGTTTGAAGCAATAGCCAAACTGAGGAGCTGTGATACACCAAAACAGTCTGTCTGTGGAAGACTATACATACACACACACACATATATATATATATATATATATATATATATATATATATATCTATATCTATCTCAACCAGGAATGTAAATTCAGCTTACCAATTCCCACACTAATAACCATTACACAAACTGCACATGCTGTATATGTTGACATCAAATAAAAATAAGAGTAAATAAAAAATACCTTCTATAACAACTGAAGCCATGTTTTTGATTCTTGCAAGCTTCCTGCATACCTTCTCAGAGATTTCCAGTCTATCGCCATAACTAACTTCCACTTTTATAATGTTTTTGTGAGTTGCATAAAAGAACTGTGAAGCAGCATCTCCAACACAACAGGCCTTGGTTGGCCCATCTTTGAGGACTGTCTTCTGCATCACTTGGAAGTTGGTTTTAAAATTGGTTGGTGCAGAAAACAAGTAGCACTGACCACTCAAAGCACATACCAAAAGACCAGGGAATGTGGACACTGATTCCCTGAAACTGGTAAGCAATTGTGACACACTCAGCTGGTCAGTTGGATCTTCAGCCCCAAGGCTCTTGACCTCAAGAACAAAGATTTGGACAATAGGGGAATTTAAATCACAGAGTATGGATAAGTACCCATTGCTAGGACAAGACAAAGGCAACCACCTTTTCAGAGGTAGGTAATAGACATGTCCATCTGAAAGTGTCATTAGGATAATAGCAGAGTCCAGTATGCTTGTTTGGGTACCAAAGATGCTGTTAAAAACCAAAGGCTCAAGACAGAGGTTCCCTGAGCCTGAAAAACAGGCATTTGCTGAAGATGCAACAATGTACAAGGAAATGTCACAGAAATCTGGATTTGGTAAACAAAAGTCTGTTGAAAAGCAAGGTTCTTTTGGCCCATCATTGGTGGCGAGGTCCTTTTTGGCATAAATTTGTAAGATGCCAGATTTCTTTGTGCTTGTAGCAATGGCAAGAATGTCTGTGTGTGCACAGATTGCAGCACCTTTGGGACCCACTTCAAAAATGGCATCTTTTGTTGAGATGTGGCTTGATGACTCGGTGTTAGAAGTAAAAGACGTATCAAGGAGGTCTTGGAAAAATTCCTCAAAGATGGCATTGTTTACCTGGGAGTTACTGGCACAAGCTTCAGAGGCCCTTTAAAATAGAAAATAAACATGCTGGTATAAATTCAGAGAATTTAACTCGTGTATAATGGATTTCAGATGTGACAGACTTTTTCACAGAACTGAACTTGGCAGATAAATTACTGCATATTACTTTGCACATTTTTTTGCTTATAATAACCAATACTAGTAGTACCAATGAAAATTTCTCGGCTTTTCCATTTTAATTTTTGATGTATTATAATACTTACAAGGTCCAGGACTACAAAATACCCTTGGAAATTCCCTTATCTTATTGCATTGTTAAATATTTGAGTTTAACAACTTTTAACCAAATATTGCAATAACAATTATAAATGGGAATACAGCTTATTATTTTAAGAAGTAAGAGGATACAACTAAAAAAAATTGCAATTGACAAGTTTTTCTGTTCCAGTGGAGCAGACTTTAAATGTATGAGAGCATTATTGCTCCTCCCTCTTTCTTTTTTCTCACTGAAACCAAATAGCATCTCTGATATGTCTTTCGATTATAAATATGAATACAATTCATTATTTAAAGAAATGAAAAGATTTGCAATTGAATAGTTTTCCATTTCGATGAAGCAGACTTTAAACGCATGAGAGCATTGTCACCTGCTCTATGTTCCCTTTCTTTCTTTTTTCTCACTGAAACCAAATAGTGTCTCTGATATGTCTTTTCCATCTTAATAAATTTTGTCCTTTTGTCTCTCCTAAACTTTGTTCTGCCATTCTTTCACTCAAAATCACTAAGTAGGTTATGCATTGCTTTCAATCTGTCCTGTGAGTATCAAATTTTCCAAGCCCTCTTTCCTCATTATATGCCCTAGAAATTTCAACTATCTCTTTAATTAAAAATGCTCTTTTTGTTTCCATTTTTTCTAAAACTTCATTGTTGCTCACATTTTTGGTCAATGGTATTCTCAGCATCTTTCTGTAGAACCACATTTCTGTTGCTTCAAGTCTGTTCATCTGCAAGGATATTGTCCAGCATTTGCTGCCATATAGGAGGACTGTTGTTACGTTTGCCTTGCTAATGTATATTTTGTTCCTGTGAAAGAAAATTCTTTTTTCTGATGACATTGTTTCAAAGTTGAAATTTTCCAAGCAGTTTTTTATATTTATCATATATATTTGGAAGCGTCAAAGACAGAATTACATAAAATTGTTTTGATCTCTCACACTCTCACACCTGTGAAAATGTATCCAGCCAGAAGACTTTTTTTTTATATGCAATATCACTTCATGACATCTTCTTTCAGGATGTGGTGATCATGACTCTCCACAGTTTCCTGTCCTTTGTAGCCCTTAGTAAAGTTCGTCTTTTTGCTATCTCTCCTAAACACAAGCTCATTAGGTAGGTTACTTGCTACTTTCCTCTGCCTTTCTTGCATTCAATGTCCTGTGAGTGCTAAATTTTCCAAGCCCTCTTTCCTCATTAAATTTCAATTGTCTCTTTTATTATTAAGTATAAATGTCTTTTTTGTTTTCATTTTCTCTAAAACTCTATAACTGCCCACATGTTCAATCAATGGTATTCTTAGTATCCTTCTGTAAAACCACATTTCCGTTGCCTCAAGTCCCTTCTTCATCTGTGAGAAGATTGTCCAGCATTCACTGCCACATAGGACTGATATTACATAACAGTTAAAAACTCTTTTCTTTGTTTCTAACGAGATTTTCCTGTTTCTTAACACTTTGCTTAACTTTTGAAAGGTATCTTTTCCTATCCAAATGCAGCTTCAAATTTTGGTCTTGCACTTTCTGTCCTCAGCTAAAACACTTCCTAGATATTTAAATTTTTGTACTTGTTTGATTTTGGCATCCCTAATTTGTAATACACATGTTAGGCTGTCTCTTTTGCTGATAGCCATATATTATATCTGCTTACAGTTGTTGTTCAGTCCTTTCATTTTGCTTTCTTTTACTATCTCATGTAGCAGGTCTTGCATTTTCCTTTTTCTGTCTGCTATCAACAGTGTCATCTGTATATCTTATGTTATTAAGATTGTAGCTGCCAACAATGAATCCTGGTAGGATTTCTAATTCTTTTAGGATTATAACAAAAAATTAAATAAGTCTTGTGGGGAAACATATCCTTGTCTTACACTTCCTTCTATTTTTTTATATTTACTAAATTCATTTTCCAATATATCACCACTGTCGGAAATTTAATCTATGATGTCTGTAATCTTGTCAATACTGAAATCATCTAAGGCTATCAGCATCTCGATTACAATTCCATCAAGTTCTACTGCTTTTAACATTCTGGTCCTTTGATATTCCTTCTGTGAAGTATTTTTTTCTTTCTTTAATATCAGTGGCCCATCCTTGCTGTTTATGCATCCTGTTAATGAGAATGTGTTCTTTTTTTTCTTGTTAGTACTCTTATTACTTTATGTGGTGATGGCTGGCCGCTTGTCTACTAGGGCGACTGGCTAATCCCTGTTGCAGACACTTGCTTAGGCACATTTGAGTTTGTTCAACACCCACAGAGCCACCTGTGGTTTATATTGCAACTATGCTGAGCAAACCTTAGTTATTGTTTCTGGAAAAGATCAACAGTTTGAACAAGGCCAGTACGTTTCAAACCCTCAGTCACAATGACTTGCAACTTCATGCTAGCACCACCTTCGATGGCTCCTAAATAGACCCACCTCCCTAATTTCACTAACAAGCCTTGCGTCGGTCCGCAGTATGGTTTTCTGGCACTTTCCGAATGTGCCACATGTTGCAATCATTACCTCAGTCCGATAGCATGAAAAAGTCACCTTCCTGATAAATCAACCACAATGAGATTCGAACCAGAGTCTCATGGTTGGAAAGAAAATGTTATGATCACTCAGTCACATACCCATTACTTTATGTATATCTGCTTTATCTGTAATACTCATTCTTTTTATTTCTGCACATTTTTCATTGAGCCATTCCTCTTTTGCATGCCTGCATTTGTTCCTAATCTCTTTGTTCAATGTACTATATCCTTCACCATACATTGGCATTTCTCTCCACTGTTTCCACTTCTTTATTATTCAACATTTTCATATGCTTTTAACTGTGATAGTAAGGTACTAGAAGGATGATGTCGGCATGGTTAGCAGTCAGAGGATAGTAACCCAACTAACCTAAATTTGAGAGGAGTGTTATGATCAAGCAATCGAGGTCAAATGTGAGAAAACGCATAACTACTGATAAGAATAGTAATCACCAAACAAAATAGAGTACAACATTATATCACACTGCAAATTAATACCGAGACCATTCACCTTATCAGTTCAAACAATATAGAAATTTATGACTCATACCACATTAACAATAAAATCCAAAATAATTATAAGTTTCTACTCAGAATTTATATCTCTCAATATTTACAAGATGAAGAAAAGTACCTGTCTATATTTCTGAGATGAGGTATTGTAACTATTTAGACTATTTGATATATGTTGGAAAAGGTATGACACATGGAACTAGAGCAATCTAGCCAGTTGGACAAAATAAAAGGTTCGGTTTGAAATTGTAACATATCACCTGAAGAAGGCTGGAGCGTACAACGGCCAAAATGTTGTGAATATGACAATAAATATGAGGACAACAGTCTGAACAATGTAAATAGTGAAGAAAAGTACAGTGAAAATACTTTTAAAGTTCTCCAAACTCCTAATTATTTTATATATAATGCAAAATTGAAAGCTCATAAAATCCACAAAAAGCAAAAAAAAAAATAAGAACACAAATAACCTAGATAAAAGTAGGCACATAATACAACCTACCAACTTCATGATTACAATTTGAAAATAATTTTTTTTTAAATTTAATATACATCAAGTATCCTTTATCTGAAAACCCCCAAAATCCGAAGGTTTTTCAGGTGCTGATATGACTTGCCACAAATGAAAAATTTCAGACTGATTGATTGATTATTTAACCAGCATATCGACCTTCATTGGGCCATTCAATGCTGAAAAAGTTTTTTCCAAAAAGTATAGTTGGTAATATTATTTTTCAAAAACGTATATCTGGTAATAATTATTTTTCCAAAAATGTATAGCTGGTAATAATATTTTTCAAAAACGTAGAGCTGGTAATAATATTTTTCAAAAACGTAGAGCTGGTAATAATATTTTTTCGAAAACGTAGAGCTGGTAATAATATTTTTTCGAAAACGTAGAGCTGGTAATAATGTTTTTTCCAAAAACGTAGAGCTGGTAATGTTTTTTCAAAAACGTAGAGCTGGTAATAATATTTTTCAAAAACATAGAGCTGGTAATAATATTTTTTCATTTTCATTCTGTTTTTTCAAAAACGTATAGCTGGTAATAACATTTTTCCAAAAACTTAGAGCTGGTAATAATATTTTTTCAAAAACATAGAGCTGGTAATAATATTTTTCCAAAACTGTAGAGCTGGTAATAATATTTTTCCAAAACTGTAGAGCTGGTAATAATATTTTTCAAAAACTGTAGAGCTGGTAATAATATTTTTTTCATTTTCGTTCTGGTCTTTTGTGATCTTTATAAAAAAGCAATTATTTTGTTGATAAAATTTAATTGCTTAGCTACTCAAATAAAGTTCAAATATGCGGATGTAGTTTGTCGTCATACCCAGGACGCGGATGTAGTTTGTCGTCATACCCAGGACGCGGATGTAGTTTGTCGTCATACCCCGGACGCGGATGTAGTTTGTCGTCATACCCAGGACATGGTAAAAACATGGAAGTTCACTATTTGCCCATAGCTGGGACCCCAACAGGTGCTACCACCCCGGGTCTGGGTGGGCCTGGGAACACCAGCAATTAAGAGGTGGTTCCACGCTTCCTCAAAACCTCTTGATCAGAGGCCTTGCTGTTGGATGCAGTTTAACGTCGTACCCAGGACGAAAAATTTCAGAAAGCACTGGAAAAGTACCTAGATGATGTGCAGCTGTTGTAAGTGACCTCATCTGCCCTGGATGAGAGTTCCACAGCCCAGCTATGAAGTCTACACTGGCGCCAGTTTTTTTTGTTAGTGATCATCACAGCAACACCTTCATTGATGGGATTACTGCCCAATAAAGATATTGAAAATGTCAAAAAGTCCTACATTTATATATTTTTATAAGTAGTGATCATGTTTTTTTGTAATATGTACAAAAAGTACAATATTATTTTTACATGAAATCTTTATTTCACCTCTTAAAGATCCTTATGAGTATTACATGACTAGCATCATTACCTGTATCCACATGTACACAAAATTTATTAAAATTCATATAAAACTACTTTCAGAGCATATGTTATCAATATAAAACTACCTTCAGGGTATATCTATAAGCTGTTATGAAATGTAAAGGGATACAGTGTTTATGCTTGGCTTCCATTCCCAAGCTGCCACATTTTATAGATTCTATATAAAAAAAATTAAATAGCGTTTATTCCAAAATCCAAAAAATCTGTAAAACGAAGCACTTCTGGTCCAAAGAATTTCAGATAAAGGATTCTCAACCTGTATAAAATTTCTAACAATTACTTCAAAAATAATAAGAGATTTAATTAACATGAAAAAAAATTAAAAAATATTAAACCTTAAGCAGGAATTTACAAGAGAGACTGTAAAAAATGTCAAAAAACGTACATAAGTGAAACATCAAAGACTTTAGATAAAGGATTTTACTTTAAGACATTTTTTATGTTTATACATTCTCTTTTATAGATGCAAATATTTAAGTAAATGCTCCGTTTATAATAAACAGTATTAGCCACATTTACCGGCCTGAATGTCTGAGAAATTTTCATAGAAAATATGCATCTTCTGACAGGAAACGGACCTGTATTCTATACGAAACCATCATATAGCCTGACGTGCTTTACCGATTGAACCACAGCAAGGTCGATTTTTACTGATTCATGGAGAATTGTAGTTTAAAAAAAAGATCGATTTTACTGTTTTTAAACTACAATTCTCCATGAAACAGTAAAAATCGACCTTGCTAACCGAAACGCTCTTCTGTGGTTCAATCGGTAAAGCACGTCAGGCTATATAATGGTTCCGTATAGGATACAGGTTAGATTCCTGTTGGAGGATGCATATTTTCTATGAAAATTTCTCGGACATTCAGGCCGGTAAATGTGGTTAATACTGTTTATTATAAACAGAGCATTTACTTAAATATTTGCATCTATAAAAAGAATGTATAAACATAAAAATGTCTTAAAATAATTGTCGGACTTTGTCCATTTCATAACATAAAGGATTATATGAACACAGAAGGGAAGTTTTACAAATCAATACTCTCATTCATTATAATGAATCTGACCATGCAGTTTTCATGGAATTTAAATCTATACTGAATGTATTTTGGCAACACTTTCTCATTTACGCACATTTGATTAAAGACCAATAAAAGATTTTTGGTAAAGATTTTTTTAATTTTTAGTTCAGACCATTTTCTTGCTTTCCAGACAGAGTTTGGACATGAAGTCTCTAATGTCTTCTGAATGTTTTCAGCATTCATAAGCCATTATCAAATAATGCTTTATTAAAAGTGTGTCTAGAGGTATACATTGTTTTTCTTTGATGGTTTTCAAGTGCTTAATTGTCACTGAGTATCAAGTTTTTTTTTTCAAGTATATCATTTGGTTGAATTTGTTTCATGGCAAATCAACTTCTGTGGGTTATTTAATGCTGAAATCTAAATATTTTGAACTCCATTTTATGGCTTCAACTACAGATAAAATGTATTGGTCATCTTGCTACATAATTGTTCATAATTCTACTAAAATGCCTTGCTGGTCATTTTACTAAAAATAGGTATTGTTGGTAATTTTTTTTATATATAAAGATGTATTGGTGGTAAGTTTACTTATAAAAATGTATTTCTGGTAATTTTACTATAAAAATGTATTTTTGGTAATTTTACTATAAAAATGCATTTTTATAGTTTCATTGTGTTGTTTTTGTTTGGATGTTCACCATTTGCCCATAGCTAACAGCTGCTACCACACCGGGTCAGGGTAGACTTGGGTCCAACAGCAATTAAGACATGTTTCCACACTCATCAAAACAGCCAATATCCTGATCAAGAACCTTGCTGCCAGATGTAATTTATCATCATACCCAGGACTCAAGTATATCAAGTATATTTCATCTTTATACATCAGTCTGTGGTATCTTGATATTTTTTTTCTTTTAGTTGTAAAATATATTTAGCATATTTGTTCCTAAATTTATTGAAACATAATTGGTGCTGGGCTGTTGGTCATTTTATGATTAAGGCTTCAAATATTTGTAGTTGTTTTTTATAATGACAAGATACCACAAACCAACACATACTTGCAAAAACCAACACAAACACTCATTGTAGGGATTCATGGTTGGGCCAATAACTTTTTTAAGTGTTATACCAAGCTTCAATTTTGGCAATGGACACTGGCTGGAAATAATAATTTTCAGCAGGCCCTCATATATACTGTAACCATATATACTTGTGTATGAGCTGACTTCATGTATAGTGTGACCCGACATTTTTGCATTTATTTTAGCCTCTCCAGAAAAAATTTACCTGTGTAAAGTGTAACCGGTCAGTGAAAACACATGTTAAAAAAAAATAAAATAAAATAAAAATACCTGTATATAGTGTAACCTCCTTTTTTTGTGTAAAAAAAAAGAAAAAAAAGAAAAATTTCACTATACTCAAATGTGTGTGTGTGTGTGTATATATATATATATATATATATATATATATATATATATATATATATATATATAGGGGTTGTTACTTACAATTTAATAAACATACATCCACCTCACTCTCTCATCATTATCAATGAGATAGAGTTGAAGAGGACTCACCTTTGATGAGTTAAATCTTTTTCGGCTATTCGATATACACGTCCTCTTTGACTAACAGCCCATAACAACCAGGAAGCATCTTCTCCCTCATCCAAGCAGAAATCAACCACATCATCTTGGAATGAAAATATTTGCTAAAGGAGAAAACAGAAAAATCAAATTTTTTTAAAAATCAATGAGTCGTTATCCTCAAAAACATTTAATGGCTAAATTATTTGCCCCATTATTTCTAACTAGTCATTTTAAATTTGATGACATTTATCTAAATTAACATTAGTAAAACAGTTTATGGGAATTGGATTTAAAATTAACACCCCCTCATAAAATCCAATATTAATTGTAAATTAAAAACCTATGATTAATTATACACTGGCATGCATATTTTTGGTAAATTAATTATTACTTTTGTTAATTTTACCCTAACATCAAGAGTGATTAACTGAATGTTTTCCTCAGTACATTTTATGATCTTTGAGGGTCAGAAAACAAGCTCAGTACATTTTATTAGATATCCCAAACTATTTTTCTTCAATATATCAAAAATATTTTCATGTAGGAATATAGCGTTTGGCAAAACATAAAAAATGGTGCCGAATTTACCTTGCTAGTTCAATTAGCAACTGAGTTATGACCATTCAAATTTTATCAGATTTTCCATTTTCAGTGTGACTGAGCCAGAAAACCAATTATAACAGTGTATATGTAAAGATACAGGCTTCAAGCCAGTGAGAAATCATTATAAATGCAATGTCATTCAGTAATAAAAGAAAGATAATACTAATGGAATTAATAATTATTACATAAGACCAGCCTAAACAGAGGGAACATCACATTCCATCCTAAAAACAGTGCAAAAATAACACAGGAAGGCAAGTTTGACCATTTATATAAATTTAAATTATACAGTTAATTCATTAAAACTTCATGTTTCATAGTATGTTAGAGAGTAAGCTAAATTTTTTTATGGGCATACATCCATAAAACAACTCTTATTTCACCATGTAAGTACAGACAGAAGCAAAATTTAATAGCAGGGCACAAAAGGGTAAAAAATATACCTTCTTGAACTTGCCGTAAAAAAGTATCTGGTGGAGGTACAACACGGAATCTTTGAAACTTTACTCATTTTTGGATGAGGAATTCAACAAAAAGTTATTTTGTCTATAATATTAAAACTTTTTCTCATTGATATATTTGATTTTTTGAAAATTTTGTAAATTTATACATTTTTTGACTTTCACAAAAAGGACTGACAACATCAAAACTTTGAAACTTGTTTTATAAAAGGAATCAGAGGTCAATTTTTCAGACAAATGCTTATTGTAAAGCCATAAAATTCAATTTTTAAATTTAAAAAAAAAAAAAAAAATCAAAATTGAAATTAGTAAAACAACATTTTATTGGAATTGATGAAAAAGACTTTCTGCACAGTTTGAATGGCCCTACTGCACTTCTTCTAATGGTGTTTTGCAGTCTGAATTTCTTTATAGGCTTCTATAACCAATATTTCTGGAACATTTCAGATTCTACCACCACTTGAAACTGGCATTACACCTAAGTCCCATCTTAAGACAAAAGTTGACTCAACCTGTGCAATGTCACCCACCAAGGCCATCGGAAATAATCATTTCTATCCTTGGTTGTCTTTCTCCACAAGAAACATTTTAGTTGCACTTAATGCAAGGCAAAGAGAAAATCATGCTAAAAAATTTCTCCATTTTTGTAGTCTGGCACATTAGATCTTAGTAAACTAATAAAGTTTTCAGTTTAGGTTTCCATCAATTTTTATCAATTTTCTTCTACCATCACTTTTGATGCAACCCCATACCATTACGCTTCCACCACCAAACTTTACCATCTTTGTAGTATATCTTGCATTGCTTCTTTCTCCCATTGGACTTCTTACACATTCTCTTGCATTCGTAACTTTATTTTGCATTCATCACTAAAAATTACCTTTTCCCACTTTTCAGCATCCCATTCTTTTGACCACTTCAATCTTCTACAATGTTTTTTGGGTTAACGATGTTTTGTTTTCTGCCTGTTCAAATTTTTTTTTCTTTTCCATAATACTCTGCATAGTGTATCAACTGAAACCTCACTACATTCACTCCTCAATTGTCTGGCTGTTAATTTTAGAATGCCCACTGAGACTCTCGCAATCTTTCTTTCATCTATCTTGTGTAACTTTTGCAGACTTCCAGACTTCTTTGCATTTAAAACACTTCAATAGTAGCAAATCTCTGGAAATTCCCAACAGCCTAGCTATCTATCATTTGATATCAGTCTGAATTATTTATGGGATGAGGAGTTTTATCATTATTTACATGTGGACAATTGACCTCATTATGTTGTCGTTATCATGTTTCGGCCATTGTGCCCTCCAGCCTTTATATGTCAGGTTTTTTTTTTTATCATATGGTATTATTATTTGTTTAAAGACTTTTTTTTTGTCTTATTCCGTATATATCTATTTTTCATAATTTTTCATGATATTTCATGTACCGAATTTTCTCAACTTGTAGATCACATGCTTTAACTTTAGTGATGCATTCTTCTGGGAGATCATACTCAGAAGGTAGATCAGATAAGCACTGAAAATTGACCATGGGAAGATTGAGGCTGTTACAGTTAGTATAATTAAAATTTTATCATTAATATTTATTATTAAAACAAATATAATAATCTATTTATTGTAGTCATTTAAAATTGCACAAAACTCCTCACCTGCATTGCCGTCGTATAACTACAAAGTGCTCAAATCCTTTGCAACGCATTCTTATTGTTACATTGTTAATGTATATAGAATGCTTGTTTTAATTTGTCTTTTAACATTTGCTGTCACTACATAATAATTTTTTGACAATTTTTTTTTTTTAAGCTTATCACCCCAAGCAAGGCTGGAAGCCACTAGCACGCAAGGGGTTACAGAAGGTTTGGAGGAAGAGCAGATAGGAGTGGTAAAGGAGGGGATGTGGAGAAAGATAGTGGATAGATCAAGGCAAGGGGGTTACAGAAGATTTGGAGCAAGAGCAGATAGGAATGAAAGGGGAAAGGATGTGGAGAAGGGAAGTGGATAGATCAAGGCAACTGGAGATGTCGATTGATGTTACACTTAAATAGTTGGAGATTATATTTGTCAGGGAAACAAGAATAAGGAAGGGAGTTCCACAGGCGAGCTACATCTAACAGTTTCAATGGTGAAGGGGTGGGAACGGGATGCCAGCCTCATAGGACGTTTAAATTCATGAGGCCTGGGAACCAGTGAAAGCAGCTCATCGGTGCAATTACCGTGAAAGTATTTGTAAAAAAGACAGAGCGAGGCAACGGCGTGTCTGTGAGAGACCGACTGCAGATGAGATGACAGATCAGGGCCAATTACATTGCATATCCATCTCTGGATCTTATCAAGAACCCTGAGGCAAACAGCAGGGGCTCCAGACCATATATGGCAGCAATACTCCATGCAAGGGCGAATGGTTGATTTATAGACTTGGAGGATCGATTCCGGGGAAAAAAATTTCCTGGCCTGGCACGGGGAGCCAACTTTCCTTGCGGCGGATGAAGCAATTGACTCGATGTATTTGTTCCATCTCAGATCAGCGGACAGCGTGAGACCGAGCAGCCGCAGAGAGGAGCTCTCGAGAAGTTGGTCTTCAGACATTCTAATGGGATGCAGGGATGGATCCCTGTGTTGATTAATAGAGAGCAGTTTTGTTTTAGAGGTGTTAAAGTTAACCAGCCAATTCCTGCCCCAGTTCACAACCGATTGTCATTCATTTGGTTCTAGGAACATTTGCCGTAAACATTTTTGCCGTAGGAAAACTTTGCTGTATAGGATTTTTGCCATAAGACAATTTCACCTCATTTTTTTTTAATATGCAAAGTACTTTGTTATCAAGTATATCTGGCTCACACTATTGTTACTTTGATTTAAACTTTTTAATAAGCGAAGTTAAAGGATGCACCCAAATTTGTGGAAACTAGTTGCGTATTTGAAAAAGGAAGAGACATTAGCAAAAAAGAAAAAGTCTGATTTAGATTGAGGAGATGCAGTACAAATGAAGAAAATATATATATTGATATCAATGCAAGACTTCAGTGGAAAATGCTTCATTACAGTCCAACACAAAATACACATTATTTTTTAAGCATTGCTTGGAATTTGCACACATTTTTAATTATTTCTTTCTTAATTTGATATATTTTAATCTTTTATTTTTTAAATAAATATTTACTTTTTAATTTCTTTTCTGATGTTTGACCCTGTAAAAAAGATATCCTTATATACTTGATAAAAAGGTATTTCAAATATTAAATTGAACGTTACTCAAAAAGGGACATTCAAGATAAGAATATCAAAAAAAAAAAACCTGTCAAAATTGTCTTACAGCAAAAATCCTATACGGCAAAGTTTCCTATGGTGAAAATTCCTGAGGCAAGTTTTTTGTACAGCAAAAATGTTTATGGCAAATGTTCCAGATACACAAGAGTTTGATTGGTAATAATAATTAAATTTTAAATATTTGTCGTACTCATAAAAAAAAAAAAAAAGAAAAAAAAGAAGTGGAATAATATTAATAATTTACTGTTTACTCATTACTGTTTTTTCTTTCTTTCAGCACAGGGCCACAAATATATATGATGAGTGATCTGTGTAATTTTGTGATTATATTAGTTAAAAACCTGAAGACTTTAAAGAATTTAAATCATCAATTTTTTTTAGTAAATTTGGACCCAATATTACCCAAAATTCATCTCTGAATTGTAAAATACAACCCCCACCCCCCAAAAAAACAAAAACTTTATTTAATTAAAAAAGCTTTTAATGGCTTTTATGAATAACATAAGGAATCAACTAATTTTTTTCTTCTAAAAAATTAAGTAATGTTTGTTTCCAATTATATTAAGTAAACTTTAAATTCTCTAATTTTCCTAAAATAACTTTTCAAAAAAGTATAATTGAATTTTACAAGATTTTTAAAAGAGAATTTCACTGGTTTACAAAGTTGTTAAAAAGGCTGACATGATCGATTTTTATGGCAATTTTGCTGACTCAAAAAAAAAAAAAGAAAAGTTTTTAACTAAAACTTCGGATTATGCTAGGAAGGATTAAAAAATAATCGAAAAATACTTTGGTCTTTCCTCTTAACACAAAAAATTGTTTATCAAGTTTGGAGCCTTTTTTCATCAGCGTATGGATGCTCTTTTTTAGCGAAGTATTGAAAGTCCCTAAGCGGGACATCAGAAATACTTAAAACGTAAGTAAGCCGAATAAGAATCAAAAAGAGAAGAAGAAAAAATAAAACACTATCTCTTGTCGTAAAGTTGAGTTTGTTTATGGATTCCTTTTCTGATTCATGGAGCGTAAATTAATTCAAAACTTGTACAAAGCAACTAACAAAAAATAATAAAAATAGTTGGCAGTTTTGGTCAGACATGTACAACCGTAAACTTTTATGACTCATTTTCTTAAACTTTTAGCTAATTCGATAAACATTTCCTAGCAAAAAAATAACATTTATTTTTATGCAATTTACTTATCAGCTTGTCTTAGTTTGGTTCAGGACCCCCAGTCAGAATCGAACTCACTGTTTTGCTCGCTAACCATTACCCACGCTTAGGGGTGCCCAAATGATATCTCCATGTAAATGATCTTCAACGATGAATATATCAAATATATTGACTCATATATTTATTATTATTGATTCCTTAATTCTGTTCCCGTTTTTTAAGAGGGAATATTTTATATTATCAAATTGTAAAGTTGTCAAGCCAGTTAGAGTTATCTCCCTTATGCCAACACTGCCTAAAAAGTTAAAAAGAAAGTTTTTGAGAACAGCGATACCTGTCTTTTAATTCCGGAGTAGATGTACAACCAACGTTGCTGATAGGAAGCTACAGTCACCTGTCTTTCTTGGATTCGCAGAGACTTCATCTTTGCTGTTTTAGTTGCATTACGTGCAGTGTGTAAACATTTACTGACACTTCCAACATCCCGCCAATAAATGTAGAGCACACTTCCGTTCAGCAACTCGAATGATAAGGCACATAGAGTTACCTCCCTTTATAGCATTAAGAATGTGGTTAGTTGCGGGTCGCCCTGGCTTTTACTTTGTGGCACCGACTGTGGGGCCTTGATAATTTTGCTCTGGCTCCACTTTAATTTTAGTCTTCTGTCGTATCTGCTTGCCTGGGGAAGTAAATAACTAACAGTATATAGTCATGCCGTTTAGGAAGAGCATTTTCTGTGGCGGGATAGTTAGCACTATGCACCATGGACAAATAAGTTCTTCTTTGAAGTTAAATTTTATTCGAAAGATAACGTAAAAAGTTAATCTGTGTAAAAAATATATATTTTTTCCCCATCACATCTAGTTTTCTGCTTTGAGGTATGCCCATTTTTTTCTTTTTCGAAATTTGTGTCACTTTTGAAGATTCAGGCCAACATAATCGCTATTTGTTGACTAAAATGAAAATTCTGCAATATATTTCAAGAATAGGTGAAGTAAAGATCATAAATTATCATAAGAATAAATGAAAATGAAAAATGACCGGTTTTATGTTGAATATCATTTATCCGTCAAAACAAAACCATTTTATTCCTACCCACTTTCAATTCACAAACTAAACTTACTCTTGACAAAATTTGTTCTTAGACATTCAAATAGAAGAATTTAATTAATAACATATAAGCAAGCAGAAAAGTCATACCAAAGGTTTATTAAAATGAATTTTAAAAAATGAAAAATCTTTCTTGGAGCGTTTATTTTAGCTTTAATTTCAAGATAATAGATTCAATTTATTTCCAATAATAAGCAAAATACCTTACTGTATTTCAAAACAAATTTAAATTGATTGGAATTATTTTTTTAATTGCTAAAAGTGGCTTTATTATCCCTATTTACAAGTCAGCATAAAAAATAATTCTTTTTATTAAAAAAAAATCTTTCAAAAATAAAATTATACTTTTCTGAAACTTTATTTTAAGAAGTGTGCCTGATTTAAAGTTTAATTAATCTGATTTGAAACAAAAATATTACTTGTATTTTTTTTTAACAGGGAGGTGGGTATTTTTACGAGGTGTTAACTCTCGATAGACTTATGTTTGGATTTTTTCCTGCGTGGCACATATCTAAAAATTACTTGAATATAACATGAGCAAATTTTTATATAATTTTTTAACAACCCTGTAATCTTAAAATTTAGAAAAATATTCTAAGTAATTTAATATTTTATTGAATGTTAGGTATCTTGACTTAATATTACTATGATTACCGCTCTTAATTTCTGATAATGTTGTGTTATGGACGTCCATATTTACAAAAATCGGCATGTATTATACACATACAAATTTTTTTCTTTTTTTAAAATACTGGGAATGGCTGAATTGTAGTAAGCTTTTTCCATTTAGAATTATAGTTTTTACTTAATAACAATATCATCTAACCACTCCAAATTAATACAGAATTTAAAATTTTATAAATTATTTTTTAATTAAATTTAAAAAAAAAACGAGTTCATTATTCATCGAATTTTTTTCCTAAAGCAATAGTGTCCATAATATATATATTATTAATAAAAGCAAGTAGAAGCTTTCCTAATTAAATAATGTTTCAGTTTTATTACATTTTTTATTTTAGGATTCAGAGCAGATTTTCTGTTTTACAAAAAAAAAATGAAGATTTGAAATACTCCAAAGACTTGTGCTTATAAATAATATAAAAATTAAGCCCTACAAAAATGAATTTTTACAAAGATTTTCTAAAAAAGAAACATTTCAAAAATAATTTCATTCATTTGTGAATAAGTCCTGAAAGTTTCACTATATAATCCGACAATTATTTGATTTTTGCAAGAATTTCCAAATCACTTTGTTTTTAACCGCAAAAAAACGCAAAAATTTCCCGGTGGCACAAGAAAAAAAATGAGCCAAAATTTTGAAGGTTCTAAAATTAATGTGTGAATTTTATATTTGAAGGAGAGAAATACAACTTTTGTTGATCTTAATGTCAGTGTAGGCATTTACTAATTAAGAAGAAAGTTTATGATTTTAATACGCGTAGAAATTAGATTTTTAAATATATTTTTATTTTCAAATCAATACTTACATTTATTCCTGGATAAATATTTACATACCAATTTCGAACATGTCCATGAGTAATTGTATCAGTAATAATATCCTGGTGCGGTTTGTTACCTTATTGGTGAACGCATGAGAAAAAAGATCGATGTGTGTGTGTAAAAAGCTTATTTTGCCCTCACTTTGGTATGAATAAAATAGCGATTGATTACATTTTGACCAGTATTTTCAAACGTTATAAATTTGTAAAAGAAATGAGGATATTTCAAAGCAGAAAAATCTAGACCTGAAGAAGAAAAAAATGATTTTTTTTTTTTAAATCAGTTCATCAAAATTACTTATCATCGCGTACAGGGCCGGCGCTTACACCACGAACCCCCTGATCTGGGTGGGGTCTCGTGTAGTTCTTTGTGACCCACGCTATCTTATCAACATTTGCTTCTTTTCTACCTACATTTATATGCGCTACAAATTAAACTAAGCACAACTGACTATTATTAAAGGATGAAAAATTATCGCGGTTTTTGATGTTATTCTGGTATCTTTCATTTTTTTTCGTCCAAATTCGTTTATTTAGTTATTTTACCACGGGTTAACCGCGATATTAAGTCTTCTTCTACGTCCCGCCATCCGTCTGCCTAGCTCTTTGATCTGTAACTTTGTCTCCAAAAAGATACAATTAGGAAATTTGACGGCACAAGCTCCACCTACCCACTCGGTGAAAATAGCACTTACAATCTAATAGAAGAATTTCGGAATAAAAGCCGAATCATTTTTTGTTTTCTTTTTCTCTTTTTTTTATAATCTTTTTTGTTTGGACGTTGCAAAAAAAAAGTTGCTATTGAAATTTGAAAAACGAGCTCATCGCAACCAAAATACAAATAAAAATATATAAAAATTATATTTTTATATTTTTTAAATTTTCTATAATTATTAATAACGTTTTATGATAATTTTAATAATAATAATTATCTAATAATATTTTTAATGATATATAAATTAATAATATACTGTATTTTTAATGAAAAGATTACCTCGTAAATTAAATATAGTATTTATTAATTTATTTTTGAATTAAGATTGCTTAGATACGTAACATATTTTTTGAATTAGGATTCACTAAAGAAACTTTTGGAATCCCAAATATTAGGTACCACCAACAATTCGCTAAAAAAATCAGTAAATATGAAAAAAAAAAACAATGTTTTCTTTTTATTACAGTCGATATACTTTCTTAAAGAAACGTTCGTCAATCCTAAATATAATATAAAATTAGGTATCTCCACAGAAAGGAGTAAATGTAAGGTTTAAAATAAATTTTTTAAATTTTTTCTTGTAGCTTTTATTTTCATTTTTCATTTCAAGCTACTAATAGATTAAATTTAATATTTCCAATAAGCAAAATATTCCTTTAAAACACTTAATAAAAAACGAAAATATGAAAGAAAATTTCCTGTGATATTTTTCTTTTGCAGATGTGGCATCAAAGTTAAGAAATAAATTGAATAAAATATTTTGTAAAAAAAAATCAAATTAAAACTAAAACTTAAAATACAATATAAAATAACTTTTAAAAAATGTTTAAAAAAACACATTTGGTAAATAAATACTTTTCTTTGAAGTCTCTTGAACTTTACTTTTTCCAGCAATAAAACCTAATTTCTATGAATTCTTGCATTCAACTGGAAAAGCTTAGGGCCAAAATTTTCACGCCTATGTGAGAAGTTCATACTTTGACGCCAATGCTTGGATTTTTATTTTCATGTTTTTTTGTTTTGTTTTTTGGGGGTTTTTTTTACATAGAAGTGAGAAAAAGAATGAGTTAATAGTGGAAGAAAGAATAAAGATATAAAATTTTAAAAGGGTGCGTGGAGAGAGACAATGCCATAAAATCAAAGCAAAGAGTAATAAAAAAAAGATTCTTGGATATTGGAATTGTCACATTTTCATTTCATTTCATAGTCACTGACAAATTGAAGTAAAACTTTTCCTTCCATCGAGCCTTTCCTTTAAAAACTTTGACAACACTTCAGCATATAAAAAGTAAGAGGATGTTTAGTCAGTATATTTATTTTTCTACCTAGAGTTTAAATTTAAATAAAATAATATTATACTATAAAAAGTAGGTACCGCCACAGATTCACTAACTGAGCATGCTGAAAATTATGAAAAAAAAATACCCCAAACTTAATTAAAGCATAGTTTTATTGTCAAAATATTATTATTAAAGACCAAACGATTTTTCATTGTTAAAAATTAATTTTTTCATCCTTTATAACGTTGGAAATTTCTATTAAAAACCTTGTTTTTTGCGTCAGCGGGGAGACCAAAGATTAGTACAGTGTAACCCGGATATAAGAGAGTTGTCGGGACCGGAGAGTTCTCTTATATCCGGGTTGTTCTTATATCCGGGTTACACTGTATAGGAAATTTTAAAATCTTTTTGCGGTGAAAAACACATTGGTTTGGAAAATTTGGCAAAAATCAAATGATTGTCGGATTTTAATGAAATTCCATGATTTATTCATTCGAAATTTTATAAAATTAAGTGGGGTTAAACAGATGTAAAAAATATTTTCCCCAAGATTAAAAAAAAATCTCTAAAATAATCTAAAAAAAAAATCAGTTATATATAATTTTATGTAATTTCGTAGAGCTTAATGTTTAAATTATTTAAAAAGAGAATTCCTTGGAGAATATCATCCATTTCTTTTTGTAAAACAGAAATACCCGTTACTGAAAATCTGCTTTGAACCGTTACTTGCTTATACGAATAAGATAATATATAAGAATTGTTTTCATTTTTCATTTTAATTATAATTTATAAAGTTTTAAATCTTTTAAAATTCTGTCTTACTTTGCAGAGGTGATAGCTATAGTAATTTTTAAAAACCAAAGTGCCTAAAATTCAATAAAATGGATATTTTTCTAAATTGTAAAGATTATTGAATAGTTTAAAATTATATTAAAAAGCGCTCATGTTATATTCCTCAAGTAATTTTTACTGATATACCCACTGTAGAAAAAAAATAAACTTCTGTCTGTCAGTAAAGCTGTCAGTTAACCTGTCAAAGCGAAGGACAATGCTACACGCACACCTCGACAACTTATCGACTTCAGTACGAACCCCAAAAGAGAAGGCTTTGAGGTCAGTTTTCTCTTATCTTTCTCCAATGGGGAAGGCTGGTCCACTCTTCTAACCACCAAAGAACTAATTAAGAAGACTACCTGCTACAAAAAAGGAAAAGCTTCACTCTCTCCATGTCTTTCTCTGTATGTCAGTCTCTCTCTCTCTCTCTCTCTTTCCCTTTCTCTCTCTCTCTCTCTCTACGAACTCTGTCGCACAAGAAGGACACAATTTCTATTTATAAAAAAGAAAATAAACCTTCTGAAACAACGTTCGCTCAGCGTTCATTGATTTTGAATTTAAAAAAAAAAGAACATTCTGCGCCAATCTCCACACCTTTACAAGCTTGTCTCGTAGAGATCAGTTTTATTATCCATTGAGTTCCATCCTCATTGAGTGTTTCACTAACATCAACTAACATCTGGGCAAGTTAAGCCTGCTAAAGAACTATAAGTTGCCTAACGCAGCGCAATGGTTAGCAGTTTTGTCAAGCCGACCAGTTCACGGTTCTAATAAACTTGATCTTAATTAGATATCCAATTAATTGTGCCAAATTAATCCAAAATCAACCATGATTTATACGAATTGAAAGGGAAAGGATCGGAGAAGGCATGAACCTGACTTGTTGGGTACATGAATGCCTCAAAGAACAAGTACTGGTAACCATTATTCCTTCCTGTCAATGATTGCAATTTTGGGGACCGAATGTACTCGATCAATCATTCCATTTGCCATTTGTCGGTGATGTGATGTCATCAGTCTGTAGAAGCTAACTATATTCGACAACAATGAAAACAATTTTGATTCAAATTGAGTACCACGGTCGATGTCCGCGTGAATCGAATCTCCGAACCTAAATGCCCAGGTTTCAACGGAGTCCCTAACTACAGCACTGTCTGTGATCTCACCTAGCCGACACGTCGTCTCTACCTTGTGGGTACTTCTTTAGATGCATGTGTCGTTATTAGGTTAGAGGGTGTCGTTATTTGAAGCCGAGAAAGCGTCAGCGTTGGCAAACAAAAACTAGATATGTTGACTCACTTGAGAAAATAGACAAAAAAAAAGAAAAAAGTGAAACGAAACGAGATGGAACATTTTCGTGTAGAGAATATTTAAAGGATCGTTTCTGACAGAAAGTGCGAATTCCAGAAAAGAGTATCCCTGTAGAAAAAGTTGAATTCTGTTGGTGAATTGGAAAGTGAATGATGTGTATAGTCTAAGCCATGTCCAGTGACTTCACAGAGCGCTAATTTTAGCGTCCTATCCCGATCTCGTCCTGGAATGAAAGGGAGCTAGCCTCTTCAGATTTACAGCACGCATGCTCCAAATTTTTTCTACGCATGTCCAAAAGCTGAAAAAGGATTAACGTCGCTGGTAGGGTTATCAACTCATGTGATTCTAGCGAAAAGTTCGTAAGGTCTGCTACATAAATACTCTCGCGTCCAGAATAATTAGGTCTGTCTGTCTGTCTGTCTATATCATTCACTTCATATCTAT
Source organism: Acanthosepion esculentum (assembly GCA_964036315.1). NCBI lineage: Eukaryota > Metazoa > Mollusca > Cephalopoda > Sepiida > Sepiidae > Acanthosepion > Acanthosepion esculentum. The sequence goes on from OZ038488.1 coordinate 64,090,963, forward strand.
TTTCATTATTTCATATCTATATATCTATTTTAATCGCTTCGTATCTATTTATCTATCTTCGCTTTTAAAAATATATCTTCTTCAATCTAAGTCTGTCTATCTCTGTCTATCTGATTCTCTCTCTCTCTCTCTCTCTCTCTCGCTCGCTCGATATTTTACTATATTTTTAAATCTTAAGAACCGCTTCCAAACCAAGTGTACTTTACAATTAAACTATAAGAAGCCATTACAGCATTTCCTCGATTGTTCGTAAGTGAAATGAAGTAAAACTTTGACATCATCTGAACATTTTCCAATTATCTGAATTAAAACCATTCTAATATTTCATCTCATGCATTTTGAGAATTAAAAAAAAAATACTCAACATTTGTTAAAAACGCTTATCGCAGCCGCTTTCGGCCGCTCACTAAAGGCGGTAGAGAACGGCATTTTTCAACCTTGACCTTTCCACCATGATCCCTGCACGCTTGTAATTTCGTTTGGAGATGAACTGATTACTTCTTTCGTTCACGGTTGTTACGAACCTAATCGTAAATACACCTCCAAGCGTTTTTATACCGATAGTTCCACATAGAAATCTGCATTCAATTTTTAGTGAGATTCTTGACATTTCAGCAACGCCATTTTCTGTCGCGGGGAACTCCGAGCTTAACACAGCGACTCATCGCCTAATTCGTGGTCGGTTCTGACCGATCGGATCGCTTCTCGGCCTTTAGGCTAAAGTGTGGCAAACCTGGCCATATGGCCCCTGCGTGCCCGGGGAAGCCCACTTCGGACCGCCAATCGGAGGCAGTTAAGAGTGCCCCTGGTTCTGCCGATGCTCCAAGGTCTTCTGGACCGGCCGCCCCCTTGCCCACAGTAGGGGAAGGTGATTGGAAGGTTGTAGGCAAGGGAGGGCGGAGGGGAGGAACGCACCCCTCTGCAGCTGAGTCCGCCCCGAGTGAGAGTGGTCGGCGAATCAACGGAATCAGGGCTGATTCGGAAAGGGTGCTTCCCCAAGCTGCGCCAGCACCACCACAGACATCAGGAGCACCAGCACCAACACAGACACCAAAAACATCAGCACAGACACCAAAAACACCAACACCCACACAACCACAGACACCAAAAAGACCAGCACCACCACAGACACCAAAAAGACCAGCACCACTGCAGACACCAACACCATCCTCTTCCCCGTCTTCCCCGACCAAAGCAAAGACTCTGCCACCGTCTCCAAGAGCTCGCTCGACCTCCCCCGCAAAAGAGGGACACAACCCCGGTGCACAAGGGTGAAACCCCTACAAAAAGAGACTATGCTGCACCGAGGAAGAGACTGTTGAGTCCCACGGAGGATGTCGACGGCAAGAGGCGGAAGGCAAAAGCACCGTACAACACGGGGAAGAACGTCTGCCGGGTGACCGCCGAGAGCACGGAGAGGGCCAAGACGTTTGGCAGGAGGATTGCGGGTCTGAGAGGAGATCTTGAGGATCCCGCGAACTTCCCGAACGCCAAGATGGTCCTCACAGTCGTGCGAGTCGGTGCGGGTTCGCGGCAGGCGTGGGGCATGATCGAGGAGGCAAGGAAAAACGACACACAGTTAATCAATACGGACAGTGAACAAACTTCACAACTAAAGCAGTTCTGTTCTGGGAGGGTCCCTGTTTTGGCGCACCCATCCCTTTATAGGGCTCTAAAACTAACCTTTCCCTGGGATGTCGGTGGTATATCCCAAGACGGCTCCATCAACACTGAGATGGGCAATGGATCCATGGAAGAAGCCGTCGGCATCCCAACTCAGACGATGTTTTAAGGTGAGGCTCAACACTAAGGTAAGTGTCTCTCAATGGCTCTTTGGTTAGCTACAGTGAATGGCCGAGGCCTGAGGTCGGAGTCTCGTAGAGCGAGACTTACACGCGAGCTTCAGCGCCTCGGCGTGCATGTGTGTTGTGTGCAAGAAACCCATCTTATTGCCAGCGACTATGAAGATGTGCTGTCGAAGAGGTTCCGCCTCTACTCAGCATTTTTTGATAGCCGCTCCAGAGGGATCTCTTCGCTAGTCAGCAGGTCCTTGACGGCGACGTGTAACCTTGTGTTCTCGGATCCGGAGGGCAGGCTTTGCGTCCTGGATGTCACCATAAAAGGAAAGTCTCTTCGCTTCATCGGGGTTTATGCGCCCAACGGCCAGGCGGAGCGGGCTGCCCTTTTTCGGCGGATCGAGCCGTTCTTGACTACGTCTCGCCAAGTAGTTTTAGCGGGTGATTGGAACGCCGTCCTTGATCCCGACTTGGATCGTAGCGGGGAGAGATCGGGTACTTACAACCCAGATGTCAAACCATTTCGCGAATTTCTCGACAGATTTGATTTAGTCGATAAGTTCAGAAATGAGCATCCGCGGGAGGCAGCATGGACTTGGACCAATAGGGGTGGCCCGGATACGGTAGTTCGTTCGAGCTATATCGATCGGGTTTTAGTGAGGAGAGTCGACGTAGGGCTCTTAGGGTGTCCAAGTTTCCATTCGATAGTTTTCTCGGACCATCGGCTCGTCCGGGTGCGAGTAAACTTAGATAAGCCTAAGCCTAGATTGAACAGTTACTGGAAGTTCAACACGTCTCTGCTCGAGTTGAAAGGTTTCCGTGACCAGTTAGTACTAACCATACAGAGGGAAATGACGGGGAGTGTGGTTGGGAATAAGTGGTGGGGCCATTTTAAGTCAGTCATCAGGTCGTTTGCAGCTGATTATAGTCGATGGCTCAACAAAGATAGATTAGCCGCGCAAACGGCAACTGAAGCTAGATTAGAGGGCGCCATCCAATCGGGAGATAGTGTGGAGGTCGCAGTAGCTAGGGCCGAGCTGGCCTCCTCGCTTATCAAGAATGACCAAGCTCTGGTAGTTAGGTCTAGACTAAAGAGAATGTCTGCCGAGGCGACGAACATGGCCGCTGAACTGCGGCAAGAGGAGTTGCGCAGCGCTTCGGGTCGATATCTCCCCAGTGTCACGACACCGGACGGACGACAAGCGACCACAAACGGAGGCATCTGCAAGTCTGTTCGGGGCCAATCAGGCTAGACAGGACAAGCTGCAAACGGCTGGCCAAGACCCTCGCCAAAACCTTGACATCTGCATTTAGCATAGTTAAGGGGCGGAAATTATCTATCCCATCCCCTCCGTTTTTCTTCTTGCATAACAACTTGATGACGCCCCTGGTGAAACGTTGGGGTATATTCCCATTCTTCAGCCAGTGGTTAAACATCAGTGTCAGCATTTGCGCCGCCTCTTAGAGGTGAAGGATCGCCTCTCCGACACCGAGGCGTTGTCTCAGAAGGCGTTATATCGGGTTCTAGTTAGGGTGGGGGCTAAAGACAAACTCCGGGACGAGCTCGGTCTTACGAACGAGGAGTTTCGCTCCGTGGTGCCGTGGGCGCCCGGGTTGAAATGCCTCAAAAACGACGAGGCATCACTCACCTGGCAGGTGTTACGAGGGGCTCTCTGGGTCGGCAAGAAGCTTTACGCAGCGGGACTGGTGGCCACGCCAATGTGCATGCGGTGATTGGGAGGAGTCCATTGCGCACGCCTTCCTTCACTGTAGTGTCGTACACCCGCTGTGTCGGCTGATTGAAGGCTACATGGTTCGCATCTTGGGTGGAAATTTCTTTGTCCTTGATGCCAGCACCGTTGGTTCCAATGTGGTGTCGCCAATGTCAAAGGACCAGCAGTATGTACTCTTGTGTTTGCTTGGCATCATGCGAATGGTTGTGTGGACGACGCGACAGAAGGAATTTCACGGAGACGAGAAGTTCTCCTCTTCTCAACTGGTCGCTTTCTTTAAGCATCAGCTTAAAGTCAAGATCAGGGTGGAAAAGGTGCGTCTCTCTTCGCTGAAATTCGGCAAATGTTGGGTGAGAGTTTCGCAATTGGTGCGTGTGAGAGAAGCTGACCATGAGTGGTTGTTAGACGCAACTTAGGAAAAAGGATTTTGAGCCACCGCTTGAAACCTCAGTCACCCCAGACTTGATTAAGGTTAAGATAAGCGATTGACCAACTATGTCAGAACTAGCTAGAGAATGCAAGTGCTTAGGCCCCCTTATTTGTCCCACATGTATTTTATTACCCCATCCCCTCCCAACCTTTTTAGGTGACAGATGTTCTTGTTCTCTGGAGTGATCAGATATGACCAATGTCTGACATTTCTACCCAGTTAACCAGGATTTCTGCCGCATTTTCACCATTGGGCGGGACCCGATACTAACACATATTTATTTTGCAGGTTTCATTTGTATATATTCATTGTATCCCCCGCCCTGTTTTTCTGTGAATAAAATTTCATATTAGCGTTCTAGTGGAATACTTGAGGTATTTCGGTAATTGTGGAGCGTGAGTTTTTGTTGCAAATGTGGTATTATGGTGAAAGGATTATTGTCAGTACGATTGGGTCCATGAGAGCGACGAGCTAGTTATGAGTTAAGACTAAAGAAGACCACTCCTTTTCCCCCTCCCCCAACTTCGCCCTTGTGGCATATTTTGTTATTTTATAACGAATAAATATTAAGATCACGGTGTAGTATCTGTTCTGAGATTACTCGCTGGACGAGCGCCTTTTGGCTGAGATTCGATCACTGATACAGGCCGGTCACAGGGATTCGTCCCTGCGCTGGTAGTATCACGGCTATGTCTAGCTTTGACCAGCTCTGACCATCTTGGACAAGCTAAGACCAGCTAAGACTAGCTATGACCAGCTAAGACCAGCTTGGACAAGCTATGACCAGCAAAGACCAGCGACCTGAGTGGAAACACTCGGGTCAAACCCCCCTCCCTTCCCACGTTAAACCGGCCTTGTGTCACAACCTGACCGTGTGGGATGTCAAGTAAATCCACGGCCTTTTGGCTAAGATCAAAATGTAGTATCTGTTCTTGGAATCAGGCATTTTTGGCTGGAGTTGACTACACCAAGGTATTGTAAAAGTTATTCTATACAATTGGACGTTGTTTTTGAAAGTTCGGGGGAAGAAAAAAAGTGAACTGTTAGATTTCCCTTTTTGAACTGTTAGATTTTCCTTTTTGTTCGCAAACCGTTTTCCCTTCTTCTTAACCTTTTGTTGAATATTTTTTACTTTATTTGTGCATTCTTTTTTGTTTAATTTCTTCTACCCTCTCCCCGTGTTTTTTACTTTTGTTGATTTTAACTCAGTTTTTGTTCCACGTGCATAACATTTTATTTATTTTCTTTGTCTCCTTTTCCTTGTTTGTTTTTGGCTTTTGTTTTATTTCGTAATTTGAAAAAATATATATATATACATATCGGACAAAAACTTTGAATAGTGAGCCGTCGTGGGGAGAAATCCCCATGGCGGAAAATGCTGATTCCACACCGTCTCTAACGGTGCCAACGGTGCAAAACGAAATTTCGTCGCCGCCGAAAAAATCGGCCTGGGCGGAAAATAGACTTAAAAAGGATGCCGCATATTATGCGGAATTAAGAGCCCAAAATGAACAGTACTTCCAGGGGGACGAATTCCTTACCATTCCCGTGGTCCTGGAAGCTATCAAAGTCAGTTATTTCCCTGTTGACCTCAGATGTCAAAAATAAGACGCTTATCGGAGTCAGCAGGGAAACGATGGAGGAGGCTTTAAAAAGCCTGCAGATCGCACCCAAGTTACTGGCAAGGGTATCCCGTGCGAAGTGGGAGATTTTGCTGGGAAGCGAGGAGGAAGCCAAAAGTCTGGCAGGGAACACTTTGACCACAAAGTCACTGAGACTCCAGACGGAGTACTTGGGCACCAGAAAAACAAAGATCACGGTCCATGGGGGAACTTGAAAGTTTGGTCCTTCCTAGAGGAATGTAGGGATGTGTTCCCAGACATTAGAGTGCTAGAAACGGGCACACCCGAACTAAGAAAACTTGCCCATTTTTGCGCAGCGAGGGTCCCCGTAGTGCTCCATCCCTCTGTATATAGGGCAGCTAAATTAACCTCCCCCATGGACGTCGGCGGAATTGTCCCAGAAGGTCGAATGACGACCGAATTAGGCACTGGAAGTCTGGGACATTCCGTCGGGATCCTGTCACCCGCTGATTTCCGCCCTGTATGTGAGTAGGTTTTTTGCTATAACTCTGTTTTTTCGTTGCAGGCTTAGAAATGGAAATTAAGATTGCCAGTCTGAATGCGAGGGGCTTGAGAGATCGGAGTAAGGCCGCCCGCCCGCCTGCTTCGGGATCTCTTGTCCTTCGGTGTGGATGTTGCCGCGATCGAAGAGACCCACTTTGTTTGCACTTCCGATGCGTGTGTGCTGGAGGAGGACTTTGTCGTCTATTCAGCATACGGGGACCGGTTTGCCAGAGGAGTTTCTTTGTTGGTCAGACGTACTCTCGATGCGAAGGTGGACCTTGTCCATACCGATGCCGAGGGCCGGTTGATCGTGGCCGATATTGCCGTGAAAAGTGGTTCGTTTCGGGTCGTTGCGGTTTATGCGCCCAACGACCGGGAGGAGCGGGGTTCCTTTTTTCGGCGGTTGGGGCCGTTCCTAGTCGATTCTTCGCGCCTAGTTTTAATGGGGGACTGGAATGCCGTCCTGGACCCCAAGTTAGACAGGGAGCGGATCGCTAGCGGGAGTAGGGGAGATCGTAGCCTGGTCGATCTGATGGTCTCGTCGATAGATACCGGGTCGATCATCCCGGGAGGAAAATGTGGACGTGGGCTCTTAGCTGGCCGTCTGACAAGGTAGTTAGCTACCTTGACAGAATGTTAGTTCGTAGAGCCGACATAGACTTGTTAGATTGTCCCACGTTCCACTGGGTAGGCTATTCGGATCACAAACTCGTTTGTGCCCGGGTGGCGTTAGAACATAGGCCTAGAATGGCTGGTTACTGGAAGTTCAATCTGTCCTTACTGGACAAGCGGGACTTCCAGGAGCAGCTAACTAGCGTAGTGCAGCGGGAGCTAGTGGGGGCGGTTGTCGGGAATAGGTGGTGGGAACGACTTAAAAATAGGATTAGGTCCTTCACCACTGGTTTCAGCAAACGGCTCGCTCTAGATAGAGCTGAAAAGGTGAAGACAAGGCTAATTTTTCCCGGGCGGAGGCTGGGGGGATCCCCTAGAGATAGCCCTAGCTAGGGAGGCCCTGCAGCGTTCGAATAGCGAGCGCTACATGGGTCAGGTAATTAGGCATAAGCTAAGTAAGATGTCTTCTGAAGCCGTGAACCTAGGCGCAGATCTGCGTCGGGAAGAAGTCCGTCGAGGTGGTGAGTGGAAACCCCGGAGGGGCGTACTCTGCGGTCGGCTGACGGCATGTGTAAGGCGTTTCGGCGGCATTTCGAGAGCCGCTTTACCAAGGAGACTGGTCTCCGTGAGGAGGAGTTTCGTAGCTATTTGGCTGACTTTCCTCGGCTCGCGCCGACTGAAGCAGCTAGCTGCGAAGGAGAGATCACGGAGGGCGAAGTCTACGAGGCACTGAAGAAGGTCGGCAGAGGCAAGTCGCCCGGTCTGGATGGTTTGCTCTATGAATTGTACTTGAGGCTGTCGCACATCTTTGTCCCGATTCTGACAGCAGTGTTCAACAACTGGTTTCGGTCGGGGTCCATCCCCAACCGCATTTCCAGGGGTGTGATCACTCTACTAAAAAAGGGCAAGGGTGGTGGGGGGAATCTAGAGGACTATAGGCCCATAACTCTGCTAAACACAGAGTTAAAGATTATGGCCAAGATCCTGCAGGAGCGTTTGCAGTCAGTTGCCGAGTCTCTGTTGGGACCTGAGCAGACTTGTTCTGTGAGGGGCCAAACAATTCAGAGCAACCTGCATTTGATCCGCACGATCCTAGAAAGGCGACGAAGAAGCCGCGCTGATCAATGTGGATCAGGCCAAGGCATTTGATAGGGTCGACCATCGCTACCTTGCTACTGTCTTGCAGGCCGCCGGATTCGCACACGACTTCTGCCGCTGGATTAGCTTCCTGTATCGCTCCCCCAGTGCTGTGGTGCAGGTGAACGGAAAGTTGTCGGGCGCTTTTGTTCTGTCGAGGTCGGTTCGTCAGGGTTGTCCGCTGTCGCCTCTCCTTTATGCTCTGGCGTTGGAGCCTCTCCTTCGCCGGCTGAAGGACGAGACGTGCAGTCCGGCCCTACGCGGGATCGCCGTTCCTGGAGGGTCTCGAGCCAGGGTTTCCGCGTACGCCGATGACGTATCTGCTTTCGTGTCGTCCCGCAGCGACATTGAGGCAGTACAGAAGGCGCTTGATCGGTACGAGAAGGTGACGGGGGCCAAGATAAACCGCAACAAGTCGTACGGCTTGCGGTTAGGTGCCTGGAAGGGGCGTGATCTTCTGGGCCGCTTCGGTTGGATGGACGGTCCTGTCCGCATTCTTGGTGTGTGGTTTGGACCCGATCTTCAGCTGGAGAAGAATTGGTCAGAAGTACTAGCAAAGGTCGTTTCTGTCGGTAAGACTTGGAATCGACGGAGGTTGTCCGTTAAAGACAGGGCGGAGGTGTGTGTTACATACATTTTCCCCCTGGTTCTTTATCGATTGTCAGTACTTCCTCTCTGTAATCAGTTCAATTAATTCAATTGTTGAAAATGTTTTATTTATCATGATCTTTTGGTCGTGTTTCTAAACCTTTCCAAGAAAATCTATCTATCTATCTATCTATCTACGCTTTTCAATCTCAGTCTGTATGTGTCTGTCAGTCACTCTCCTTCTCTTTATATCTCAGTCTGAGATAGAAAGAGAAGGTATGGCTTTTCTGATACCTTCTCGTCATTCGTGATTGGAAATCTATAAAATAATTATTGAACCTAAAACCAGGATACTCAGGCAGCCTCTCCATATTTATCTATTTTTATTTTAAATGTTAAGAACCAATTTCAAACCAAGTGTGCTTTACCATTAAACTATAAGAAGCCATTACAGCATTTTCTCGATTATCCGTACCTCGTTTTTTTCTGGATTTCGATTATCCGCACATGAAATGAAGTGAAAATTTGACATCATCCTAACATTTTCCAAACTATTCTAATATTTGCTCTCAAGCGTTTTGAGAATTTAGAAAACCTATTCAACATTTTATAAAAAACGTTGATAAAATCAGTTCAATTAATTCCTGTTAACTTCTTTGTTGTTTTCATGCAAATTATCACAGCTTGGTTACACCAGAGATTGCGGCCTACGCAACTCTCAGATGCGTTTGACACACGTGAACCATGCTTCAATGGGAAATGCTAATGATCTTGCTCATATTGAAGTACAACTGCTCCCAATGCCCAATTTCAAATACCGAAGCAGTTCTCATACTTGACAAATGTTTAACTTGGTTGCGCTTTAAACCAGAAGCTAGAATTACAAATACAGTGTAACCCGGATATAAGAGAGTTGTCGGGACTGGAGTAGAAGTCTCTTATATCCGGGTTTCTCTGATATCCGGGTTACACTGTACATCTACTTTCATCCAGTTCCAGAAGTTAGCAACAGAAAAAAATGTGAAACCAGCCGGAAACAGACAAAAATTGACGGATGTTTTCCTAAAATATAAATTACATAAAGCCTTGAACAAGACGTTTGAAAATATTATTTGATTATGTAAATGTTAATTTCTTCCGGAAAATGATTTTTTTCTCTATTCTTTTTCGATAATATAGGTATTTATTCATTTATCCGAGATTTAGAATAATTCAGATATATTTTCTTTAAGATGAGATGAAAAAAGAAATTCACAAAAATTTCTTACTTTTAAGCCATCTTTTTACTTTTTTAATTCGTTCTTTTTCTTTCTTCTATTTAAACCCTTTCTTTCCTTTTCTTTTTTCAGTCCTCTTTTTCTTTTTTTCATTTGGCACCTCTTTCTTTCAATCCATTTTTGTACAGTGTAACCCGGATATAAGAGAGTTGTCGGGACCGGATAAGAAGTCTCTTATATCCGTGTTTCTCTTATATCCGGGTTTGGTCTATTTTGTTTAGGTAAGTTTGGCTCTAATTTGGGACCAGATAAAATCTCTCTTATATCCGGGTTACTCTTATATCCGGGTCTCTTATATCCGGGTTACACTGTATTATTCTTTCTAATTCATCCTTTTCCCCTATTTAGCCACTTTTTTCTTTATTTCTTGTTTAGGTGCCTTTTTCTTTCTTCTATTCAGCCCTTTCTTACTTACTTCCTTACTTTTTAAAATTTATTTCAGCTCATTTTTCTATTTTTTTAATTTCTCCTTTCTTCCTTCTTCTATTTAGCTTTTTATTTTCTTCACTTCTTTCAGTCACTTTTTTTTCTTTCGACTCTCCTTATTTTTCTTCTATCCAGTACTTTCTTCTTTATCACTTTCTTTCGTTTTCTTTCTTTCTCTCCTTCTTTCTTCTTTCTTTTTACCTTTTTTCTTTCTTATTTTTTTCTTTTTGTTTCTTTTTCCTTTTTTCTTCTTTTCTTTCCTCATTTCTTTCTTTTCTTTCTTTCTTTATTCTTTTTGTTCTTTTTTCTTTTTATTCTTTCTTTTTCTTTCTTTCTTTTTCTTTTTTCTTTCTTTTTTCTTTTTTCTTTCTTTCTTTCTCGTATTCATAGTTAGTTCTCCATTTTCATTTTCGAAATCTAATTTATTTGATTTTACCGCATCCTCTTTTTTCTGTTTCTTCTCTTTTCTTCTCTTCCAACTTCTATTTTTTACTATCTATTGTTTTCTATTTCATTTCTCTCATTGCCTATTTGTCTGTCTTTTTTTGTCTCTTTCTCTCTAGCTTTGTTTTAAAGTTGTTCCCTTTCGTTTCAACAGCCGAAATCATGAATGGCGTAAGCAACAGACATCCACTCTCAAAACATTTCCCTACGACTTTTCAGAATAAGAGAGGAAAAAAATGAAGCAAGAGGAGAAATGAACGAGCTGACAAAAATAAAATAAAGATTATAAAACAGAAAAGGAAAAAAAGCAGAAAGGCGCTGGTAACTGCAGGTTGAAAGCTGAAAGTGGACAGGAGATGACATAGAACTGTTGACCGAGGACCAGGTACAAAAAATTCTGAGTGAAGTCTGTAAGCATTTCGAGACATGATTTGTCAACATGTAATAATTACTCTTTCACTTGGGAATTCCACGACTAAAGCCGGTGTGTGTGGTCTGGCTTAATGGGGGATGCCTTTAGCCAGGTGTAGACTAGAGGGTTGGGGATATAGTTGGAGGGTGGCATTTGTCACGACGCCTAAAACAAAACCTGTGCTTCCTTACAGTTCGATTACCATCCGGAAGCAGAAGGAAAAGAAGAAAAAGGAGGGGGAGAAGGAAGAGAAAAAGAAGTTGTTAGGTGTGAACTAAACGTGCGCCTACACTAACAAAGATTATCCGCATTTTCGGAAGAACACTAACGAAAGATGCACACATTCAATTCTTGTGTATCTGGGAGTTGCAGGGGGGGGGGTTCATTGGTTGAACGCTTTAAAGCAAATGGCTCGAATTCAATATTTGTGACAGGTGGGCTGCTCATGATTTGAGAAAGGGATTTGGGGAAGAAAGCTCACAACTGTACGCTGTAATATATATATATATATATATATATATATATATATATATATATATATACAGTGTAACCCGGATATAAGAGAGTTGTCGGGACCGGAGAAAGAGTCTCTTATATCCGGCTTTCTCTTATATCCGGGTTTGGTCTATTTTGTTTAGGTAAGTATGGGTCTAATTTGGGACCAGAGAAAATGTCTCTTATATCCGGGTTTCTCTTATATCCGGGTTACACTATATATATATATATGTATGTGTGTTATGTATGTATGTATGTTTGTGTGTGTGTGTGTGTGTGTGTGTGTGCGTGTTATTTTTATCATAAGAGATTATAATAAAAACATGTTTAAATCGCTACACAAAAACATTTCATGTTTCAATACTATGATTGTACTTCTTCAGGCGATGGTAAGTAACTGGTGATTACATTTTTTTAAGTGTTATGGGATCTTACCTGTAACGACAATGAACTCTTCCTGACACTATAAAGACTGCGCCTCTCAAGAGATACGATAGAAGAAGTGTAACGAGTCAAGACGGAGACAATAGTAGTTCACTCTAAACCAGACTGACAGTCATACTAACACCTTCAACTTCTTGTATTATTATTCTGTTGTAATATATCTTTGTTATTCCTACTCTTGTGTTCGTGTTGTTCTTCCTTGGTCCTAACCTTGGACCATAACAGTGATGCGAGGATATTGGACCAAAACATTAAGGACATTTAAAAACAAAGTGTTACCTCTTTTTCAAAAGTTAAAGGTGGAGGACATATGTTCAGAGTTAAAATAAGACTTGTGGGTATGTCTTCATTAACCAATTAATGCCAGATCTATGTTAAATAGCAAAGTAAGTTCAAAAGGTGGAGGTGGGTGAGTTATTTTATTCATGATAAAAAAAAGTCATGATAAACCAGAACATAGACAGGCCATCATTGACAATTTGCGGAAAATATGTCAGCGACAAGTGATATCACGATACATTTGTCGCAGACATATAAACAATATGGTTTAACCCACCTTTCTGTAAATTATCTAATATTAATATTGGCAAATACTTCTTAAATTTAATAGACAAACATTTCAATAATAACAATCCTTTAAGAAAAATTTTCAATAGGAAAACTCTAAAGATTAGTTACTCCTGTATTCGGAATATAGACAGTATAATTATTTCATATAATAACCATTTATTAAAGGAGTTTTATGGCAGTGAAACACAAGAAAATAAACCTCCTTGTAAAACCGGAGCTAACTGCCAAGTTGGAGGTATTTGTACTTCTGAAAATATAGTATATGAACCTACTATTTTTCCCAAGGAAAATATCAACCAGAAAAAGTATAGACAGGAATATCAGCTGGGTGTTGGCTTCAAAGATTTTACATTCACAGACATTCTTTCACCAATGCGTCTTTGAGATACCAAAACGGCTCTGTCTAAACATTACTTGAATCTTAAAGTTGAAAGCTTCACCCTACAAATAAAATGGAGGATCATCTGTAAATTACAGGCTCCCAACAACTTCAGAAACAGATACAATCTTTGCATTAAAGAAAAATTATAATAATTAAATATGGAAATACTGATGAATTATTGAACCAACGAAATGAACTTTTCTTCAAGTGTAGACATAAGCGTTTTAAAATTCCCTAATAACGTTTACTTTGGAGAATTTTACACTTGAAGTGTTGGATATTTTGTATGGTACTAACACGTATGCATACATGCATTCAAAACATCCTTTCAAACTTAAAAGGATCACAACAGAAACTAATCAACATTATATATCTAAATTACTTAACCAAACCTGTTTGAATGAAAATATGCTGCATAAATATACACAATATATATATATATATATATATATATATATATATATATATATATATGTATGTATATGTGTGTGTGTGTGTGTGTGTGTGTGTGTGTGTGTAATATTGTGCAAAAGTTTGTAAACTCCTGCCTAAAAATTATGAAAATAACATTTTCTCAAGTTAAACATATTGTATTCTTTTATCGCGCACAAAATCTACCAGATAAGATTTATGTATCAATGTAGTTTGAAAAGTTAGTATGTACAATGAATGTAATTGTTTTTGATACTTGCTTTAATTCTGGAAGCCATTGATGCTGCAAGGATCTTGTACAGATCATCGTTGATTTCTTGTGTCCAAGCTGTCGTTATTATTATTTTTTCCGATGGTTAAGTATTTCCTAAGTAGGATAATTGAGCTTTGTTTTGATAAACATTAAAAAACAGAAATTAAGAAAGAAAAAAAATAGTTACTGAAGAAAGTAATTAAACCAGTTTTAAAATACCATTTTATAATTATTTTTAATTTTTTTTAACTATATTTATTAATCTCTATATACACTATTCGCATTATTCGGACTATTGTCCTCATATTTGTTGCTATATTTATCACAACGTTTCGGCTGTTGTACGTTCCGGCCTTCTTCAGGTGGCTGGAAAGTCAAACTGAACCCTTTATTTCGCTTACTGGGACAGACTTACTTTGGAGAACTTGGAGAGGTGAATTAACAGGCGATAACTGATAACTGATATCCATAAGACATGGCACGTGGAACTAGAACAGACTACCCCAGCGAGCGAAATAAAGGGTTCAGTTCGACATTACAACCACCTGAAGAAGGCCGGAGCGTACAACGGCCGAAATGTTGTGATAAATATAGCAACAAAGATGAGGACAATAGTCCGAATAATGTAAATAGTGTACATAATACCTTATCTCAGAAATATAGACAGATACTATTTTTTATATGTAAAATATGTCCTTTTGTAGGCATAGCTACGCAATACTTAACGCAGATTTTTATATTTTTGTGTGGTAAACAATTTTAAAGAATAAAAAAAACCCGAAAGTAACTCTGAAAAACATTTTGGTAAATTTTAATACATATTCAAAATGCACCCACAACTAACATCAAAATACTAAAAATATCAAACAAATTTCTGCATGCTAATAAAATCCTGACATCCTAACAGATGTAATTGTAAATTCTATTCTAATAGTTTGATTTGGGGGGGGGTGTCTTCGTTTTTTTTTTTTTCACTTTTCATCTGTGTAAGTTTTTTTTTCAGTTTCTTTATCCCTGTTCACCTATGATCTTCAAAATTTTTAATACGACATCAATCGCCATCTTCTATCTTCTTGAATCATGTTCTTTTATTGTCCTTTCTCCCCACTATTGGGTTCTCATTCTAATTCACTCACTGTAACCTCTGACACCTTAGTGGCATTATCGCCTTACTGGGAGAGGGGTGAAATGATTTTAAAAGTATTCTTTTGTTCAGAGTTACTTTCATATGTACAGATTATTATTAACAAAATTTGAAGTATTTGTTTAAATATATGAATGTATTTGCAAGATTTTTCTTCAAAATTTATAAAATTAACCTCTTCAGGACACGAATTGATATTAATATTTATAGCTCAACTGCTGTGGACGTACTTATACGTCCATATGAAACTTCCGCTTTTGTTGACGTTTTTCAAACACCATCCAATGCTGGTTTCTAGCGTTAGTGCTATAAACTAACTAGCGCTTAATTCTATTCATACACTAACATAGACATATATTAGCGCTCAGTACAAACTGTCTTTTTTTATTTTTTTTATTTTTGATAAATCGGATATTCGAGGTGTAGTTTTATCAGTGTATCAGATCGAAACCAAAATGACGACGACCATGAAGTCACCCTCAGCCTCTTTATCGCCATTTATTTGCAGTAAATAACGATTTCCTATTTTTCCCAAAACACGTCAGCGCAGCCAGGCAACAATACTGTAAGTATACAACATTGAAAATGTTAATAAGCATGAAGCTCAACTTCGTTTAAATCTCGAATGTCAGTGAGACACAATCCGTGACTTGTGGAACTTTCTCGCTAACAAGATGAACCAAATTTCAGAAACCGGGAGCGGTGACCAGCGTTCGGCTTTCATCTGATTATGTTTACTTCGAACGAATGCCATAAGAAAAGGCATGAGTTCACTTTTCCCCTACTTTTGCATCTCCGAGTAAATATCAAGTCAGTCGGAACTCTTTACTCTTCTAAGGCTAAGAAATGTTTACTCTGACAAAAATAAATAAATCTATAGTTAGCCTCATGTCTTATTGAAAAATTGGGAGGATTGGTAAATTTTCATTTTAACACCCGAGCGCTAAATTCACTGCTGAATGGGCCTATTTACTTCCTTTCCTTGCAGAAATTAGTACCCGCTAAAAATTAATGCACAAACTTGTTAAAGTAGATGGTTTGATTCTATTTTCTCATTAGTTTTTTTCATTTGTCCCCTTCTTCTACACAGAAAGAAACCCCCTCCCCTAACCTTAACACCCAAACCTAAAGGAGAAGGGAAAAAATAAAAAAATAATAAACATTAAATTAAATAATTACTTCAATTGCCCTAATCTTTTTGGGGTTAGAGAGAATGATTAATTTTTCTTTTCTTTTCATTCTTCATAAAAAAATTACTTTGTTATTCTTTTATTTGTCGATGTTTACATATATTTGAATGAAAGTTAACTTTCTTCTTAAATTAATTACAAAAAGGAAGTAAATAGGCCCATTCAGCAGTGAATTTAGCGCCCGGGTGTTAAAATGAAAATTTACCGGAGGATTGGTGTATGGACCCGTAAAAACCAACAATGGATAACAAATTTCATATCATTCGAAAGGGAAACAAATATCACATGATATTTTTTACTGCATGGGAAAACGTTCTACTAATAATAACCTTTTGTTTTTTTGTTTTTTAAAATTCACCTGATAGAGCTACTAAGACACAAGGAGTTACTGGGAGTGAAAGAGAATGAGAAAACTAAAAAAAAACAAAAAACAAAAAAAAACGGAAACCCAATCCTAAACAGAAAACAAGGGTAAACCTCTACTCCTGTTCAAAAGACTGGGGAGGAGTATGAACCGGACGATAGACGAACCTATCTACTGTCATTGAAGGGAAAAAAGGGTTATCAATAAAAATGCAAAAATATATATATAAAAAAATAGTGAATAAAATTTCAGAGTTCAGGCGGAGACGTTAGAAGTAAAGTTGCAGTAGACTTCAGAAGAAACCGGAAATCCAATCTGAAACAGTAAACAAGAGAAAAAAAAACTCGACTACTGTTCACAAAACAAAGGAGGAGAGTGAACAGGACGATAGGAGAAACTATCTCCTCCTATTAAATATATGGCAAGCTATTTTTTTATTATTTTTATTTTTTTCTATTGATTTTCATACCTTACGGATAGCTCTGACAGCTACTACAGAGAGACATAGATAGTTTAGATTAGGTTTAGTTGGTAAATTTAACGACTTAGAAACCCGTCTTAGTTTATTCCATTATCGAATTTAAGGCTTGTGAATTAATAAAGAGGTAGACATACGCCCAGTTTATACTAAGATCAGAAATGTAGACATTGGTCGTGTTTATAATCACGTCTGCAAAGTATCCATCCGGAAGATGGCCCCCTTTGGAAGGGGAAATCTTACTTCTCTGCAGTCAGCATATTCTAAGCCCCAACAAGAGAGCTATAGATAATTTTTATAGCACATGGTATGGCAAATTTCACTAGCTACATGGTGTTCAACTGCTCAGGTGTAAAAACATTGTATAGCGTCAATATTTTCCGAGGAGCTTGTCTGTCTATAAAGGAAATGTTAGAAATTCTGACTCGCTTGCCGACGCCGGTGTCAAACTAGCAAAACTGCGAAGAGTTCCAACAGACAAATTTGGTAATCATTTACTAAGCCAAGCTTAATTTGGCTCAAGGTCATCTGTATGAGATAACCAATGAGGATCGAACTCACTACTCGGTAGTATTGATCTACCAGACTAGCTTGTTAAACATTATCTCACTCTAGGCGCCTAACAAACTTATTCGTTTTACTATGTATATTTTAACAATCTATTTTTGCACACCAGTGTTACGGTATAGTGAATGAGTTTTTCAATGCGCGCGCTATTGGTTCAACACTGTACCTGACTGTTAAACTAGGACAACCTACTGAAGTGCAGTATTTGATAATCGTATGTCGCAGGCTATTACAATTGTATAAAGAATTCGATCCTCACTGGGTATGATCTGTTGTCAGACTATGCTAAGTTTGAGCGCATCGAGCTAATCTTGCAGGTCATTACTAGTTATGTGATACACGCTTAGGTGATCATGTATCTTTCAATACATGACTGACGAGGCAGATTTTTTTCCCGCAGTATGTTGCCATTTCTTTCTGCGGTAGGCGAGTTGCCATCCAGGTCTATAGAACCCGGTCTGTCCTGCTATTTACCCATAGTTGGGGGGGGGAGATGATGATACATACTTTTCCCAAGGGTATTAGCGCATAAGTGAATGTAATGGATTCGACTGGAATTCGAACTCGACTCTCTGGTTACTCAATCCGAGCCGCTATCCATTGCTCCACCGTAAACACTAAACGCATCAGACAAGTTTTACTGGGTGCTCTACAATTGTAACCTTGTGCCAGCCTAGGTTGTGTGTTTCAGAATAGAGCAGTTGTTAACAAGTTAGTATATCTTTATAGTCAATGTTATCATCAGTGGTCACCCCACACATGTGGTGTACCCAATGTTCTCATCACTGGATACCCCACACATGTAGCTTTGTTCAAGATTAAACTTTGTCGACTTGCTGTGGCACAATATTTAGCAAACGGAGTATTGAGTGCAATACTGTTTGTATTTCTCTGACTAGTACAATACTATTTGTATTTCTCTGACTAGTAGCCTTTTACTAGACAAAATAAGTTTAAAAAGGAAATCCCGCGCGTACATGGGATCAGAAGTCAAAAAATATCCCAGTTCTCAGGCGCCAGTTATTAAGAGAGATGTAATGCCTAGGATTGCACTTAATGCTTCTAAAGAAATATCAGTTAGCAAGCAAAAAGTTCTAGGTGTGACGATAAACTACTTCCGGTAGCAAAGCCTCTGTTCGGGAGATTGGAGCTTTTGAGGAGCATGGACTCACCTCCTAATTGCTGTTGTTCCCGGGTTTACCCTGACCCGGCGTGGAAGCACATATTAGGGTTCCAGGTCTGGGCAAATAGTAAACCGCCAAACAAAAACAAAACACTATGAAAGTATAAAAATATATATTTATACTAAAATTACCAACAATGCATATTCATAGCAAGATGACCAGTAATACATTTTATCGTAGAATTACCAACAATATATTTTATATGTAGTTGAAGGTACGTAATTGTGTTCAAAATATATTTAGTTGAAGCCATAAAATTGTTTTCAAAATATTTAGATTTCGGCATTAAATAACCCATAGCGGTTTATATGCGATTAAACAAAATCAACCAACCAAACCTTTCATTTGAACAGCTGAAATCATGAATGGCATAAGCAGCAGACATTCAGAGATTAGTGAATATCTCACTCTCAAAATCTTTCCCTACGTTTGATGAAAGGAAAGAATAAGGGAGACAAAAATGAAGCAGTTGAGAAACAAGAAATGAACGTGTTGGCAAAAATAAAATAAAGGTTATAAAATATAAAATGAAAATAAAACACACAAAAAGGTTGAAAGCTAAAAGTGGGCAATGGATGACATAGAACTCGTAACCCAAGGACCAGATACAAAAAAATTTATTGCATAGCGTATGCTATCCTTGAAAAATGCCTTACGCTTGAGGCCTTATGTCAGCTCGGAAGCCTCGCATTTATTGCCTTATCTTAGTAATTACAATGGAGTAATGGGTAGCGGAATCGGAGGGCCGAGTTCAAATTCCAGTCATGTTTGTTAAATTCATTTACGTGCAAATAGCCTTGGTTAAGTTATGAATCAATCTTTTCTACCCAACAGCCATGTGTAAAATAACAGGGCAGACTGGGCACTATAGACTTGGGTGGTAACCGGTCTAGAAGACGGACAACTCTGAATTAAAAACCTCAAACTATAGGTTAAATAGCTTTATCAACCGGCAATTGCTGTACGGCAACACCCCTAAAAACATGGTCAATCGGGGAGAGGTTCCTTCATAAAATGAAAATGCTCTGGAACTGGATCTGTTCTAGTTAGCTTTCGCCCATGATACCTTCTCTTTTCTTTTTTTTGTTTTTGTTTTTTTGTACCTTTGTAATTAAACGTTGATAATTTTGCCTGATAGGCACGAGGTATAATTCCTGTACAGTGGCAATTGTCTGTTGTTGACGAATCACTGAAGCTGCTTTACAGGAAAGTGTGACTTTAAAAACCGGAAACAACTCGAAAGACAGGAAATAACTAACAAATAAGAACCAATACATTAAAACAGCAGACGAGTGTGTAAAGAAGATTAAAATAAAACGTTATGTACACAGTGATATTTCTTCATCTCTTAGCGAGCTTCAGAATCGACATGTTCAAACATCAGAACAAATGGCGGATCTCTGTCAATCGTTTCTGGTAAATCTGAGACGTAAAGAGAGAAGAGGATACACAGAAGTTCATTTTCTTTTTATACAGTGATTGATTCTGACTAGCTTATTCATTTCTTTTGTCACAAGGTTTTGGTCTTAGGTACTTATTTTATCCAGTAGCTTTTCGAAGACCTTTATTTAATCCATCTGGACACGCTGTCTGCGCTTGTTAAATTTTGCTTGATGTAATAGCCAACTGACGATTTTTCTTTACACGAAATACTGATAAATGCCAGCTTAAGGCGTACGACATACCGCGCATTCAGTAAAGCCAATAGTTTTTTTTTGTTTTTTGTTTTTTCTTGAGATTGAATCTTGCAAGAGTTCATGTTCATCATGACGCTGATATCGGAGTGAACGGTCGTGTTTTTTCATTGGTCAAATAAAGCGATGTAATATTTTAAAA
Source organism: Acanthosepion esculentum (assembly GCA_964036315.1). Taxonomy (NCBI): domain Eukaryota; kingdom Metazoa; phylum Mollusca; class Cephalopoda; order Sepiida; family Sepiidae; genus Acanthosepion; species Acanthosepion esculentum. The sequence goes on from OZ038488.1 coordinate 64,111,283, forward strand.
GGGAAGTCTATTTTTATTATCCATTTAATCTTATATTTTTCTTTGTTTATTATATTATAATTTTATTATATTATTAAGCATTTACGAAATTTAATTATTAAAACTTATTTGTTTATTTTTTTAAAAGATAAATCGATGTACACATCGATTATTTTTTGTTTTGTTTTTAAAATAAGTGTTTTAGCAAGTTTACTTTATTAAGAATGTCTATTATCATTATGAATTCTTATAATTTAATGCTTTGTATTTGTTAAATTACTTATACATTGACATGAATAATTGTATATTTATATTTAAGTTTAAAATTTCACCTTTTTTATGAAAGAAGACGTAATTTTCGAAATTATTGGAAATGCATTTCGAGTCGTAATGTTTCATTTGTTTATCATTTTGTTTATTTTTCGTTCAGTATCGTCGATTCATTTCACTATCATTTATCATTCAAACATATTTAAAAACATTTGCTAATAATTTTATTCTTTTATCCTTTTCTTATTTATTGATAACAGTTTTATGGACGAGGATGTATTTTCAAATTTGTATAAGAAACATTTCGTGTCGTAACGTTATTACTTTTTTTACTATTGATCCAGTAATGAATTTCTCCCCTTATTATTTATTTCCCAAATATTTATTTTTAGCAACAACAATAATAAAAAAATGTTCTCATATATTTAATGATAATTTATACTTTTATCTTTATTCTTTTATCTTTATTGATTCGTTTCCATTATTGTCATTAAAATAATAATAAGTCAAGTGGTACTGTTTACTCCAACATCCAGTGTCAAATATATATGGTCGTTCCTTGTCATGGCAAAGGGCTTGCGTATTCCAGTGATCTAAAGAACAAAGCCGTTTGGAATTCCTACTCCTGTAGGGCCACTCATGGCGTTAAGGTCAAGGAAAAGGGACAAGACTGAACGTAATCAGTCCCCAAACGCCCCAATGGCGAAATAGGCAAAGGTCCACACGATCTCAACGGCCAAACCAGCGGAAGAGGGCAGCGCCAATCAGGCTAGCGTAACCAAGGTGGAACCTGACAGACCAAGCATCCGACAGCTCGATGCAATAAGGTGTGCCAGATCCCGCCGGTCTCAATTCCCTTGCAAGAGAGGCTCTTCTGGCTAAGCGTGTGGGCGTCTCCGTTGCGCAGATTTATCCCCCAAAATCAAATACGTGCGAATGACCTCGTCAAACTCTCTTTGATTCACAGCCATCTTCGCCACCGCCACCAAAGCGGAGAAACGGAATAGGGAGAGAAGATGACAATCGCGACTGTATTAAACAATAGCGGCAAGATTTGTCTGTCCAATTTTATAAAGTTTCTCAACAACCGACTAAGTTGTTTTATGTCAGAATAAAAATTGGTAATTTTGTAAAGTTTATTTTTTTTAAGCCGAATATTTTTGACTGTCACTATAGTCGATATCAAGAACTGATCTGTTTATATATATATATATATATATATATATATATATATATATGCACATTTCATTAAAAACGACTGACAAGGTGCTTTTATTTAGTTTTTTATATAATTTCTCGTGAGATCTAACAATGTTTTTTGTTGTGTAGGATCCACCTAATCTGCATAGGTGACTACCAACTATATAAATAATGGTTGGTACCGGAAGACGAGGGAAGAGGAATCACGAGATTTTCTGTTCGTCTTACGTGTTTTTTGGACCAGCTATAAGCTAAGTTGGAAAGTTACATTTTTTTAAATTTGCACGCATTTTGTGAACCCTTTCTTTCCGTTTTTTTTTTTAATTTGTACGCATTTTTGAACCCTTTCTTTCTTTTTTTTGAACACTTTCTTTTTTCAGTTTGATATTTGTTTAGTTTTTTATTTCTTTTATTTTGCTGTTACCCTCCCCGACTTTTATTTGATTCTGTTCTTTTTCGTTTACTGTTCATTGTTGGTTTTATTTATTTTTCCCGGATTTCGGTCCGACCTTTTTTATTTGGTTTTATTTATTTGTTAAAAATTTCTGCTTAAAAAAAAAAAAAAAGAAAAGTGTGAGAAAAGAAAGTATAGTCAGCCGCGGTGAACTTTGTTCACCAAAATGGCTGAGAAAAACATTGACACTCCAGCTACACCGTTAACAATACCGGTGTCAGCTGAAAAAACGGCCTGGAGCCAAAATAGCCCGCTAAAAAAGGATGGCGTATTTTACGCTAACGAAAGAATTCGTCTCCAAGAAACCTTCAGTGGCAATGAATTCTTAACAATCACCGAGGCATTCGAGGAGGTGAAACCTCGTACCATTTCTTTGCTCACCTCGGATGTCAGGACTCATAAGCTGGTTGGAGTGAGCAGGGAGGGTATGGAGGAGGCCCTGAAGGCGTTAGGCATTTGTCCGAAAATTTTAGCACGAAGAACAAATGCTCTATGGGACCTCCTCCTACACACAGAAGAACAAGCCAAGAAATTAGCCGGCAGTGTCTTGAATACAAAGTCTTTAAGACTTCAAACCGAGTATATGGGCACCCGTCGAACAAAGGTGATGGTTCATGGGGTGCCCATAGACATTTCCGGTGACAGACTCGGGGCCTTCTTCGCCGAATTCGGAGAAGTTAACGAAGTGAAGGCCATCAGCAGTAAGGCAGGAATCGAGACGGGAGATTTCGAAATCCACATCACATTGGACAGAGAAGGATTCCAGAACATCCCAAACGTATTAATCTGCCGCAACAGAAGGATGTTGGTAGTGGTGGAGGGCAGAAAGCCGTTCTGTTGGTCATGCGGAGAGGCAGGACACATGGCAAAGGCGTGCCCTAAGAAAGAGAAGACACCAGCCCCACCACCTCCAGCACCTGCAGCAAAAACCAGTACCCCAGAGAAGGAAACCCCGAATCCGGAAGGCGAGTGGAAGGAAGTCACTAAAAGGCGGAAGCCCCAAAGTGCGCCGGCTCCACCCCAGAAGGAGATTCCCCCCAAAAGGCAGACGGAAGGGGAATTTAAAAAGCAACCCAAAGAAGGCCAAAACAAGCGGCCCGAGGATCAACCTAAACTGCAACAGAAGCAAATAGAACAGCAGCCTCAACAGCAGAAGCAACCTGAACAACCTCAACAGCAACGACAGAAGAAGCAACAGCAACCTCAACAGCAGCGGTCACAGCAGAAAACCAAGAAGCAGCAAGAGCATCCACAGATGGAACAGCAGCAGGAAGCACCAATGGAGGTAGAAAGTATGCCTCCACCACGAGCTTCGTCTTTAAAAAGAAGTAGGGAGGAAGACTCTGAAGAGCAAGAAAAAGGTACCTCTGGACGTAGCAGGGCAGAGTGTAGCATGGACAGAACCAGGCGGCACTCCTTCCCTGCATCGCCCATAAGACAATCTGTTTCCCCTAGAGATAGGAGTCTCCCTTCCTCCCATACACGTACTCCATCCCCCTCTCCCTCTACTTCTTCCCCCAGTTCTCTAAATACACCACCCCATACATCCACTTCTTCCCCTCCCCATCCTTCAAGGGAGAAGAAAAAGAAGAAAAAGAAACTTTTCGAAGGGCCCGAATCAATTTGTCATGTAGACAAAGAAGTCTACAAGAACGGGCTCACCAAGCAAAGAAAAGCACTGTCGGGGCTCCTTTTCCAAATGAACGAGGTTGACGGGAAGTCAACAGAAGACCCTCGTAACTTTCCTAAGGCGCCAGGAGTGATAACCTGCGTAAGGGACACGGGGGCTTACTTGCGTGTGTGGAGTCATTTGTTTGAAGCTAAAGAGGCCTTCCCGAACATCAGAATGTTCGATATGGAGGACCCCAGTATAAGAAGATTGCGACAATTTTGTGCAGGGAGGGTCCCCGTTTTGATCCATCCCTCATTATATAGAGCGATCAAACTAATATACCCCATGGACGTTGGCGGTATTGCCCTGGATGGACGCATTACGTCAGAGTTGGGAGTAGGGAGCCTGGGGCAATCCGTCGGGGTCCTGTCCAGCTCAGATTTCCGGCCCGTATGTGTCTAAGGTTTTTGCACTAATTCTTTTTTATATTTGCAGGCCTAGAAAATGGAAATAAAGATAGCCAGTTTGAATGTGAAGGGCTTGAGAAATCGGGGTAAGGCTGCCCGCCTGCTTCGGGATCTCCTGTCCTTCGGTGTAGATGTTGCCGCGATCGAAGAGACCCACTTTGTTTGCACTTCCGATGCGTGTGTGCTGGAGGATGACTTTGTCGTCTATTCAGCATATGGGGACCGGTTGGCCAGAGGAGTTTCTTTGTTAGTCAAACGTACTCTTGATGCGAAGGTGGACCTTGTGCATACCGATGCCGAGGGCAGGTTAATCGTGGCCGATATTGCCGTGAAAAGTGGTTCGTTTCGGGTCGTTGCGGTTTATGCGCCCAACGACCAGGGGGAGCGGTGTGACTTTTTTCGGCAGTTAGGGCCGTTCCTAGTCGATTCTTCGCGCCTAGTTCTAATGGGGGACTGGAATGCCATCCTGGACCCCAAGTTAGACAGGGGGCGGGGCGCTAGCGGGAGAAGGGGCGATCGCAGCCTGGTCGATCTGATCGGCGATTATGGTCTCGTCGATAGATACCGGGTCGATCATCCCAGTGGGAAAATGTGGACGTGGGCGCATAATTGGCCGTCTGACAAGGTAGTTAGCTACCTTGACAGAATGTTAGTTCGTAGGGCCGACATAGACCTGTTAGATTGTCCCACGTTCCACTGGGTAGGCTACACGGACCACAAACTCGTTTGTGCCCGTGTGGCGTTAGAACATAGGCCTAGAATGGCTGGTTACTGGAAGTTCAATCTGTCCTTACTGGACAGGCGGGACTTCCGGGAGCAGCTAATTAAATTAGTGCAGCGGGAGCTAGTGGGGGCGGTTATCGGGAATAGGTGGTGGGAAAAACTGAAAGATAGAATTAGGTCTTTCACCACCGATTTCAGCAAACGGCTCGCTCTAGATAAGGCTGAGAAGGTGAAGACACTTAAGGCTAATTTTTCCCGGGCGGAGGCTGGGGGGGATCCCCTAGAGATAGCTCTAGCTAGGGAGGCCCTGCAGCGGTCGAATAGCGATCGTTACATGGGTCAGGTAATTAGGCATAAGTTAAGTAAGATGTCTAACGAAGCTGTGAACCTGGGCGCAGATCTGCGTCGGGAAGAAATCCGTCGAGGTGGTGTTCGTTACGTTCGTCAAGTCGAAACCCCGGAGGGGCGTACTCTGCGGTCGACTGACGACATGTGCGAGGCGTTTCGGCGGCATTTCGAGAGCCGCTTTACCAAGGAGCCTGGTCTCCGTGAGGAGGAGTTTCGCAGCTATTTGGCTGACTTTCCTCGGCTTGCGCCGACTGAAGCGGCTAGCTGCGAGGGAGAGATCACGGAGGGCGAAGTCTATGAGGCACTGAAGAGGGTCGGCAGAGGCAAGTCGCCCGGTCTGGATGGTTTGCCCTATGAATTGTACTTGAGGCTGTCGCACATCTTTGTTCCGATTTTGACAGCAGTGTTCAACAACTGGTTTCGGTCGGGGTCCATCCCCAATCGCATTTCCAGGGGTGTGATCACTCTGTTGAAAAAGGGCAAGGGTGTTGGGGGGAAACTAGATGATTATAGGCCCATAACTCTGCTAAACACAGAGTTAAAGATTATGGCCAAGATCCTGCAGGAGCGTTTGCAGTCAGTTGCCGAGTCTCTGTTGGGACCTGAGCAGACTTGTTCTGTGAGGGGTCGAACAATTCAGAGCAACCTGCATTTGATCCGCACGATCGTAGAGGGCGTAAAAGACGACGAAGAAGCCGCGCTGATCAATTTGGATCAGTCCAAGGCATTTGATAGGGTCGACCATCGCTACCTTGCTACTGTCCTGCAGGCCGCCGGATTCGCACCCGACTTCTGCCGCTGGATTAGCCTCCTGTATCGCTCCCCCAGTGCTGTGGTACAGGTGAACGGAAAGTTGTCGGGCGCTTTTGTTCTGTCGAGGTCGGTTCGTCAGGGTTGTCCGCTGTCGCCTCTCCTTTACGCTTTGGCGTTGGAGCCTCTCCTGCGCCGGCTGAAGGACGAGGCGTGCAGTCCGGCCCTACGCGGGATCGCCGTTCCTGGAGGGTCTCGAGCCAGGGTTTCCGCGTACGCCGATGACGTATCTGCTTTCGTGTCGTCCCTTAACGACATTGAGGCGGTACAGAAGGCGCTTGATCGGTACGAGAAGGTGACAGGGGCCAAGATAAACCGCGACAAGTCTTCCGGCTTGCGGTTAGGTGCCTGGAAGGGGCGTGATCTTCCAGGCCGCTTCGGTTGGACGGACGGTCCTGTCCGCATTCTTGGAGTGTGGTTTGGACCCGACCTCCAGCTGAAGAAAAATTGGTCTGAAGTACTAGCAAAGGTCGTTTCTGCCGGTAAGACTTGGAATCGACGGAGGTTGTCCGTAAAGGGCAGGGCGGAGGTGTGTGTTACATACATTTTCCCCCTGATTCTTTATCGCTTGTCAGTACTTCCTCTCTGTAAGGCCCAGAAGAAGGCGCTCGAGCAAGCGCTATCCTCCATTTTATGGAGGGGACGCGCGAACAGGGTCGACAGACGAGTCTGCACTAAAAGTCCGCGTCATGGGGGGCTGGGAATGCCACACTTGAAGAGTCACATCCGTGCCTCTCGGTTGGCTTTCCTACGCCGCGCATTGACTAGAGGAGATCCGATTCTGGAGGGGATTGTTAGGGACGCCTTCCCTAGCCTTACCATCAATCCCCCCATCTCGAAGGCTGAGCGCCATTGTAAGTCTCGAGATGAATCGCTTTTCCTCAGCGAGTGTCGGTCAGCCTTGAGGGCTATTCCGCGGTCCAGTGACCTTTCACGGCCTAGGAAGGTCTTCTATCGGGAATTAGTGGAGGGTCGCGCGAAGGATTCTCTACGTGATACGCTCGACTGTTCGGAGGAGCAGTATCGCTCCTACTGGTCTTGGGCGCCAGCGGCGGATTATCTCAGTAACCCTGAGTTTTCGCTTACCTGGCGATTGGCTCGGAATCGGCTGCCTCTCAACGACATGGCTTTCATATGGGGCTTGGCGGATTTGCCAGACTGTGAACGGTGTGGCCTTGGATTAGAGGAAACGGCTTCGCACGCCTTCTACCATTGCCCCCGGGTCCGCCCCTTATGGGACCATGTCGGCGAGCTGACGGCTCGTCTCGCTCCCGAAGAACTCGTGTCCATTGATCGCGCATACGCGTGTGACAATGTGTCGCCCCCGTATTCTGGGGTGAAACGAATGGTGTTTCTAACGCTGCTAGCCACGGCTCGAATGGTGATATGGACGACGCGAATGGAGGAAGTCTTGCGAGGCAATAGTCTTTCGCATCAGGATCTAATCCGATTCTTTGAGCATCAGCTCAAGATGAAGATTAGAACTGATAGAAAACGATTGCATTCGACAGTCTTCAGCGAAAGGTGGGTAAAAGAGGCGAGCTTGGTTCGTTTGAACGGGGTTAGCCTTGATTTTCTTTTCTAGGTCAACCAAAGTCACATCGGGGTGGTTTCCTGTGGAACCCTCCCCTCGGTTAGGTTAGACAAGCTTAAGTGTACCTAGTTAATATGAGTAAGTGTTGTTCCCGGCCTGTTTCCCGGCCATCATTTTAGTTATGATCCAAGTCGAGATTCCCAACCTCCCCAGTTTGTTTTGGCCTCCTTTTCATCTCAACTGGATCAGCCTTTTACTTCCCCATGTCCCACTTATTTTATCTCTTTCCCACTCCCTTAGCGAGAGTGCTTCTTGATTTTGTCCTCTGGGCAGAATACAGCGGCCTCTCTATTTTGAGGGTTGGACGGGCCCTACTAACATAAATTATGTTTAGTTTAAGAATTTGTTGAATTTTTAGTTTGTTATGGGGTTCATCTCCCTCCCCTTTCATCTGTTCATGATTATATTTTTATGTATTTTTATTATCATTAAATTTTTATGTTATGGGGCGCGTTTTATTTTAGGCCCCCCCTGGTGAGGATGTGGTATTATGGTGTACGGAGGATTGAAAGATGATGGACGAATTCTTGTGGTGATTGCGTCAATTGTAATGTATGAATGGGTCACGAATCTGATTAGCTAGGTATAGGATAGTTAGTTAAGACCAGCCTTACCCCTCCCCTTTTTAGGCCTTGTGCCACAATTTGTATTTTATACAAATAAATCCTAAGAGGAATCACGAGATTTTCTGTTCGTCTTACGTGTTTTTTGGACCAGCTATAAGCTAAGTTGGAAAGTTACATTTTTTTAAATTTGCACGCATTTTGTGAACCCTTTCTTTCCGTTTTTTTTTTTAATTTGTACGCATTTTTGAACCCTTTCTTTCTTTTTTTTGAACACTTTCTTTTTTCAGTTTGATATTTGTTTAGTTTTTTATTTCTTTTATTTTGCTGTTACCCTCCCCGACTTTTATTTGATTCTGTTCTTTTTCGTTTACTGTTCATTGTTGGTTTTATTTATTTTTCCCGGATTTCGGTCCGACCTTTTTTATTTGGTTTTATTTATTTGTTAAAAATTTCTGCTTAAAAAAAAAAAAAAAAGAAAAGTGTGAGAAAAGAAAGTATAGTCAGCCGCGGTGAACTTTGTTCACCAAAATGGCTGAGAAAAACATTGACACTCCAGCTACACCGTTAACAATACCGGTGTCAGCTGAAAAAACGGCCTGGAGCCAAAATAGCCCGCTAAAAAAGGATGGCGTATTTTACGCTAACGAAAGAATTCGTCTCCAAGAAACCTTCAGTGGCAATGAATTCTTAACAATCACCGAGGCATTCGAGGAGGTGAAACCTCGTACCATTTCTTTGCTCACCTCGGATGTCAGGACTCATAAGCTGGTTGGAGTGAGCAGGGAGGGTATGGAGGAGGCCCTGAAGGCGTTAGGCATTTGTCCGAAAATTTTAGCACGAAGAACAAATGCTCTATGGGACCTCCTCCTACACACAGAAGAACAAGCCAAGAAATTAGCCGGCAGTGTCTTGAATACAAAGTCTTTAAGACTTCAAACCGAGTATATGGGCACCCGTCGAACAAAGGTGATGGTTCATGGGGTGCCCATAGACATTTCCGGTGACAGACTCGGGGCCTTCTTCGCCGAATTCGGAGAAGTTAACGAAGTGAAGGCCATCAGCAGTAAGGCAGGAATCGAGACGGGAGATTTCGAAATCCACATCACATTGGACAGAGAAGGATTCCAGAACATCCCAAACGTATTAATCTGCCGCAACAGAAGGATGTTGGTAGTGGTGGAGGGCAGAAAGCCGTTCTGTTGGTCATGCGGAGAGGCAGGACACATGGCAAAGGCGTGCCCTAAGAAAGAGAAGACACCAGCCCCACCACCTCCAGCACCTGCAGCAAAAACCAGTACCCCAGAGAAGGAAACCCCGAATCCGGAAGGCGAGTGGAAGGAAGTCACTAAAAGGCGGAAGCCCCAAAGTGCGCCGGCTCCACCCCAGAAGGAGATTCCCCCCAAAAGGCAGACGGAAGGGGAATTTAAAAAGCAACCCAAAGAAGGCCAAAACAAGCGGCCCGAGGATCAACCTAAACTGCAACAGAAGCAAATAGAACAGCAGCCTCAACAGCAGAAGCAACCTGAACAACCTCAACAGCAACGACAGAAGAAGCAACAGCAACCTCAACAGCAGCGGTCACAGCAGAAAACCAAGAAGCAGCAAGAGCATCCACAGATGGAACAGCAGCAGGAAGCACCAATGGAGGTAGAAAGTATGCCTCCACCACGAGCTTCGTCTTTAAAAAGAAGTAGGGAGGAAGACTCTGAAGAGCAAGAAAAAGGTACCTCTGGACGTAGCAGGGCAGAGTGTAGCATGGACAGAACCAGGCGGCACTCCTTCCCTGCATCGCCCATAAGACAATCTGTTTCCCCTAGAGATAGGAGTCTCCCTTCCTCCCATACACGTACTCCATCCCCCTCTCCCTCTACTTCTTCCCCCAGTTCTCTAAATACACCACCCCATACATCCACTTCTTCCCCTCCCCATCCTTCAAGGGAGAAGAAAAAGAAGAAAAAGAAACTTTTCGAAGGGCCCGAATCAATTTGTCATGTAGACAAAGAAGTCTACAAGAACGGGCTCACCAAGCAAAGAAAAGCACTGTCGGGGCTCCTTTTCCAAATGAACGAGGTTGACGGGAAGTCAACAGAAGACCCTCGTAACTTTCCTAAGGCGCCAGGAGTGATAACCTGCGTAAGGGACACGGGGGCTTACTTGCGTGTGTGGAGTCATTTGTTTGAAGCTAAAGAGGCCTTCCCGAACATCAGAATGTTCGATATGGAGGACCCCAGTATAAGAAGATTGCGACAATTTTGTGCAGGGAGGGTCCCCGTTTTGATCCATCCCTCATTATATAGAGCGATCAAACTAATATACCCCATGGACGTTGGCGGTATTGCCCTGGATGGACGCATTACGTCAGAGTTGGGAGTAGGGAGCCTGGGGCAATCCGTCGGGGTCCTGTCCAGCTCAGATTTCCGGCCCGTATGTGTCTAAGGTTTTTGCACTAATTCTTTTTTATATTTGCAGGCCTAGAAAATGGAAATAAAGATAGCCAGTTTGAATGTGAAGGGCTTGAGAAATCGGGGTAAGGCTGCCCGCCTGCTTCGGGATCTCCTGTCCTTCGGTGTAGATGTTGCCGCGATCGAAGAGACCCACTTTGTTTGCACTTCCGATGCGTGTGTGCTGGAGGATGACTTTGTCGTCTATTCAGCATATGGGGACCGGTTGGCCAGAGGAGTTTCTTTGTTAGTCAAACGTACTCTTGATGCGAAGGTGGACCTTGTGCATACCGATGCCGAGGGCAGGTTAATCGTGGCCGATATTGCCGTGAAAAGTGGTTCGTTTCGGGTCGTTGCGGTTTATGCGCCCAACGACCAGGGGGAGCGGTGTGACTTTTTTCGGCAGTTAGGGCCGTTCCTAGTCGATTCTTCGCGCCTAGTTCTAATGGGGGACTGGAATGCCATCCTGGACCCCAAGTTAGACAGGGGGCGGGGCGCTAGCGGGAGAAGGGGCGATCGCAGCCTGGTCGATCTGATCGGCGATTATGGTCTCGTCGATAGATACCGGGTCGATCATCCCAGTGGGAAAATGTGGACGTGGGCGCATAATTGGCCGTCTGACAAGGTAGTTAGCTACCTTGACAGAATGTTAGTTCGTAGGGCCGACATAGACCTGTTAGATTGTCCCACGTTCCACTGGGTAGGCTACACGGACCACAAACTCGTTTGTGCCCGTGTGGCGTTAGAACATAGGCCTAGAATGGCTGGTTACTGGAAGTTCAATCTGTCCTTACTGGACAGGCGGGACTTCCGGGAGCAGCTAATTAAATTAGTGCAGCGGGAGCTAGTGGGGGCGGTTATCGGGAATAGGTGGTGGGAAAAACTGAAAGATAGAATTAGGTCTTTCACCACCGATTTCAGCAAACGGCTCGCTCTAGATAAGGCTGAGAAGGTGAAGACACTTAAGGCTAATTTTTCCCGGGCGGAGGCTGGGGGGGATCCCCTAGAGATAGCTCTAGCTAGGGAGGCCCTGCAGCGGTCGAATAGCGATCGTTACATGGGTCAGGTAATTAGGCATAAGTTAAGTAAGATGTCTAACGAAGCTGTGAACCTGGGCGCAGATCTGCGTCGGGAAGAAATCCGTCGAGGTGGTGTTCGTTACGTTCGTCAAGTCGAAACCCCGGAGGGGCGTACTCTGCGGTCGACTGACGACATGTGCGAGGCGTTTCGGCGGCATTTCGAGAGCCGCTTTACCAAGGAGCCTGGTCTCCGTGAGGAGGAGTTTCGCAGCTATTTGGCTGACTTTCCTCGGCTTGCGCCGACTGAAGCGGCTAGCTGCGAGGGAGAGATCACGGAGGGCGAAGTCTATGAGGCACTGAAGAGGGTCGGCAGAGGCAAGTCGCCCGGTCTGGATGGTTTGCCCTATGAATTGTACTTGAGGCTGTCGCACATCTTTGTTCCGATTTTGACAGCAGTGTTCAACAACTGGTTTCGGTCGGGGTCCATCCCCAATCGCATTTCCAGGGGTGTGATCACTCTGTTGAAAAAGGGCAAGGGTGTTGGGGGGAAACTAGATGATTATAGGCCCATAACTCTGCTAAACACAGAGTTAAAGATTATGGCCAAGATCCTGCAGGAGCGTTTGCAGTCAGTTGCCGAGTCTCTGTTGGGACCTGAGCAGACTTGTTCTGTGAGGGGTCGAACAATTCAGAGCAACCTGCATTTGATCCGCACGATCGTAGAGGGCGTAAAAGACGACGAAGAAGCCGCGCTGATCAATTTGGATCAGTCCAAGGCATTTGATAGGGTCGACCATCGCTACCTTGCTACTGTCCTGCAGGCCGCCGGATTCGCACCCGACTTCTGCCGCTGGATTAGCCTCCTGTATCGCTCCCCCAGTGCTGTGGTACAGGTGAACGGAAAGTTGTCGGGCGCTTTTGTTCTGTCGAGGTCGGTTCGTCAGGGTTGTCCGCTGTCGCCTCTCCTTTACGCTTTGGCGTTGGAGCCTCTCCTGCGCCGGCTGAAGGACGAGGCGTGCAGTCCGGCCCTACGCGGGATCGCCGTTCCTGGAGGGTCTCGAGCCAGGGTTTCCGCGTACGCCGATGACGTATCTGCTTTCGTGTCGTCCCTTAACGACATTGAGGCGGTACAGAAGGCGCTTGATCGGTACGAGAAGGTGACAGGGGCCAAGATAAACCGCGACAAGTCTTCCGGCTTGCGGTTAGGTGCCTGGAAGGGGCGTGATCTTCCAGGCCGCTTCGGTTGGACGGACGGTCCTGTCCGCATTCTTGGAGTGTGGTTTGGACCCGACCTCCAGCTGAAGAAAAATTGGTCTGAAGTACTAGCAAAGGTCGTTTCTGCCGGTAAGACTTGGAATCGACGGAGGTTGTCCGTAAAGGGCAGGGCGGAGGTGTGTGTTACATACATTTTCCCCCTGATTCTTTATCGCTTGTCAGTACTTCCTCTCTGTAAGGCCCAGAAGAAGGCGCTCGAGCAAGCGCTATCCTCCATTTTATGGAGGGGACGCGCGAACAGGGTCGACAGACGAGTCTGCACTAAAAGTCCGCGTCATGGGGGGCTGGGAATGCCACACTTGAAGAGTCACATCCGTGCCTCTCGGTTGGCTTTCCTACGCCGCGCATTGACTAGAGGAGATCCGATTCTGGAGGGGATTGTTAGGGACGCCTTCCCTAGCCTTACCATCAATCCCCCCATCTCGAAGGCTGAGCGCCATTGTAAGTCTCGAGATGAATCGCTTTTCCTCAGCGAGTGTCGGTCAGCCTTGAGGGCTATTCCGCGGTCCAGTGACCTTTCACGGCCTAGGAAGGTCTTCTATCGGGAATTAGTGGAGGGTCGCGCGAAGGATTCTCTACGTGATACGCTCGACTGTTCGGAGGAGCAGTATCGCTCCTACTGGTCTTGGGCGCCAGCGGCGGATTATCTCAGTAACCCTGAGTTTTCGCTTACCTGGCGATTGGCTCGGAATCGGCTGCCTCTCAACGACATGGCTTTCATATGGGGCTTGGCGGATTTGCCAGACTGTGAACGGTGTGGCCTTGGATTAGAGGAAACGGCTTCGCACGCCTTCTACCATTGCCCCCGGGTCCGCCCCTTATGGGACCATGTCGGCGAGCTGACGGCTCGTCTCGCTCCCGAAGAACTCGTGTCCATTGATCGCGCATACGCGTGTGACAATGTGTCGCCCCCGTATTCTGGGGTGAAACGAATGGTGTTTCTAACGCTGCTAGCCACGGCTCGAATGGTGATATGGACGACGCGAATGGAGGAAGTCTTGCGAGGCAATAGTCTTTCGCATCAGGATCTAATCCGATTCTTTGAGCATCAGCTCAAGATGAAGATTAGAACTGATAGAAAACGATTGCATTCGACAGTCTTCAGCGAAAGGTGGGTAAAAGAGGCGAGCTTGGTTCGTTTGAACGGGGTTAGCCTTGATTTTCTTTTCTAGGTCAACCAAAGTCACATCGGGGTGGTTTCCTGTGGAACCCTCCCCTCGGTTAGGTTAGACAAGCTTAAGTGTACCTAGTTAATATGAGTAAGTGTTGTTCCCGGCCTGTTTCCCGGCCATCATTTTAGTTATGATCCAAGTCGAGATTCCCAACCTCCCCAGTTTGTTTTGGCCTCCTTTTCATCTCAACTGGATCAGCCTTTTACTTCCCCATGTCCCACTTATTTTATCTCTTTCCCACTCCCTTAGCGAGAGTGCTTCTTGATTTTGTCCTCTGGGCAGAATACAGCGGCCTCTCTATTTTGAGGGTTGGACGGGCCCTACTAACATAAATTATGTTTAGTTTAAGAATTTGTTGAATTTTTAGTTTGTTATGGGGTTCATCTCCCTCCCCTTTCATCTGTTCATGATTATATTTTTATGTATTTTTATTATCATTAAATTTTTATGTTATGGGGCGCGTTTTATTTTAGGCCCCCCCTGGTGAGGATGTGGTATTATGGTGTACGGAGGATTGAAAGATGATGGACGAATTCTTGTGGTGATTGCGTCAATTGTAATGTATGAATGGGTCACGAATCTGATTAGCTAGGTATAGGATAGTTAGTTAAGACCAGCCTTACCCCTCCCCTTTTTAGGCCTTGTGCCACAATTTGTATTTTATACAAATAAATCCTAAGAGGAATCACGAGATTTTCTGTTCGTCTTACGTGTTTTTTGGACCAGCTATAAGCTAAGTTGGAAAGTTACATTTTTTTAAATTTGCACGCATTTTGTGAACCCTTTCTTTCCGTTTTTTTTTTTAATTTGTACGCATTTTTGAACCCTTTCTTTCTTTTTTTTGAACACTTTCTTTTTTCAGTTTGATATTTGTTTAGTTTTTTATTTCTTTTATTTTGCTGTTACCCTCCCCGACTTTTATTTGATTCTGTTCTTTTTCGTTTACTGTTCATTGTTGGTTTTATTTATTTTTCCCGGATTTCGGTCCGACCTTTTTTATTTGGTTTTATTTATTTGTTAAAAATTTCTGCTTAAAAAAAAAAAAAAAAGAAAAGTGTGAGAAAAGAAAGTATAGTCAGCCGCGGTGAACTTTGTTCACCAAAATGGCTGAGAAAAACATTGACACTCCAGCTACACCGTTAACAATACCGGTGTCAGCTGAAAAAACGGCCTGGAGCCAAAATAGCCCGCTAAAAAAGGATGGCGTATTTTACGCTAACGAAAGAATTCGTCTCCAAGAAACCTTCAGTGGCAATGAATTCTTAACAATCACCGAGGCATTCGAGGAGGTGAAACCTCGTACCATTTCTTTGCTCACCTCGGATGTCAGGACTCATAAGCTGGTTGGAGTGAGCAGGGAGGGTATGGAGGAGGCCCTGAAGGCGTTAGGCATTTGTCCGAAAATTTTAGCACGAAGAACAAATGCTCTATGGGACCTCCTCCTACACACAGAAGAACAAGCCAAGAAATTAGCCGGCAGTGTCTTGAATACAAAGTCTTTAAGACTTCAAACCGAGTATATGGGCACCCGTCGAACAAAGGTGATGGTTCATGGGGTGCCCATAGACATTTCCGGTGACAGACTCGGGGCCTTCTTCGCCGAATTCGGAGAAGTTAACGAAGTGAAGGCCATCAGCAGTAAGGCAGGAATCGAGACGGGAGATTTCGAAATCCACATCACATTGGACAGAGAAGGATTCCAGAACATCCCAAACGTATTAATCTGCCGCAACAGAAGGATGTTGGTAGTGGTGGAGGGCAGAAAGCCGTTCTGTTGGTCATGCGGAGAGGCAGGACACATGGCAAAGGCGTGCCCTAAGAAAGAGAAGACACCAGCCCCACCACCTCCAGCACCTGCAGCAAAAACCAGTACCCCAGAGAAGGAAACCCCGAATCCGGAAGGCGAGTGGAAGGAAGTCACTAAAAGGCGGAAGCCCCAAAGTGCGCCGGCTCCACCCCAGAAGGAGATTCCCCCCAAAAGGCAGACGGAAGGGGAATTTAAAAAGCAACCCAAAGAAGGCCAAAACAAGCGGCCCGAGGATCAACCTAAACTGCAACAGAAGCAAATAGAACAGCAGCCTCAACAGCAGAAGCAACCTGAACAACCTCAACAGCAACGACAGAAGAAGCAACAGCAACCTCAACAGCAGCGGTCACAGCAGAAAACCAAGAAGCAGCAAGAGCATCCACAGATGGAACAGCAGCAGGAAGCACCAATGGAGGTAGAAAGTATGCCTCCACCACGAGCTTCGTCTTTAAAAAGAAGTAGGGAGGAAGACTCTGAAGAGCAAGAAAAAGGTACCTCTGGACGTAGCAGGGCAGAGTGTAGCATGGACAGAACCAGGCGGCACTCCTTCCCTGCATCGCCCATAAGACAATCTGTTTCCCCTAGAGATAGGAGTCTCCCTTCCTCCCATACACGTACTCCATCCCCCTCTCCCTCTACTTCTTCCCCCAGTTCTCTAAATACACCACCCCATACATCCACTTCTTCCCCTCCCCATCCTTCAAGGGAGAAGAAAAAGAAGAAAAAGAAACTTTTCGAAGGGCCCGAATCAATTTGTCATGTAGACAAAGAAGTCTACAAGAACGGGCTCACCAAGCAAAGAAAAGCACTGTCGGGGCTCCTTTTCCAAATGAACGAGGTTGACGGGAAGTCAACAGAAGACCCTCGTAACTTTCCTAAGGCGCCAGGAGTGATAACCTGCGTAAGGGACACGGGGGCTTACTTGCGTGTGTGGAGTCATTTGTTTGAAGCTAAAGAGGCCTTCCCGAACATCAGAATGTTCGATATGGAGGACCCCAGTATAAGAAGATTGCGACAATTTTGTGCAGGGAGGGTCCCCGTTTTGATCCATCCCTCATTATATAGAGCGATCAAACTAATATACCCCATGGACGTTGGCGGTATTGCCCTGGATGGACGCATTACGTCAGAGTTGGGAGTAGGGAGCCTGGGGCAATCCGTCGGGGTCCTGTCCAGCTCAGATTTCCGGCCCGTATGTGTCTAAGGTTTTTGCACTAATTCTTTTTTATATTTGCAGGCCTAGAAAATGGAAATAAAGATAGCCAGTTTGAATGTGAAGGGCTTGAGAAATCGGGGTAAGGCTGCCCGCCTGCTTCGGGATCTCCTGTCCTTCGGTGTAGATGTTGCCGCGATCGAAGAGACCCACTTTGTTTGCACTTCCGATGCGTGTGTGCTGGAGGATGACTTTGTCGTCTATTCAGCATATGGGGACCGGTTGGCCAGAGGAGTTTCTTTGTTAGTCAAACGTACTCTTGATGCGAAGGTGGACCTTGTGCATACCGATGCCGAGGGCAGGTTAATCGTGGCCGATATTGCCGTGAAAAGTGGTTCGTTTCGGGTCGTTGCGGTTTATGCGCCCAACGACCAGGGGGAGCGGTGTGACTTTTTTCGGCAGTTAGGGCCGTTCCTAGTCGATTCTTCGCGCCTAGTTCTAATGGGGGACTGGAATGCCATCCTGGACCCCAAGTTAGACAGGGGGCGGGGCGCTAGCGGGAGAAGGGGCGATCGCAGCCTGGTCGATCTGATCGGCGATTATGGTCTCGTCGATAGATACCGGGTCGATCATCCCAGTGGGAAAATGTGGACGTGGGCGCATAATTGGCCGTCTGACAAGGTAGTTAGCTACCTTGACAGAATGTTAGTTCGTAGGGCCGACATAGACCTGTTAGATTGTCCCACGTTCCACTGGGTAGGCTACACGGACCACAAACTCGTTTGTGCCCGTGTGGCGTTAGAACATAGGCCTAGAATGGCTGGTTACTGGAAGTTCAATCTGTCCTTACTGGACAGGCGGGACTTCCGGGAGCAGCTAATTAAATTAGTGCAGCGGGAGCTAGTGGGGGCGGTTATCGGGAATAGGTGGTGGGAAAAACTGAAAGATAGAATTAGGTCTTTCACCACCGATTTCAGCAAACGGCTCGCTCTAGATAAGGCTGAGAAGGTGAAGACACTTAAGGCTAATTTTTCCCGGGCGGAGGCTGGGGGGGATCCCCTAGAGATAGCTCTAGCTAGGGAGGCCCTGCAGCGGTCGAATAGCGATCGTTACATGGGTCAGGTAATTAGGCATAAGTTAAGTAAGATGTCTAACGAAGCTGTGAACCTGGGCGCAGATCTGCGTCGGGAAGAAATCCGTCGAGGTGGTGTTCGTTACGTTCGTCAAGTCGAAACCCCGGAGGGGCGTACTCTGCGGTCGACTGACGACATGTGCGAGGCGTTTCGGCGGCATTTCGAGAGCCGCTTTACCAAGGAGCCTGGTCTCCGTGAGGAGGAGTTTCGCAGCTATTTGGCTGACTTTCCTCGGCTTGCGCCGACTGAAGCGGCTAGCTGCGAGGGAGAGATCACGGAGGGCGAAGTCTATGAGGCACTGAAGAGGGTCGGCAGAGGCAAGTCGCCCGGTCTGGATGGTTTGCCCTATGAATTGTACTTGAGGCTGTCGCACATCTTTGTTCCGATTTTGACAGCAGTGTTCAACAACTGGTTTCGGTCGGGGTCCATCCCCAATCGCATTTCCAGGGGTGTGATCACTCTGTTGAAAAAGGGCAAGGGTGTTGGGGGGAAACTAGATGATTATAGGCCCATAACTCTGCTAAACACAGAGTTAAAGATTATGGCCAAGATCCTGCAGGAGCGTTTGCAGTCAGTTGCCGAGTCTCTGTTGGGACCTGAGCAGACTTGTTCTGTGAGGGGTCGAACAATTCAGAGCAACCTGCATTTGATCCGCACGATCGTAGAGGGCGTAAAAGACGACGAAGAAGCCGCGCTGATCAATTTGGATCAGTCCAAGGCATTTGATAGGGTCGACCATCGCTACCTTGCTACTGTCCTGCAGGCCGCCGGATTCGCACCCGACTTCTGCCGCTGGATTAGCCTCCTGTATCGCTCCCCCAGTGCTGTGGTACAGGTGAACGGAAAGTTGTCGGGCGCTTTTGTTCTGTCGAGGTCGGTTCGTCAGGGTTGTCCGCTGTCGCCTCTCCTTTACGCTTTGGCGTTGGAGCCTCTCCTGCGCCGGCTGAAGGACGAGGCGTGCAGTCCGGCCCTACGCGGGATCGCCGTTCCTGGAGGGTCTCGAGCCAGGGTTTCCGCGTACGCCGATGACGTATCTGCTTTCGTGTCGTCCCTTAACGACATTGAGGCGGTACAGAAGGCGCTTGATCGGTACGAGAAGGTGACAGGGGCCAAGATAAACCGCGACAAGTCTTCCGGCTTGCGGTTAGGTGCCTGGAAGGGGCGTGATCTTCCAGGCCGCTTCGGTTGGACGGACGGTCCTGTCCGCATTCTTGGAGTGTGGTTTGGACCCGACCTCCAGCTGAAGAAAAATTGGTCTGAGGTACTAGCAAAGGTCGTTTCTGCCGGTAAGACTTGGAATCGACGGAGGTTGTCCGTAAAGGGCAGGGCGGAGGTGTGTGTTACATACATTTTCCCCCTGATTCTTTATCGCTTGTCAGTACTTCCTCTCTGTAAGGCCCAGAAGAAGGCGCTCGAGCAAGCGCTATCCTCCATTTTATGGAGGGGACGCGCGAACAGGGTCGACAGACGAGTCTGCACTAAAAGTCCGCGTCATGGGGGGCTGGGAATGCCACACTTGAAGAGTCACATCCGTGCCTCTCGGTTGGCTTTCCTACGCCGCGCATTGACTAGAGGAGATCCGATTCTGGAGGGGATTGTTAGGGACGCCTTCCCTAGCCTTACCATCAATCCCCCCATCTCGAAGGCTGAGCGCCATTGTAAGTCTCGAGATGAATCGCTTTTCCTCAGCGAGTGTCGGTCAGCCTTGAGGGCTATTCCGCGGTCCAGTGACCTTTCACGGCCTAGGAAGGTCTTCTATCGGGAATTAGTGGAGGGTCGCGCGAAGGATTCTCTACGTGATACGCTCGACTGTTCGGAGGAGCAGTATCGCTCCTACTGGTCTTGGGCGCCAGCGGCGGATTATCTCAGTAACCCTGAGTTTTCGCTTACCTGGCGATTGGCTCGGAATCGGCTGCCTCTCAACGACATGGCTTTCATATGGGGCTTGGCGGATTTGCCAGACTGTGAACGGTGTGGCCTTGGATTAGAGGAAACGGCTTCGCACGCCTTCTACCATTGCCCCCGGGTCCGCCCCTTATGGGACCATGTCGGCGAGCTGACGGCTCGTCTCGCTCCCGAAGAACTCGTGTCCATTGATCGCGCATACGCGTGTGACAATGTGTCGCCCCCGTATTCTGGGGTGAAACGAATGGTGTTTCTAACGCTGCTAGCCACGGCTCGAATGGTGATATGGACGACGCGAATGGAGGAAGTCTTGCGAGGCAATAGTCTTTCGCATCAGGATCTAATCCGATTCTTTGAGCATCAGCTCAAGATGAAGATTAGAACTGATAGAAAACGATTGCATTCGACAGTCTTCAGCGAAAGGTGGGTAAAAGAGGCGAGCTTGGTTCGTTTGAACGGGGTTAGCCTTGATTTTCTTTTCTAGGTCAACCAAAGTCACATCGGGGTGGTTTCCTGTGGAACCCTCCCCTCGGTTAGGTTAGACAAGCTTAAGTGTACCTAGTTAATATGAGTAAGTGTTGTTCCCGGCCTGTTTCCCGGCCATCATTTTAGTTATGATCCAAGTCGAGATTCCCAACCTCCCCAGTTTGTTTTGGCCTCCTTTTCATCTCAACTGGATCAGCCTTTTACTTCCCCATGTCCCACTTATTTTATCTCTTTCCCACTCCCTTAGCGAGAGTGCTTCTTGATTTTGTCCTCTGGGCAGAATACAGCGGCCTCTCTATTTTGAGGGTTGGACGGGCCCTACTAACATAAATTATGTTTAGTTTAAGAATTTGTTGAATTTTTAGTTTGTTATGGGGTTCATCTCCCTCCCCTTTCATCTGTTCATGATTATATTTTTATGTATTTTTATTATCATTAAATTTTTATGTTATGGGGCGCGTTTTATTTTAGGCCCCCCCTGGTGAGGATGTGGTATTATGGTGTACGGAGGATTGAAAGATGATGGACGAATTCTTGTGGTGATTGCGTCAATTGTAATGTATGAATGGGTCACGAATCTGATTAGCTAGGTATAGGATAGTTAGTTAAGACCAGCCTTACCCCTCCCCTTTTTAGGCCTTGTGCCACAATTTGTATTTTATACAAATAAATCCTAAGAGGAATCACGAGATTTTCTGTTCGTCTTACGTGTTTTTTGGACCAGCTATAAGCTAAGTTGGAAAGTTACATTTTTTTAAATTTGCACGCATTTTGTGAACCCTTTCTTTCCGTTTTTTTTTTTAATTTGTACGCATTTTTGAACCCTTTCTTTCTTTTTTTTGAACACTTTCTTTTTTCAGTTTGATATTTGTTTAGTTTTTTATTTCTTTTATTTTGCTGTTACCCTCCCCGACTTTTATTTGATTCTGTTCTTTTTCGTTTACTGTTCATTGTTGGTTTTATTTATTTTTCCCGGATTTCGGTCCGACCTTTTTTATTTGGTTTTATTTATTTGTTAAAAATTTCTGCTTAAAAAAAAAAAAAAAAGAAAAGTGTGAGAAAAGAAAGTATAGTCAGCCGCGGTGAACTTTGTTCACCAAAATGGCTGAGAAAAACATTGACACTCCAGCTACACCGTTAACAATACCGGTGTCAGCTGAAAAAACGGCCTGGAGCCAAAATAGCCCGCTAAAAAAGGATGGCGTATTTTACGCTAACGAAAGAATTCGTCTCCAAGAAACCTTCAGTGGCAATGAATTCTTAACAATCACCGAGGCATTCGAGGAGGTGAAACCTCGTACCATTTCTTTGCTCACCTCGGATGTCAGGACTCATAAGCTGGTTGGAGTGAGCAGGGAGGGTATGGAGGAGGCCCTGAAGGCGTTAGGCATTTGTCCGAAAATTTTAGCACGAAGAACAAATGCTCTATGGGACCTCCTCCTACACACAGAAGAACAAGCCAAGAAATTAGCCGGCAGTGTCTTGAATACAAAGTCTTTAAGACTACAAACCGAGTATATGGGCACCCGTCGAACAAAGGTGATGGTTCATGGGGTGCCCATAGACATTTCCGGTGACAGACTCGGGGCCTTCTTCGCCGAATTCGGAGAAGTTAACGAAGTGAAGGCCATCAGCAGTAAGGCAGGAATCGAGACGGGAGATTTCGAAATCCACATCACATTGGACAGAGAAGGATTCCAGAACATCCCAAACGTATTAATCTGCCGCAACAGAAGGATGTTGGTAGTGGTGGAGGGCAGAAAGCCGTTCTGTTGGTCATGCGGAGAGGCAGGACACATGGCAAAGGCGTGCCCTAAGAAAGAGAAGACACCAGCCCCACCACCTCCAGCACCTGCAGCAAAAACCAGTACCCCAGAGAAGGAAACCCCGAATCCGGAAGGCGAGTGGAAGGAAGTCACTAAAAGGCGGAAGCCCCAAAGTGCGCCGGCTCCACCCCAGAAGGAGATTCCCCCCAAAAGGCAGACGGAAGGGGAATTTAAAAAGCAACCCACAGAAGGCCAAAACAAGCGGCCCGAGGATCAACCTAAACTGCAACAGAAGCAAATAGAACAGCAGCCTCAACAGCAGAAGCAAGCTGAACAACCTCAACAGCAACGACAGAAGAAGCAACAGCAGCCTCAACAGCAGCGGTCACAGCAGAAAACCAAGAAGCAGCAAGAGCATCCACAGATGGAGCAGCAGCAGGAAGCACCAATGGAGGTAGAAAGTATGCCTCCACCACGAGCTTCCTCTTTAAAAAGAAGTAGGGAGGAAGACTCTGAAGAGCAAGAAAAAGGTACCTCTGGACGTAGCAGGGCAGAGTGTAGCATGGACAGAACCAGGCGGCACTCCTTCCCTGCATCGCCCATAAGACAATCTGTTTCCCCTAGAGATAGGAGTCTCCCTTCCTCCCATACACGTACTCCATCCCCCTCTCCCTCTACTTCTTCCCCCAGTTCTCTAAATACACCACCCCATACATCCACTTCTTCCCCTCCCCATCCTTCAAGGGAGAAGAAAAAGAAGAAAAAGAAACTTTTCGAAGGGCCCGAATCAATTTGTCATGTAGACAAAGAAGTCTACAAGAACGGGCTCACCAAGCAAAGAAAAGCACTGTCGGGGCTCCTTTTCCAAATGAACGAGGTTGACGGGAAGTCAACAGAAGACCCTCGTAACTTTCCTAAGGCGCCAGGAGTGATAACCTGCGTAAGGGACACGGGGGCTTACTTGCGTGTGTGGAGTCATTTGTTTGAAGCTAAAGAGGCCTTCCCGAACATCAGAATGTTCGATATGGAGGACCCCAGTATAAGAAGATTGCGACAATTTTGTGCAGGGAGGGTCCCCGTTTTGATCCATCCCTCATTATATAGAGCGATCAAACTAATATACCCCATGGACGTTGGCGGTATTGCCCTGGATGGACGCATTACGTCAGAGTTGGGAGTAGGGAGCCTGGGGCAATCCGTCGGGGTCCTGTCCAGCTCAGATTTCCGCCCCGTATGTGTCTAAGGTTTTTGCACTAATTCTTTTTTATATTTGCAGGCCTAGAAAATGGAAATAAAGATAGCCAGTTTGAATGTGAAGGGCTTGAGAAATCGGGGTAAGGCTGCCCGCCTGCTTCGGGATCTCCTGTCCTTCGGTGTAGATGTTGCCGCGATCGAAGAGACCCACTTTGTTTGCACTTCCGATGCGTGTGTGCTGGAGGATGACTTTGTCGTCTATTCAGCATATGGGGACCGGTTGGCCAGAGGAGTTTCTTTGTTAGTCAAACGTACTCTTGATGCGAAGGTGGACCTTGTGCATACCGATGCCGAGGGCAGGTTAATCGTGGCCGATATTGCCGTGAAAAGTGGTTCGTTTCGGGTCGTTGCGGTTTATGCGCCCAACGACCAGGGGGAGCGGTGTGACTTTTTTCGGCAGTTAGGGCCGTTCCTAGTCGATTCTTCGCGCCTAGTTCTAATGGGGGACTGGAATGCCATCCTGGACCCCAAGTTAGACAGGGGGCGGGGCGCTAGCGGGAGAAGGGGCGATCGCAGCCTGGTCGATCTGATCGGCGATTATGGTCTCGTCGATAGATACCGGGTCGATCATCCCAGTGGGAAAATGTGGACGTGGGCGCATAATTGGCCGTCTGACAAGGTAGTTAGCTACCTTGACAGAATGTTAGTTCGTAGGGCCGACATAGACCTGTTAGATTGTCCCACGTTCCACTGGGTAGGCTACACGGACCACAAACTCGTTTGTGCCCGTGTGGCGTTAGAACATAGGCCTAGAATGGCTGGTTACTGGAAGTTCAATCTGTCCTTACTGGACAGGCGGGACTTCCGGGAGCAGCTAATTAAATTAGTGCAGCGGGAGCTAGTGGGGGCGGTTATCGGGAATAGGTGGTGGGAAAAACTGAAAGATAGAATTAGGTCTTTCACCACCGATTTCAGCAAACGGCTCGCTCTAGATAAGGCTGAGAAGGTGAAGACACTTAAGGCTAATTTTTCCCGGGCGGAGGCTGGGGGGGATCCCCTAGAGATAGCTCTAGCTAGGGAGGCCCTGCAGCGGTCGAATAGCGATCGTTACATGGGTCAGGTAATTAGGCATAAGTTAAGTAAGATGTCTAACGAAGCTGTGAACCTGGGCGCAGATCTGCGTCGGGAAGAAATCCGTCGAGGTGGTGTTCGTTACGTTCGTCAAGTCGAAACCCCGGAGGGGCGTACTCTGCGGTCGACTGACGACATGTGCGAGGCGTTTCGGCGGCATTTCGAGAGCCGCTTTACCAAGGAGCCTGGTCTCCGTGAGGAGGAGTTTCGCAGCTATTTGGCTGACTTTCCTCGGCTTGCGCCGACTGAAGCGGCTAGCTGCGAGGGAGAGATCACGGAGGGCGAAGTCTATGAGGCACTGAAGAGGGTCGGCAGAGGCAAGTCGCCCGGTCTGGATGGTTTGCCCTATGAATTGTACTTGAGGCTGTCGCACATCTTTGTTCCGATTTTGACAGCAGTGTTCAACAACTGGTTTCGGTCGGGGTCCATCCCCAATCGCATTTCCAGGGGTGTGATCACTCTGTTGAAAAAGGGCAAGGGTGTTGGGGGGAAACTAGATGATTATAGGCCCATAACTCTGCTAAACACAGAGTTAAAGATTATGGCCAAGATCCTGCAGGAGCGTTTGCAGTCAGTTGCCGAGTCTCTGTTGGGACCTGAGCAGACTTGTTCTGTGAGGGGCCGAACAATTCAGAGCAACCTGCATTTGATCCGCACGATCGTAGAGGGCGTAAAAGACGACGAAGAAGCCGCGCTGATCAATTTGGATCAGTCCAAGGCATTTGATAGGGTCGACCATCGCTACCTTGCTACTGTCCTGCAGGCCGCCGGATTCGCACCCGACTTCTGCCGCTGGATTAGCCTCCTGTATCGCTCCCCCAGTGCTGTGGTACAGGTGAACGGAAAGTTGTCGGGCGCTTTTGTTCTGTCGAGGTCGGTTCGTCAGGGTTGTCCGCTGTCGCCTCTCCTTTACGCTTTGGCGTTGGAGCCTCTCCTGCGCCGGCTGAAGGACGAGGCGTGCAGTCCGGCCCTACGCGGGATCGCCGTTCCTGGAGGGTCTCGAGCCAGGGTTTCCGCGTACGCCGATGACGTATCTGCTTTCGTGTCGTCCCTTAACGACATTGAGGCGGTACAGAAGGCGCTTGATCGGTACGAGAAGGTGACAGGGGCCAAGATAAACCGCGACAAGTCTTCCGGCTTGCGGTTAGGTGCCTGGAAGGGGCGTGATCTTCCAGGCCGCTTCGGTTGGACGGACGGTCCTGTCCGCATTCTTGGAGTGTGGTTTGGACCCGACCTCCAGCTGAAGAAAAATTGGTCTGAGGTACTAGCAAAGGTCGTTTCTGCCGGTAAGACTTGGAATCGACGGAGGTTGTCCGTAAAGGGCAGGGCCGAGGTGTGTGTTACATACATTTTCCCCCTGATTCTTTATCGCTTGTCAGTACTTCCTCTCTGTAAGGCCCAGAAGAAGGCGCTCGAGCAAGCGCTATCCTCCATTTTATGGAGGGGACGCGCGAACAGGGTCGACAGACGAGTCTGCACTAAAAGTCCGTGTCATGGGGGGCTGGGAATGCCACACTTGAAGAGTCACATCCGTGCCTCTCGGTTGGCTTTCCTACGCCGCGCATTGACTAGAGGAGATCCGATTCTGGAGGGGATTGTTAGGGACGCCTTCCCTAGCCTTACCATCAATCCCCCCATCTCGAAGGCTGAGCGCCATTGTAAGTCTCGAGATGAATCGCTTTTCCTCAGCGAGTGTCGGTCAGCCTTGAGGGCTATTCCGCGGTCCAGTGACCTTTCACGGCCTAGGAAGGTCTTCTATCGGGAATTAGTGGAGGGTCGCGCGAAGGATTCTCTACGTGATACGCTCGACTGTTCGGAGGAGCAGTATCGCTCCTACTGGTCTTGGGCGCCAGCGGCGGATTATCTCAGTAACCCTGAGTTTTCGCTTACCTGGCGATTGGCTCGGAATCGGCTGCCTCTCAACGACATGGCTTTCATATGGGGCTTGGCGGATTTGCCAGACTGTGAACGGTGTGGCCTTGGATTAGAGGAAACGGCTTCGCACGCCTTCTACCATTGCCCCCGGGTCCGCCCCTTATGGGACCATGTCGGCGAGCTGACGGCTCGTCTCGCTCCCGAAGAACTCATGTCCATTGATCGCGCATACGCGTGTGACAATGTGTCGCCCCCGTATTCTGGGGTGAAACGAATGGTGTTTCTAACGCTGCTAGCCACGGCTCGAATGGTGATATGGACGACGCGAATGGAGGAAGTCTTGCGAGGCAATAGTCTTTCGCATCAGGATCTAATCCGATTCTTTGAGCATCAGCTCAAGATGAAGATTAGAACTGATAGAAAACGATTGCATTCGACAGTCTTCAGCGAAAGGTGGGTAAAAGAGGCGAGCTTGGTTCGTTTGAACGGGGTTAGCCTTGATTTTCTTTTCTAGGTCAACCAAAGTCACATCGGGGTGGTTTCCTGTGGAACCCTCCCCTCGGTTAGGTTAGACAAGCTTAAGTGTACCTAGTTAATATGAGTAAGTGTTGTTCCCGGCCTGTTTCCCGGCCATCATTTTAGTTATGATCCAAGTCGAGATTCCCAACCTCCCCAGTTTGTTTTGGCCTCCTTTTCATCTCAACTGGATCAGCCTTTTACTTCCCCATGTCCCACTTATTTTATCTCTTTCCCACTCCCTTAGCGAGAGTGCTTCTTGATTTTGTCCTCTGGGCAGAATACAGCGGCCTCTCTATTTTGAGGGTTGGACGGGCCCTACTAACATAAATTATGATTAGTTTAAGAATTTGTTGAATTTTTAGTTTGTTATGGGGTTCATCTCCCTCCCCTTTCATCTGTTCATGATTATATCTTTATGTATTTTTATTATCATTAAATTTTTATGTTATGGGGCGCGTTTTATTTTAGGCCCCCCCTGGTGAGGATGTGGTATTATGGTGTACGGAGGATTGAAAGATGATGGACGAATTCTTGTGGTGATTGCGTCAATTGTAATGTATGAATGGGTCACGAATCTGATTAGCTAGGTATAGGATAGTTAGTTAAGACCAGCCTTACCCCTCCCCTTTTTAGGCCTTGTGCCACAATTTGTATTTTATACGAATAAATCCTAAGAGGAATCACGAGATTTTCTGTTCGTCTTACGTGTTTTTTGGACCAGCTATAAGCTAAGTTGGAAAGTTACATTTTTTTAAATTTGCACGCATTTTGTGAACCCTTTCTTTCCGTTTTTTTTTTTAATTTGTACGCATTTTTGAACCCTTTCTTTCTTTTTTTTGAACACTTTCTTTTTTCAGTTTGATATTTGTTTAGTTTTTTATTTCTTTTATTTTGCTGTTACCCTCCCCGACTTTTATTTGATTCTGTTCTTTTTCGTTTACTGTTCATTGTTGGTTTTATTTATTTTTCCCGGATTTCGGTCCGACCTTTTTTATTTGGTTTTATTTATTTGTTAAAAATTTCTGCTTAAAAAAAAAAAAAAAAGAAAAGTGTGAGAAAAGAAAGTATAGTCAGCCGCGGTGAACTTTGTTCACCAAAATGGCTGAGAAAAACATTGACACTCCAGCTACACCGTTAACAATACCGGTGTCAGCTGAAAAAACGGCCTGGAGCCAAAATAGCCCGCTAAAAAAGGATGGCGTATTTTACGCTAACGAAAGAATTCGTCTCCAAGAAACCTTCAGTGGCAATGAATTCTTAACAATCACCGAGGCATTCGAGGAGGTGAAACCTCGTACCATTTCTTTGCTCACCTCGGATGTCAGGACTCATAAGCTGGTTGGAGTGAGCAGGGAGGGTATGGAGGAGGCCCTGAAGGCGTTAGGCATTTGTCCGAAAATTTTAGCACGAAGAACAAATGCTCTATGGGACCTCCTCCTACACACAGAAGAACAAGCCAAGAAATTAGCCGGCAGTGTCTTGAATACAAAGTCTTTAAGACTACAAACCGAGTATATGGGCACCCGTCGAACAAAGGTGATGGTTCATGGGGTGCCCATAGACATTTCCGGTGACAGACTCGGGGCCTTCTTCGCCGAATTCGGAGAAGTTAACGAAGTGAAGGCCATCAGCAGTAAGGCAGGAATCGAGACGGGAGATTTCGAAATCCACATCACATTGGACAGAGAAGGATTCCAGAACATCCCAAACGTATTAATCTGCCGCAACAGAAGGATGTTGGTAGTGGTGGAGGGCAGAAAGCCGTTCTGTTGGTCATGCGGAGAGGCAGGACACATGGCAAAGGCGTGCCCTAAGAAAGAGAAGACACCAGCCCCACCACCTCCAGCACCTGCAGCAAAAACCAGTACCCCAGAGAAGGAAACCCCGAATCCGGAAGGCGAGTGGAAGGAAGTCACTAAAAGGGGGAAGCCCCAAAGTGCGCCGGCTCCACCCCAGAAGGAGATTCCCCCCAAAAGGCAGACGGAAGGGGAATTTAAAAAGCAACCCACAGAAGGCCAAAACAAGCGGCCCGAGGATCAACCTAAACTGCAACAGAAGCAAATAGAACAGCAGCCTCAACAGCAGAAGCAAGCTGAACAACCTCAACAGCAACGACAGAAGAAGCAACAGCAGCCTCAACAGCAGCGGTCACAGCAGAAAACCAAGAAGCAGCAAGAGCATCCACAGATGGAGCAGCAGCAGGAAGCACCAATGGAGGTAGAAAGTATGCCTCCACCACGAGCTTCCTCTTTAAAAAGAAGTAGGGAGGAAGACTCTGAAGAGCAAGAAAAAGGTACCTCTGGACGTAGCAGGGCAGAGTGTAGCATGGACAGAACCAGGCGGCACTCCTTCCCTGCATCGCCCATAAGACAATCTGTTTCCCCTAGAGATAGGAGTCTCCCTTCCTCCCATACACGTACTCCATCCCCCTCTCCCTCTACTTCTTCCCCCAGTTCTCTAAATACACCACCCCATACATCCACTTCTTCCCCTCCCCATCCTTCAAGGGAGAAGAAAAAGAAGAAAAAGAAACTTTTCGAAGGGCCCGAATCAATTTGTCATGTAGACAAAGAAGTCTACAAGAACGGGCTCACCAAGCAAAGAAAAGCACTGTCGGGGCTCCTTTTCCAAATGAACGAGGTTGACGGGAAGTCAACAGAAGACCCTCGTAACTTTCCTAAGGCGCCAGGAGTGATAACCTGCGTAAGGGACACGGGGGCTTACTTGCGTGTGTGGAGTCATTTGTTTGAAGCTAAAGAGGCCTTCCCGAACATCAGAATGTTCGATATGGAGGACCCCAGTATAAGAAGATTGCGACAATTTTGTGCAGGGAGGGTCCCCGTTTTGATCCATCCCTCATTATATAGAGCGATCAAACTAATATACCCCATGGACGTTGGCGGTATTGCCCTGGATGGACGCATTACGTCAGAGTTGGGAGTAGGGAGCCTGGGGCAATCCGTCGGGGTCCTGTCCAGCTCAGATTTCCGCCCCGTATGTGTCTAAGGTTTTTGCACTAATTCTTTTTTATATTTGCAGGCCTAGAAAATGGAAATAAAGATAGCCAGTTTGAATGTGAAGGGCTTGAGAAATCGGGGTAAGGCTGCCCGCCTGCTTCGGGATCTCCTGTCCTTCGGTGTAGATGTTGCCGCGATCGAAGAGACCCACTTTGTTTGCACTTCCGATGCGTGTGTGCTGGAGGATGACTTTGTCGTCTATTCAGCATATGGGGACCGGTTGGCCAGAGGAGTTTCTTTGTTAGTCAAACGTACTCTTGATGCGAAGGTGGACCTTGTGCATACCGATGCCGAGGGCAGGTTAATCGTGGCCGATATTGCCGTGAAAAGTGGTTCGTTTCGGGTCGTTGCGGTTTATGCGCCCAACGACCAGGGGGAGCGGTGTGACTTTTTTCGGCAGTTAGGGCCGTTCCTAGTCGATTCTTCGCGCCTAGTTCTAATGGGGGACTGGAATGCCATCCTGGACCCCAAGTTAGACAGGGGGCGGGGCGCTAGCGGGAGAAGGGGCGATCGCAGCCTGGTCGATCTGATCGGCGATTATGGTCTCGTCGATAGATACCGGGTCGATCATCCCAGTGGGAAAATGTGGACGTGGGCGCATAATTGGCCGTCTGACAAGGTAGTTAGCTACCTTGACAGAATGTTAGTTCGTAGGGCCGACATAGACCTGTTAGATTGTCCCACGTTCCACTGGGTAGGCTACACGGACCACAAACTCGTTTGTGCCCGTGTGGCGTTAGAACATAGGCCTAGAATGGCTGGTTACTGGAAGTTCAATCTGTCCTTACTGGACAGGCGGGACTTCCGGGAGCAGCTAATTAAATTAGTGCAGCGGGAGCTAGTGGGGGCGGTTATCGGGAATAGGTGGTGGGAAAAACTGAAAGATAGAATTAGGTCTTTCACCACCGATTTCAGCAAACGGCTCGCTCTAGATAAGGCTGAGAAGGTGAAGACACTTAAGGCTAATTTTTCCCGGGCGGAGGCTGGGGGGGATCCCCTAGAGATAGCTCTAGCTAGGGAGGCCCTGCAGCGGTCGAATAGCGATCGTTACATGGGTCAGGTAATTAGGCATAAGTTAAGTAAGATGTCTAACGAAGCTGTGAACCTGGGCGCAGATCTGCGTCGGGAAGAAATCCGTCGAGGTGGTGTTCGTTACGTTCGTCAAGTCGAAACCCCGGAGGGGCGTACTCTGCGGTCGACTGACGACATGTGCGAGGCGTTTCGGCGGCATTTCGAGAGCCGCTTTACCAAGGAGCCTGGTCTCCGTGAGGAGGAGTTTCGCAGCTATTTGGCTGACTTTCCTCGGCTTGCGCCGACTGAAGCGGCTAGCTGCGAGGGAGAGATCACGGAGGGCGAAGTCTATGAGGCACTGAAGAGGGTCGGCAGAGGCAAGTCGCCCGGTCTGGATGGTTTGCCCTATGAATTGTACTTGAGGCTGTCGCACATCTTTGTTCCGATTTTGACAGCAGTGTTCAACAACTGGTTTCGGTCGGGGTCCATCCCCAATCGCATTTCCAGGGGTGTGATCACTCTGTTGAAAAAGGGCAAGGGTGTTGGGGGGAAACTAGATGATTATAGGCCCATAACTCTGCTAAACACAGAGTTAAAGATTATGGCCAAGATCCTGCAGGAGCGTTTGCAGTCAGTTGCCGAGTCTCTGTTGGGACCTGAGCAGACTTGTTCTGTGAGGGGCCGAACAATTCAGAGCAACCTGCATTTGATCCGCACGATCGTAGAGGGCGTAAAAGACGACGAAGAAGCCGCGCTGATCAATTTGGATCAGTCCAAGGCATTTGATAGGGTCGACCATCGCTACCTTGCTACTGTCCTGCAGGCCGCCGGATTCGCACCCGACTTCTGCCGCTGGATTAGCCTCCTGTATCGCTCCCCCAGTGCTGTGGTACAGGTGAACGGAAAGTTGTCGGGCGCTTTTGTTCTGTCGAGGTCGGTTCGTCAGGGTTGTCCGCTGTCGCCTCTCCTTTACGCTTTGGCGTTGGAGCCTCTCCTGCGCCGGCTGAAGGACGAGGCGTGCAGTCCGGCCCTACGCGGGATCGCCGTTCCTGGAGGGTCTCGAGCCAGGGTTTCCGCGTACGCCGATGACGTATCTGCTTTCGTGTCGTCCCTTAACGACATTGAGGCGGTACAGAAGGCGCTTGATCGGTACGAGAAGGTGACAGGGGCCAAGATAAACCGCGACAAGTCTTCCGGCTTGCGGTTAGGTGCCTGGAAGGGGCGTGATCTTCCAGGCCGCTTCGGTTGGACGGACGGTCCTGTCCGCATTCTTGGAGTGTGGTTTGGACCCGACCTCCAGCTGAAGAAAAATTGGTCTGAAGTACTAGCAAAGGTCGTTTCTGCCGGTAAGACTTGGAATCGACGGAGGTTGTCCGTAAAGGGCAGGGCCGAGGTGTGTGTTACATACATTTTCCCCCTGATTCTTTATCGCTTGTCAGTACTTCCTCTCTGTAAGGCCCAGAAGAAGGCGCTCGAGCAAGCGCTATCCTCCATTTTATGGAGGGGACGCGCGAACAGGGTCGACAGACGAGTCTGCACTAAAAGTCCGCGTCATGGGGGGCTGGGAATGCCACACTTGAAGAGTCACATCCGTGCCTCTCGGTTGGCTTTCCTACGCCGCGCATTGACTAGAGGAGATCCGATTCTGGAGGGGATTGTTAGGGACGCCTTCCCTAGCCTTACCATCAATCCCCCCATCTCGAAGGCTGAGCGCCATTGTAAGTCTAGAGATGAATCGCTTTTCCTCAGCGAGTGTCGGTCAGCCTTGAGGGCTATTCCGCGGTCCAGTGACCTTTCACGGCCTAGGAAGGTCTTCTATCGGGAATTAGTGGAGGGTCGCGCGAAGGATTCTCTACGTGATACGCTCGACTGTTCGGAGGAGCAGTATCGCTCCTACTGGTCTTGGGCGCCAGCGGCGGATTATCTCAGTAACCCTGAGTTTTCGCTTACCTGGCGATTGGCTCGGAATCGGCTGCCTCTCAACGACATGGCTTTCATATGGGGCTTGGCGGATTTGCCAGACTGTGAACGGTGTGGCCTTGGATTAGAGGAAACGGCTTCGCACGCCTTCTACCATTGCCCCCGGGTCCGCCCCTTATGGGACCATGTCGGCGAGCTGACGGCTCGTCTCGCTCCCGAAGAACTCATGTCCATTGATCGCGCATACGCGTGTGACAATGTGTCGCCCCCGTATTCTGGGGTGAAACGAATGGTGTTTCTAACGCTGCTAGCCACGGCTCGAATGGTGATATGGACGACGCGAATGGAGGAAGTCTTGCGAGGCAATAGTCTTTCGCATCAGGATCTAATCCGATTCTTTGAGCATCAGCTCAAGATGAAGATTAGAACTGATAGAAAACGATTGCATTCGACAGTCTTCAGCGAAAGGTGGGTAAAAGAGGCGAGCTTGGTTCGTTTGAACGGGGTTAGCCTTGATTTTCTTTTCTAGGTCAACCAAAGTCACATCGGGGTGGTTTCCTGTGGAACCCTCCCCTCGGTCAGGTTAGACAAGCTTAAGTGTACCTAGTTAATATGAGTAAGTGTTGCTCCCGGCCTGTTTCCCGGCCATCATTTTAGTTATGATCCAAGTCGAGATTCCCAACCTCCCCAGTTTGTTTTGGCCTCCTTTTCATCTCAACTGGATCAGCCTTTTACTTCCCCATGTCCCACTTATTTTATCTCTTTCCCACTCCCTTAGCGAGAGTGCTTCTTGATTTTGTCCTCTGGGCAGAATACAGCGGCCTCTCTATTTTGAGGGTTGGACGGGCCCTACTAACATAAATTATGTTTAGTTTAAGAATTTGTTGAATTTTTAGTTTGTTATGGGGTTCATCTCCCTCCCCTTTCATCTGTTCATGATTATATTTTTATGTATTTTTATTATCATTAAATTTTTATGTTATGGGGCGCGTTTTATTTTAGGCCCCCCCTGGTGAGGATGTGGTATTATGGTGTACGGAGGATTGAAAGATGATGGACGAATTCTTGTGGTGATTGCGTCAATTGTAATGTATGAATGGGTCACGAATCTGATTAGCTAGGTATAGGATAGTTAGTTAAGACCAGCCTTACCCCTCCCCTTTTTAGGCCTTGTGCCACAATTTGTATTTTATACAAATAAATCCTAAGAGGAATCACGAGATTTTCTGTTCGTCTTACGTGTTTTTTGGACCAGCTATAAGCTAAGTTGGAAAGTTACATTTTTTTAAATTTGCACGCATTTTGTGAACCCTTTCTTTCCGTTTTTTTTTTTAATTTGTACGCATTTTTGAACCCTTTCTTTCTTTTTTTTGAACACTTTCTTTTTTCAGTTTGATATTTGTTTAGTTTTTTATTTCTTTTATTTTGCTGTTACCCTCCCCGACTTTTATTTGATTCTGTTCTTTTTCGTTTACTGTTCATTGTTGGTTTTATTTATTTTTCCCGGATTTCGGTCCGACCTTTTTTATTTGGTTTTATTTATTTGTTAAAAATTTCTGCTTAAAAAAAAAAAAAAAAGAAAAGTGTGAGAAAAGAAAGTATAGTCAGCCGCGGTGAACTTTGTTCACCAAAATGGCTGAGAAAAACATTGACACTCCAGCTACACCGTTAACAATACCGGTGTCAGCTGAAAAAACGGCCTGGAGCCAAAATAGCCCGCTAAAAAAGGATGGCGTATTTTACGCTAACGAAAGAATTCGTCTCCAAGAAACCTTCAGTGGCAATGAATTCTTAACAATCACCGAGGCATTCGAGGAGGTGAAACCTCGTACCATTTCTTTGCTCACCTCGGATGTCAGGACTCATAAGCTGGTTGGAGTGAGCAGGGAGGGTATGGAGGAGGCCCTGAAGGCGTTAGGCATTTGTCCGAAAATTTTAGCACGAAGAACAAATGCTCTATGGGACCTCCTCCTACACACAGAAGAACAAGCCAAGAAATTAGCCGGCAGTGTCTTGAATACAAAGTCTTTAAGACTACAAACCGAGTATATGGGCACCCGTCGAACAAAGGTGATGGTTCATGGGGTGCCCATAGACATTTCCGGTGACAGACTCGGGGCCTTCTTCGCCGAATTCGGAGAAGTTAACGAAGTGAAGGCCATCAGCAGTAAGGCAGGAATCGAGACGGGAGATTTCGAAATCCACATCACATTGGACAGAGAAGGATTCCAGAACATCCCAAACGTATTAATCTGCCGCAACAGAAGGATGTTGGTAGTGGTGGAGGGCAGAAAGCCGTTCTGTTGGTCATGCGGAGAGGCAGGACACATGGCAAAGGCGTGCCCTAAGAAAGAGAAGACACCAGCCCCACCACCTCCAGCACCTGCAGCAAAAACCAGTACCCCAGAGAAGGAAACCCCGAATCCGGAAGGCGAGTGGAAGGAAGTCACTAAAAGGCGGAAGCCCCAAAGTGCGCCGGCTCCACCCCAGAAGGAGATTCCCCCCAAAAGGCAGACGGAAGGGGAATTTAAAAAGCAACCCACAGAAGGCCAAAACAAGCGGCCCGAGGATCAACCTAAACTGCAACAGAAGCAAATAGAACAGCAGCCTCAACAGCAGAAGCAAGCTGAACAACCTCAACAGCAACGACAGAAGAAGCAACAGCAGCCTCAACAGCAGCGGTCACAGCAGAAAACCAAGAAGCAGCAAGAGCATCCACAGATGGAGCAGCAGCAGGAAGCACCAATGGAGGTAGAAAGTATGCCTCCACCACGAGCTTCCTCTTTAAAAAGAAGTAGGGAGGAAGACTCTGAAGAGCAAGAAAAAGGTACCTCTGGACGTAGCAGGGCAGAGTGTAGCATGGACAGAACCAGGCGGCACTCCTTCCCTGCATCGCCCATAAGACAATCTGTTTCCCCTAGAGATAGGAGTCTCCCTTCCTCCCATACACGTACTCCATCCCCCTCTCCCTCTACTTCTTCCCCCAGTTCTCTAAATACACCACCCCATACATCCACTTCTTCCCCTCCCCATCCTTCAAGGGAGAAGAAAAAGAAGAAAAAGAAACTTTTCGAAGGGCCCGAATCAATTTGTCATGTAGACAAAGAAGTCTACAAGAACGGGCTCACCAAGCAAAGAAAAGCACTGTCGGGGCTCCTTTTCCAAATGAACGAGGTTGACGGGAAGTCAACAGAAGACCCTCGTAACTTTCCTAAGGCGCCAGGAGTGATAACCTGCGTAAGGGACACGGGGGCTTACTTGCGTGTGTGGAGTCATTTGTTTGAAGCTAAAGAGGCCTTCCCGAACATCAGAATGTTCGATATGGAGGACCCCAGTATAAGAAGATTGCGACAATTTTGTGCAGGGAGGGTCCCCGTTTTGATCCATCCCTCATTATATAGAGCGATCAAACTAATATACCCCATGGACGTTGGCGGTATTGCCCTGGATGGACGCATTACGTCAGAGTTGGGAGTAGGGAGCCTGGGGCAATCCGTCGGGGTCCTGTCCAGCTCAGATTTCCGCCCCGTATGTGTCTAAGGTTTTTGCACTAATTCTTTTTTATATTTGCAGGCCTAGAAAATGGAAATAAAGATAGCCAGTTTGAATGTGAAGGGCTTGAGAAATCGGGGTAAGGCTGCCCGCCTGCTTCGGGATCTCCTGTCCTTCGGTGTAGATGTTGCCGCGATCGAAGAGACCCACTTTGTTTGCACTTCCGATGCGTGTGTGCTGGAGGATGACTTTGTCGTCTATTCAGCATATGGGGACCGGTTGGCCAGAGGAGTTTCTTTGTTAGTCAAACGTACTCTTGATGCGAAGGTGGACCTTGTGCATACCGATGCCGAGGGCAGGTTAATCGTGGCCGATATTGCCGTGAAAAGTGGTTCGTTTCGGGTCGTTGCGGTTTATGCGCCCAACGACCAGGGGGAGCGGTGTGACTTTTTTCGGCAGTTAGGGCCGTTCCTAGTCGATTCTTCGCGCCTAGTTCTAATGGGGGACTGGAATGCCATCCTGGACCCCAAGTTAGACAGGGGGCGGGGCGCTAGCGGGAGAAGGGGCGATCGCAGCCTGGTCGATCTGATCGGCGATTATGGTCTCGTCGATAGATACCGGGTCGATCATCCCAGTGGGAAAATGTGGACGTGGGCGCATAATTGGCCGTCTGACAAGGTAGTTAGCTACCTTGACAGAATGTTAGTTCGTAGGGCCGACATAGACCTGTTAGATTGTCCCACGTTCCACTGGGTAGGCTACACGGACCACAAACTCGTTTGTGCCCGTGTGGCGTTAGAACATAGGCCTAGAATGGCTGGTTACTGGAAGTTCAATCTGTCCTTACTGGACAGGCGGGACTTCCGGGAGCAGCTAATTAAATTAGTGCAGCGGGAGCTAGTGGGGGCGGTTATCGGGAATAGGTGGTGGGAAAAATTGAAAGATAGAATTAGGTCTTTCACCACCGATTTCAGCAAACGGCTCGCTCTAGATAAGGCTGAGAAGGTGAAGACACTTAAGGCTAATTTTTCCCGGGCGGAGGCTGGGGGGGATCCCCTAGAGATAGCTCTAGCTAGGGAGGCCCTGCAGCGGTCGAATAGCGATCGTTACATGGGTCAGGTAATTAGGCATAAGTTAAGTAAGATGTCTAACGAAGCTGTGAACCTGGGCGCAGATCTGCGTCGGGAAGAAATCCGTCGAGGTGGTGTTCGTTACGTTCGTCAAGTCGAAACCCCGGAGGGGCGTACTCTGCGGTCGACTGACGACATGTGCGAGGCGTTTCGGCGGCATTTCGAGAGCCGCTTTACCAAGGAGCCTGGTCTCCGTGAGGAGGAGTTTCGCAGCTATTTGGCTGACTTTCCTCGGCTTGCGCCGACTGAAGCGGCTAGCTGCGAGGGAGAGATCACGGAGGGCGAAGTCTATGAGGCACTGAAGAGGGTCGGCAGAGGCAAGTCGCCCGGTCTGGATGGTTTGCCCTATGAATTGTACTTGAGGCTGTCGCACATCTTTGTTCCGATTTTGACAGCAGTGTTCAACAACTGGTTTCGGTCGGGGTCCATCCCCAATCGCATTTCCAGGGGTGTGATCACTCTGTTGAAAAAGGGCAAGGGTGTTGGGGGGAAACTAGATGATTATAGGCCCATAACTCTGCTAAACACAGAGTTAAAGATTATGGCCAAGATCCTGCAGGAGCGTTTGCAGTCAGTTGCCGAGTCTCTGTTGGGACCTGAGCAGACTTGTTCTGTGAGGGGCCGAACAATTCAGAGCAACCTGCATTTGATCCGCACGATCGTAGAGGGCGTAAAAGACGACGAAGAAGCCGCGCTGATCAATTTGGATCAGTCCAAGGCATTTGATAGGGTCGACCATCGCTACCTTGCTACTGTCCTGCAGGCCGCCGGATTCGCACCCGACTTCTGCCGCTGGATTAGCCTCCTGTATCGCTCCCCCAGTGCTGTGGTACAGGTGAACGGAAAGTTGTCGGGCGCTTTTGTTCTGTCGAGGTCGGTTCGTCAGGGTTGTCCGCTGTCGCCTCTCCTTTACGCTTTGGCGTTGGAGCCTCTCCTGCGCCGGCTGAAGGACGAGGCGTGCAGTCCGGCCCTACGCGGGATCGCCGTTCCTGGAGGGTCTCGAGCCAGGGTTTCCGCGTACGCCGATGACGTATCTGCTTTCGTGTCGTCCCTTAACGACATTGAGGCGGTACAGAAGGCGCTTGATCGGTACGAGAAGGTGACAGGGGCCAAGATAAACCGCGACAAGTCTTCCGGCTTGCGGTTAGGTGCCTGGAAGGGGCGTGATCTTCCAGGCCGCTTCGGTTGGACGGACGGTCCTGTCCGCATTCTTGGAGTGTGGTTTGGACCCGACCTCCAGCTGAAGAAAAATTGGTCTGAAGTACTAGCAAAGGTCGTTTCTGCCGGTAAGACTTGGAATCGACGGAGGTTGTCCGTAAAGGGCAGGGCGGAGGTGTGTGTTACATACATTTTCCCCCTGATTCTTTATCGCTTGTCAGTACTTCCTCTCTGTAAGGCCCAGAAGAAGGCGCTCGAGCAAGCGCTATCCTCCATTTTATGGAGGGGACGCGCGAACAGGGTCGACAGACGAGTCTGCACTAAAAGTCCGCGTCATGGGGGGCTGGGAATGCCACACTTGAAGAGTCACATCCGTGCCTCTCGGTTGGCTTTCCTACGCCGCGCATTGACTAGAGGAGATCCGATTCTGGAGGGGATTGTTAGGGACGCCTTCCCTAGCCTTACCATCAATCCCCCCATCTCGAAGGCTGAGCGCCATTGTAAGTCTCGAGATGAATCGCTTTTCCTCAGCGAGTGTCGGTCAGCCTTGAGGGCTATTCCGCGGTCCAGTGACCTTTCACGGCCTAGGAAGGTCTTCTATCGGGAATTAGTGGAGGGTCGCGCGAAGGATTCTCTACGTGATACGCTCGACTGTTCGGAGGAGCAGTATCGCTCCTACTGGTCTTGGGCGCCAGCGGCGGATTATCTCAGTAACCCTGAGTTTTCGCTTACCTGGCGATTGGCTCGGAATCGGCTGCCTCTCAACGACATGGCTTTCATATGGGGCTTGGCGGATTTGCCAGACTGTGAACGGTGTGGCCTTGGATTAGAGGAAACGGCTTCGCACGCCTTCTACCATTGCCCCCGGGTCCGCCCCTTATGGGACCATGTCGGCGAGCTGACGGCTCGTCTCGCTCCCGAAGAACTCGTGTCCATTGATCGCGCATACGCGTGTGACAATGTGTCGCCCCCGTATTCTGGGGTGAAACGAATGGTGTTTCTAACGCTGCTAGCCACGGCTCGAATGGTGATATGGACGACGCGAATGGAGGAAGTCTTGCGAGGCAATAGTCTTTCGCATCAGGATCTAATCCGATTCTTTGAGCATCAGCTCAAGATGAAGATTAGAACTGATAGAAAACGATTGCATTCGACAGTCTTCAGCGAAAGGTGGGTAAAAGAGGCGAGCTTGGTTCGTTTGAACGGGGTTAGCCTTGATTTTCTTTTCTAGGTCAACCAAAGTCACATCGGGGTGGTTTCCTGTGGAACCCTCCCCTCGGTTAGGTTAGACAAGCTTAAGTGTACCTAGTTAATATGAGTAAGTGTTGTTCCCGGCCTGTTTCCCGGCCATCATTTTAGTTATGATCCAAGTCGAGATTCCCAACCTCCCCAGTTTGTTTTGGCCTCCTTTTCATCTCAACTGGATCAGCCTTTTACTTCCCCATGTCCCACTTATTTTATCTCTTTCCCACTCCCTTAGCGAGAGTGCTTCTTGATTTTGTCCTCTGGGCAGAATACAGCGGCCTCTCTATTTTGAGGGTTGGACGGGCCCTACTAACATAAATTATGTTTAGTTTAAGAATTTGTTGAATTTTTAGTTTGTTATGGGGTTCATCTCCCTCCCCTTTCATCTGTTCATGATTATATTTTTATGTATTTTTATTATCATTAAATTTTTATGTTATGGGGCGCGTTTTATTTTAGGCCCCCCCTGGTGAGGATGTGGTATTATGGTGTACGGAGGATTGAAAGATGATGGACGAATTCTTGTGGTGATTGCGTCAATTGTAATGTATGAATGGGTCACGAATCTGATTAGCTAGGTATAGGATAGTTAGTTAAGACCAGCCTTACCCCTCCCCTTTTTAGGCCTTGTGCCACAATTTGTATTTTATACAAATAAATCCTAAGAGGAATCACGAGATTTTCTGTTCGTCTTACGTGTTTTTTGGACCAGCTATAAGCTAAGTTGGAAAGTTACATTTTTTTAAATTTGCACGCATTTTGTGAACCCTTTCTTTCCGTTTTTTTTTAATTTGTACGCATTTTTGAACCCTTTCTTTCTTTTTTTGAACACTTTCTTTTTTCAGTTTGATATTTGTTTAGTTTTTTATTTCTTTTATTTTGCTGTTACCCTCCCCGACTTTTATTTGATTCTGTTCTTTTTCGTTTACTGTTCATTGTTGGTTTTATTTATTTTTCTCGGATTTCGGTCCGACCTTTTTTATTTGGTTTTATTTATTTGTTAAAAATTTCTGCTTAAAAAAAAAAAAAAAAAAAAAAAAAAGTGTGAGAAAAGAAACTATAGTCAGCCGCGGTGAACTTTGTTCACCAAAATGGCTGAGAAAAACATTGACACTCCAGCTACACCGTTAACAATACCGGTGTCAGCTGAAAAAACGGCCTGGAGCCAAAATAGCCCGCTAAAAAAGGATGGCGTATTTTACGCTAACGAAAGAATTCGTCTCCAAGAAACCTTCAGTGGCAATGAATTCTTGACCATCACCGAGGCATTCGAGGAGGTGAAACCTCGTACCATTTCTTTGCTCACCTCGGATGTCAGGACTCATAAGCTGGTTGGAGTGAGCAGGGAGGGTATGGAGGAGGCCCTGAAGGCGTTAGGCATTTGTCCGAAAATTTTAGCACGAAGGACAAATGCTCTATGGGACCTCCTCCTACACACAGAAGAACAAGCCAAGAAATTAGCCGGCAGTGTCTTGAATACAAAGTCTTTAAGACTTCAAACCGAGTATATGGGCACCCGTCGAACAAAGGTGATGGTTCATGGGGTGCCCATAGACATTTCCGGTGACAGACTCGGGGCCTTCTTCGCCGAATTCGGAGAAGTTAACGAAGTGAAGGCCATCAGCAGTAAGGCAGGAATCGAGACGGGAGATTTCGAAATCCACATCACATTGGACAGAGAAGGATTCCAGAACATCCCAAACGTATTAATCTGCCGCAACAGAAGGATGTTGGTAGTGGTGGAGGGCAGAAAGCCGTTATGTTGGTCATGCGGAGAGGCAGGACACATGGCAAAGGCGTGCCCTAAGAAAGAGAAGACACCAGCCCCACCACCTCCAGCACCTGCAGCAAAAACCAGTACCCCAGAGAAGGAAACCCCGAATCCGGAAGGCGAGTGGAAGGAAGTCACTAAAAGGCGGAAGCCCCAAAGTGCGCCGGCTCCACCCCAGAAGGAGATTCCCCCCAAAAGGCAGACGGAAGGGGAATTTAAAAAGCAACCCAAAGAAGGCCAAAACAAGCGGCCCGAGGATCAACCTAAACTGCAACAGAAGCAAATAGAACAGCAGCCTCAACAGCAGAAGCAAGCTGAACAACCTCAACAGCAACGACAGAAGAAGCAACAGCAGCCTCAACAGCAGCGGTCACAGCAGAAAACCAAGAAGCAGCAAGAGCATCCACAGATGGAGCAGCAGCAGGAAGCACCAATGGAGGTAGAAAGTATGCCTCCACCACGAGCTTCCTCTTTAAAAAGAAGTAGGGAGGAAGACTCTGAAGAGCAAGAAAAAGGTACCTCTGGACGTAGCAGGGCAGAGTGTAGCATGGACAGAACCAGGCGGCACTCCTTCCCTGCATCGCCCATAAGACAATCTGTTTCCCCTAGAGATAGGAGTCTCCCTTCCTCCCATACACGTACTCCATCCCCCTCTCCCTCTACTTCTTCCCCCAGTTCTCTAAATACACCACCCCATACATCCACTTCTTCCCCTCCCCATCCTTCAAGGGAGAAGAAAAAGAAGAAAAAGAAACTTTTCGAAGGGCCCGAATCAATTTGTCATGTAGACAAAGAAGTCTACAAGAACGGGCTCACCAAGCAAAGAAAAGCACTGTCGGGGCTCCTTTTCCAAATGAACGAGGTTGACGGGAAGTCAACAGAAGACCCTCGTAACTTTCCTAAGGCGCCAGGAGTGATAACCTGCGTAAGGGACACGGGGGCTTACTTGCGTGTGTGGAGTCATTTGTTTGAAGCTAAAGAGGCCTTCCCGAACATCAGAATGTTCGATATGGAGGACCCCAGTATAAGAAGATTGCGACAATTTTGTGCAGGGAGGGTCCCCGTTTTGATCCATCCCTCATTATATAGAGCGATCAAACTAATATACCCCATGGACGTTGGCGGTATTGCCCTGGATGGACGCATTACGTCAGAGTTGGGAGTAGGGAGCCTGGGGCAATCCGTCGGGGTCCTGTCCAGCTCAGATTTCCGCCCCGTATGTGTCTAAGGTTTTTGCACTAATTCTTTTTTATATTTGCAGGCCTAGAAAATGGAAATAAAGATAGCCAGTTTGAATGTGAAGGGCTTGAGAAATCGGGGTAAGGCTGCCCGCCTGCTTCGGGATCTCCTGTCCTTCGGTGTAGATGTTGCCGCGATCGAAGAGACCCACTTTGTTTGCACTTCCGATGCGTGTGTGCTGGAGGATGACTTTGTCGTCTATTCAGCATATGGGGACCGGTTGGCCAGAGGAGTTTCTTTGTTAGTCAAACGTACTCTTGATGCGAAGGTGGACCTTGTGCATACCGATGCCGAGGGCAGGTTAATCGTGGCCGATATTGCCGTGAAAAGTGGTTCGTTTCGGGTCGTTGCGGTTTATGCGCCCAACGACCAGGGGGAGCGGTGTGACTTTTTTCGGCAGTTAGGGCCGTTCCTAGTCGATTCTTCGCGCCTAGTTCTAATGGGGGACTGGAATGCCATCCTGGACCCCAAGTTAGACAGGGGGCGGGGCGCTAGCGGGAGAAGGGGCGATCGCAGCCTGGTCGATCTGATCGGCGATTATGGTCTCGTCGATAGATACCGGGTCGATCATCCCAGTGGGAAAATGTGGACGTGGGCGCATAATTGGCCGTCTGACAAGGTAGTTAGCTACCTTGACAGAATGTTAGTTCGTAGGGCCGACATAGACCTGTTAGATTGTCCCACGTTCCACTGGGTAGGCTACACGGACCACAAACTCGTTTGTGCCCGTGTGGCGTTAGAACATAGGCCTAGAATGGCTGGTTACTGGAAGTTCAATCTGTCCTTACTGGACAGGCGGGACTTCCGGGAGCAGCTAATTAAATTAGTGCAGCGGGAGCTAGTGGGGGCGGTTATCGGGAATAGGTGGTGGGAAAAACTGAAAGATAGAATTAGGTCTTTCACCACCGATTTCAGCAAACGGCTCGCTCTAGATAAGGCTGAGAAGGTGAAGACACTTAAGGCTAATTTTTCCCGGGCGGAGGCTGGGGGGGATCCCCTAGAGATAGCTCTAGCTAGGGAGGCCCTGCAGCGGTCGAATAGCGATCGTTACATGGGTCAGGTAATTAGGCATAAGTTAAGTAAGATGTCTAACGAAGCTGTGAACCTGGGCGCAGATCTGCGTCGGGAAGAAATCCGTCGAGGTGGTGTTCGTTACGTTCGTCAAGTCGAAACCCCGGAGGGGCGTACTCTGCGGTCGACTGACGACATGTGCGAGGCGTTTCGGCGGCATTTCGAGAGCCGCTTTACCAAGGAGCCTGGTCTCCGTGAGGAGGAGTTTCGCAGCTATTTGGCTGACTTTCCTCGGCTTGCGCCGACTGAAGCGGCTAGCTGCGAGGGAGAGATCACGGAGGGCGAAGTCTATGAGGCACTGAAGAGGGTCGGCAGAGGCAAGTCGCCCGGTCTGGATGGTTTGCCCTATGAATTGTACTTGAGGCTGTCGCACATCTTTGTTCCGATTTTGACAGCAGTGTTCAACAACTGGTTTCGGTCG
Source organism: Acanthosepion esculentum (assembly GCA_964036315.1). Classification (NCBI taxonomy): domain Eukaryota; kingdom Metazoa; phylum Mollusca; class Cephalopoda; order Sepiida; family Sepiidae; genus Acanthosepion; species Acanthosepion esculentum. The sequence goes on from OZ038488.1 coordinate 64,155,657, forward strand.
GGGTCCATCCCCAATCGCATTTCCAGGGGTGTGATCACTCTGTTGAAAAAGGGCAAGGGTGTTGGGGGGAAACTAGATGATTATAGGCCCATAACTCTGCTAAACACAGAGTTAAAGATTATGGCCAAGATCCTGCAGGAGCGTTTGCAGTCAGTTGCCGAGTCTCTGTTGGGACCTGAGCAGACTTGTTCTGTGAGGGGCCGAACAATTCAGAGCAACCTGCATTTGATCCGCACGATCGTAGAGGGCGTAAAAGACGACGAAGAAGCCGCGCTGATCAATTTGGATCAGTCCAAGGCATTTGATAGGGTCGACCATCGCTACCTTGCTACTGTCCTGCAGGCCGCCGGATTCGCACCCGACTTCTGCCGCTGGATTAGCCTCCTGTATCGCTCCCCCAGTGCTGTGGTACAGGTGAACGGAAAGTTGTCGGGCACTTTTGTTCTGTCGAGGTCGGTTCGTCAGGGTTGTCCGCTGTCGCCTCTCCTTTACGCTTTGGCGTTGGAGCCTCTCCTGCGCCGGCTGAAGGACGAGGCGTGCAGTCCGGCCCTACGCGGGATCGCCGTTCCTGGAGGGTCTCGAGCCAGGGTTTCCGCGTACGCCGATGACGTATCTGCTTTCGTGTCGTCCCTTAACGACATTGAGGCGGTACAGAAGGCGCTTGATCGGTACGAGAAGGTGACAGGGGCCAAGATAAACCGCGACAAGTCTTCCGGCTTGCGGTTAGGTGCCTGGAAGGGGCGTGATCTTCCAGGCCGCTTCGGTTGGACGGACGGTCCTGTCCGCATTCTTGGAGTGTGGTTTGGACCCGACCTCCAGCTGAAGAAAAATTGGTCTGAAGTACTAGCAAAGGTCGTTTCTGCCGGTAAGACTTGGAATCGACGGAGGTTGTCCGTAAAGGGCAGGGCGGAGGTGTGTGTTACATACATTTTCCCCCTGATTCTTTATCGCTTGTCAGTACTTCCTCTCTGTAAGGCCCAGAAGAAGGCGCTCGAGCAAGCGCTATCCTCCATTTTATGGAGGGGACGCGCGAACAGGGTCGACAGACGAGTCTGCACTAAAAGTCCGTGTCATGGGGGGCTGGGAATGCCACACTTGAAGAGTCACATCCGTGCCTCTCGGTTGGCTTTCCTACGCCGCGCATTGACTAGAGGAGATCCGATTCTGGAGGGGATTGTTAGGGACGCCTTCCCTAGCCTTACCATCAATCCCCCCATCTCGAAGGCTGAGCGCCATTGTAAGTCTCGAGATGAATCGCTTTTCCTCAGCGAGTGTCGGTCAGCCTTGAGGGCTATTCCGCGGTCCAGTGACCTTTCACGGCCTAGGAAGGTCTTCTATCGGGAATTAGTGGAGGGTCGCGCGAAGGATTCTCTACGTGATACGCTCGACTGTTCGGAGGAGCAGTATCGCTCCTACTGGTCTTGGGCGCCAGCGGCGGATTATCTCAGTAACCCTGAGTTTTCGCTTACCTGGCGATTGGCTCGGAATCGGCTGCCTCTCAACGACATGGCTTTCATATGGGGCTTGGCGGATTTGCCAGACTGTGAACGGTGTGGCCTTGGATTAGAGGAAACGGCTTCGCACGCCTTCTACCATTGCCCCCGGGTCCGCCCCTTATGGGACCATGTCGGCGAGCTGACGGCTCGTCTCGCTCCCGAAGAACTCATGTCCATTGATCGCGCATACGCGTGTGACAATGTGTCGCCCCCGTATTCTGGGGTGAAACGAATGGTGTTTCTAACGCTGCTAGCCACGGCTCGAATGGTGATATGGACGACGCGAATGGAGGAAGTCTTGCGAGGCAATAGTCTTTCGCATCAGGATCTAATCCGATTCTTTGAGCATCAGCTCAAGATGAAGATTAGAACTGATAGAAAACGATTGCATTCGACAGTCTTCAGCGAAAGGTGGGTAAAAGAGGCGAGCTTGGTTCGTTTGAACGGGGTTAGCCTTGATTTTCTTTTCTAGGTCAACCAAAGTCACATCGGGGTGGTTTCCTGTGGAACCCTCCCCTCGGTTAGGTTAGACAAGCTTAAGTGTACCTAGTTAATATGAGTAAGTGTTGTTCCCGGCCTGTTTCCCGGCCATCATTTTAGTTATGATCCAAGTCGAGATTCCCAACCTCCCCAGTTTGTTTTGGCCTCCTTTTCATCTCAACTGGATCAGCCTTTTACTTCCCCATGTCCCACTTATTTTATCTCTTTCCCACTCCCTTAGCGAGAGTGCTTCTTGATTTTGTCCTCTGGGCAGAATACAGCGGCCTCTCTATTTTGAGGGTTGGACGGGCCCTACTAACATAAATTATGTTTAGTTTAAGAATTTGTTGAATTTTTAGTTTGTTATGGGGTTCATCTCCCTCCCCTTTCATCTGTTCATGATTATATTTTTATGTATTTTTATTATCATTAAATTTTTAGGTTATGGGGCGCGTTTTATTTTAGGCCCCCCCTGGTGAGGATGTGGTATTATGGTGTACGGAGGATTGAAAGATGATGGACGAATTCTTGTGGTGATTGCGTCAATTGTAATGTATGAATGGGTCACGAATCTGATTAGCTAGGTATAGGATAGTTAGTTAAGACCAGCCTTACCCCTCCCCTTTTTAGGCCTTGTGCCACAATTTGTATTTTATACAAATAAATCCTAAGAGGAATCACGAGATTTTCTGTTCGTCTTACGTGTTTTTTGGTCCAGCTATAAGCTAAGTTGGAAAGTTACATTTTTTTAAATTTGCACGCATTTTTTGAACCCTTTCTTTCCGTTTTTTTTTAATTTGTACGCATTTTTGAACCCTTTCTTTCTTTTTTTTGAACACTTTCTTTTTTCCAGTTTGATATTTGTTTAGTTTTTTATTTCTTTTATTTTGCTGTTACCCTCCCCGACTTTTATTTGATTCTGTTCTTTTTCGTTTACTGTTCATTGTTGGTTTTATTTATTTTTCCCGGATTTCGGTCCGACCTTTTTTATTTGGTTTTATTTATTTGTTAAAAATTTCTGCTTAAAAAAAAAAAAAAAAAGAAAAGTGTGAGAAAAGAAATTTTAGTCAGCCGCGGTGAACTTTGTTCACCAAAATGGCTGAGAAAAACAGTGACACTCCAGCTACACCGTTAACAATACCGGTGTCAGCTGAAAAAACGGCCTGGAGCCAAAATAGCCCGCTAAAAAAGGATGGCGTATTTTACGCTAACGAAAGATTTCGTCTCCAAGAAACCTTCAGTGGCAATGAATTCTTGACCATCACCGAGGCATTCGAGGAGGTGAAACCTCGTACCATTTCTTTGCTCACCTCGGATGTCAGGACTCATAAGCTGGTTGGAGTGAGCAGGGAGGGTATGGAGGAGGCCCTGAAGGCGTTAGGCATTTGTCCGAAAATTTTAGCACGAAGGACAAATGCTCTATGGGACCTCCTCCTACACACAGAAGAACAAGCCAAGAAATTAGCCGGCAGTGTCTTGAATACAAAGTCTTTAAGACTACAAACCGAGTATATGGGCACCCGTCGAACAAAGGTGATGGTTCATGGGGTGCCCATAGACATTTCCGGTGACAGACTCGGGGCCTTCTTCGCCGAATTCGGAGAAGTTAACGAAGTGAAGGCCATCAGCAGTAAGGCAGGAATCGAGACGGGAGATTTCGAAATCCACATCACATTGGACAGAGAAGGATTCCAGAACATCCCAAACGTATTAATCTGCCGCAACAGAAGGATGTTGGTAGTGGTGGAGGGCAGAAAGCCGTTCTGTTGGTCATGCGGAGAGGCAGGACACATGGCAAAGGCGTGCCCTAAGAAAGAGAAGACACCAGCCCCACCACCTCCAGCACCTGCAGCAAAAACCAGTACCCCAGAGAAGGAAACCCCGAATCCGGAAGGCGAGTGGAAGGAAGTCACTAAAAGGCGGAAGCCCCAAAGTGCGCCGGCTCCACCCCAGAAGGAGATTCCCCCCAAAAGGCAGACGGAAGGGGAATTTAAAAAGCAACCCAAAGAAGGCCAAAACAAGCGGCCCGAGGATCAACCTAAACTGCAACAGAAGCAAATAGAACAGCAGAAGCAAGCTGAACAACCTCAACAGCAACGACAGAAGAAGCAACAGCAACCTCAACAGCAGCGGTCACAGCAGAAAACCAAGAAGCAGCAAGAGCATCCACAGATGGAGCAGCAGCAGGAAGCACCAATGGAGGTAGAAAGTATGCCTCCACCACGAGCTTCCTCTTTAAAAAGAAGTAGGGAGGAAGACTCTGAAGAGCAAGAAAAAGGTACCTCTGGACGTAGCAGGGCAGAGTGTAGCATGGACAGAACCAGGCGGCACTCCTTCCCTGCATCGCCCATAAGACAAGCTGTTTCCCCTAGAGATAGGAGTCTCCCTTCCTCCCATACACGTACTCCATCCCCCTCTCCCTCTACTTCTTCCCCCAGTTCTCTAAATACACCACCCCATACATCCACTTCTTCCCCTCCCCATCCTTCAAGGGAGAAGAAAAAGAAGAAAAAGAAACTTTTCGAAGGGCCCGAATCAATTTGTCATGTAGACAAAGAAGTCTACAAGAACGGGCTCACCAAGCAAAGAAAAGCACTGTCGGGGCTCCTTTTCCAAATGAACGAGGTTGACGGGAAGTCAACAGAAGACCCTCGTAACTTTCCTAAGGCGCCAGGAGTGATAACCTGCGTAAGGGACACGGGGGCTTACTTGCGTGTGTGGAGTCATTTGTTTGAAGCTAAAGAGGCCTTCCCGAACATCAGAATGTTCGATATGGAGGACCCCAGTATAAGAAGATTGCGACAATTTTGTGCAGGGAGGGTCCCCGTTTTGATCCATCCCTCATTATATAGAGCGATCAAACTAATATACCCCATGGACGTTGGCGGTATTGCCCTGGATGGACGCATTACGTCAGAGTTGGGAGTAGGGAGCCTGGGGCAATCCGTCGGGGTCCTGTCCAGCTCAGATTTCCGGCCCGTATGTGTCTAAGGTTTTTGCACTAATTCTTTTTTATATTTGCAGGCCTAGAAAATGGAAATAAAGATAGCCAGTTTGAATGTGAAGGGCTTGAGAAATCGGGGTAAGGCTGCCCGCCTGCTTCGGGATCTCCTGTCCTTCGGTGTAGATGTTGCCGCGATCGAAGAGACCCACTTTGTTTGCACTTCCGATGCGTGTGTGCTGGAGGATGACTTTGTCGTCTATTCAGCATATGGGGACCGGTTGGCCAGAGGAGTTTCTTTGTTAGTCAAACGTACTCTTGATGCGAAGGTGGACCTTGTGCATACCGATGCCGAGGGCAGGTTAATCGTGGCCGATATTGCCGTGAAAAGTGGTTCGTTTCGGGTCGTTGCGGTTTATGCGCCCAACGACCAGGGGGAGCGGTGTGACTTTTTTCGGCAGTTAGGGCCGTTCCTAGTCGATTCTTCGCGCCTAGTTCTAATGGGGGACTGGAATGCCATCCTGGACCCCAAGTTAGACAGGGGGCGGGGCGCTAGCGGGAGAAGGGGCGATCGCAGCCTGGTCGATCTGATCGGCGATTATGGTCTCGTCGATAGATACCGGGTCGATCATCCCAGTGGGAAAATGTGGACGTGGGCGCATAATTGGCCGTCTGACAAGGTAGTTAGCTACCTTGACAGAATGTTAGTTCGTAGGGCCGACATAGACCTGTTAGATTGTCCCACGTTCCACTGGGTAGGCTACACGGACCACAAACTCGTTTGTGCCCGTGTGGCGTTAGAACATAGGCCTAGAATGGCTGGTTACTGGAAGTTCAATCTGTCCTTACTGGACAGGCGGGACTTCCGGGAGCAGCTAATTAAATTAGTGCAGCGGGAGCTAGTGGGGGCGGTTATCGGGAATAGGTGGTGGGAAAAATTGAAAGATAGAATTAGGTCTTTCACCACCGATTTCAGCAAACGGCTCGCTCTAGATAAGGCTGAGAAGGTGAAGACACTTAAGGCTAATTTTTCCCGGGCGGAGGCTGGGGGGGATCCCCTAGAGATAGCTCTAGCTAGGGAGGCCCTGCAGCGGTCGAATAGCGATCGTTACATGGGTCAGGTAATTAGGCATAAGTTAAGTAAGATGTCTAACGAAGCTGTGAACCTGGGCGCAGATCTGCGTCGGGAAGAAATCCGTCGAGGTGGTGTTCGTTACGTTCGTCAAGTCGAAACCCCGGAGGGGCGTACTCTGCGGTCGACTGACGACATGTGCGAGGCGTTTCGGCGGCATTTCGAGAGCCGCTTTACCAAGGAGCCTGGTCTCCGTGAGGAGGAGTTTCGCAGCTATTTGGCTGACTTTCCTCGGCTTGCGCCGACTGAAGCGGCTAGCTGCGAGGGAGAGATCACGGAGGGCGAAGTCTATGAGGCACTGAAGAGGGTCGGCAGAGGCAAGTCGCCCGGTCTGGATGGTTTGCCCTATGAATTGTACTTGAGGCTGTCGCACATCTTTGTTCCGATTTTGACAGCAGTGTTCAACAACTGGTTTCGGTCGGGGTCCATCCCCAATCGCATTTCCAGGGGTGTGATCACTCTGTTGAAAAAGGGCAAGGGTGTTGGGGGGAAACTAGATGATTATAGGCCCATAACTCTGCTAAACACAGAGTTAAAGATTATGGCCAAGATCCTGCAGGAGCGTTTGCAGTCAGTTGCCGAGTCTCTGTTGGGACCTGAGCAGACTTGTTCTGTGAGGGGCCGAACAATTCAGAGCAACCTGCATTTGATCCGCACGATCGTAGAGGGCGTAAAAGACGACGAAGAAGCCGCGCTGATCAATTTGGATCAGTCCAAGGCATTTGATAGGGTCGACCATCGCTACCTTGCTACTGTCCTGCAGGCCGCCGGATTCGCACCCGACTTCTGCCGCTGGATTAGCCTCCTGTATCGCTCCCCCAGTGCTGTGGTACAGGTGAACGGAAAGTTGTCGGCCGCTTTTGTTCTGTCGAGGTCGGTTCGTCAGGGTTGTCCGCTGTCGCCTCTCCTTTACGCTTTGGCGTTGGAGCCTCTCCTGCGCCGGCTGAAGGACGAGGCGTGCAGTCCGGCCCTACGCGGGATCGCCGTTCCTGGAGGGTCTCGAGCCAGGGTTTCCGCGTACGCCGATGACGTATCTGCTTTCGTGTCGTCCCTTAACGACATTGAGGCGGTACAGAAGGCGCTTGATCGGTACGAGAAGGTGACAGGGGCCAAGATAAACCGCGACAAGTCTTCCGGCTTGCGGTTAGGTGCCTGGAAGGGGCGTGATCTTCCAGGCCGCTTCGGTTGGACGGACGGTCCTGTCCGCATTCTTGGAGTGTGGTTTGGACCCGACCTCCAGCTGAAGAAAAATTGGTCTGAAGTACTAGCAAAGGTCGTTTCTGCCGGTAAGACTTGGAATCGACGGAGGTTGTCCGTAAAGGGCAGGGCGGAGGTGTGTGTTACATACATTTTCCCCCTGATTCTTTATCGCTTGTCAGTACTTCCTCTCTGTAAGGCCCAGAAGAAGGCGCTCGAGCAAGCGCTATCCTCCATTTTATGGAGGGGACGCGCGAACAGGGTCGACAGACGAGTCTGCACTAAAAGTCCGTGTCATGGGGGGCTGGGAATGCCACACTTGAAGAGTCACATCCGTGCCTCTCGGTTGGCTTTCCTACGCCGCGCATTGACTAGAGGAGATCCGATTCTGGAGGGGATTGTTAGGGACGCCTTCCCTAGCCTTACCATCAATCCCCCCATCTCGAAGGCTGAGCGCCATTGTAAGTCTCGAGATGAATCGCTTTTCCTCAGCGAGTGTCGGTCAGCCTTGAGGGCTATTCCGCGGTCCAGTGACCTTTCACGGCCTAGGAAGGTCTTCTATCGGGAATTAGTGGAGGGTCGCGCGAAGGATTCTCTACGTGATACGCTCGACTGTTCGGAGGAGCAGTATCGCTCCTACTGGTCTTGGGCGCCAGCGGCGGATTATCTCAGTAACCCTGAGTTTTCGCTTACCTGGCGATTGGCTCGGAATCGGCTGCCTCTCAACGACATGGCTTTCATATGGGGCTTGGCGGATTTGCCAGACTGTGAACGGTGTGGCCTTGGATTAGAGGAAACAGCTTCGCACGCCTTCTACCATTGCCCCCGGGTCCGCCCCTTATGGGACCATGTCGGCGAGCTGACGGCTCGTCTCGCTCCCGAAGAACTCATGTCCATTGATCGCGCATACGCGTGTGACAATGTGTCGCCCCCGTATTCTGGGGTGAAACGAATGGTGTTTCTAACGCTGCTAGCCACGGCTCGAATGGTGATATGGACGACGCGAATGGAGGAAGTCTTGCGAGGCAATAGTCTTTCGCATCAGGATCTAATCCGATTCTTTGAGCATCAGCTCAAGATGAAGATTAGAACTGATAGAAAACGATTGCATTCGACAGTCTTCAGCGAAAGGTGGGTAAAAGAGGCGAGCTTGGTTCGTTTGAACGGGGTTAGCCTTGATTTTCTTTTCTAGGTCAACCAAAGTCACATCGGGGTGGTTTCCTGTGGAACCCTCCCCTCGGTTAGGTTAGACAAGCTTAAGTGTACCTAGTTAATATGAGTAAGTGTTGTTCCCGGCCTGTTTCCCGGCCATCATTTTAGTTATGATCCAAGTCGAGATTCCCAACCTCCCCAGTTTGTTTTGGCCTCCTTTTCATCTCAACTGGATCAGCCTTTTACTTCCCCATGTCCCACTTATTTTATCTCTTTCCCACTCCCTTAGCGAGAGTGCTTCTTGATTTTGTCCTCTGGGCAGAATACAGCGGCCTCTCTATTTTGAGGGTTGGACGGGCCCTACTAACATAAATTATGTTTAGTTTAAGACTTTGTTGAATTTTTAGTTTGTTATGGGGTTCATCTCCCTCCCCTTTCATCTGTTCATGATTATATCTTTATGTATTTTTATTATCATTAAATTTTTATGTTATGGGGCGCGTTTTATTTTAGGCCCCCCCTGGTGAGGATGTGGTATTATGGTGTACGGAGGATTGAAAGATGATGGACGAATTCTTGTGGTGATTGCGTCAATTGTAATGTATGAATGGGTCACGAATCTGATTAGCTAGGTATAGGATAGTTAGTTAAGACCAGCCTTACCCCTCCCCTTTTTAGGCCTTGTGCCACAATTTGTATTTTATACAAATAAATCCTAAGAGGAATCACGAGATTTTCTGTTCGTCTTACGTGTTTTTTGGTCCAGCTATAAGCTAAGTTGGAAAGTTACATTTTTTTAAATTTGCACGCATTTTTTGAACCCTTTCTTTCCGTTTTTTTTTAATTTGTACGCATTTTTGAACCCTTTCTTTCTTTTTTTTGAACACTTTCTTTTTTCCAGTTTGATATTTGTTTAGTTTTTTATTTCTTTTATTTTGCTGTTACCCTCCCCGACTTTTATTTGATTCTGTTCTTTTTCGTTTACTGTTCATTGTTGGTTTTATTTATTTTTCCCGGATTTCGGTCCGACCTTTTTTATTTGGTTTTATTTATTTGTTAAAAATTTCTGCTTAAAAAAAAAAAAAAAAGAAAAGTGTGAGAAAAGAAATTTTAGTCAGCCGCGGTGAACTTTGTTCACCAAAATGGCTGAGAAAAACAGTGACACTCCAGCTACACCGTTAACAATACCGGTGTCAGCTGAAAAAACGGCCTGGAGCCAAAATAGCCCGCTAAAAAAGGATGGCGTATTTTACGCTAACGAAAGATTTCGTCTCCAAGAAACCTTCAGTGGCAATGAATTCTTGACCATCACCGAGGCATTCGAGGAGGTGAAACCTCGTACCATTTCTTTGCTCACCTCGGATGTCAGGACTCATAAGCTGGTTGGAGTGAGCAGGGAGGGTATGGAGGAGGCCCTGAAGGCGTTAGGCATTTGTCCGAAAATTTTAGCACGAAGGACAAATGCTCTATGGGACCTCCTCCTACACACAGAAGAACAAGCCAAGAAATTAGCCGGCAGTGTCTTGAATACAAAGTCTTTAAGACTTCAAACCGAGTATATGGGCACCCGTCGAACAAAGGTGATGGTTCATGGGGTGCCCATAGACATTTCCGGTGACAGACTCGGGGCCTTCTTCGCCGAATTCGGAGAAGTTAACGAAGTGAAGGCCATCAGCAGTAAGGCAGGAATCGAGACGGGAGATTTCGAAATCCACATCACATTGGACAGAGAAGGATTCCAGAACATCCCAAACGTATTAATCTGCCGCAACAGAAGGATGTTGGTAGTGGTGGAGGGCAGAAAGCCGTTCTGTTGGTCATGCGGAGAGGCAGGACACAAGGCAAAGGCGTGCCCTAAGAAAGAGAAGACACCAGCCCCACCACCTCCAGCACCTGCAGCAAAAACCAGTACCCCAGAGAAGGAAACCCCGAATCCGGAAGGCGAGTGGAAGGAAGTCACTAAAAGGCGGAAGCCCCAAAGTGCGCCGGCTCCACCCCAGAAGGAGATTCCCCCCAAAAGGCAGACGGAAGGGGAATTTAAAAAGCAACCCAAAGAAGGCCAAAACAAGCGGCCCGAGGATCAACCTATACTGCAACAGAAGCAAATAGAACAGCAGCCTCAACAGCAGAAGCAAGCTGAACAACCTCAACAGCAACGACAGAAGAAGCAACAGCAGCCTCAACAGGAGCGGTCACAGCAGAAAACCAAGAAGCAGCAAGAGCATCCACAGATGGAGCAGCAGCAGGAGGCACCAATGGAGGTAGAAAGTATGCCTCCACCACGAGCTTCGTCTTTAAAAAGAAGTAGGGAGGAAGACTCTGAAGAGCAAGAAAAAGGTACCTCTGGACGTAGCAGGGCAGAGTGTAGCATGGACAGAACCAGGCGGCACTCCTTCCCTGCATCGCCCATAAGACAATCTGTTTCCCCTAGAGATAGGAGTCTCCCTTCCTCCCATACACGTACTCCATCCCCCTCTCCCTCTACTTCTTCCCCCAGTTCTCTAAATACACCACCCCATACATCCACTTCTTCCCCTCCCCATCCTTCAAGGGAGAAGAAAAAGAAGAAAAAGAAACTTTTCGAAGGGCCCGAATCAATTTGTCATGTAGACAAAGAAGTCTACAAGAACGGGCTCACCAAGCAAAGAAAAGCACTGTCGGGGCTCCTTTTCCAAATGAACGAGGTTGACGGGAAGTCAACAGAAGACCCTCGTAACTTTCCTAAGGCGCCAGGAGTGATAACCTGCGTAAGGGACACGGGGGCTTACTTGCGTGTGTGGAGTCATTTGTTTGAAGCTAAAGAGGCCTTCCCGAACATCAGAATGTTCGATATGGAGGACCCCAGTATAAGAAGATTGCGACAATTTTGTGCAGGGAGGGTCCCCGTTTTGATCCATCCCTCATTATATAGAGCGATCAAACTAATATACCCCATGGACGTTGGCGGTATTGCCCTGGATGGACGCATTACGTCAGAGTTGGGAGTAGGGAGCCTGGGGCAATCCGTCGGGGTCCTGTCCAGCTCAGATTTCCGCCCCGTATGTGTCTAAGGTTTTTGCACTAATTCTTTTTTATATTTGCAGGCCTAGAAAATGGAAATAAAGATAGCCAGTTTGAATGTGAAGGGCTTGAGAAATCGGGGTAAGGCTGCCCGCCTGCTTCGGGATCTCCTGTCCTTCGGTGTAGATGTTGCCGCGATCGAAGAGACCCACTTTGTTTGCACTTCCGATGCGTGTGTGCTGGAGGATGACTTTGTCGTCTATTCAGCATATGGGGACCGGTTGGCCAGAGGAGTTTCTTTGTTAGTCAAACGTACTCTTGATGCGAAGGTGGACCTTGTGCATACCGATGCCGAGGGCAGGTTAATCGTGGCCGATATTGCCGTGAAAAGTGGTTCGTTTCGGGTCGTTGCGGTTTATGCGCCCAACGACCAGGGGGAGCGGTGTGACTTTTTTCGGCAGTTAGGGCCGTTCCTAGTCGATTCTTCGCGCCTAGTTCTAATGGGGGACTGGAATGCCATCCTGGACCCCAAGTTAGACAGGGGGCGGGGCGCTAGCGGGAGAAGGGGCGATCGCAGCCTGGTCGATCTGATCGGCGATTATGGTCTCGTCGATAGATACCGGGTCGATCATCCCAGTGGGAAAATGTGGACGTGGGCGCATAATTGGCCGTCTGACAAGGTAGTTAGCTACCTTGACAGAATGTTAGTTCGTAGGGCCGACATAGACCTGTTAGATTGTCCCACGTTCCACTGGGTAGGCTACACGGACCACAAACTCGTTTGTGCCCGTGTGGCGTTAGAACATAGGCCTAGAATGGCTGGTTACTGGAAGTTCAATCTGTCCTTACTGGACAGGCGGGACTTCCGGGAGCAGCTAATTAAATTAGTGCAGCGGGAGCTAGTGGGGGCGGTTATCGGGAATAGGTGGTGGGAAAAACTGAAAGATAGAATTAGGTCTTTCACCACCGATTTCAGCAAACGGCTCGCTCTAGATAAGGCTGAGAAGGTGAAGACACTTAAGGCTAATTTTTCCCGGGCGGAGGCTGGGGGGGATCCCCTAGAGATAGCTCTAGCTAGGGAGGCCCTGCAGCGGTCGAATAGCGATCGTTACATGGGTCAGGTAATTAGGCATAAGTTAAGTAAGATGTCTAACGAAGCTGTGAACCTGGGCGCAGATCTGCGTCGGGAAGAAATCCGTCGAGGTGGTGTTCGTTACGTTCGTCAAGTCGAAACCCCGGAGGGGCGTACTCTGCGGTCGACTGACGACATGTGCGAGGCGTTTCGGCGGCATTTCGAGAGCCGCTTTACCAAGGAGCCTGGTCTCCGTGAGGAGGAGTTTCGCAGCTATTTGGCTGACTTTCCTCGGCTTGCGCCGACTGAAGCGGCTAGCTGCGAGGGAGAGATCACGGAGGGCGAAGTCTATGAGGCACTGAAGAGGGTCGGCAGAGGCAAGTCGCCCGGTCTGGATGGTTTGCCCTATGAATTGTACTTGAGGCTGTCGCACATCTTTGTTCCGATTTTGACAGCAGTGTTCAACAACTGGTTTCGGTCGGGGTCCATCCCCAATCGCATTTCCAGGGGTGTGATCACTCTGTTGAAAAAGGGCAAGGGTGTTGGGGGGAAACTAGATGATTATAGGCCCATAACTCTGCTAAACACAGAGTTAAAGATTATGGCCAAGATCCTGCAGGAGCGTTTGCAGTCAGTTGCCGAGTCTCTGTTGGGACCTGAGCAGACTTGTTCTGTGAGGGGCCGAACAATTCAGAGCAACCTGCATTTGATCCGCACGATCGTAGAGGGCGTAAAAGACGACGAAGAAGCCGCGCTGATCAATTTGGATCAGTCCAAGGCATTTGATAGGGTCGACCATCGCTACCTTGCTACTGTCCTGCAGGCCGCCGGATTCGCACCCGACTTCTGCCGCTGGATTAGCCTCCTGTATCGCTCCCCCAGTGCTGTGGTACAGGTGAACGGAAAGTTGTCGGGCGCTTTTGTTCTGTCGAGGTCGGTTCGTCAGGGTTGTCCGCTGTCGCCTCTCCTTTACGCTTTGGCGTTGGAGCCTCTCCTGCGCCGGCTGAAGGACGAGGCGTGCAGTCCGGCCCTACGCGGGATCGCCGTTCCTGGAGGGTCTCGAGCCAGGGTTTCCGCGTACGCCGATGACGTATCTGCTTTCGTGTCGTCCCTTAACGACATTGAGGCGGTACAGAAGGCGCTTGATCGGTACGAGAAGGTGACAGGGGCCAAGATAAACCGCGACAAGTCTTCCGGCTTGCGGTTAGGTGCCTGGAAGGGGCGTGATCTTCCAGGCCGCTTTGGTTGGACGGACGGTCCTGTCCGCATTCTTGGAGTGTGGTTTGGACCCGACCTCCAGCTGAAGAAAAATTGGTCTGAAGTACTAGCAAAGGTCGTTTCTGCCGGTAAGACTTGGAATCGACGGAGGTTGTCCGTAAAGGGCAGGGCGGAGGTGTGTGTTACATACATTTTCCCCCTGATTCTTTATCGCTTGTCAGTACTTCCTCTCTGTAAGGCCCAGAAGAAGGCGCTCGAGCAAGCGCTATCCTCCATTTTATGGAGGGGACGCGCGAACAGGGTCGACAGACGAGTCTGCACTAAAAGTCCGTGTCATGGGGGGCTGGGAATGCCACACTTGAAGAGTCACATCCGTGCCTCTCGGTTGGCTTTCCTACGCCGCGCATTGACTAGAGGAGATCCGATTCTGGAGGGGATTGTTAGGGACGCCTTCCCTAGCCTTACCATCAATCCCCCCATCTCGAAGGCTGAGCGCCATTGTAAGTCTCGAGATGAATCGCTTTTCCTCAGCGAGTGTCGGTCAGCCTTGAGGGCTATTCCGCGGTCCAGTGACCTTTCACGGCCTAGGAAGGTCTTCTATCGGGAATTAGTGGAGGGTCGCGCGAAGGATTCTCTACGTGATACGCTCGACTGTTCGGAGGAGCAGTATCGCTCCTACTGGTCTTGGGCGCCAGCGGCGGATTATCTCAGTAACCCTGAGTTTTCGCTTACCTGGCGATTGGCTCGGAATCGGCTGCCTCTCAACGACATGGCTTTCATATGGGGCTTGGCGGATTTGCCAGACTGTGAACGGTGTGGCCTTGGATTAGAGGAAACGGCTTCGCACGCCTTCTACCATTGCCCCCGGGTCCGCCCCTTATGGGACCATGTCGGCGAGCTGACGGCTCGTCTCGCTCCCGAAGAACTCATGTCCATTGATCGCGCATACGCGTGTGACAATGTGTCGCCCCCGTATTCTGGGGTGAAACGAATGGTGTTTCTAACGCTGCTAGCCACGGCTCGAATGGTGATATGGACGACGCGAATGGAGGAAGTCTTGCGAGGCAATAGTCTTTCGCATCAGGATCTAATCCGATTCTTTGAGCATCAGCTCAAGATGAAGATTAGAACTGATAGAAAACGATTGCATTCGACAGTCTTCAGCGAAAGGTGGGTAAAAGAGGCGAGCTTGGTTCGTTTGAACGGGGTTAGCCTTGATTTTCTTTTCTAGGTCAACCAAAGTCACATCGGGGTGGTTTCCTGTGGAACCCTCCCCTCGGTTAGGTTAGACAAGCTTAAGTGTACCTAGTTAATATGAGTAAGTGTTGTTCCCGGCCTGTTTCCCGGCCATCATTTTAGTTATGATCCAAGTCGAGATTCCCAACCTCCCCAGTTTGTTTTGGCCTCCTTTTCATCTCAACTGGATCAGCCTTTTACTTCCCCATGTCCCACTTATTTTATCTCTTTCCCACTCCCTTAGCGAGAGTGCTTCTTGATTTTGTCCTCTGGGCAGAATACAGCGGCCTCTCTATTTTGAGGGTTGGACGGGCCCTACTAACATAAATTATGTTTAGTTTAAGAATTTGTTGAATTTTTAGTTTGTTATGGGGTTCATCTCCCTCCCCTTTCATCTGTTCATGATTATATCTTTATGTATTTTTATTATCATTAAATTTTTATGTTATGGGGCGCGTTTAATTTTAGGCCCCCCCTGGTGAGGATGTGGTATTATGGTGTACGGAGGATTGAAAGATGATGGACAAATCCTTGTGGTGATTGCGTCAATTGTAATGTATGAATGGGTCACGAATCTGATTAGCTAGGTATAGGATAGTTAGTTAAGACCAGCCTTACCCCTCCCCTTTTTAGGCCTTGTGCCACAATTTGTATTTTATACGAATAAATCCTAAGAGGAATCACGAGATTTTCTGTTCGTCTTACGTGTTTTTTGGTCCAGCTATAAGCTAAGTTGGAAAGTTACATTTTTTTAAATTTGCACGCATTTTTTGAACCCTTTCTTTCCGTTTTTTTTTAATTTGTACGCATTTTTGAACCCTTTCTTTCTTTTTTTTGAACACTTTCTTTTTTCCAGTTTGATATTTGTTTAGTTTTTTATTTCTTTTATTTTGCTGTTACCCTCCCCGACTTTTATTTGATTCTGTTCTTTTTCGTTTACTGTTCATTGTTGGTTTTATTTATTTTTCCCGGATTTCGGTCCGACCTTTTTTATTTGGTTTTATTTATTTGTTAAAAATTTCTGCTTAAAAAAAAAAAAAAAAAGAAAAGTGTGAGAAAAGAAATTTTAGTCAGCCGCGGTGAACTTTGTTCACCAAAATGGCTGAGAAAAACAGTGACACTCCAGCTACACCGTTAACAATACCGGTGTCAGCTGAAAAAACGGCCTGGAGCCAAAATAGCCCGCTAAAAAAGGATGGCGTATTTTACGCTAACGAAAGATTTCGTCTCCAAGAAACCTTCAGTGGCAATGAATTCTTGACCATCACCGAGGCATTCGAGGAGGTGAAACCTCGTACCATTTCTTTGCTCACCTCGGATGTCAGGACTCATAAGCTGGTTGGAGTGAGCAGGGAGGGTATGGAGGAGGCCCTGAAGGCGTTAGGCATTTGTCCGAAAATTTTAGCACGAAGGACAAATGCTCTATGGGACCTCCTCCTACACACAGAAGAACAAGCCAAGAAATTAGCCGGCAGTGTCTTGAATACAAAGTCTTTAAGACTTCAAACCGAGTATATGGGCACCCGTCGAACAAAGGTGATGGTTCATGGGGTGCCCATAGACATTTCCGGTGACAGACTCGGGGCCTTCTTCGCCGAATTCGGAGAAGTTAACGAAGTGAAGGCCATCAGCAGTAAGGCAGGAATCGAGACGGGAGATTTCGAAATCCACATCACATTGGACAGAGAAGGATTCCAGAACATCCCAAACGTATTAATCTGCCGCAACAGAAGGATGTTGGTAGTGGTGGAGGGCAGAAAGCCGTTCTGTTGGTCATGCGGAGAGGCAGGACACAAGGCAAAGGCGTGCCCTAAGAAAGAGAAGACACCAGCCCCACCACCTCCAGCACCTGCAGCAAAAACCAGTACCCCAGAGAAGGAAACCCCGAATCCGGAAGGCGAGTGGAAGGAAGTCACTAAAAGGCGGAAGCCCCAAAGTGCGCCGGCTCCACCCCAGAAGGAGATTCCCCCCAAAAGGCAGACGGAAGGGGAATTTAAAAAGCAACCCAAAGAAGGCCAAAACAAGCGGCCCGAGGATCAACCTATACTGCAACAGAAGCAAATAGAACAGCAGCCTCAACAGCAGAAGCAAGCTGAACAACCTCAACAGCAACGACAGAAGAAGCAACAGCAGCCTCAACAGCAGCGGTCACAGCAGAAAACCAAGAAGCAGCAAGAGCATCCACAGATGGAGCAGCAGCAGGAAGCACCAATGGAGGTAGAAAGTATGCCTCCACCACGAGCTTCCTCTTTAAAAAGAAGTAGGGAGGAAGACTCTGAAGAGCAAGAAAAAGGTACCTCTGGACGTAGCAGGGCAGAGTGTAGCATGGACAGAACCAGGCGGCACTCCTTCCCTGCATCGCCCATAAGACAATCTGTTTCCCCTAGAGATAGGAGTCTCCCTTCCTCCCATACACGTACTCCATCCCCCTCTCCCTCTACTTCTTCCCCCAGTTCTCTAAATACACCACCCCATACATCCACTTCTTCCCCTCCCCATCCTTCAAGGGAGAAGAAAAAGAAGAAAAAGAAACTTTTCGAAGGGCCCGAATCAATTTGTCATGTAGACAAAGAAGTCTACAAGAACGGGCTCACCAAGCAAAGAAAAGCACTGTCGGGGCTCCTTTTCCAAATGAACGAGGTTGACGGGAAGTCAACAGAAGACCCTCGTAACTTTCCTAAGGCGCCAGGAGTGATAACCTGCGTAAGGGACACGGGGGCTTACTTGCGTGTGTGGAGTCATTTGTTTGAAGCTAAAGAGGCCTTCCCGAACATCAGAATGTTCGATATGGAGGACCCCAGTATAAGAAGATTGCGACAATTTTGTGCAGGGAGGGTCCCCGTTTTGATCCATCCCTCATTATATAGAGCGATCAAACTAATATACCCCATGGACGTTGGCGGTATTGCCCTGGATGGACGCATTACGTCAGAGTTGGGAGTAGGGAGCCTGGGGCAATCCGTCGGGGTCCTGTCCAGCTCAGATTTCCGCCCCGTATGTGTCTAAGGTTTTTGCACTAATTCTTTTTTATATTTGCAGGCCTAGAAAATGGAAATAAAGATAGCCAGTTTGAATGTGAAGGGCTTGAGAAATCGGGGTAAGGCTGCCCGCCTGCTTCGGGATCTCCTGTCCTTCGGTGTAGATGTTGCCGCGATCGAAGAGACCCACTTTGTTTGCACTTCCGATGCGTGTGTGCTGGAGGATGACTTTGTCGTCTATTCAGCATATGGGGACCGGTTGGCCAGAGGAGTTTCTTTGTTAGTCAAACGTACTCTTGATGCGAAGGTGGACCTTGTGCATACCGATGCCGAGGGCAGGTTAATCGTGGCCGATATTGCCGTGAAAAGTGGTTCGTTTCGGGTCGTTGCGGTTTATGCGCCCAACGACCAGGGGGAGCGGTGTGATTTTTTTCGGCAGTTAGGGCCGTTCCTAGTCGATTCTTCGCGCCTAGTTCTAATGGGGGACTGGAATGCCATCCTGGACCCCAAGTTAGACAGGGGGCGGGGCGCTAGCGGGAGAAGGGGCGATCGCAGCCTGGTCGATCTGATCGGCGATTATGGTCTCGTCGATAGATACCGGGTCGATCATCCCAGTGGGAAAATGTGGACGTGGGCGCATAATTGGCCGTCTGACAAGGTAGTTAGCTACCTTGACAGAATGTTAGTTCGTAGGGCCGACATAGACCTGTTAGATTGTCCCACGTTCCACTGGGTAGGCTACACGGACCACAAACTCGTTTGTGCCCGTGTGGCGTTAGAACATAGGCCTAGAATGGCTGGTTACTGGAAGTTCAATCTGTCCTTACTGGACAGGCGGGACTTCCGGGAGCAGCTAATTAAATTAGTGCAGCGGGAGCTAGTGGGGGCGGTTATCGGGAATAGGTGGTGGGAAAAACTGAAAGATAGAATTAGGTCTTTCACCACCGATTTCAGCAAACGGCTCGCTCTAGATAAGGCTGAGAAGGTGAAGACACTTAAGGCTAATTTTTCCCGGGCGGAGGCTGGGGGGGATCCCCTAGAGATAGCTCTAGCTAGGGAGGCCCTGCAGCGGTCGAATAGCGATCGTTACATGGGTCAGGTAATTAGGCATAAGTTAAGTAAGATGTCTAACGAAGCTGTGAACCTGGGCGCAGATCTGCGTCGGGAAGAAATCCGTCGAGGTGGTGTTCGTTACGTTCGTCAAGTCGAAACCCCGGAGGGGCGTACTCTGCGGTCGACTGACGACATGTGCGAGGCGTTTCGGCGGCATTTCGAGAGCCGCTTTACCAAGGAGCCTGGTCTCCGTGAGGAGGAGTTTCGCAGCTATTTGGCTGACTTTCCTCGGCTTGCGCCGACTGAAGCGGCTAGCTGCGAGGGAGAGATCACGGAGGGCGAAGTCTATGAGGCACTGAAGAGGGTCGGCAGAGGCAAGTCGCCCGGTCTGGATGGTTTGCCCTATGAATTGTACTTGAGGCTGTCGCACATCTTTGTTCCGATTTTGACAGCAGTGTTCAACAACTGGTTTCGGTCGGGGTCCATCCCCAATCGCATTTCCAGGGGTGTGATCACTCTGTTGAAAAAGGGCAAGGGTGTTGGGGGGAAACTAGATGATTATAGGCCCATAACTCTGCTAAACACAGAGTTAAAGATTATGGCCAAGATCCTGCAGGAGCGTTTGCAGTCAGTTGCCGAGTCTCTGTTGGGACCTGAGCAGACTTGTTCTGTGAGGGGCCGAACAATTCAGAGCAACCTGCATTTGATCCGCACGATCGTAGAGGGCGTAAAAGACGACGAAGAAGCCGCGCTGATCAATTTGGATCAGTCCAAGGCATTTGATAGGGTCGACCATCGCTACCTTGCTACTGTCCTGCAGGCCGCCGGATTCGCACCCGACTTCTGCCGCTGGATTAGCCTCCTGTATCGCTCCCCCAGTGCTGTGGTACAGGTGAACGGAAAGTTGTCGGGCGCTTTTGTTCTGTCGAGGTCGGTTCGTCAGGGTTGTCCGCTGTCGCCTCTCCTTTACGCTTTGGCGTTGGAGCCTCTCCTGCGCCGGCTGAAGGACGAGGCGTGCAGTCCGGCCCTACGCGGGATCGCCGTTCCTGGAGGGTCTCGAGCCAGGGTTTCCGCGTACGCCGATGACGTATCTGCTTTCGTGTCGTCCCTTAACGACATTGAGGCGGTACAGAAGGCGCTTGATCGGTACGAGAAGGTGACAGGGGCCAAGATAAACCGCGACAAGTCTTCCGGCTTGCGGTTAGGTGCCTGGAAGGGGCGTGATCTTCCAGGCCGCTTCGGTTGGACGGACGGTCCTGTCCGCATTCTTGGAGTGTGGTTTGGACCCGACCTCCAGCTGAAGAAAAATTGGTCTGAAGTACTAGCAAAGGTCGTTTCTGCCGGTAAGACTTGGAATCGACGGAGGTTGTCCGTAAAGGGCAGGGCGGAGGTGTGTGTTACATACATTTTCCCCCTGATTCTTTATCGCTTGTCAGTACTTCCTCTCTGTAAGGCCCAGAAGAAGGCGCTCGAGCAAGCGCTATCCTCCATTTTATGGAGGGGACGCGCGAACAGGGTCGACAGACGAGTCTGCACTAAAAGTCCGCGTCATGGGGGGCTGGGAATGCCACACTTGAAGAGTCACATCCGTGCCTCTCGGTTGGCTTTCCTACGCCGCGCATTGACTAGAGGAGATCCGATTCTGGAGGGGATTGTTAGGGACGCCTTCCCTAGCCTTACCATCAATCCCCCCATCTCGAAGGCTGAGCGCCATTGTAAGTCTAGAGATGAATCGCTTTTCCTCAGCGAGTGTCGGTCAGCCTTGAGGGCTATTCCGCGGTCCAGTGACCTTTCACGGCCTAGGAAGGTCTTCTATCGGGAATTAGTGGAGGGTCGCGCGAAGGATTCTCTACGTGATACGCTCGACTGTTCGGAGGAGCAGTATCGCTCCTACTGGTCTTGGGCGCCAGCGGCGGATTATCTCAGTAACCCTGAGTTTTCGCTTACCTGGCGATTGGCTCGGAATCGGCTGCCTCTCAACGACATGGCTTTCATATGGGGCTTGGCGGATTTGCCAGACTGTGAACGGTGTGGCCTTGGATTAGAGGAAACGGCTTCGCACGCCTTCTACCATTGCCCCCGGGTCCGCCCCTTATGGGACCATGTCGGCGAGCTGACGGCTCGTCTCGCTCCCGAAGAACTCGTGTCCATTGATCGCGCATACGCGTGTGACAATGTGTCGCCCCCGTATTCTGGGGTGAAACGAATGGTGTTTCTAACGCTGCTAGCCACGGCTCGAATGGTGATATGGACGACGCGAATGGAGGAAGTCTTGCGAGGCAATAGTCTTTCGCATCAGGATCTAATCCGATTCTTTGAGCATCAGCTCAAGATGAAGATTAGAACTGATAGAAAACGATTGCATTCGACAGTCTTCAGCGAAAGGTGGGTAAAAGAGGCGAGCTTGGTTCGTTTGAACGGGGTTAGCCTTGATTTTCTTTTCTAGGTCAACCAAAGTCACATCGGGGTGGTTTCCTGTGGAACCCTCCCCTCGGTTAGGTTAGACAAGCTTAAGTGTACCTAGTTAATATGAGTAAGTGTTGTTCCCGGCCTGTTTCCCGGCCATCATTTTAGTTATGATCCAAGTCGAGATTCCCAACCTCCCCAGTTTGTTTTGGCCTCCTTTTCATCTCAACTGGATCAGCCTTTTACTTCCCCATGTCCCACTTATTTTATCTCTTTCCCACTCCCTTAGCGAGAGTGCTTCTTGATTTTGTCCTCTGGGCAGAATACAGCGGCCTCTCTATTTTGAGGGTTGGACGGGCCCTACTAACATAAATTATGTTTAGTTTAAGAATTTGTTGAATTTTTAGTTTGTTATGGGGTTCATCTCCCTCCCCTTTCATCTGTTCATGATTATATTTTTATGTATTTTTATTATCATTAAATTTTTATGTTATGGGGCGCGTTTTATTTTAGGCCCCCCCCCTGGTGAGGATGTGGTATTATGGTGTACGGAGGATTGAAAGATGATGGACGAATTCTTGTGGTGATTGCGTCAATTGTAATGTATGAATGGGTCACGAATCTGATTAGCTAGGTATAGGATAGTTAGTTAAGACCAGCCTTACCCCTCCCCTTTTTAGGCCTTGTGCCACAATTTGTATTTTATACAAATAAATCCTAAGAGGAATCACGAGATTTTCTGTTCGTCTTACGTGTTTTTTGGTCCAGCTATAAGCTAAGTTGGAAAGTTACATTTTTTTAAATTTGCACGCATTTTTTGAACCCTTTCTTTCCGTTTTTTTTTAATTTGTACGCATTTTTGAACCCTTTCTTTCTTTTTTTTGAACACTTTCTTTTTTCCAGTTTGATATTTGTTTAGTTTTTTATTTCTTTTATTTTGCTGTTACCCTCCCCGACTTTTATTTGATTCTGTTCTTTTTCGTTTACTGTTCATTGTTGGTTTTATTTATTTTTCCCGGATTTCGGTCCGACCTTTTTTATTTGGTTTTATTTATTTGTTAAAAATTTCTGCTTAAAAAAAAAAAAAAAAAGAAAAGTGTGAGAAAAGAAATTTTAGTCAGCCGCGGTGAACTTTGTTCACCAAAATGGCTGAGAAAAACAGTGACACTCCAGCTACACCGTTAACAATACCGGTGTCAGCTGAAAAAACGGCCTGGAGCCAAAATAGCCCGCTAAAAAAGGATGGCGTATTTTACGCTAACGAAAGATTTCGTCTCCAAGAAACCTTCAGTGGCAATGAATTCTTGACCATCACCGAGGCATTCGAGGAGGTGAAACCTCGTACCATTTCTTTGCTCACCTCGGATGTCAGGACTCATAAGCTGGTTGGAGTGAGCAGGGAGGGTATGGAGGAGGCCCTGAAGGCGTTAGGCATTTGTCCGAAAATTTTAGCACGAAGGACAAATGCTCTATGGGACCTCCTCCTACACACAGAAGAACAAGCCAAGAAATTAGCCGGCAGTGTCTTGAATACAAAGTCTTTAAGACTACAAACCGAGTATATGGGCACCCGTCGAACAAAGGTGATGGTTCATGGGGTGCCCATAGACATTTCCGGTGACAGACTCGGGGCCTTCTTCGCCGAATTCGGAGAAGTTAACGAAGTGAAGGCCATCAGCAGTAAGGCAGGAATCGAGACGGGAGATTTCGAAATCCACATCACATTGGACAGAGAAGGATTCCAGAACATCCCAAACGTATTAATCTGCCGCAACAGAAGGATGTTGGTAGTGGTGGAGGGCAGAAAGCCGTTCTGTTGGTCATGCGGAGAGGCAGGACACATGGCAAAGGCGTGCCCTAAGAAAGAGAAGACACCAGCCCCACCACCTCCAGCACCTGCAGCAAAAACCAGTACCCCAGAGAAGGAAACCCCGAATCCGGAAGGCGAGTGGAAGGAAGTCACTAAAAGGCGGAAGCCCCAAAGTGCGCCGGCTCCACCCCAGAAGGAGATTCCCCCCAAAAGGCAGACGGAAGGGGAATTTAAAAAGCAACCCAAAGAAGGCCAAAACAAGCGGCCCGAGGATCAACCTAAACTGCAACAGAAGCAAATAGAACAGCAGAAGCAAGCTGAACAACCTCAACAGCAACGACAGAAGAAGCAACAGCAACCTCAACAGCAGCGGTCACAGCAGAAAACCAAGAAGCAGCAAGAGCATCCACAGATGGAGCAGCAGCAGGAAGCACCAATGGAGGTAGAAAGTATGCCTCCACCACGAGCTTCCTCTTTAAAAAGAAGTAGGGAGGAAGACTCTGAAGAGCAAGAAAAAGGTACCTCTGGACGTAGCAGGGCAGAGTGTAGCATGGACAGAACCAGGCGGCACTCCTTCCCTGCATCGCCCATAAGACAAGCTGTTTCCCCTAGAGATAGGAGTCTCCCTTCCTCCCATACACGTACTCCATCCCCCTCTCCCTCTATTTCTTCCCCCAGTTCTCTAAATACACCACCCCATACATCCACTTCTTCCCCTCCCCATCCTTCAAGGGAGAAGAAAAAGAAGAAA
Source organism: Acanthosepion esculentum (assembly GCA_964036315.1). Taxonomy (NCBI): domain Eukaryota; kingdom Metazoa; phylum Mollusca; class Cephalopoda; order Sepiida; family Sepiidae; genus Acanthosepion; species Acanthosepion esculentum. Next base: position 64,179,579 of record OZ038488.1, read on the forward strand.
AAGAAACTTTTCGAAGGGCCCGAATCAATTTGTCATGTAGACAAAGAAGTCTACAAGAACGGGCTCACCAAGCAAAGAAAAGCACTGTCGGGGCTCCTTTTCCAAATGAACGAGGTTGACGGGAAGTCAACAGAAGACCCTCGTAACTTTCCTAAGGCGCCAGGAGTGATAACCTGCGTAAGGGACACGGGGGCTTACTTGCGTGTGTGGAGTCATTTGTTTGAAGCTAAAGAGGCCTTCCCGAACATCAGAATGTTCGATATGGAGGACCCCAGTATAAGAAGATTGCGACAATTTTGTGCAGGGAGGGTCCCCGTTTTGATCCATCCCTCATTATATAGAGCGATCAAACTAATATACCCCATGGACGTTGGCGGTATTGCCCTGGATGGACGCATTACGTCAGAGTTGGGAGTAGGGAGCCTGGGGCAATCCGTCGGGGTCCTGTCCAGCTCAGATTTCCGGCCCGTATGTGTCTAAGGTTTTTGCACTAATTCTTTTTTATATTTGCAGGCCTAGAAAATGGAAATAAAGATAGCCAGTTTGAATGTGAAGGGCTTGAGAAATCGGGGTAAGGCTGCCCGCCTGCTTCGGGATCTCCTGTCCTTCGGTGTAGATGTTGCCGCGATCGAAGAGACCCACTTTGTTTGCACTTCCGATGCGTGTGTGCTGGAGGATGACTTTGTCGTCTATTCAGCATATGGGGACCGGTTGGCCAGAGGAGTTTCTTTGTTAGTCAAACGTACTCTTGATGCGAAGGTGGACCTTGTGCATACCGATGCCGAGGGCAGGTTGATCGTGGCCGATATTGCCGTGAAAAGTGGTTCGTTTCGGGTCGTTGCGGTTTATGCGCCCAACGACCAGGGGGAGCGGTGTGACTTTTTTCGGCAGTTAGGGCCGTTCCTAGTCGATTCTTCGCGCCTAGTTCTAATGGGGGACTGGAATGCCATCCTGGACCCCAAGTTAGACAGGGGGCGGGGCGCTAGCGGGAGAAGGGGCGATCGCAGCCTGGTCGATCTGATCGGCGATTATGGTCTCGTCGATAGATACCGGGTCGATCATCCCAGTGGGAAAATGTGGACGTGGGCGCATAATTGGCCGTCTGACAAGGTAGTTAGCTACCTTGACAGAATGTTAGTTCGTAGGGCCGACATAGACCTGTTAGATTGTCCCACGTTCCACTGGGTAGGCTACACGGACCACAAACTCGTTTGTGCCCGTGTGGCGTTAGAACATAGGCCTAGAATGGCTGGTTACTGGAAGTTCAATCTGTCCTTACTGGACAGGCGGGACTTCCGGGAGCAGCTAATTAAATTAGTGCAGCGGGAGCTAGTGGGGGCGGTTATCGGGAATAGGTGGTGGGAAAAACTGAAAGATAGAATTAGGTCTTTCACCACCGATTTCAGCAAACGGCTCGCTCTAGATAAGGCTGAGAAGGTGAAGACACTTAAGGCTAATTTTTCCCGGGCGGAGGCTGGGGGGGATCCCCTAGAGATAGCTCTAGCTAGGGAGGCCCTGCAGCGGTCGAATAGCGATCGTTACATGGGTCAGGTAATTAGGCATAAGTTAAGTAAGATGTCTAACGAAGCTGTGAACCTGGGCGCAGATCTGCGTCGGGAAGAAATCCGTCGAGGTGGTGTTCGTTACGTTCGTCAAGTCGAAACCCCGGAGGGGCGTACTCTGCGGTCGACTGACGACATGTGCGAGGCGTTTCGGCGGCATTTCGAGAGCCGCTTTACCAAGGAGCCTGGTCTCCGTGAGGAGGAGTTTCGCAGCTATTTGGCTGACTTTCCTCGGCTTGCGCCGACTGAAGCGGCTAGCTGCGAGGGAGAGATCACGGAGGGCGAAGTCTATGAGGCACTGAAGAGGGTCGGCAGAGGCAAGTCGCCCGGTCTGGATGGTTTGCCCTATGAATTGTACTTGAGGCTGTCGCACATCTTTGTTCCGATTTTGACAGCAGTGTTCAACAACTGGTTTCGGTCGGGGTCCATCCCCAATCGCATTTCCAGGGGTGTGATCACTCTGTTGAAAAAGGGCAAGGGTGTTGGGGGGAAACTAGATGATTATAGGCCCATAACTCTGCTAAACACAGAGTTAAAGATTATGGCCAAGATCCTGCAGGAGCGTTTGCAGTCAGTTGCCGAGTCTCTGTTGGGACCTGAGCAGACTTGTTCTGTGAGGGGCCGAACAATTCAGAGCAACCTGCATTTGATCCGCACGATCGTAGAGGGCGTAAAAGACGACGAAGAAGCCGCGCTGATCAATTTGGATCAGTCCAAGGCATTTGATAGGGTCGACCATCGCTACCTTGCTACTGTCCTGCAGGCCGCCGGATTCGCACCCGACTTCTGCCGCTGGATTAGCCTCCTGTATCGCTCCCCCAGTGCTGTGGTACAGGTGAACGGAAAGTTGTCGGGCGCTTTTGTTCTGTCGAGGTCGGTTCGTCAGGGTTGTCCGCTGTCGCCTCTCCTTTACGCTTTGGCGTTGGAGCCTCTCCTGCGCCGGCTGAAGGACGAGGCGTGCAGTCCGGCCCTACGCGGGATCGCCGTTCCTGGAGGGTCTCGAGCCAGGGTTTCCGCGTACGCCGATGACGTATCTGCTTTCGTGTCGTCCCTTAACGACATTGAGGCGGTACAGAAGGCGCTTGATCGGTACGAGAAGGTGACAGGGGCCAAGATAAACCGCGACAAGTCTTCCGGCTTGCGGTTAGGTGCCTGGAAGGGGCGTGATCTTCCAGGCCGCTTCGGTTGGACGGACGGTCCTGTCCGCATTCTTGGAGTGTGGTTTGGACCCGACCTCCAGCTGAAGAAAAATTGGTCTGAAGTACTAGCAAAGGTCGTTTCTGCCGGTAAGACTTGGAATCGACGGAGGTTGTCCGTAAAGGGCAGGGCGGAGGTGTGTGTTACATACATTTTCCCCCTGATTCTTTATCGCTTGTCAGTACTTCCTCTCTGTAAGGCCCAGAAGAAGGCGCTCGAGCAAGCGCTATCCTCCATTTTATGGAGGGGACGCGCGAACAGGGTCGACAGACGAGTCTGCACTAAAAGTCCGTGTCATGGGGGGCTGGGAATGCCACACTTGAAGAGTCACATCCGTGCCTCTCGGTTGGCTTTCCTACGCCGCGCATTGACTAGAGGAGATCCGATTCTGGAGGGGATTGTTAGGGACGCCTTCCCTAGCCTTACCATCAATCCCCCCATCTCGAAGGCTGAGCGCCATTGTAAGTCTCGAGATGAATCGCTTTTCCTCAGCGAGTGTCGGTCAGCCTTGAGGGCTATTCCGCGGTCCAGTGACCTTTCACGGCCTAGGAAGGTCTTCTATCGGGAATTAGTGGAGGGTCGCGCGAAGGATTCTCTACGTGATACGCTCGACTGTTCGGAGGAGCAGTATCGCTCCTACTGGTCTTGGGCGCCAGCGGCGGATTATCTCAGTAACCCTGAGTTTTCGCTTACCTGGCGATTGGCTCGGAATCGGCTGCCTCTCAACGACGTGGCTTTCATATGGGGCTTGGCGGATTTGCCAGACTGTGAACGGTGTGGCCTTGGATTAGAGGAAACGGCTTCGCACGCCTTCTACCATTGCCCCCGGGTCCGCCCCTTATGGGACCATGTCGGCGAGCTGACGGCTCGTCTCGCTCCCGAAGAACTCATGTCCATTGATCGCGCATACGCGTGTGACAATGTGTCGCCCCCGTATTCTGGGGTGAAACGAATGGTGTTTCTAACGCTGCTAGCCACGGCTCGAATGGTGATATGGACGACGCGAATGGAGGAAGTCTTGCGAGGCAATAGTCTTTCGCATCAGGATCTAATCCGATTCTTTGAGCATCAGCTCAAGATGAAGATTAGAACTGATAGAAAACGATTGCATTCGACAGTCTTCAGCGAAAGGTGGGTAAAAGAGGCGAGCTTGGTTCGTTTGAACGGGGTTAGCCTTGATTTTCTTTTCTAGGTCAACCAAAGTCACATCGGGGTGGTTTCCTGTGGAACCCTCCCCTCGGTTAGGTTAGACAAGCTTAAGTGTACCTAGTTAATATGAGTAAGTGTTGTTCCCGGCCTGTTTCCCGGCCATCATTTTAGTTATGATCCAAGTCGAGATTCCCAACCTCCCCAGTTTGTTTTGGCCTCCTTTTCATCTCAACTGGATCAGCCTTTTACTTCCCCATGTCCCACTTATTTTATCTCTTTCCCACTCCCTTAGCGAGAGTGCTTCTTGATTTTGTCCTCTGGGCAGAATACAGCGGCCTCTCTATTTTGAGGGTTGGACGGGCCCTACTAACATAAATTATGTTTAGTTTAAGAATTTGTTGAATTTTTAGTTTGTTATGGGGTTCATCTCCCTCCCCTTTCATCTGTTCATGATTATATCTTTATGTATTTTTATTATCATTAAATTTTTATGTTATGGGGCGCGTTTTATTTTAGGCCCCCCCTGGTGAGGATGTGGTATTATGGTGTACGGAGGATTGAAAGATGATGGACGAATTCTTGTGGTGATTGCGTCAATTGTAATGTATGAATGGGTCACGAATCTGATTAGCTAGGTATAGGATAGTTAGTTAAGACCAGCCTTACCCCTCCCCTTTTTAGGCCTTGTGCCACAATTTGTATTTTATACAAATAAATCCTAAGAGGAATCACGAGATTTTCTGTTCGTCTTACGTGTTTTTTGGTCCAGCTATAAGCTAAGTTGGAAAGTTACATTTTTTTAAATTTGCACGCATTTTTTGAACCCTTTCTTTCCGTTTTTTTTTAATTTGTACGCATTTTTGAACCCTTTCTTTCTTTTTTTTGAACACTTTCTTTTTTCCAGTTTGATATTTGTTTAGTTTTTTATTTCTTTTATTTTGCTGTTACCCTCCCCGACTTTTATTTGATTCTGTTCTTTTTCGTTTACTGTTCATTGTTGGTTTTATTTATTTTTCCCGGATTTCGGTCCGACCTTTTTTATTTGGTTTTATTTATTTGTTAAAAATTTCTGCTTAAAAAAAAAAAAAAAAAGAAAAGTGTGAGAAAAGAAATTTTAGTCAGCCGCGGTGAACTTTGTTCACCAAAATGGCTGAGAAAAACAGTGACACTCCAGCTACACCGTTAACAATACCGGTGTCAGCTGAAAAAACGGCCTGGAGCCAAAATAGCCCGCTAAAAAAGGATGGCGTATTTTACGCTAACGAAAGATTTCGTCTCCAAGAAACCTTCAGTGGCAATGAATTCTTGACCATCACCGAGGCATTCGAGGAGGTGAAACCTCGTACCATTTCTTTGCTCACCTCGGATGTCAGGACTCATAAGCTGGTTGGAGTGAGCAGGGAGGGTATGGAGGAGGCCCTGAAGGCGTTAGGCATTTGTCCGAAAATTTTAGCACGAAGGACAAATGCTCTATGGGACCTCCTCCTACACACAGAAGAACAAGCCAAGAAATTAGCCGGCAGTGTCTTGAATACAAAGTCTTTAAGACTACAAACCGAGTATATGGGCACCCGTCGAACAAAGGTGATGGTTCATGGGGTGCCCATAGACATTTCCGGTGACAGACTCGGGGCCTTCTTCGCCGAATTCGGAGAAGTTAACGAAGTGAAGGCCATCAGCAGTAAGGCAGGAATCGAGACGGGAGATTTCGAAATCCACATCACATTGGACAGAGAAGGATTCCAGAACATCCCAAACGTATTAATCTGCCGCAACAGAAGGATGTTGGTAGTGGTGGAGGGCAGAAAGCCGTTCTGTTGGTCATGCGGAGAGGCAGGACACATGGCAAAGGCGTGCCCTAAGAAAGAGAAGACACCAGCCCCACCACCTCCAGCACCTGCAGCAAAAACCAGTACCCCAGAGAAGGAAACCCCGAATCCGGAAGGCGAGTGGAAGGAAGTCACTAAAAGGCGGAAGCCCCAAAGTGCGCCGGCTCCACCCCAGAAGGAGATTCCCCCCAAAAGGCAGACGGAAGGGGAATTTAAAAAGCAACCCAAAGAAGGCCAAAACAAGCGGCCCGAGGATCAACCTAAACTGCAACAGAAGCAAATAGAACAGCAGAAGCAAGCTGAACAACCTCAACAGCAACGACAGAAGAAGCAACAGCAACCTCAACAGCAGCGGTCACAGCAGAAAACCAAGAAGCAGCAAGAGCATCCACAGATGGAGCAGCAGCAGGAAGCACCAATGGAGGTAGAAAGTATGCCTCCACCACGAGCTTCCTCTTTAAAAAGAAGTAGGGAGGAAGACTCTGAAGAGCAAGAAAAAGGTACCTCTGGACGTAGCAGGGCAGAGTGTAGCATGGACAGAACCAGGCGGCACTCCTTCCCTGCATCGCCCATAAGACAAGCTGTTTCCCCTAGAGATAGGAGTCTCCCTTCCTCCCATACACGTACTCCATCCCCCTCTCCCTCTATTTCTTCCCCCAGTTCTCTAAATACACCACCCCATACATCCACTTCTTCCCCTCCCCATCCTTCAAGGGAGAAGAAAAAGAAGAAAAAGAAACTTTTCGAAGGGCCCGAATCAATTTGTCATGTAGACAAAGAAGTCTACAAGAACGGGCTCACCAAGCAAAGAAAAGCACTGTCGGGGCTCCTTTTCCAAATGAACGAGGTTGACGGGAAGTCAACAGAAGACCCTCGTAACTTTCCTAAGGCGCCAGGAGTGATAACCTGCGTAAGGGACACGGGGGCTTACTTGCGTGTGTGGAGTCATTTGTTTGAAGCTAAAGAGGCCTTCCCGAACATCAGAATGTTCGATATGGAGGACCCCAGTATAAGAAGATTGCGACAATTTTGTGCAGGGAGGGTCCCCGTTTTGATCCATCCCTCATTATATAGAGCGATCAAACTAATATACCCCATGGACGTTGGCGGTATTGCCCTGGATGGACGCATTACGTCAGAGTTGGGAGTAGGGAGCCTGGGGCAATCCGTCGGGGTCCTGTCCAGCTCAGATTTCCGCCCCGTATGTGTCTAAGGTTTTTGCACTAATTCTTTTTTATATTTGCAGGCCTAGAAAATGGAAATAAAGATAGCCAGTTTGAATGTGAAGGGCTTGAGAAATCGGGGTAAGGCTGCCCGCCTGCTTCGGGATCTCCTGTCCTTCGGTGTAGATGTTGCCGCGATCGAAGAGACCCACTTTGTTTGCACTTCCGATGCGTGTGTGCTGGAGGATGACTTTGTCGTCTATTCAGCATATGGGGACCGGTTGGCCAGAGGAGTTTCTTTGTTAGTCAAACGTACTCTTGATGCGAAGGTGGACCTTGTGCATACCGATGCCGAGGGCAGGTTAATCGTGGCCGATATTGCCGTGAAAAGTGGTTCGTTTCGGGTCGTTGCGGTTTATGCGCCCAACGACCAGGGGGAGCGGTGTGACTTTTTTCGGCAGTTAGGGCCGTTCCTAGTCGATTCTTCGCGCCTAGTTCTAATGGGGGACTGGAATGCCATCCTGGACCCCAAGTTAGACAGGGGGCGGGGCGCTAGCGGGAGAAGGGGCGATCGCAGCCTGGTCGATCTGATCGGCGATTATGGTCTCGTCGATAGATACCGGGTCGATCATCCCAGTGGGAAAATGTGGACGTGGGCGCATAATTGGCCGTCTGACAAGGTAGTTAGCTACCTTGACAGAATGTTAGTTCGTAGGGCCGACATAGACCTGTTAGATTGTCCCACGTTCCACTGGGTAGGCTACACGGACCACAAACTCGTTTGTGCCCGTGTGGCGTTAGAACATAGGCCTAGAATGGCTGGTTACTGGAAGTTCAATCTGTCCTTACTGGACAGGCGGGACTTCCGGGAGCAGCTAATTAAATTAGTGCAGCGGGAGCTAGTGGGGGCGGTTATCGGGAATAGGTGGTGGGAAAAACTGAAAGATAGAATTAGGTCTTTCACCACCGATTTCAGCAAACGGCTCGCTCTAGATAAGGCTGAGAAGGTGAAGACACTTAAGGCTAATTTTTCCCGGGCGGAGGCTGGGGGGGATCCCCTAGAGATAGCTCTAGCTAGGGAGGCCCTGCAGCGGTCGAATAGCGATCGTTACATGGGTCAGGTAATTAGGCATAAGTTAAGTAAGATGTCTAACGAAGCTGTGAACCTGGGCGCAGATCTGCGTCGGGAAGAAATCCGTCGAGGTGGTGTTCGTTACGTTCGTCAAGTCGAAACCCCGGAGGGGCGTACTCTGCGGTCGACTGACGACATGTGCGAGGCGTTTCGGCGGCATTTCGAGAGCCGCTTTACCAAGGAGCCTGGTCTCCGTGAGGAGGAGTTTCGCAGCTATTTGGCTGACTTTCCTCGGCTTGCGCCGACTGAAGCGGCTAGCTGCGAGGGAGAGATCACGGAGGGCGAAGTCTATGAGGCACTGAAGAGGGTCGGCAGAGGCAAGTCGCCCGGTCTGGATGGTTTGCCCTATGAATTGTACTTGAGGCTGTCGCACATCTTTGTTCCGATTTTGACAGCAGTGTTCAACAACTGGTTTCGGTCGGGGTCCATCCCCAATCGCATTTCCAGGGGTGTGATCACTCTGTTGAAAAAGGGCAAGGGTGTTGGGGGGAAACTAGATGATTATAGGCCCATAACTCTGCTAAACACAGAGTTAAAGATTATGGCCAAGATCCTGCAGGAGCGTTTGCAGTCAGTTGCCGAGTCTCTGTTGGGACCTGAGCAGACTTGTTCTGTGAGGGGCCGAACAATTCAGAGCAACCTGCATTTGATCCGCACGATCGTAGAGGGCGTAAAAGACGACGAAGAAGCCGCGCTGATCAATTTGGATCAGTCCAAGGCATTTGATAGGGTCGACCATCGCTACCTTGCTACTGTCCTGCAGGCCGCCGGATTCGCACCCGACTTCTGCCGCTGGATTAGCCTCCTGTATCGCTCCCCCAGTGCTGTGGTACAGGTGAACGGAAAGTTGTCGGGCGCTTTTGTTCTGTCGAGGTCGGTTCGTCAGGGTTGTCCGCTGTCGCCTCTCCTTTACGCTTTGGCGTTGGAGCCTCTCCTGCGCCGGCTGAAGGACGAGGCGTGCAGTCCGGCCCTACGCGGGATCGCCGTTCCTGGAGGGTCTCGAGCCAGGGTTTCCGCGTACGCCGATGACGTATCTGCTTTCGTGTCGTCCCTTAACGACATTGAGGCGGTACAGAAGGCGCTTGATCGGTACGAGAAGGTGACAGGGGCCAAGATAAACCGCGACAAGTCTTCCGGCTTGCGGTTAGGTGCCTGGAAGCGGCGTGATCTTCCAGGCCGCTTCGGTTGGACGGACGGTCCTGTCCGCATTCTTGGAGTGTGGTTTGGACCCGACCTCCAGCTGAAGAAAAATTGGTCTGAAGTACTAGCAAAGGTCGTTTCTGCCGGTAAGACTTGGAATCGACGGAGGTTGTCCGTAAAGGGCAGGGCGGAGGTGTGTGTTACATACATTTTCCCCCTGATTCTTTATCGCTTGTCAGTACTTCCTCTCTGTAAGGCCCAGAAGAAGGCGCTCGAGCAAGCGCTATCCTCCATTTTATGGAGGGGACGCGCGAACAGGGTCGACAGACGAGTCTGCACTAAAAGTCCGTGTCATGGGGGGCTGGGAATGCCACACTTGAAGAGTCACATCCGTGCCTCTCGGTTGGCTTTCCTACGCCGCGCATTGACTAGAGGAGATCCGATTCTGGAGGGGATTGTTAGGGACGCCTTCCCTAGCCTTACCATCAGTCCCCCCATCTCGAAGGCTGAGCGCCATTGTAAGTCTCGAGATGAATCGCTTTTCCTCAGCGAGTGTCGGTCAGCCTTGAGGGCTATTCCGCGGTCCAGTGACCTTTCACGGCCTAGGAAGGTCTTCTATCGGGAATTAGTGGAGGGTCGCGCGAAGGATTCTCTACGTGATACGCTCGACTGTTCGGAGGAGCAGTATCGCTCCTACTGGTCTTGGGCGCCAGCGGCGGATTATCTCAGTAACCCTGAGTTTTCGCTTACCTGGCGATTGGCTCGGAATCGGCTGCCTCTCAACGACATGGCTTTCATATGGGGCTTGGCGGATTTGCCAGACTGTGAACGGTGTGGCCTTGGATTAGAGGAAACGGCTTCGCACGCCTTCTACCATTGCCCCCGGGTCCGCCCCTTATGGGACCATGTCGGCGAGCTGACGGCTCGTCTCGCTCCCGAAGAACTCGTGTCCATTGATCGCGCATACGCGTGTGACAATGTGTCGCCCCCGTATTCTGGGGTGAAACGAATGGTGTTTCTAACGCTGCTAGCCACGGCTCGAATGGTGATATGGACGACGCGAATGGAGGAAGTCTTGCGAGGCAATAGTCTTTCGCATCAGGATCTAATCCGATTCTTTGAGCATCAGCTCAAGATGAAGATTAGAACTGATAGAAAACGATTGCATTCGACAGTCTTCAGCGAAAGGTGGGTAAAAGAGGCGAGCTTGGTTCGTTTGAACGGGGTTAGCCTTGATTTTCTTTTCTAGGTCAACCAAAGTCACATCGGGGTGGTTTCCTGTGGAACCCTCCCCTCGGTTAGGTTAGACAAGCTTAAGTGTACCTAGTTAATATGAGTAAGTGTTGTTCCCGGCCTGTTTCCCGGCCATCATTTTAGTTATGATCCAAGTCGAGATTCCCAACCTCCCCAGTTTGTTTTGGCCTCCTTTTCATCTCAACTGGATCAGCCTTTTACTTCCCCATGTCCCACTTATTTTATCTCTTTCCCACTCCCTTAGCGAGAGTGCTTCTTGATTTTGTCCTCTGGGCAGAATACAGCGGCCTCTCTATTTTGAGGGTTGGACGGGCCCTACTAACATAAATTATGTTTAGTTTAAGAATTTGTTGAATTTTTAGTTCGTTATGGGGTTCATCTCCCTCCCCTTTCATCTGCTCATGATTATATTTTTATGTATTTTTATTATCATTAAATTTTTATGTTATGGGGCGCGTTTTATTTTAGGCCCCCCCTGGTGAGGATGTGGTATTATGGTGTACGGAGGATTGAAAGATGATGGACGAATTCTTGTGGTGATTGCGTCAATTGTAATGTATGAATGGGTCACGAATCTGATTAGCTAGGTATAGGATAGTTAGTTAAGACCAGCCTTACCCCTCCCCTTTTTAGGCCTTGTGCCACAATTTGTATTTTATACGAATAAATCCTAAGAGGAATCACGAGATTTTCTGTTCGTCTTACGTGTTTTTTGGACCAGCTATAAGCTAAGTTGGAAAGTTACATTTTTTTAAATTTGCACGCATTTTGTGAACCCTTTCTTTCCGTTTTTTTTTTAATTTGTACGCATTTTTGAACCCTTTCTTTCTTTTTTTTTTTGAACACTTTCTTTTTTCAGTTTGATATTTGTTTAGTTTTTTATTTCTTTTATTTTGCTGTTACCCTCCCCGACTTTTATTTGATTCTGTTCTTTTTCGTTTACTGTTCATTGTTGGTTTTATTTATTTTCCCGGATTTCGGTCCGACCTTTTTTATTTGGTTTTATTTATTCGTTAAAAATTTCTGCTTAAAAAAAAAAAAAAAGAAAAGTGTGAGAAAAGAAATTATAGTCAGCCGCGGTGAACTTTGTTCACCAAAATGGCTGAGAAAAACATTGACACTCCAGCTACACCGTTAACAATACCGGTGTCAGCTGAAAAAACGGCCTGGAGCCAAAATAGCCCGCTAAAAAAGGATGGCGTATTTTACGCTAACGAAAGAATTCGTCTCCAAGAAACCTTCAGTGGCAATGAATTCTTGACCATCACCGAGGCATTCGAGGAGGTGAAACCTCGTACCATTTCTTTGCTCACCTCGGATGTGAGGACTCATAAGCTGGTTGGAGTGAGCAGGGAGGGTATGGAGGAGGCCCTGAAGGCGTTAGGCATTTGTCCGAAAATTTTAGCACGAAGAACAAATGCTCTATGGGACCTCCTCCTACACACAGAAGAACAAGCCAAGAAATTAGCCGGCAGTGTCTTGAATACAAAGTCTTTAAGACTACAAACCGAGTATATGGGCACCCGTCGAACAAAGGTGATGGTTCATGGGGTGCCCATAGACATTTCCGGTGACAGACTCGGGGCCTTCTTCGCCGAATTCGGAGAAGTTAACGAAGTGAAGGCCATCAGCAGTAAGGCAGGAATCGAGACGGGAGATTTCGAAATCCACATCACATTGGACAGAGAAGGATTCCAGAACATCCCAAACGTATTAATCTGCCGCAACAGAAGGATGTTGGTAGTGGTGGAGGGCAGAAAGCCGTTCTGTTGGTCATGCGGAGAGGCAGGACACATGGCAAAGGCGTGCCCTAAGAAAGAGAAGACACCAGCCCCACCACCTCCAGCACCTGCAGCAAAAACCAGTACCCCAGAGAAGGAAACCCCGAATCCGGAAGGCGAGTGGAAGGAAGTCACTAAAAGGCGGAAGCCCCAAAGTGCGCCGGCTCCACCCCAGAAGGAGATTCCCCCCAAAAGGCAGACGGAAGGGGAATTTAAAAAGCAACCCACAGAAGGCCAAAACAAGCGGCCCGAGGATCAACCTAAACTGCAACAGAAGCAAATAGAACAGCAGCCTCAACAGCAGAAGCAAGCTGAACAACCTCAACAGCAACGACAGAAGAAGCAACAGCAGCCTCAACAGCAGCGGTCACAGCAGAAAACCAAGAAGCAGCAAGAGCATCCACAGATGGAGCAGCAGCAGGAAGCACCAATGGAGGTAGAAAGTATGCCTCCACCACGAGCTTCCTCTTTAAAAAGAAGTAGGGAGGAAGACTCTGAAGAGCAAGAAAAAGGTACCTCTGGACGTAGCAGGGCAGAGTGTAGCATGGACAGAACCAGGCGGCACTCCTTCCCTGCATCGCCCATAAGACAATCTGTTTCCCCTAGAGATAGGAGTCTCCCTTCCTCCCATACACGTACTCCATCCCCCTCTCCCTCTACTTCTTCCCCCAGTTCTCTAAATACACCACCCCATACATCCACTTCTTCCCCTCCCCATCCTTCAAGGGAGAAGAAAAAGAAGAAAAAGAAACTTTTCGAAGGGCCCGAATCAATTTGTCATGTAGACAAAGAAGTCTACAAGAACGGGCTCACCAAGCAAAGAAAAGCACTGTCGGGGCTCCTTTTCCAAATGAACGAGGTTGACGGGAAGTCAACAGAAGACCCTCGTAACTTTCCTAAGGCGCCAGGAGTGATAACCTGCGTAAGGGACACGGGGGCTTACTTGCGTGTGTGGAGTCATTTGTTTGAAGCTAAAGAGGCCTTCCCGAACATCAGAATGTTCGATATGGAGGACCCCAGTATAAGAAGATTGCGACAATTTTGTGCAGGGAGGGTCCCCGTTTTGATCCATCCCTCATTATATAGAGCGATCAAACTAATATACCCCATGGACGTTGGCGGTATTGCCCTGGATGGACGCATTACGTCAGAGTTGGGAGTAGGGAGCCTGGGGCAATCCGTCGGGGTCCTGTCCAGCTCAGATTTCCGCCCCGTATGTGTCTAAGGTTTTTGCACTAATTCTTTTTTATATTTGCAGGCCTAGAAAATGGAAATAAAGATAGCCAGTTTGAATGTGAAGGGCTTGAGAAATCGGGGTAAGGCTGCCCGCCTGCTTCGGGATCTCCTGTCCTTCGGTGTAGATGTTGCCGCGATCGAAGAGACCCACTTTGTTTGCACTTCCGATGCGTGTGTGCTGGAGGATGACTTTGTCGTCTATTCAGCATATGGGGACCGGTTGGCCAGAGGAGTTTCTTTGTTAGTCAAACGTACTCTTGATGCGAAGGTGGACCTTGTGCATACCGATGCCGAGGGCAGGTTGATCGTGGCCGATATTGCCGTGAAAAGTGGTTCGTTTCGGGTCGTTGCGGTTTATGCGCCCAACGACCAGGGGGAGCGGTGTGACTTTTTTCGGCAGTTAGGGCCGTTCCTAGTCGATTCTTCGCGCCTAGTTCTAATGGGGGACTGGAATGCCATCCTGGACCCCAAGTTAGACAGGGGGCGGGGCGCTAGCGGGAGAAGGGGCGATCGCAGCCTGGTCGATCTGATCGGCGATTATGGTCTCGTCGATAGATACCGGGTCGATCATCCCAGTGGGAAAATGTGGACGTGGGCGCATAATTGGCCGTCTGACAAGGTAGTTAGCTACCTTGACAGAATGTTAGTTCGTAGGGCCGACATAGACCTGTTAGATTGTCCCACGTTCCACTGGGTAGGCTACACGGACCACAAACTCGTTTGTGCCCGTGTGGCGTTAGAACATAGGCCTAGAATGGCTGGTTACTGGAAGTTCAATCTGTCCTTACTGGACAGGCGGGACTTCCGGGAGCAGCTAATTAAATTAGTGCAGCGGGAGCTAGTGGGGGCGGTTATCGGGAATAGGTGGTGGGAAAAACTGAAAGATAGAATTAGGTCTTTCACCACCGATTTCAGCAAACGGCTCGCTCTAGATAAGGCTGAGAAGGTGAAGACACTTAAGGCTAATTTTTCCCGGGCGGAGGCTGGGGGGGATCCCCTAGAGATAGCTCTAGCTAGGGAGGCCCTGCAGCGGTCGAATAGCGATCGTTACATGGGTCAGGTAATTAGGCATAAGTTAAGTAAGATGTCTAACGAAGCTGTGAACCTGGGCGCAGATCTGCGTCGGGAAGAAATCCGTCGAGGTGGTGTTCGTTACGTTCGTCAAGTCGAAACCCCGGAGGGGCGTACTCTGCGGTCGACTGACGACATGTGCGAGGCGTTTCGGCGGCATTTCGAGAGCCGCTTTACCAAGGAGCCTGGTCTCCGTGAGGAGGAGTTTCGCAGCTATTTGGCTGACTTTCCTCGGCTTGCGCCGACTGAAGCGGCTAGCTGCGAGGGAGAGATCACGGAGGGCGAAGTCTATGAGGCACTGAAGAGGGTCGGCAGAGGCAAGTCGCCCGGTCTGGATGGTTTGCCCTATGAATTGTACTTGAGGCTGTCGCACATCTTTGTTCCGATTTTGACAGCAGTGTTCAACAACTGGTTTCGGTCGGGGTCCATCCCCAATCGCATTTCCAGGGGTGTGATCACTCTGTTGAAAAAGGGCAAGGGTGTTGGGGGGAAACTAGATGATTATAGGCCCATAACTCTGCTAAACACAGAGTTAAAGATTATGGCCAAGATCCTGCAGGAGCGTTTGCAGTCAGTTGCCGAGTCTCTGTTGGGACCTGAGCAGACTTGTTCTGTGAGGGGCCGAACAATTCAGAGCAACCTGCATTTGATCCGCACGATCGTAGAGGGCGTAAAAGACGACGAAGAAGCCGCGCTGATCAATTTGGATCAGTCCAAGGCATTTGATAGGGTCGACCATCGCTACCTTGCTACTGTCCTGCAGGCCGCCGGATTCGCACCCGACTTCTGCCGCTGGATTAGCCTCCTGTATCGCTCCCCCAGTGCTGTGGTACAGGTGAACGGAAAGTTGTCGGGCGCTTTTGTTCTGTCGAGGTCGGTTCGTCAGGGTTGTCCGCTGTCGCCTCTCCTTTACGCTTTGGCGTTGGAGCCTCTCCTGCGCCGGCTGAAGGACGAGGCGTGCAGTCCGGCCCTACGCGGGATCGCCGTTCCTGGAGGGTCTCGAGCCAGGGTTTCCGCGTACGCCGATGACGTATCTGCTTTCGTGTCGTCCCTTAACGACATTGAGGCGGTACAGAAGGCGCTTGATCGGTACGAGAAGGTGACAGGGGCCAAGATAAACCGCGACAAGTCTTCCGGCTTGCGGTTAGGTGCCTGGAAGGGGCGTGATCTTCCAGGCCGCTTCGGTTGGACGGACGGTCCTGTCCGCATTCTTGGAGTGTGGTTTGGACCCGACCTCCAGCTGAAGAAAAATTGGTCTGAAGTACTAGCAAAGGTCGTTTCTGCCGGTAAGACTTGGAATCGACGGAGGTTGTCCGTAAAGGGCAGGGCGGAGGTGTGTGTTACATACATTTTCCCCCTGATTCTTTATCGCTTGTCAGTACTTCCTCTCTGTAAGGCCCAGAAGAAGGCGCTCGAGCAAGCGCTATCCTCCATTTTATGGAGGGGACGCGCGAACAGGGTCGACAGACGAGTCTGCACTAAAAGTCCGCGTCATGGGGGGCTGGGAATGCCACACTTGAAGAGTCACATCCGTGCCTCTCGGTTGGCTTTCCTACGCCGCGCATTGACTAGAGGAGATCCGATTCTGGAGGGGATTGTTAGGGACGCCTTCCCTAGCCTTACCATCAATCCCCCCATCTCGAAGGCTGAGCGCCATTGTAAGTCTCGAGATGAATCGCTTTTCCTCAGCGAGTGTCGGTCAGCCTTGAGGGCTATTCCGCGGTCCAGTGACCTTTCACGGCCTAGGAAGGTCTTCTATCGGGAATTAGTGGAGGGTCGCGCGAAGGATTCTCTACGTGATACGCTCGACTGTTCGGAGGAGCAGTATCGCTCCTACTGGTCTTGGGCGCCAGCGGCGGATTATCTCAGTAACCCTGAGTTTTCGCTTACCTGGCGATTGGCTCGGAATCGGCTGCCTCTCAACGACATGGCTTTCATATGGGGCTTGGCGGATTTGCCAGACTGTGAACGGTGTGGCCTTGGATTAGAGGAAACGGCTTCGCACGCCTTCTACCATTGCCCCCGGGTCCGCCCCTTATGGGACCATGTCGGCGAGCTGACGGCTCGTCTCGCTCCCGAGGAACTCATGTCCATTGATCGCGCATACGCGTGTGACAATGTGTCGCCCCCGTATTCTGGGGTGAAACGAATGGTGTTTCTAACGCTGCTAGCCACGGCTCGAATGGTGATATGGACGACGCGAATGGAGGAAGTCTTGCGAGGCAATAGTCTTTCGCATCAGGATCTAATCCGATTCTTTGAGCATCAGCTCAAGATGAAGATTAGAACTGATAGAAAACGATTGCATTCGACAGTCTTCAG
This sequence comes from Acanthosepion esculentum, assembly GCA_964036315.1. Lineage (NCBI taxonomy): Eukaryota > Metazoa > Mollusca > Cephalopoda > Sepiida > Sepiidae > Acanthosepion > Acanthosepion esculentum. The sequence goes on from OZ038488.1 coordinate 64,196,415, forward strand.
CGAAAGGTGGGTAAAAGAGGCGAGCTTGGTTCGTTTGAACGGGGTTAGCCTTGATTTTCTTTTCTAGGTCAACCAAAGTCACATCGGGGTGGTTTCCTGTGGAACCCTCCCCTCGGTTAGGTTAGACAAGCTTAAGTGTACCTAGTTAATATGAGTAAGTGTTGTTCCCGGCCTGTTTCCCGGCCATCATTTTAGTTATGATCCAAGTCGAGATTCCCAACCTCCCCAGTTTGTTTTGGCCTCCTTTTCATCTCAACTGGATCAGCCTTTTACTTCCCCATGTCCCACTTATTTTATCTCTTTCCCACTCCCTTAGCGAGAGTGCTTCTTGATTTTGTCCTCTGGGCAGAATACAGCGGCCTCTCTATTTTGAGGGTTGGACGGGCCCTACTAACATAAATTATGTTTAGTTTAAGAATTTGTTGAATTTTTAGTTTGTTATGGGGTTCATCTCCCTCCCCTTTCATCTGTTCATGATTATATTTTTATGTATTTTATTATCATTAAATTTTTATGGGGCGCGTTTTACTTTAGGCCCCCCCTGGTGAGGATGTGGTATTATGGTGTACGGAGGATTGAAAGATGATGGACGAATTCTTGTGGTGATTGCGTCAATTGTAATGTATGAATGGGTCACGAATCTGATTAGCTAGGTATAGGATAGTTAGTTAAGACCAGCCTTACCCCTCCCCTTTTTAGGCCTTGTGCCACAATTTGTATTTTATACGAATAAATCCTAAGAGGAATCACGAGATTTTCTGTTCGTCTTACGTGTTTTTTGGACCAGCTATAAGCTAAGTTGGAAAGTTACATTTTTTTAAATTTGCACGCATTTTGTGAACCCTTTCTTTCCGTTTTTTTTTTAATTTGTACGCATTTTTGAACCCTTTCTTTCTTTTTTTTTTTTGAACACTTTCTTTTTTCAGTTTGATATTTGTTTAGTTTTTTATTTCTTTTATTTTGCTGTTACCCTCCCCGACTTTTATTTGATTCTGTTCTTTTTCGTTTACTGTTCATTGTTGGTTTTATTTATTTTCCCGGATTTCGGTCCGACCTTTTTTATTTGGTTTTATTTATTCGTTAAAAATTTCTGCTTAAAAAAAAAAAAAAAGAAAAGTGTGAGAAAAGAAATTATAGTCAGCCGCGGTGAACTTTGTTCACCAAAATGGCTGAGAAAAACATTGACACTCCAGCTACACCGTTAACAATACCGGTGTCAGCTGAAAAAACGGCCTGGAGCCAAAATAGCCCGCTAAAAAAGGATGGCGTATTTTACGCTAACGAAAGAATTCGTCTCCAAGAAACCTTCAGTGGCAATGAATTCTTGACCATCACCGAGGCATTCGAGGAGGTGAAACCTCGTACCATTTCTTTGCTCACCTCGGATGTGAGGACTCATAAGCTGGTTGGAGTGAGCAGGGAGGGTATGGAGGAGGCCCTGAAGGCGTTAGGCATTTGTCCGAAAATTTTAGCACGAAGAACAAATGCTCTATGGGACCTCCTCCTACACACAGAAGAACAAGCCAAGAAATTAGCCGGCAGTGTCTTGAATACAAAGTCTTTAAGACTACAAACCGAGTATATGGGCACCCGTCGAACAAAGGTGATGGTTCATGGGGTGCCCATAGACATTTCCGGTGACAGACTCGGGGCCTTCTTCGCCGAATTCGGAGAAGTTAACGAAGTGAAGGCCATCAGCAGTAAGGCAGGAATCGAGACGGGAGATTTCGAAATCCACATCACATTGGACAGAGAAGGATTCCAGAACATCCCAAACGTATTAATCTGCCGCAACAGAAGGATGTTGGTAGTGGTGGAGGGCAGAAAGCCGTTCTGTTGGTCATGCGGAGAGGCAGGACACATGGCAAAGGCGTGCCCTAAGAAAGAGAAGACACCAGCCCCACCACCTCCAGCACCTGCAGCAAAAACCAGTACCCCAGAGAAGGAAACCCCGAATCCGGAAGGCGAGTGGAAGGAAGTCACTAAAAGGCGGAAGCCCCAAAGTGCGCCGGCTCCACCCCAGAAGGAGATTCCCCCCAAAAGGCAGACGGAAGGGGAATTTAAAAAGCAACCCACAGAAGGCCAAAACAAGCGGCCCGAGGATCAACCTAAACTGCAACAGAAGCAAATAGAACAGCAGCCTCAACAGCAGAAGCAAGCTGAACAACCTCAACAGCAACGACAGAAGAAGCAACAGCAGCCTCAACAGCAGCGGTCACAGCAGAAAACCAAGAAGCAGCAAGAGCATCCACAGATGGAGCAGCAGCAGGAAGCACCAATGGAGGTAGAAAGTATGCCTCCACCACGAGCTTCCTCTTTAAAAAGAAGTAGGGAGGAAGACTCTGAAGAGCAAGAAAAAGGTACCTCTGGACGTAGCAGGGCAGAGTGTAGCATGGACAGAACCAGGCGGCACTCCTTCCCTGCATCGCCCATAAGACAATCTGTTTCCCCTAGAGATAGGAGTCTCCCTTCCTCCCATACACGTACTCCATCCCCCTCTCCCTCTACTTCTTCCCCCAGTTCTCTAAATACACCACCCCATACATCCACTTCTTCCCCTCCCCATCCTTCAAGGGAGAAGAAAAAGAAGAAAAAGAAACTTTTCGAAGGGCCCGAATCAATTTGTCATGTAGACAAAGAAGTCTACAAGAACGGGCTCACCAAGCAAAGAAAAGCACTGTCGGGGCTCCTTTTCCAAATGAACGAGGTTGACGGGAAGTCAACAGAAGACCCTCGTAACTTTCCTAAGGCGCCAGGAGTGATAACCTGCGTAAGGGACACGGGGGCTTACTTGCGTGTGTGGAGTCATTTGTTTGAAGCTAAAGAGGCCTTCCCGAACATCAGAATGTTCGATATGGAGGACCCCAGTATAAGAAGATTGCGACAATTTTGTGCAGGGAGGGTCCCCGTTTTGATCCATCCCTCATTATATAGAGCGATCAAACTAATATACCCCATGGACGTTGGCGGTATTGCCCTGGATGGACGCATTACGTCAGAGTTGGGAGTAGGGAGCCTGGGGCAATCCGTCGGGGTCCTGTCCAGCTCAGATTTCCGCCCCGTATGTGTCTAAGGTTTTTGCACTAATTCTTTTTTATATTTGCAGGCCTAGAAAATGGAAATAAAGATAGCCAGTTTGAATGTGAAGGGCTTGAGAAATCGGGGTAAGGCTGCCCGCCTGCTTCGGGATCTCCTGTCCTTCGGTGTAGATGTTGCCGCGATCGAAGAGACCCACTTTGTTTGCACTTCCGATGCGTGTGTGCTGGAGGATGACTTTGTCGTCTATTCAGCATATGGGGACCGGTTGGCCAGAGGAGTTTCTTTGTTAGTCAAACGTACTCTTGATGCGAAGGTGGACCTTGTGCATACCGATGCCGAGGGCAGGTTGATCGTGGCCGATATTGCCGTGAAAAGTGGTTCGTTTCGGGTCGTTGCGGTTTATGCGCCCAACGACCAGGGGGAGCGGTGTGACTTTTTTCGGCAGTTAGGGCCGTTCCTAGTCGATTCTTCGCGCCTAGTTCTAATGGGGGACTGGAATGCCATCCTGGACCCCAAGTTAGACAGGGGGCGGGGCGCTAGCGGGAGAAGGGGCGATCGCAGCCTGGTCGATCTGATCGGCGATTATGGTCTCGTCGATAGATACCGGGTCGATCATCCCAGTGGGAAAATGTGGACGTGGGCGCATAATTGGCCGTCTGACAAGGTAGTTAGCTACCTTGACAGAATGTTAGTTCGTAGGGCCGACATAGACCTGTTAGATTGTCCCACGTTCCACTGGGTAGGCTACACGGACCACAAACTCGTTTGTGCCCGTGTGGCGTTAGAACATAGGCCTAGAATGGCTGGTTACTGGAAGTTCAATCTGTCCTTACTGGACAGGCGGGACTTCCGGGAGCAGCTAATTAAATTAGTGCAGCGGGAGCTAGTGGGGGCGGTTATCGGGAATAGGTGGTGGGAAAAACTGAAAGATAGAATTAGGTCTTTCACCACCGATTTCAGCAAACGGCTCGCTCTAGATAAGGCTGAGAAGGTGAAGACACTTAAGGCTAATTTTTCCCGGGCGGAGGCTGGGGGGGATCCCCTAGAGATAGCTCTAGCTAGGGAGGCCCTGCAGCGGTCGAATAGCGATCGTTACATGGGTCAGGTAATTAGGCATAAGTTAAGTAAGATGTCTAACGAAGCTGTGAACCTGGGCGCAGATCTGCGTCGGGAAGAAATCCGTCGAGGTGGTGTTCGTTACGTTCGTCAAGTCGAAACCCCGGAGGGGCGTACTCTGCGGTCGACTGACGACATGTGCGAGGCGTTTCGGCGGCATTTCGAGAGCCGCTTTACCAAGGAGCCTGGTCTCCGTGAGGAGGAGTTTCGCAGCTATTTGGCTGACTTTCCTCGGCTTGCGCCGACTGAAGCGGCTAGCTGCGAGGGAGAGATCACGGAGGGCGAAGTCTATGAGGCACTGAAGAGGGTCGGCAGAGGCAAGTCGCCCGGTCTGGATGGTTTGCCCTATGAATTGTACTTGAGGCTGTCGCACATCTTTGTTCCGATTTTGACAGCAGTGTTCAACAACTGGTTTCGGTCGGGGTCCATCCCCAATCGCATTTCCAGGGGTGTGATCACTCTGTTGAAAAAGGGCAAGGGTGTTGGGGGGAAACTAGATGATTATAGGCCCATAACTCTGCTAAACACAGAGTTAAAGATTATGGCCAAGATCCTGCAGGAGCGTTTGCAGTCAGTTGCCGAGTCTCTGTTGGGACCTGAGCAGACTTGTTCTGTGAGGGGCCGAACAATTCAGAGCAACCTGCATTTGATCCGCACGATCGTAGAGGGCGTAAAAGACGACGAAGAAGCCGCGCTGATCAATTTGGATCAGTCCAAGGCATTTGATAGGGTCGACCATCGCTACCTTGCTACTGTCCTGCAGGCCGCCGGATTCGCACCCGACTTCTGCCGCTGGATTAGCCTCCTGTATCGCTCCCCCAGTGCTGTGGTACAGGTGAACGGAAAGTTGTCGGGCGCTTTTGTTCTGTCGAGGTCGGTTCGTCAGGGTTGTCCGCTGTCGCCTCTCCTTTACGCTTTGGCGTTGGAGCCTCTCCTGCGCCGGCTGAAGGACGAGGCGTGCAGTCCGGCCCTACGCGGGATCGCCGTTCCTGGAGGGTCTCGAGCCAGGGTTTCCGCGTACGCCGATGACGTATCTGCTTTCGTGTCGTCCCTTAACGACATTGAGGCGGTACAGAAGGCGCTTGATCGGTACGAGAAGGTGACAGGGGCCAAGATAAACCGCGACAAGTCTTCCGGCTTGCGGTTAGGTGCCTGGAAGGGGCGTGATCTTCCAGGCCGCTTCGGTTGGACGGACGGTCCTGTCCGCATTCTTGGAGTGTGGTTTGGACCCGACCTCCAGCTGAAGAAAAATTGGTCTGAAGTACTAGCAAAGGTCGTTTCTGCCGGTAAGACTTGGAATCGACGGAGGTTGTCCGTAAAGGGCAGGGCGGAGGTGTGTGTTACATACATTTTCCCCCTGATTCTTTATCGCTTGTCAGTACTTCCTCTCTGTAAGGCCCAGAAGAAGGCGCTCGAGCAAGCGCTATCCTCCATTTTATGGAGGGGACGCGCGAACAGGGTCGACAGACGAGTCTGCACTAAAAGTCCGCGTCATGGGGGGCTGGGAATGCCACACTTGAAGAGTCACATCCGTGCCTCTCGGTTGGCTTTCCTACGCCGCGCATTGACTAGAGGAGATCCGATTCTGGAGGGGATTGTTAGGGACGCCTTCCCTAGCCTTACCATCAATCCCCCCATCTCGAAGGCTGAGCGCCATTGTAAGTCTCGAGATGAATCGCTTTTCCTCAGCGAGTGTCGGTCAGCCTTGAGGGCTATTCCGCGGTCCAGTGACCTTTCACGGCCTAGGAAGGTCTTCTATCGGGAATTAGTGGAGGGTCGCGCGAAGGATTCTCTACGTGATACGCTCGACTGTTCGGAGGAGCAGTATCGCTCCTACTGGTCTTGGGCGCCAGCGGCGGATTATCTCAGTAACCCTGAGTTTTCGCTTACCTGGCGATTGGCTCGGAATCGGCTGCCTCTCAACGACATGGCTTTCATATGGGGCTTGGCGGATTTGCCAGACTGTGAACGGTGTGGCCTTGGATTAGAGGAAACGGCTTCGCACGCCTTCTACCATTGCCCCCGGGTCCGCCCCTTATGGGACCATGTCGGCGAGCTGACGGCTCGTCTCGCTCCCGAGGAACTCATGTCCATTGATCGCGCATACGCGTGTGACAATGTGTCGCCCCCGTATTCTGGGGTGAAACGAATGGTGTTTCTAACGCTGCTAGCCACGGCTCGAATGGTGATATGGACGACGCGAATGGAGGAAGTCTTGCGAGGCAATAGTCTTTCGCATCAGGATCTAATCCGATTCTTTGAGCATCAGCTCAAGATGAAGATTAGAACTGATAGAAAACGATTGCATTCGACAGTCTTCAGCGAAAGGTGGGTAAAAGAGGCGAGCTTGGTTCGTTTGAACGGGGTTAGCCTTGATTTTCTTTTCTAGGTCAACCAAAGTCACATCGGGGTGGTTTCCTGTGGAACCCTCCCCTCGGTTAGGTTAGACAAGCTTAAGTGTACCTAGTTAATATGAGTAAGTGTTGTTCCCGGCCTGTTTCCCGGCCATCATTTTAGTTATGATCCAAGTCGAGATTCCCAACCTCCCCAGTTTGTTTTGGCCTCCTTTTCATCTCAACTGGATCAGCCTTTTACTTCCCCATGTCCCACTTATTTTATCTCTTTCCCACTCCCTTAGCGAGAGTGCTTCTTGATTTTGTCCTCTGGGCAGAATACAGCGGCCTCTCTATTTTGAGGGTTGGACGGGCCCTACTAACATAAATTATGTTTAGTTTAAGAATTTGTTGAATTTTTAGTTTGTTATGGGGTTCATCTCCCTCCCCTTTCATCTGTTCATGATTATATTTTTATGTATTTTATTATCATTAAATTTTTATGGGGCGCGTTTTACTTTAGGCCCCCCCTGGTGAGGATGTGGTATTATGGTGTACGGAGGATTGAAAGATGATGGACGAATTCTTGTGGTGATTGCGTCAATTGTAATGTATGAATGGGTCACGAATCTGATTAGCTAGGTATAGGATAGTTAGTTAAGACCAGCCTTACCCCTCCCCTTTTTAGGCCTTGTGCCACAATTTGTATTTTATACGAATAAATCCTAAGAGGAATCACGAGATTTTCTGTTCGTCTTACATGTTTTTTGGACCAGCTATAAGCTAAGTTGGAAAGTTACATTTTTTTTTTAAATTTGCACGCATTTTTTGAACCCTTTCTTTCCGTTTTTTTTTTAATTTGTACGCATTTTTGAACCCTTTCTTTCTTTTTTTTGAACACTTTCTTTTTTCAGTTTGATATTTGTTTAGTTTTTTTTATTTCTTTTATTTTGCTGTTACCCTCCCCGACTTTTATTTGATTCTGTTCTTTTTCGTTTACTGTTCATTGTTGGTTTTATTTATTTTTCCCGGATTTCGGTCCGACCTTTTTTATTTGGTTTTATTTATTTGTTAAAAATTTCTGCTTAAAAAAAAAAAAAAAAAAGTGTGAGAAAAGAAATTATAGTCAGCCGCGGTGAACTTTGTTCACCAAAATGGCTGAGAAAAACATTGACACTCCAGCTACACCGTTAACAATACCGGTGTCAGCTGAAAAAACGGCCTGGAGCCAAAATAGCCCGCTAAAAAAGGATGGCGTATTTTACGCTAACGAAAGAATTCGTCTCCAAGAAACCTTCAGTGGCAATGAATTCTTAACAATCACCGAGGCATTCGAGGAGGTGAAACCTCGTACCATTTCTTTGCTCACCTCGGATGTCAGGACTCATAAGCTGGTTGGAGTGAGCAGGGAGGGTATGGAGGAGGCCCTGAAGGCGTTAGGCATTTGTCCGAAAATTTTAGCACGAAGAACAAATGCTCTATGGGACCTCCTCCTACACACAGAAGAACAAGCCAAGAAATTAGCCGGCAGTGTCTTGAATACAAAGTCTTTAAGACTACAAACCGAGTATATGGGCACCCGTCGAACAAAGGTGATGGTTCATGGGGTGCCCATAGACATTTCCGGTGACAGACTCGGGGCCTTCTTCGCCGAATTCGGAGAAGTTAACGAAGTGAAGGCCATCAGCAGTAAGGCAGGAATCGAGACGGGAGATTTCGAAATCCACATCACATTGGACAGAGAAGGATTCCAGAACATCCCAAACGTATTAATCTGCCGCAACAGAAGGATGTTGGTAGTGGTGGAGGGCAGAAAGCCGTTCTGTTGGTCATGCGGAGAGGCAGGACACATGGCAAAGGCGTGCCCTAAAAAAGAGAAGACACCAGCCCCACCACCTCCAGCACCTGCAGCAAAAACCAGTACCCCAGAGAAGGAAACCCCGAATCCGGAAGGCGAGTGGAAGGAAGTCACTAAAAGGCGGAAGCCCCAAAGTGCGCCGGCTCCACCCCAGAAGGAGATTCCCCCCAAAAGGCAGACGGAAGGGGAATTTAAAAAGCAACCCAAAGAAGGCCAAAACAAGCGGCCCGAGGATCAACCTAAACTGCAACAGAAGCAAATAGAACAGCAGCCTCAACAGCAGAAGCAACCTGAACAACCTCAACAGCAACGACAGAAGAAGCAACAGCAACCTCAACAGCAGCGGTCACAGCAGAAAACCAAGAAGCAGCAAGAGCATCCACAGATGGAGCAGCAGCAGGAAGCACCAATGGAGGTAGAAAGTATGCCTCCACCACGAGCTTCGTCTTTAAAAAGAAGTAGGGAGGAAGACTCTGAAGAGCAAGAAAAAGGTACCTCTGGACGTAGCAGGGCAGAGTGTAGCATGGACAGAACCAGGCGGCACTCCTTCCCTGCATCGCCCATAAGACAATCTGTTTCCCCTAGAGATAGGAGTCTCCCTTCCTCCCATACACGTACTCCATCCCCCTCTCCCTCTACTTCTTCCCCCAGTTCTCTAAATACACCACCCCATACATCCACTTCTTCCCCTCCCCATCCTTCAAGGGAGAAGAAAAAGAAGAAAAAGAAACTTTTCGAAGGGCCCGAATCAATTTGTCATGTAGACAAAGAAGTCTACAAGAACGGGCTCACCAAGCAAAGAAAAGCACTGTCGGGGCTCCTTTTCCAAATGAACGAGGTTGACGGGAAGTCAACAGAAGACCCTCGTAACTTTCCTAAGGCGCCAGGAGTGATAACCTGCGTAAGGGACACGGGGGCTTACTTGCGTGTGTGGAGTCATTTGTTTGAAGCTAAAGAGGCCTTCCCGAACATCAGAATGTTCGATATGGAGGACCCCAGTATAAGAAGATTGCGACAATTTTGTGCAGGGAGGGTCCCCGTTTTGATCCATCCCTCATTATATAGAGCGATCAAACTAATATACCCCATGGACGTTGGCGGTATTGCCCTGGATGGACGCATTACGTCAGAGTTGGGAGTAGGGAGCCTGGGGCAATCCGTCGGGGTCCTGTCCAGCTCAGATTTCCGCCCCGTATGTGTCTAAGGTTTTTGCACTAATTCTTTTTTATATTTGCAGGCCTAGAAAATGGAAATAAAGATAGCCAGTTTGAATGTGAAGGGCTTGAGAAATCGGGGTAAGGCTGCCCGCCTGCTTCGGGATCTCCTGTCCTTCGGTGTAGATGTTGCCGCGATCGAAGAGACCCACTTTGTTTGCACTTCCGATGCGTGTGTGCTGGAGGATGACTTTGTCGTCTATTCAGCATATGGGGACCGGTTGGCCAGAGGAGTTTCCTTGTTAGTCAAACGTACTCTTGATGCGAAGGTGGACCTTGTGCATACCGATGCCGAGGGCAGGTTAATCGTGGCCGATATTGCCGTGAAAAGTGGTTCGTTTCGGGTCGTTGCGGTTTATGCGCCCAACGACCAGGGGGAGCGGTGTGACTTTTTTCGGCAGTTAGGGCCGTTCCTAGTCGATTCTTCGCGCCTAGTTCTAATGGGGGACTGGAATGCCATCCTGGACCCCAAGTTAGACAGGGGGCGGGGCGCTAGCGGGAGAAGGGGCGATCGCAGCCTGGTCGATCTGATCGGCGATTATGGTCTCGTCGATAGATACCGGGTCGATCATCCCAGTGGGAAAATGTGGACGTGGGCGCATAATTGGCCGTCTGACAAGGTAGTTAGCTACCTTGACAGAATGTTAGTTCGTAGGGCCGACATAGACCTGTTAGATTGTCCCACGTTCCACTGGGTAGGCTACACGGACCACAAACTCGTTTGTGCCCGTGTGGCGTTAGAACATAGGCCTAGAATGGCTGGTTACTGGAAGTTCAATCTGTCCTTACTGGACAGGCGGGACTTCCGGGAGCAGCTAATTAAATTAGTGCAGCGGGAGCTAGTGGGGGCGGTTATCGGGAATAGGTGGTGGGAAAAACTGAAAGATAGAATTAGGTCTTTCACCACCGATTTCAGCAAACGGCTCGCTCTAGATAAGGCTGAGAAGGTGAAGACACTTAAGGCTAATTTTTCCCGGGCGGAGGCTGGGGGGGATCCCCTAGAGATAGCTCTAGCTAGGGAGGCCCTGCAGCGGTCGAATAGCGATCGTTACATGGGTCAGGTAATTAGGCATAAGTTAAGTAAGATGTCTAACGAAGCTGTGAACCTGGGCGCAGATCTGCGTCGGGAAGAAATCCGTCGAGGTGGTGTTCGTTACGTTCGTCAAGTCGAAACCCCGGAAGGGCGTACTCTGCGGTCGACTGACGACATGTGCGAGGCGTTTCGGCGGCATTTCGAGAGCCGCTTTACCAAGGAGCCTGGTCTCCGTGAGGAGGAGTTTCGCAGCTATTTGGCTGACTTTCCTCGGCTTGCGCCGACTGAAGCAGCTAGCTGCGAGGGAGAGATCACGGAGGGCGAAGTCTATGAGGCACTGAAGAGGGTCGGCAGAGGCAAGTCGCCCGGTCTGGATGGTTTGCCCTATGAATTGTACTTGAGGCTGTCGCACATCTTTGTTCCGATTTTGACAGCAGTGTTCAACAACTGGTTTCGGTCGGGGTCCATCCCCAATCGCATTTCCAGGGGTGTGATCACTCTGTTGAAAAAGGGCAAGGGTGTTGGGGGGAAACTAGATGATTATAGGCCCATAACTCTGCTAAACACAGAGTTAAAGATTATGGCCAAGATCCTGCAGGAGCGTTTGCAGTCAGTTGCCGAGTCTCTGTTGGGACCTGAGCAGACTTGTTCTGTGAGGGGCCGAACAATTCAGAGCAACCTGCATTTGATCCGCACGATCGTAGAGGGCGTAAAAGACGACGAAGAAGCCGCGCTGATCAATTTGGATCAGTCCAAGGCATTTGATAGGGTCGACCATCGCTACCTTGCTACTGTCCTGCAGGCCGCCGGATTCGCACCCGACTTCTGCCGCTGGATTAGCCTCCTGTATCGCTCCCCCAGTGCTGTGGTACAGGTGAACGGAAAGTTGTCGGGCGCTTTTGTTCTGTCGAGGTCGGTTCGTCAGGGTTGTCCGCTGTCGCCTCTCCTTTACGCTTTGGCGTTGGAGCCTCTCCTGCGCCGGCTGAAGGACGAGGCGTGCAGTCCGGCCCTACGCGGGATCGCCGTTCCTGGAGGGTCTCGAGCCAGGGTTTCCGCGTACGCCGATGACGTATCTGCTTTCGTGTCGTCCCTTAACGACATTGAGGCGGTACAGAAGGCGCTTGATCGGTACGAGAAGGTGACAGGGGCCAAGATAAACCGCGACAAGTCTTCCGGCTTGCGGTTAGGTGCCTGGAAGGGGCGTGATCTTCCAGGCCGCTTCGGTTGGACGGACGGTCCTGTCCGCATTCTTGGAGTGTGGTTTGGACCCGACCTCCAGCTGAAGAAAAATTGGTCTGAAGTACTAGCAAAGGTCGTTTCTGCCGGTAAGACTTGGAATCGACGGAGGTTGTCCGTAAAGGGCAGGGCGGAGGTGTGTGTTACATACATTTTCCCCCTGATTCTTTATCGCTTGTCAGTACTTCCTCTCTGTAAGGCCCAGAAGAAGGCGCTCGAGCAAGCGCTATCCTCCATTTTATGGAGGGGACGCGCGAACAGGGTCGACAGACGAGTCTGCACTAAAAGTCCGTGTCATGGGGGGCTGGGAATGCCACACTTGAAGAGTCACATCCGTGCCTCTCGGTTGGCTTTCCTACGCCGCGCATTGACTAGAGGAGATCCGATTCTGGAGGGGATTGTTAGGGACGCCTTCCCTAGCCTTACCATCAATCCCCCCATCTCGAAGGCTGAGCGCCATTGTAAGTCTCGAGATGAATCGCTTTTCCTCAGCGAGTGTCGGTCAGCCTTGAGGGCTATTCCGCGGTCCAGTGACCTTTCACGGCCTAGGAAGGTCTTCTATCGGGAATTAGTGGAGGGTCGCGCGAAGGATTCTCTACGTGATACGCTCGACTGTTCGGAGGAGCAGTATCGCTCCTACTGGTCTTGGGCGCCAGCGGCGGATTATCTCAGTAACCCTGAGTTTTCGCTTACCTGGCGATTGGCTCGGAATCGGCTGCCTCTCAACGACATGGCTTTCATATGGGGCTTGGCGGATTTGCCAGACTGTGAACGGTGTGGCCTTGGATTAGAGGAAACGGCTTCGCACGCCTTCTACCATTGCCCCCGGGTCCGCCCCTTATGGGACCATGTCGGCGAGCTGACGGCTCGTCTCGCTCCCGAAGAACTCATGTCCATTGATCGCGCATACGCGTGTGACAATGTGTCGCCCCCGTATTCTGGGGTGAAACGAATGGTGTTTCTAACGCTGCTAGCCACGGCTCGAATGGTGATATGGACGACGCGAATGGAGGAAGTCTTGCGAGGCAATAGTCTTTCGCATCAGGATCTAATCCGATTCTTTGAGCATCAGCTCAAGATGAAGATTAGAACTGATAGAAAACGATTGCATTCGACAGTCTTCAGCGAAAGGTGGGTAAAAGAGGCGAGCTTGGTTCGTTTGAACGGGGTTAGCCTTGATTTTCTTTTCTAGGTCAACCAAAGTCACATCGGGGTGGTTTCCTGTGGAACCCTCCCCTCGGTTAGGTTAGACAAGCTTAAGTGTACCTAGTTAATATGAGTAAGTGTTGTTCCCGGCCTGTTTCCCGGCCATCATTTTAGTTATGATCCAAGTCGAGATTCCCAACCTCCCCAGTTTGTTTTGGCCTCCTTTTCATCTCAACTGGATCAGCCTTTTACTTCCCCATGTCCCACTTATTTTATCTCTTTCCCACTCCCTTAGCGAGAGTGCTTCTTGATTTTGTCCTCTGGGCAGAATACAGCGGCCTCTCTATTTTGAGGGTTGGACGGGCCCTACTAACATAAATTATGTTTAGTTTAAGAATTTGTTGAATTTTTAGTTTGTTATGGGGTTCATCTCCCTCCCCTTTCATCTGTTCATGATTATATTTTTATGTATTTTTATTATCATTAAATTTTTATGTTATGGGGCGCGTTTTATTTTAGGCCCCCCCTGGTGAGGATGTGGTATTATGGTGTACGGAGGATTGAAAGATGATGGACGAATTCTTGTGGTGATTGCGTCAATTGTAATGTATGAATGGGTCACGAATCTGATTAGCTAGGTATAGGATAGTTAGTTAAGACCAGCCTTACCCCTCCCCTTTTTAGGCCTTGTGCCACAATTTGTATTTTATACAAATAAATCCTAAGAGGAATCACGAGATTTTCTGTTCGTCTTACGTGTTTTTTGGACCAGCTATAAGCTAAGTTGGAAAGTTACATTTTTTTAAATTTGCACGCATTTTGTGAACCCTTTCTTTCCGTTTTTTTTTTAATTTGTACGCATTTTTGAACCCTTTCTTTCTTTTTTTTTTTGAACACTTTCTTTTTTCAGTTTGATATTTGTTTAGTTTTTTATTTCTTTTATTTTGCTGTTACCCTCCCCGACTTTTATTTGATTCTGTTCTTTTTCGTTTACTGTTCATTGTTGGTTTTATTTATTTTCCCGGATTTCGGTCCGACCTTTTTTATTTGGTTTTATTTATTCGTTAAAAATTTCTGCTTAAAAAAAAAAAAAAAGAAAAGTGTGAGAAAAGAAATTATAGTCAGCCGCGGTGAACTTTGTTCACCAAAATGGCTGAGAAAAACATTGACACTCCAGCTACACCGTTAACAATACCGGTGTCAGCTGAAAAAACGGCCTGGAGCCAAAATAGCCCGCTAAAAAAGGATGGCGTATTTTACGCTAACGAAAGAATTCGTCTCCAAGAAACCTTCAGTGGCAATGAATTCTTGACCATCACCGAGGCATTCGAGGAGGTGAAACCTCGTACCATTTCTTTGCTCACCTCGGATGTGAGGACTCATAAGCTGGTTGGAGTGAGCAGGGAGGGTATGGAGGAGGCCCTGAAGGCGTTAGGCATTTGTCCGAAAATTTTAGCACGAAGAACAAATGCTCTATGGGACCTCCTCCTACACACAGAAGAACAAGCCAAGAAATTAGCCGGCAGTGTCTTGAATACAAAGTCTTTAAGACTACAAACCGAGTATATGGGCACCCGTCGAACAAAGGTGATGGTTCATGGGGTGCCCATAGACATTTCCGGTGACAGACTCGGGGCCTTCTTCGCCGAATTCGGAGAAGTTAACGAAGTGAAGGCCATCAGCAGTAAGGCAGGAATCGAGACGGGAGATTTCGAAATCCACATCACATTGGACAGAGAAGGATTCCAGAACATCCCAAACGTATTAATCTGCCGCAACAGAAGGATGTTGGTAGTGGTGGAGGGCAGAAAGCCGTTCTGTTGGTCATGCGGAGAGGCAGGACACATGGCAAAGGCGTGCCCTAAGAAAGAGAAGACACCAGCCCCACCACCTCCAGCCCCTGCAGCAAAAACCAGTACCCCAGAGAAGGAAACCCCGAATCCGGAAGGCGAGTGGAAGGAAGTCACTAAAAGGCGGAAGCCCCAAAGTGCGCCGGCTCCACCCCAGAAGGAGATTCCCCCCAAAAGGCAGACGGAAGGGGAATTTAAAAAGCAACCCAAAGAAGGGCAAAACAAGCGGCCCGAGGATCAACCTAAACTGCAACAGAAGCAAATAGAACAGCAGCCTCAACAGCAGAAGCAAACTGAACAACCTCAACAGCAACGACAGAAGAAGCAACAGCAGCCTCAACAGCAGCGGTCACAGCAGAAAACCAAGAAGCAGCAAGAGCATCCACAGATGGAGCAGCAGCAGGAAGCACCAATGGAGGTAGAAAGTATGCCTCCACCACGAGCTTCCTCTTTAAAAAGAAGTAGGGAGGAAGACTCTGAAGAGCAAGAAAAAGGTACCTCTGGACGTAGCAGGGCAGAGTGTAGCATAGACAGAACCAGGCGGCACTCCTTCCCTGCATCGCCCATAAGACAAGCTGTTTCCCCTAGAGATAGGAGTCTCCCTTCCTCCCATACACGTACTCCATCCCCCTCTCCCTCTATTTCTTCCTCCAGTTCTCTAAATACACCACCCCATACATCCACTTCTTCCCCTCCCCATCCTTCAAGGGAGAAGAAAAAGAAGAAAAAGAAACTTTTCGAAGGGCCCGAATCAATTTGTCATGTAGACAAAGAAGTCTACAAGAACGGGCTCACCAAGCAAAGAAAAGCACTGTCGGGGCTCCTTTTCCAAATGAACGAGGTTGACGGGAAGTCAACAGAAGACCCTCGTAACTTTCCTAAGGCGCCAGGAGTGATAACCTGCGTAAGGGACACGGGGGCTTACTTGCGTGTGTGGAGTCATTTGTTTGAAGCTAAAGAGGCCTTCCCGAACATCAGAATGTTCGATATGGAGGACCCCAGTATAAGAAGATTGCGACAATTTTGTGCAGGGAGGGTCCCCGTTTTGATCCATCCCTCATTATATAGAGCGATCAAACTAATATACCCCATGGACGTTGGCGGTATTGCCCTGGATGGACGCATTACGTCAGAGTTGGGAGTAGGGAGCCTGGGGCAATCCGTCGGGGTCCTGTCCAGCTCAGATTTCCGCCCCGTATGTGTCTAAGGTTTTTGCACTAATTCTTTTTTATATTTGCAGGCCTAGAAAATGGAAATAAAGATAGCCAGTTTGAATGTGAAGGGCTTGAGAAATCGGGGTAAGGCTGCCCGCCTGCTTCGGGATCTCCTGTCCTTCGGTGTAGATGTTGCCGCGATCGAAGAGACCCACTTTGTTTGCACTTCCGATGCGTGTGTGCTGGAGGATGACTTTGTCGTCTATTCAGCATATGGGGACCGGTTGGCCAGAGGAGTTTCTTTGTTAGTCAAACGTACTCTTGATGCGAAGGTGGACCTTGTGCATACCGATGCCGAGGGCAGGTTAATCGTGGCCGATATTGCCGTGAAAAGTGGTTCGTTTCGGGTCGTTGCGGTTTATGCGCCCAACGACCAGGGGGAGCGGTGTGACTTTTTTCGGCAGTTAGGGCCGTTCCTAGTCGATTCTTCGCGCCTAGTTCTAATGGGGGACTGGAATGCCATCCTGGACCCCAAGTTAGACAGGGGGCGGGGCGCTAGCGGGAGAAGGGGCGATCGCAGCCTGGTCGATCTGATCGGCGATTATGGTCTCGTCGATAGATACCGGGTCGATCATCCCAGTGGGAAAATGTGGACGTGGGCGCATAATTGGCCGTCTGACAAGGTAGTTAGCTACCTTGACAGAATGTTAGTTCGTAGGGCCGACATAGACCTGTTAGATTGTCCCACGTTCCACTGGGTAGGCTACACGGACCACAAACTCGTTTGTGCCCGTGTGGCGTTAGAACATAGGCCTAGAATGGCTGGTTACTGGAAGTTCAATCTGTCCTTACTGGACAGGCGGGACTTCCGGGAGCAGCTAATTAAATTAGTGCAGCGGGAGCTAGTGGGGGCGGTTATCGGGAATAGGTGGTGGGAAAAACTGAAAGATAGAATTAGGTCTTTCACCACCGATTTCAGCAAACGGCTCGCCCTAGATAAGGCTGAGAAGGTGAAGACACTTAAGGCTAATTTTTCCCGGGCGGAGGCTGGGGGGGATCCCCTAGAGATAGCTCTAGCTAGGGAGGCCCTGCAGCGGTCGAATAGCGATCGTTACATGGGTCAGGTAATTAGGCATAAGTTAAGTAAGATGTCTAACGAAGCTGTGAACCTGGGCGCAGATCTGCGTCGGGAAGAAATCCGTCGAGGTGGTAATCGTTACGTTCGTCAAGTCGAAACCCCGGAGGGGCGTACTCTGCGGTCGACTGACGACATGTGCGAGGCGTTTCGGCGGCATTTCGAGAGCCGCTTTACCAAGGAGCCTGGTCTCCGTGAGGAGGAGTTTCGCAGCTATTTGGCTGACTTTCCTCGGCTTGCGCCGACTGAAGCGGCTAGCTGCGAGGGAGAGATCACGGAGGGCGAAGTCTATGAGGCACTGAAGAGGGTCGGCAGAGGCAAGTCGCCCGGTCTGGATGGTTTGCCCTATGAATTGTACTTGAGGCTGTCGCACATCTTTGTTCCGATTTTGACAGCAGTGTTCAACAACTGGTTTCGGTCGGGGTCCATCCCCAATCGCATTTCCAGGGGTGTGATCACTCTGTTGAAAAAGGGCAAGGGTGTTGGGGGGAAACTAGATGATTATAGGCCCATAACTCTGCTAAACACAGAGTTAAAGATTATGGCCAAGATCCTGCAGGAGCGTTTGCAGTCAGTTGCCGAGTCTCTGTTGGGACCTGAGCAGACTTGTTCTGTGAGGGGCCGAACAATTCAGAGCAACCTGCATTTGATCCGCACGATCGTAGAGGGCGTAAAAGACGACGAAGAAGCCGCGCTGATCAATTTGGATCAGTCCAAGGCATTTGATAGGGTCGACCATCGCTACCTTGCTACTGTCCTGCAGGCCGCCGGATTCGCACCCGACTTCTGCCGCTGGATTAGCCTCCTGTATCGCTCCCCCAGTGCTGTGGTACAGGTGAACGGAAAGTTGTCGGGCGCTTTTGTTCTGTCGAGGTCGGTTCGTCAGGGTTGTCCGCTGTCACCTCTCCTTTACGCTTTGGCGTTGGAGCCTCTCCTGCGCCGGCTGAAGGACGAGGCGTGCAGTCCGGCCCTACGCGGGATCGCCGTTCCTGGAGGGTCTCGAGCCAGGGTTTCCGCGTACGCCGATGACGTATCTGCTTTCGTGTCGTCCCTTAACGACATTGAGGCGGTACAGAAGGCGCTTGATCGGTACGAGAAGGTGACAGGGGCCAAGATAAACCGCGACAAGTCTTCCGGCTTGCGGTTAGGTGCCTGGAAGGGGCGTGATCTTCCAGGCCGCTTCGGTTGGATGGACGGTCCTGTCCGCATTCTTGGAGTGTGGTTTGGACCCGACCTCCAGCTGAAGAAAAATTGGTCTGAAGTACTAGCAAAGGTCGTTTCTGCCGGTAAGACTTGGAATCGACGGAGGTTGTCCGTAAAGGGCAGGGCGGAGGTGTGTGTTACATACATTTTCCCCCTGATTCTTTATCGCTTGTCAGTACTTCCTCTCTGTAAGGCCCAGAAGAAGGCGCTCGAGCAAGCGCTATCCTCCATTTTATGGAGGGGACGCGCGAACAGGGTCGACAGACGAGTCTGCACTAAAAGTCCGTGTCATGGGGGGCTGGGAATGCCACACTTGAAGAGTCACATCCGTGCCTCTCGGTTGGCTTTCCTACGCCGCGCATTGACTAGAGGAGATCCGATTCTGGAGGGGATTGTTAGGGACGCCTTCCCTAGCCTTACCATCAATCCCCCCATCTCGAAGGCTGAGCGCCATTGTAAGTCTCGAGATGAATCGCTTTTCCTCAGCGAGTGTCGGTCAGCCTTGAGGGCTATTCCGCGGTCCAGTGACCTTTCACGGCCTAGGAAGGTCTTCTATCGGGAATTAGTGGAGGGTCGCGCGAAGGATTCTCTACGTGATACGCTCGACTGTTCGGAGGAGCAGTATCGCTCCTACTGGTCTTGGGCGCCAGCGGCGGATTATCTCAGTAACCCTGAGTTTTCGCTTACCTGGCGATTGGCTCGGAATCGGCTGCCTCTCAACGACATGGCTTTCATATGGGGCTTGGCGGATTTGCCAGACTGTGAACGGTGTGGCCTTGGATTAGAGGAAACGGCTTCGCACGCCTTCTACCATTGCCCCCGGGTCCGCCCCTTATGGGACCATGTCGGCGAGCTGACGGCTCGTCTCGCTCCCGAAGAACTCGTGTCCATTGATCGCGCATACGCGTGTGACAATGTGTCGCCCCCGTATTCTGGGGTGAAACGAATGGTGTTTCTAACGCTGCTAGCCACGGCTCGAATGGTGATATGGACGACGCGAATGGAGGAAGTCTTGCGAGGCAATAGTCTTTCGCATCAGGATCTAATCCGATTCTTTGAGCATCAGCTCAAGATGAAGATTAGAACTGATAGAAAACGATTGCATTCGACAGTCTTCAGCGAAAGGTGGGTAAAAGAGGCGAGCTTGGTTCGTTTGAACGGGGTTAGCCTTGATTTTCTTTTCTAGGTCAACCAAAGTCACATCGGGGTGGTTTCCTGTGGAACCCTCCCCTCGGTTAGGTTAGACAAGCTTAAGTGTACCTAGTTAATATGAGTAAGTGTTGTTCCCGGCCTGTTTCCCGGCCATCATTTTAGTTATGATCCAAGTCGAGATTCCCAACCTCCCCAGTTTGTTTTGGCCTCCTTTTCATCTCAACTGGATCAGCCTTTTACTTCCCCATGTCCCACTTATTTTATCTCTTTCCCACTCCCTTAGCGAGAGTGCTTCTTGATTTTGTCCTCTGAGCAGAATACAGCGGCCTCTCTATTTTGAGGGTTGGACGGGCCCTACTAACATAAATTATGTTTAGTTTAAGAATTTGTTGAATTTTTAGTTTGTTATGGGGTTCATCTCCCTCCCCTTTCATCTGTTCATGATTATATCTTTATGTATTTTTATTATCATTAAATTTTTATGTTATGGGGCGCGTTTTATTTTAGGCCCCCCTGGTGAGGATGTGGTATTATGGTGTACGGAGGATTGAAAGATGATGGACGAATTCTTGTGGTGATTGCGTCAATTGTAATGTATGAATGGGTCACGAATCTGATTAGCTAGGTATAGGATAGTTAGTTAAGACCAGCCTTACCCCTCCCCTTTTTAGGCCTTGTGCCACAATTTGTATTTTATACGAATAAATCCTAAGAGGAATCACGAGATTTTCTGTTCGTCTTACGTGTTTTTTGGTCCAGCTATAAGCTAAGTTGGAAAGTTACATTTTTTTAAATTTGCACGCATTTTTTGAACCCTTTCTTTCCGTTTTTTTTTAATTTGTACGCATTTTTGAACCCTTTCTTTCTTTTTTTTGAACACTTTCTTTTTTCAGTTTGATATTTGTTTAGTTTTTTATTTCTTTTATTTTGCTGTTACCCTCCCCGACTTTTATTTGATTCTGTTCTTTTTCGTTTACTGTTCATTGTTGGTTTTATTTATTTTTTCGGATTTCGGTCCGACCTTTTTTATTTGGTTTTATTTATTTGTTAAAAATTTCTGCTTAAAAAAAAAAAAAAAAAAAAAAAGAAAAGTGTGAGAAAAGAAAGTATAGTCAGCCGCGGTGAACTTTGTTCACCAAAATGGCTGAGAAAAACATTGACACTCCAGCTACACCGTTAACAATACCGGTGTCAGCTGAAAAAACGGCCTGGAGCCAAAATAGCCCGATAAAAAAGGATGGCGTATTTTACGCTAACGAAAGAATTCGTCTCCAAGAAACTTTCAGTGGCAATGAATTCTTGACCATCACCGAGGCATTCGAGGAGGTGAAACCTCGTACCATTTCTTTGCTCACCTCGGATGTCAGGACTCATAAGCTGGTTGGAGTGAGCAGGGAGGGTATGGAGGAGGCCCTGAAGGCGTTAGGCATTTGTCCGAAAATTTTAGCACGAAGAACAAATGCTCTATGGGACCTCCTCCTACACACAGAAGAACAAGCCAAGAAATTAGCCGGCAGTGTCTTGAATACAAAGTCTTTAAGACTACAAACCGAGTATATGGGCACCCGTCGAACAAAGGTGATGGTTCATGGGGTGCCCATAGACATTTCCGGTGACAGACTCGGGGCCTTCTTCGCCGAATTCGGAGAAGTTAACGAAGTGAAGGCCATCAGCAGTAAGGCAGGAATCGAGACGGGAGATTTCGAAATCCACATCACATTGGACAGAGAAGGATTCCAGAACATCCCAAACGTATTAATCTGCCGCAACAGAAGGATGTTGGTAGTGGTGGAGGGCAGAAAGCCGTTCTGTTGGTCATGCGGAGAGGCAGGACACATGGCAAAGGCGTGCCCTAAGAAAGAGAAGACACCAGCCCCACCACCTCCAGCACCTGCAGCAAAAACCAGTACCCCAGAGAAGGAAACCCCGAATCCGGAAGGCGAGTGGAAGGAAGTCACTAAAAGGCGGAAGCCCCAAAGTGCGCCGGCTCCACCCCAGAAGGAGATTCCCCCCAAAAGGCAGACGGAAGGGGAATTTAAAAAGCAACCCAAAGAAGGCCAAAACAAGCGGCCCGAGGATCAACCTAAACTGCAACAGAAGCAAATAGAACAGCAGCCTCAACAGCAGAAGCAACCTGAACAACCTCAACAGCAACGACAGAAGAAGCAACAGCAGCCTCAACAGCAGCGGTCACAGCAGAAAACCAAGAAGCAGCAAGAGCATCCACAGATGGAGCAGCAGCAGGAAGCACCAATGGAGGTAGAAAGTATGCCTCCACCACGAGCTTCCTCTTTAAAAAGAAGTAGGGAGGAAGACTCTGAAGAGCAAGAAAAAGGTACCTCTGGACGTAGCAGGGCAGAGTGTAGCATGGACAGAACCAGGCGGCACTCCTTCCCTGCATCGCCCATAAGACAATCTGTTTCCCCTAGAGATAGGAGTCTCCCTTCCTCCCATACACGTACTCCATCCCCCTCTCCCTCTACTTCTTCCCCCAGTTCTCTAAATACACCACCCCATACATCCACTTCTTCCCCTCCCCATCCTTCAAGGGAGAAGAAAAAGAAGAAAAAGAAACTTTTCGAAGGGCCCGAATCAATTTGTCATGTAGACAAAGAAGTCTACAAGAACGGGCTCACCAAGCAAAGAAAAGCACTGTCGGGGCTCCTTTTCCAAATGAACGAGGTTGACGGGAAGTCAACAGAAGACCCTCGTAACTTTCCTAAGGCGCCAGGAGTGATAACCTGCGTAAGAGACACGGGGGCTTACTTGCGTGTGTGGAGTCATTTGTTTGAAGCTAAAGAGGCCTTCCCGAACATCAGAATGTTCGATATGGAGGACCCCAGTATAAGAAGATTGCGACAATTTTGTGCAGGGAGGGTCCCCGTTTTGATCCATCCCTCATTATATAGAGCGATCAAACTAATATACCCCATGGACGTTGGCGGTATTGCCCTGGATGGACGCATTACGTCAGAGTTGGGAGTAGGGAGCCTGGGGCAATCCGTCGGGGTCCTGTCCAGCTCAGATTTCCGCCCCGTATGTGTCTAAGGTTTTTGCACTAATTCTTTTTTATATTTGCAGGCCTAGAAAATGGAAATAAAGATAGCCAGTTTGAATGTGAAGGGCTTGAGAAATCGGGGTAAGGCTGCCCGCCTGCTTCGGGATCTCCTGTCCTTCGGTGTAGATGTTGCCGCGATCGAAGAGACCCACTTTGTTTGCACTTCCGATGCGTGTGTGCTGGAGGATGACTTTGTCGTCTATTCAGCATATGGGGACCGGTTGGCCAGAGGAGTTTCTTTGTTAGTCAAACGTACTCTTGATGCGAAGGTGGACCTTGTGCATACCGATGCCGAGGGCAGGTTAATCGTGGCCGATATTGCCGTGAAAAGTGGTTCGTTTCGGGTCGTTGCGGTTTATGCGCCCAACGACCAGGGGGAGCGGTGTGACTTTTTTCGGCAGTTAGGGCCGTTCCTAGTCGATTCTTCGCGCCTAGTTCTAATGGGGGACTGGAATGCCATCCTGGACCCCAAGTTAGACAGGGGGCGGGGCGCTAGCGGGAGAAGGGGCGATCGCAGCCTGGTCGATCTGATCGGCGATTATGGTCTCGTCGATAGATACCGGGTCGATCATCCCAGTGGGAAAATGTGGACGTGGGCGCATAATTGGCCGTCTGACAAGGTAGTTAGCTACCTTGACAGAATGTTAGTTCGTAGGGCCGACATAGACCTGTTAGATTGTCCCACGTTCCACTGGGTAGGCTACACGGACCACAAACTCGTTTGTGCCCGTGTGGCGTTAGAACATAGGCCTAGAATGGCTGGTTACTGGAAGTTCAATCTGTCCTTACTGGACAGGCGGGACTTCCGGGAGCAGCTAATTAAATTAGTGCAGCGGGAGCTAGTGGGGGCGGTTATCGGGAATAGGTGGTGGGAAAAACTGAAAGATAGAATTAGGTCTTTCACCACCGATTTCAGCAAACGGCTCGCTCTAGATAAGGCTGAGAAGGTGAAGACACTTAAGGCTAATTTTTCCCGGGCGGAGGCTGGGGGGGATCCCCTAGAGATAGCTCTAGCTAGGGAGGCCCTGCAGCGGTCGAATAGCGATCGTTACATGGGTCAGGTAATTAGGCATAAGTTAAGTAAGATGTCTAACGAAGCTGTGAACCTGGGCGCAGATCTGCGTCGGGAAGAAATCCGTCGAGGTGGTGTTCGTTACGTTCGTCAAGTCGAAACCCCGGAGGGGCGTACTCTGCGGTCGACTGACGACATGTGCGAGGCGTTTCGGCGGCATTTCGAGAGCCGCTTTACCAAGGAGCCTGGTCTCCGTGAGGAGGAGTTTCGCAGCTATTTGGCTGACTTTCCTCGGCTTGCGCCGACTGAAGCGGCTAGCTGCGAGGGAGAGATCACGGAGGGCGAAGTCTATGAGGCACTGAAGAGGGTCGGCAGAGGCAAGTCGCCCGGTCTGGATGGTTTGCCCTATGAATTGTACTTGAGGCTGTCGCACATCTTTGTTCCGATTTTGACAGCAGTGTTCAACAACTGGTTTCGGTCGGGGTCCATCCCCAATCGCATTTCCAGGGGTGTGATCACTCTGTTGAAAAAGGGCAAGGGTGTTGGGGGGAAACTAGATGATTATAGGCCCATAACTCTGCTAAACACAGAGTTAAAGATTATGGCCAAGATCCTGCAGGAGCGTTTGCAGTCAGTTGCCGAGTCTCTGTTGGGACCTGAGCAGACTTGTTCTGTGAGGGGCCGAACAATTCAGAGCAACCTGCATTTGATCCGCACGATCGTAGAGGGCGTAAAAGACGACGAAGAAGCCGCGCTGATCAATTTGGATCAGTCCAAGGCATTTGATAGGGTCGACCATCGCTACCTTGCTACTGTCCTGCAGGCCGCCGGATTCGCACCCGACTTCTGCCGCTGGATTAGCCTCCTGTATCGCTCCCCCAGTGCTGTGGTACAGGTGAACGGAAAGTTGTCGGGCGCTTTTGTTCTGTCGAGGTCGGTTCGTCAGGGTTGTCCGCTGTCGCCTCTCCTTTACGCTTTGGCGTTGGAGCCTCTCCTGCGCCGGCTGAAGGACGAGGCGTGCAGTCCGGCCCTACGCGGGATCGCCGTTCCTGGAGGGTCTCGAGCCAGGGTTTCCGCGTACGCCGATGACGTATCTGCTTTCGTGTCGTCCCTTAACGACATTGAGGCGGTACAGAAGGCGCTTGATCGGTACGAGAAGGTGACAGGGGCCAAGATAAACCGCGACAAGTCTTCCGGCTTGCGGTTAGGTGCCTGGAAGGGGCGTGATCTTCCAGGCCGCTTCGGTTGGACGGACGGTCCTGTCCGCATTCTTGGAGTGTGGTTTGGACCCGACCTCCAGCTGAAGAAAAATTGGTCTGAAGTACTAGCAAAGGTCGTTTCTGCCGGTAAGACTTGGAATCGACGGAGGTTGTCCGTAAAGGGCAGGGCGGAGGTGTGTGTTACATACATTTTCCCCCTGATTCTTTATCGCTTGTCAGTACTTCCTCTCTGTAAGGCCCAGAAGAAGGCGCTCGAGCAAGCGCTATCCTCCATTTTATGGAGGGGACGCGCGAACAGGGTCGACAGACGAGTCTGCACTAAAAGTCCGTGTCATGGGGGGCTGGGAATGCCACACTTGAAGAGTCACATCCGTGCCTCTCGGTTGGCTTTCCTACGCCGCGCATTGACTAGAGGAGATCCGATTCTGGAGGGGATTGTTAGGGACGCCTTCCCTAGCCTTACCATCAATCCCCCCATCTCGAAGGCTGAGCGCCATTGTAAGTCTCGAGATGAATCGCTTTTCCTCAGCGAGTGTCGGTCAGCCTTGAGGGCTATTCCGCGGTCCAGTGACCTTTCACGGCCTAGGAAGGTCTTCTATCGGGAATTAGTGGAGGGTCGCGCGAAGGATTCTCTACGTGATACGCTCGACTGTTCGGAGGAGCAGTATCGCTCCTACTGGTCTTGGGCGCCAGCGGCGGATTATCTCAGTAACCCTGAGTTTTCGCTTACCTGGCGATTGGCTCGGAATCGGCTGCCTCTCAACGACATGGCTTTCATATGGGGCTTGGCGGATTTGCCAGACTGTGAACGGTGTGGCCTTGGATTAGAGGAAACGGCTTCGCACGCCTTCTACCATTGCCCCCGGGTCCGCCCCTTATGGGACCATGTCGGCGAGCTGACGGCTCGTCT
Organism: Acanthosepion esculentum; assembly: GCA_964036315.1. NCBI lineage: Eukaryota > Metazoa > Mollusca > Cephalopoda > Sepiida > Sepiidae > Acanthosepion > Acanthosepion esculentum. The sequence goes on from OZ038488.1 coordinate 64,222,084, forward strand.
CGCTCCCGAAGAACTCATGTCCATTGATCGCGCATACGCGTGTGACAATGTGTCGCCCCCGTATTCTGGGGTGAAACGAATGGTGTTTCTAACGCTGCTAGCCACGGCTCGAATGGTGATATGGACGACGCGAATGGAGGAAGTCTTGCGAGGCAATAGTCTTTCGCATCAGGATCTAATCCGATTCTTTGAGCATCAGCTCAAGATGAAGATTAGAACTGATAGAAAACGATTGCATTCGACAGTCTTCAGCGAAAGGTGGGTAAAAGAGGCGAGCTTGGTTCGTTTGAACGGGGTTAGCCTTGATTTTCTTTTCTAGGTCAACCAAAGTCACATCGGGGTGGTTTCCTGTGGAACCCTCCCCTCGGTTAGGTTAGACAAGCTTAAGTGTACCTAGTTAATATGAGTAAGTGTTGTTCCCGGCCTGTTTCCCGGCCATCATTTTAGTTATGATCCAAGTCGAGATTCCCAACCTCCCCAGTTTGTTTTGGCCTCCTTTTCATCTCAACTGGATCAGCCTTTTACTTCCCCATGTCCCACTTATTTTATCTCTTTCCCACTCCCTTAGCGAGAGTGCTTCTTGATTTTGTCCTCTGGGCAGAATACAGCGGCCTCTCTATTTTGAGGGTTGGACGGGCCCTACTAACATAAATTATGTTTAGTTTAAGAATTTGTTGAATTTTTAGTTTGTTATGGGGTTCATCTCCCTCCCCTTTCATCTGTTCATGATTATATTTTTATGTATTTTTATTATCATTAAATTTTTATGTTATGGGGCGCGTTTTATTTTAGGCCCCCCCTGGTGAGGATGTGGTATTATGGTGTACGGAGGATTGAAAGATGATGGACGAATTCTTGTGGTGATTGCGTCAATTGTAATGTATGAATGGGTCACGAATCTGATTAGCTAGGTATAGGATAGTTAGTTAAGACCAGCCTTACCCCTCCCCTTTTTAGGCCTTGTGCCACAATTTGTATTTTATACAAATAAATCCTAAGAGGAATCACGAGATTTTCTGTTCGTCTTACGTGTTTTTTGGTCCAGCTATAAGCTAAGTTGGAAAGTTACATTTTTTTAAATTTGCACGCATTTTTTGAACCCTTTCTTTCCGTTTTTTTTTAATTTGTACGCATTTTTGAACCCTTTCTTTCTTTTTTTTGAACACTTTCTTTTTTCAGTTTGATATTTGTTTAGTTTTTTATTTCTTTTATTTTGCTGTTACCCTCCCCGACTTTTATTTGATTCTGTTCTTTTTCGTTTACTGTTCATTGTTGGTTTTATTTATTTTTTCGGATTTCGGTCCGACCTTTTTTATTTGGTTTTATTTATTTGTTAAAAATTTCTGCTTAAAAAAAAAAAAAAAAAAAAAAAAAGAAAAGTGTGAGAAAAGAAAGTATAGTCAGCCGCGGTGAACTTTGTTCACCAAAATGGCTGAGAAAAACATTGACACTCCAGCTACACCGTTAACAATACCGGTGTCAGCTGAAAAAACGGCCTGGAGCCAAAATAGCCCGATAAAAAAGGATGGCGTATTTTACGCTAACGAAAGAATTCGTCTCCAAGAAACTTTCAGTGGCAATGAATTCTTGACCATCACCGAGGCATTCGAGGAGGTGAAACCTCGTACCATTTCTTTGCTCACCTCGGATGTCAGGACTCATAAGCTGGTTGGAGTGAGCAGGGAGGGTATGGAGGAGGCCCTGAAGGCGTTAGGCATTTGTCCGAAAATTTTAGCACGAAGAACAAATGCTCTATGGGACCTCCTCCTACACACAGAAGAACAAGCCAAGAAATTAGCCGGCAGTGTCTTGAATACAAAGTCTTTAAGACTACAAACCGAGTATATGGGCACCCGTCGAACAAAGGTGATGGTTCATGGGGTGCCCATAGACATTTCCGGTGACAGACTCGGGGCCTTCTTCGCCGAATTCGGAGAAGTTAACGAAGTGAAGGCCATCAGCAGTAAGGCAGGAATCGAGACGGGAGATTTCGAAATCCACATCACATTGGACAGAGAAGGATTCCAGAACATCCCAAACGTATTAATCTGCCGCAACAGAAGGATGTTGGTAGTGGTGGAGGGCAGAAAGCCGTTCTGTTGGTCATGCGGAGAGGCAGGACACATGGCAAAGGCGTGCCCTAAGAAAGAGAAGACACCAGCCCCACCACCTCCAGCACCTGCAGCAAAAACCAGTACCCCAGAGAAGGAAACCCCGAATCCGGAAGGCGAGTGGAAGGAAGTCACTAAAAGGCGGAAGCCCCAAAGTGCGCCGGCTCCACCCCAGAAGGAGATTCCCCCCAAAAGGCAGACGGAAGGGGAATTTAAAAAGCAACCCAAAGAAGGCCAAAACAAGCGGCCCGAGGATCAACCTAAACTGCAACAGAAGCAAATAGAACAGCAGCCTCAACAGCAGAAGCAACCTGAACAACCTCAACAGCAACGACAGAAGAAGCAACAGCAGCCTCAACAGCAGCGGTCACAGCAGAAAACCAAGAAGCAGCAAGAGCATCCACAGATGGAGCAGCAGCAGGAAGCACCAATGGAGGTAGAAAGTATGCCTCCACCACGAGCTTCCTCTTTAAAAAGAAGTAGGGAGGAAGACTCTGAAGAGCAAGAAAAAGGTACCTCTGGACGTAGCAGGGCAGAGTGTAGCATGGACAGAACCAGGCGGCACTCCTTCCCTGCATCGCCCATAAGACAATCTGTTTCCCCTAGAGATAGGAGTCTCCCTTCCTCCCATACACGTACTCCATCCCCCTCTCCCTCTACTTCTTCCCCCAGTTCTCTAAATACACCACCCCATACATCCACTTCTTCCCCTCCCCATCCTTCAAGGGAGAAGAAAAAGAAGAAAAAGAAACTTTTCGAAGGGCCCGAATCAATTTGTCATGTAGACAAAGAAGTCTACAAGAACGGGCTCACCAAGCAAAGAAAAGCACTGTCGGGGCTCCTTTTCCAAATGAACGAGGTTGACGGGAAGTCAACAGAAGACCCTCGTAACTTTCCTAAGGCGCCAGGAGTGATAACCTGCGTAAGAGACACGGGGGCTTACTTGCGTGTGTGGAGTCATTTGTTTGAAGCTAAAGAGGCCTTCCCGAACATCAGAATGTTCGATATGGAGGACCCCAGTATAAGAAGATTGCGACAATTTTGTGCAGGGAGGGTCCCCGTTTTGATCCATCCCTCATTATATAGAGCGATCAAACTAATATACCCCATGGACGTTGGCGGTATTGCCCTGGATGGACGCATTACGTCAGAGTTGGGAGTAGGGAGCCTGGGGCAATCCGTCGGGGTCCTGTCCAGCTCAGATTTCCGCCCCGTATGTGTCTAAGGTTTTTGCACTAATTCTTTTTTATATTTGCAGGCCTAGAAAATGGAAATAAAGATAGCCAGTTTGAATGTGAAGGGCTTGAGAAATCGGGGTAAGGCTGCCCGCCTGCTTCGGGATCTCCTGTCCTTCGGTGTAGATGTTGCCGCGATCGAAGAGACCCACTTTGTTTGCACTTCCGATGCGTGTGTGCTGGAGGATGACTTTGTCGTCTATTCAGCATATGGGGACCGGTTGGCCAGAGGAGTTTCTTTGTTAGTCAAACGTACTCTTGATGCGAAGGTGGACCTTGTGCATACCGATGCCGAGGGCAGGTTAATCGTGGCCGATATTGCCGTGAAAAGTGGTTCGTTTCGGGTCGTTGCGGTTTATGCGCCCAACGACCAGGGGGAGCGGTGTGACTTTTTTCGGCAGTTAGGGCCGTTCCTAGTCGATTCTTCGCGCCTAGTTCTAATGGGGGACTGGAATGCCATCCTGGACCCCAAGTTAGACAGGGGGCGGGGCGCTAGCGGGAGAAGGGGCGATCGCAGCCTGGTCGATCTGATCGGCGATTATGGTCTCGTCGATAGATACCGGGTCGATCATCCCAGTGGGAAAATGTGGACGTGGGCGCATAATTGGCCGTCTGACAAGGTAGTTAGCTACCTTGACAGAATGTTAGTTCGTAGGGCCGACATAGACCTGTTAGATTGTCCCACGTTCCACTGGGTAGGCTACACGGACCACAAACTCGTTTGTGCCCGTGTGGCGTTAGAACATAGGCCTAGAATGGCTGGTTACTGGAAGTTCAATCTGTCCTTACTGGACAGGCGGGACTTCCGGGAGCAGCTAATTAAATTAGTGCAGCGGGAGCTAGTGGGGGCGGTTATCGGGAATAGGTGGTGGGAAAAACTGAAAGATAGAATTAGGTCTTTCACCACCGATTTCAGCAAACGGCTCGCTCTAGATAAGGCTGAGAAGGTGAAGACACTTAAGGCTAATTTTTCCCGGGCGGAGGCTGGGGGGGATCCCCTAGAGATAGCTCTAGCTAGGGAGGCCCTGCAGCGGTCGAATAGCGATCGTTACATGGGTCAGGTAATTAGGCATAAGTTAAGTAAGATGTCTAACGAAGCTGTGAACCTGGGCGCAGATCTGCGTCGGGAAGAAATCCGTCGAGGTGGTGTTCGTTACGTTCGTCAAGTCGAAACCCCGGAGGGGCGTACTCTGCGGTCGACTGACGACATGTGCGAGGCGTTTCGGCGGCATTTCGAGAGCCGCTTTACCAAGGAGCCTGGTCTCCGTGAGGAGGAGTTTCGCAGCTATTTGGCTGACTTTCCTCGGCTTGCGCCGACTGAAGCGGCTAGCTGCGAGGGAGAGATCACGGAGGGCGAAGTCTATGAGGCACTGAAGAGGGTCGGCAGAGGCAAGTCGCCCGGTCTGGATGGTTTGCCCTATGAATTGTACTTGAGGCTGTCGCACATCTTTGTTCCGATTTTGACAGCAGTGTTCAACAACTGGTTTCGGTCGGGGTCCATCCCCAATCGCATTTCCAGGGGTGTGATCACTCTGTTGAAAAAGGGCAAGGGTGTTGGGGGGAAACTAGATGATTATAGGCCCATAACTCTGCTAAACACAGAGTTAAAGATTATGGCCAAGATCCTGCAGGAGCGTTTGCAGTCAGTTGCCGAGTCTCTGTTGGGACCTGAGCAGACTTGTTCTGTGAGGGGCCGAACAATTCAGAGCAACCTGCATTTGATCCGCACGGTCGTAGAGGGCGTAAAAGACGACGAAGAAGCCGCGCTGATCAATTTGGATCAGTCCAAGGCATTTGATAGGGTCGACCATCGCTACCTTGCTACTGTCCTGCAGGCCGCCGGATTCGCACCCGACTTCTGCCGCTGGATTAGCCTCCTGTATCGCTCCCCCAGTGCTGTGGTACAGGTGAACGGAAAGTTGTCGGGCGCTTTTGTTCTGTCGAGGTCGGTTCGTCAGGGTTGTCCGCTGTCGCCTCTCCTTTACGCTTTGGCGTTGGAGCCTCTCCTGCGCCGGCTGAAGGACGAGGCGTGCAGTCCGGCCCTACGCGGGATCGCCGTTCCTGGAGGGTCTCGAGCCAGGGTTTCCGCGTACGCCGATGACGTATCTGCTTTCGTGTCGTCCCTTAACGACATTGAGGCGGTACAGAAGGCGCTTGATCGGTACGAGAAGGTGACAGGGGCCAAGATAAACCGCGACAAGTCTTCCGGCTTGCGGTTAGGTGCCTGGAAGGGGCGTGATCTTCCAGGCCGCTTCGGTTGGACGGACGGTCCTGTCCGCATTCTTGGAGTGTGGTTTGGACCCGACCTCCAGCTGAAGAAAAATTGGTCTGAAGTACTAGCAAAGGTCGTTTCTGCCGGTAAGACTTGGAATCGACGGAGGTTGTCCGTAAAGGGCAGGGCGGAGGTGTGTGTTACATACATTTTCCCCCTGATTCTTTATCGCTTGTCAGTACTTCCTCTCTGTAAGGCCCAGAAGAAGGCGCTCGAGCAAGCGCTATCCTCCATTTTATGGAGGGGACGCGCGAACAGGGTCGACAGACGAGTCTGCACTAAAAGTCCGTGTCATGGGGGGCTGGGAATGCCACACTTGAAGAGTCACATCCGTGCCTCTCGGTTGGCTTTCCTACGCCGCGCATTGACTAGAGGAGATCCGATTCTGGAGGGGATTGTTAGGGACGCCTTCCCTAGCCTTACCATCAATCCCCCCATCTCGAAGGCTGAGCGCCATTGTAAGTCTCGAGATGAATCGCTTTTCCTCAGCGAGTGTCGGTCAGCCTTGAGGGCTATTCCGCGGTCCAGTGACCTTTCACGGCCTAGGAAGGTCTTCTATCGGGAATTAGTGGAGGGTCGCGCGAAGGATTCTCTACGTGATACGCTCGACTGTTCGGAGGAGCAGTATCGCTCCTACTGGTCTTGGGCGCCAGCGGCGGATTATCTCAGTAACCCTGAGTTTTCGCTTACCTGGCGATTGGCTCGGAATCGGCTGCCTCTCAACGACATGGCTTTCATATGGGGCTTGGCGGATTTGCCAGACTGTGAACGGTGTGGCCTTGGATTAGAGGAAACGGCTTCGCACGCCTTCTACCATTGCCCCCGGGTCCGCCCCTTATGGGACCATGTCGGCGAGCTGACGGCTCGTCTCGCTCCCGAAGAACTCATGTCCATTGATCGCGCATACGCGTGTGACAATGTGTCGCCCCCGTATTCTGGGGTGAAACGAATGGTGTTTCTAACGCTGCTAGCCACGGCTCGAATGGTGATATGGACGACGCGAATGGAGGAAGTCTTGCGAGGCAATAGTCTTTCGCATCAGGATCTAATCCGATTCTTTGAGCATCAGCTCAAGATGAAGATTAGAACTGATAGAAAACGATTGCATTCGACAGTCTTCAGCGAAAGGTGGGTAAAAGAGGCGAGCTTGGTTCGTTTGAACGGGGTTAGCCTTGATTTTCTTTTCTAGGTCAACCAAAGTCACATCGGGGTGGTTTCCTGTGGAACCCTCCCCTCGGTTAGGTTAGACAAGCTTAAGTGTACCTAGTTAATATGAGTAAGTGTTGTTCCCGGCCTGTTTCCCGGCCATCATTTTAGTTATGATCCAAGTCGAGATTCCCAACCTCCCCAGTTTGTTTTGGCCTCCTTTTCATCTCAACTGGATCAGCCTTTTACTTCCCCATGTCCCACTTATTTTATCTCTTTCCCACTCCCTTAGCGAGAGTGCTTCTTGATTTTGTCCTCTGGGCAGAATACAGCGGCCTCTCTATTTTGAGGGTTGGACGGGCCCTACTAACATAAATTATGTTTAGTTTAAGAATTTGTTGAATTTTTAGTTTGTTATGGGGTTCATCTCCCTCCCCTTTCATCGGTTCATGATTATATTTTTATGTATTTTTATTATCATTAAATTTTTATGTTATGGGGCGCGTTTTATTTTAGGCCCCCCCTGGTGAGGATGTGGTATTATGGTGTACGGAGGATTGAAAGATGATGGACGAATTCTTGTGGTGATTGCGTCAATTGTAATGTATGAATGGGTCACGAATCTGATTAGCTAGGTATAGGATAGTTAGTTAAGACCAGCCTTACCCCTCCCCTTTTTAGGCCTTGTGCCACAATTTGTATTTTATACAAATAAATCCTAAGAGGAATCACGAGATTTTCTGTTCGTCTTACGTGTTTTTTGGTCCAGCTATAAGCTAAGTTGGAAAGTTACATTTTTTTTAAATTTGCACGCATTTTTTGAACCCTTTCTTTCCGTTTTTTTTTTTTAATTTGTACGCATTTTTGAACCCTTTCTTTCTTTTTTTGAACACTTTCTTTTTTCAGTTTGATATTTGTTTAGTTTTTTATTTCTTTTATTTTGCTGTTACCCTCCCCGACTTTTATTTGATTCTGTTCTTTTTCGTTTACTGTTCATTGTTGGTTTTATTTATTTTTCTCGGATTTCGGTCCGACCTTTTTTATTTGGTTTTATTTATTTGTTAAAAATTTCTGCTTAAAAAAAAAAAAAGAAAAGTGTGAGAAAAGAAACTATAGTCAGCCGCGGTGAACTTTGTTCACCAAAATGGCTGAGAAAAACATTGACACACCAGCTACACCGTTAACAATACCGGTGTCAGCGGAAAAAACGGCCTGGAGCCAAAATAGCCCGATAAAAAAGGATGGCGTATTTTACGCAAACGAAAGAATTCGTCTCCAAGAAACCTTCAGTGGCAATGAATTCTTGACCATCACCGAGGCATTCGAGGAGGTGAAACCTCGTACCATTTCTTTGCTCACCTCGGATGTCAGGACTCATAAGCTGGTTGGAGTGAGCAGGGAGGGTATGGAGGAGGCCCTGAAGGCGTTAGGCATTTGTCCGAAAATTTTAGCACGAAGGACAAATGCTCTATGGGACCTCCTCCTACACACAGAAGAACAAGCCAAGAAATTAGCCGGCAGTGTCTTGAATACAAAGTCTTTAAGACTACAAACCGAGTATATGGGCACCCGTCGAACAAAGGTGATGGTTCATGGGGTGCCCATAGACATTTCCGGTGACAGACTCGGGGCCTTCTTCGCCGAATTCGGAGAAGTTAACGAAGTGAAGGCCATCAGCAGTAAGGCAGGAATCGAGACGGGAGATTTCGAAATCCACATCACATTGGACAGAGAAGGATTCCAGAACATCCCAAACGTATTAATCTGCCGCAACAGAAGGATGTTGGTAGTGGTGGAGGGCAGAAAGCCGTTCTGTTGGTCATGCGGAGAGGCAGGACACATGGCAAAGGCGTGCCCTAAGAAAGAGAAGACACCAGCCCCACCACCTCCAGCACCTGCAGCAAAAACCAGTACCCCAGAGAAGGAAACCCCGAATCCGGAAGGCGAGTGGAAGGAAGTCACTAAAAGGCGGAAGCCCCAAAGTGCGCCGGCTCCACCCCAGAAGGAGATTCCCCCCAAAAGGCAGACGGAAGGGGAATTCCAAAAGCAACCCAAAGAAGGCCAAAACAAGCGGCCCGAGGATCAACCTAAACTGCAACAGAAGCAAATAGAACAGCAGCCTCAACAGCAGAAGCAAGCTGAACAACCTCAACAGCAACGACAGAAGAAGCAACAGCAGCCTCAACAGCAGCGGTCACAGCAGAAAACCAAGAAGCAGCAAGAGCATCCACAGATGGAGCAGCAGCAGGAAGCACCAATGGAGGTAGAAAGTATGCCTCCACCACGAGCTTCCTCTTTAAAAAGAAGTAGGGAGGAAGACTCTGAAGAGCAAGAAAAAGGTACCTCTGGACGTAGCAGGGCAGAGTGTAGCATGGACAGAACCAGGCGGCACTCCTTCCCTGCATCGCCCATAAGACAATCTGTTTCCCCTAGAGATAGGAGTCTCCCTTCCTCCCATACACGTACTCCATCCCCCTCTCCCTCTACTTCTTCCCCCAGTTCTCTAAATACACCACCCCATACATCCACTTCTTCCCCTCCCCATCCTTCAAGGGAGAAGAAAAAGAAGAAAAAGAAACTTTTCGAAGGGCCCGAATCAATTTGTCATGTAGACAAAGAAGTCTACAAGAACGGGCTCACCAAGCAAAGAAAAGCACTGTCGGGGCTCCTTTTCCAAATGAACGAGGTTGACGGGAAGTCAACAGAAGACCCTCGTAACTTTCCTAAGGCGCCAGGAGTGATAACCTGCGTAAGGGACACGGGGGCTTACTTGCGTGTGTGGAGTCATTTGTTTGAAGCTAAAGAGGCCTTCCCGAACATCAGAATGTTCGATATGGAGGACCCCAGTATAAGAAGATTGCGACAATTTTGTGCAGGGAGGGTCCCCGTTTTGATCCATCCCTCATTATATAGAGCGATCAAACTAATATACCCCATGGACGTTGGCGGTATTGCCCTGGATGGACGCATTACGTCAGAGTTGGGAGTAGGGAGCCTGGGGCAATCCGTCGGGGTCCTGTCCAGCTCAGATTTCCGCCCCGTATGTGTCTAAGGTTTTTGCACTAATTCTTTTTTATATTTGCAGGCCTAGAAAATGGAAATAAAGATAGCCAGTTTGAATGTGAAGGGCTTGAGAAATCGGGGTAAGGCTGCCCGCCTGCTTCGGGATCTCCTGTCCTTCGGTGTAGATGTTGCCGCGATCGAAGAGACCCACTTTGTTTGCACTTCCGATGCGTGTGTGCTGGAGGATGACTTTGTCGTCTATTCAGCATATGGGGACCGGTTGGCCAGAGGAGTTTCTTTGTTAGTCAAACGTACTCTTGATGCGAAGGTGGACCTTGTGCATACCGATGCCGAGGGCAGGTTAATCGTGGCCGATATTGCCGTGAAAAGTGGTTCGTTTCGGGTCGTTGCGGTTTATGCGCCCAACGACCAGGGGGAGCGGTGTGACTTTTTTCGGCAGTTAGGGCCGTTCCTAGTCGATTCTTCGCGCCTAGTTCTAATGGGGGACTGGAATGCCATCCTGGACCCCAAGTTAGACAGGGGGCGGGGCGCTAGCGGGAGAAGGGGCGATCGCAGCCTGGTCGATCTGATCGGCGATTATGGTCTCGTCGATAGATACCGGGTCGATCATCCCAGTGGGAAAATGTGGACGTGGGCGCATAATTGGCCGTCTGACAAGGTAGTTAGCTACCTTGACAGAATGTTAGTTCGTAGGGCCGACATAGACCTGTTAGATTGTCCCACGTTCCACTGGGTAGGCTACACGGACCACAAACTCGTTTGTGCCCGTGTGGCGTTAGAACATAGGCCTAGAATGGCTGGTTACTGGAAGTTCAATCTGTCCTTACTGGACAGGCGGGACTTCCGGGAGCAGCTAATTAAATTAGTGCAGCGGGAGCTAGTGGGGGCGGTTATCGGGAATAGGTGGTGGGAAAAACTGAAAGATAGAATTAGGTCTTTCACCACCGATTTCAGCAAACGGCTCGCTCTAGATAAGGCTGAGAAGGTGAAGACACTTAAGGCTAATTTTTCCCGGGCGGAGGCTGGGGGGGATCCCCTAGAGATAGCTCTAGCTAGGGAGGCCCTGCAGCGGTCGAATAGCGATCGTTACATGGGTCAGGTAATTAGGCATAAGTTAAGTAAGATGTCTAACGAAGCTGTGAACCTGGGCGCAGATCTGCGTCGGGAAGAAATCCGTCGAGGTGGTGTTCGTTACGTTCGTCAAGTCGAAACCCCGGAGGGGCGTACTCTGCGGTCGACTGACGACATGTGCGAGGCGTTTCGGCGGCATTTCGAGAGCCGCTTTACCAAGGAGCCTGGTCTCCGTGAGGAGGAGTTTCGCAGCTATTTGGCTGACTTTCCTCGGCTTGCGCCGACTGAAGCGGCTAGCTGCGAGGGAGAGATCACGGAGGGCGAAGTCTATGAGGCACTGAAGAGGGTCGGCAGAGGCAAGTCGCCCGGTCTGGATGGTTTGCCCTATGAATTGTACTTGAGGCTGTCGCACATCTTTGTTCCGATTTTGACAGCAGTGTTCAACAACTGGTTTCGGTCGGGGTCCATCCCCAATCGCATTTCCAGGGGTGTGATCACTCTGTTGAAAAAGGGCAAGGGTGTTGGGGGGAAACTAGATGATTATAGGCCCATAACTCTGCTAAACACAGAGTTAAAGATTATGGCCAAGATCCTGCAGGAGCGTTTGCAGTCAGTTGCCGAGTCTCTGTTGGGACCTGAGCAGACTTGTTCTGTGAGGGGCCGAACAATTCAGAGCAACCTGCATTTGATCCGCACGATCGTAGAGGGCGTAAAAGACGACGAAGAAGCCGCGCTGATCAATTTGGATCAGTCCAAGGCATTTGATAGGGTCGACCATCGCTACCTTGCTACTGTCCTGCAGGCCGCCGGATTCGCACCCGACTTCTGCCGCTGGATTAGCCTCCTGTATCGCTCCCCCAGTGCTGTGGTACAGGTGAACGGAAAGTTGTCGGGCGCTTTTGTTCTGTCGAGGTCGGTTCGTCAGGGTTGTCCGCTGTCGCCTCTCCTTTACGCTTTGGCGTTGGAGCCTCTCCTGCGCCGGCTGAAGGACGAGGCGTGCAGTCCGGCCCTACGCGGGATCGCCGTTCCTGGAGGGTCTCGAGCCAGGGTTTCCGCGTACGCCGATGACGTATCTGCTTTCGTGTCGTCCCTTAACGACATTGAGGCGGTACAGAAGGCGCTTGATCGGTACGAGAAGGTGACAGGGGCCAAGATAAACCGCGACAAGTCTTCCGGCTTGCGGTTAGGTGCCTGGAAGGGGCGTGATCTTCCAGGCCGCTTCGGTTGGACGGACGGTCCTGTCCGCATTCTTGGAGTGTGGTTTGGACCCGACCTCCAGCTGAAGAAAAATTGGTCTGAAGTACTAGCAAAGGTCGTTTCTGCCGGTAAGACTTGGAATCGACGGAGGTTGTCCGTAAAGGGCAGGGCGGAGGTGTGTGTTACATACATTTTCCCCCTGATTCTTTATCGCTTGTCAGTACTTCCTCTCTGTAAGGCCCAGAAGAAGGCGCTCGAGCAAGCGCTATCCTCCATTTTATGGAGGGGACGCGCGAACAGGGTCGACAGACGAGTCTGCACTAAAAGTCCGTGTCATGGGGGGCTGGGAATGCCACACTTGAAGAGTCACATCCGTGCCTCTCGGTTGGCTTTCCTACGCCGCGCATTGACTAGAGGAGATCCGATTCTGGAGGGGATTGTTAGGGACGCCTTCCCTAGCCTTACCATCAATCCCCCCATCTCGAAGGCTGAGCGCCATTGTAAGTCTCGAGATGAATCGCTTTTCCTCAGCGAGTGTCGGTCAGCCTTGAGGGCTATTCCGCGGTCCAGTGACCTTTCACGGCCTAGGAAGGTCTTCTATCGGGAATTAGTGGAGGGTCGCGCGAAGGATTCTCTACGTGATACGCTCGACTGTTCGGAGGAGCAGTATCGCTCCTACTGGTCTTGGGCGCCAGCGGCGGATTATCTCAGTAACCCTGAGTTTTCGCTTACCTGGCGATTGGCTCGGAATCGGCTGCCTCTCAACGACATGGCTTTCATATGGGGCTTGGCGGATTTGCCAGACTGTGAACGGTGTGGCCTTGGATTAGAGGAAACGGCTTCGCACGCCTTCTACCATTGCCCCCGGGTCCGCCCCTTATGGGACCATGTCGGCGAGCTGACGGCTCGTCTCGCTCCCGAAGAACTCGTGTCCATTGATCGCGCATACGCGTGTGACAATGTGTCGCCCCCGTATTCTGGGGTGAAACGAATGGTGTTTCTAACGCTGCTAGCCACGGCTCGAATGGTGATATGGACGACGCGAATGGAGGAAGTCTTGCGAGGCAATAGTCTTTCGCATCAGGATCTAATCCGATTCTTTGAGCATCAGCTCAAGATGAAGATTAGAACTGATAGAAAACGATTGCATTCGACAGTCTTCAGCGAAAGGTGGGTAAAAGAGGCGAGCTTGGTTCGTTTGAACGGGGTTAGCCTTGATTTTCTTTTCTAGGTCAACCAAAGTCACATCGGGGTGGTTTCCTGTGGAACCCTCCCCTCGGTTAGGTTAGACAAGCTTAAGTGTACCTAGTTAATATGAGTAAGTGTTGTTCCCGGCCTGTTTCCCGGCCATCATTTTAGTTATGATCCAAGTCGAGATTCCCAACCTCCCCAGTTTGTTTTGGCCTCCTTTTCATCTCAACTGGATCAGCCTTTTACTTCCCCATGTCCCACTTATTTTATCTCTTTCCCACTCCCTTAGCGAGAGTGCTTCTTGATTTTGTCCTCTGGGCAGAATACAGCGGCCTCTCTATTTTGAGGGTTGGACGGGCCCTACTAACATAAATTATGTTTAGTTTAAGAATTTGTTGAATTTTTAGTTTGTTATGGGGTTCATCTCCCTCCCCTTTCATCTGTTCATGATTATATCTTTATGTATTTTTATTATCATTAAATTTTTATGTTATGGGGCGCGTTTTATTTTAGGCCCCCCCTGGTGAGGATGTGGTATTATGGTGTACGGAGGATTGAAAGATGATGGACGAATTCTTGTGGTGATTGCGTCAATTGTAATGTATGAATGGGTCACGTATCTGATTAGCTAGGTATAGGATAGTTAGTTAAGACCAGCCTTACCCCTCCCCCTTTTAGGCCTTGTGCCACAATTTGTATTTTATACGAATAAATCCTAAGAGGAATCACGAGATCCAACGGCCGTCTTGTTATTCCTTTTCTCTTTGTTGTAGACCGCAGACCGACTGCACGTTTGCCGGAATTCTGTTTGACTGCTGACAGACTGCTCGTTTGCCCGAATTCTGTGTTGCATTGTATTTAGCTAAGTTTGTTTTTTATTATTTCCATTTGACTGTTTCAGGAAAAAAAAGAAAAAAAAGAAAAAAAAAAAAAAAAAAAAAAGAAAAAAAAAGTCCTTTTGATTTTTGCTTCTCTCCATTTTTTTTTTACCCCCCTCTTTTAATTTCTGTTATTTTTTCGTTTTATTTCAGTTTTCCAATTTTCCCCCTTTAATTTTTGTTTTCCTTTTAATTTTCTTTTTACCCCCGGTAATTCTTTGTTTTTTATTTCTTACCCCTTTTTAATTTGCAGGCCTTGTTCTTTTTATTCTAGTTTCCCGTTTTAATTTCCTTCCAACCTTTAATTTTTGTTTTTCGTTTCCACGCTTTTTCTTTTAGCCTCCGTTAAAATTTTCATTTTCCTTTAATTTCTGATTTTCGCGTTTATTAATTTTAATTTCTGTTTTTTTTTCCTAACCTAACGTTTTTCCGTGTTTTTCGTTTTATAATTTGTTTGTATTAATTTCGTTTTGAAATCCTTGTATTGTATAATTTATTTGTTAATTTTTCTTTTGTTTATCGGTTCGACTCGCTTTTCTGTGGGTCGGCCATTTTGAATTTTTGTTTCTAGCTTTGGTTGTCGTCGAAAGTTTCGTATTTTCTTTTGTTTATTCTTTTCGACTAGTGTCGGCCATTTTGTTTTTTTGTTAATAGCTCCGGCTATTTGCCGAAGTTTATTATTGTCTTTGTTTACCTTGTTTTGAACCGTTTTCTTTGTATTATTTAATTTTCCTCCTTGTGTTTTTTTATTTTCGCCTTTAGGTGATATTTGTTTAAGTTTTTTACGTGTTATTTTTGTTGTGTTTGTAATTGTTTAATTTAGCTGTCTAGTCTCGCTTCTTAAAGTCGGCCATCTTTTTGTTTTATTTAACTAGCTTCGGCTAGAGTTTAAATCTTATTAGTTTTTCTTATCTATCTTTTCTTTGAACTTTTTTGTCTAAATTCCCCCCCCTTTTATTTTTTTTGCGCCTTTTGGCGTTATTCGTTCTTTTTGTTTCGCCTTTAGGCGAAATTTAGTAAATATCCCTCCCCCTATTCCTCCACTCCCGACCCTCCCCCTTACTTCATCATGGAGAAGAAGGAAAAAAAAGCCCCTTCTTTCCTGATCACAAAGAAAAAAACTTCCACCCTGGCTACTATCAAAAAATCGGTTAGGAAGCATCTTTTTAACCCGAAAAAAGACCCCCCGGACAAAGATAATCCCAATGAATATCCTGCCCTGCCACGAACCCCTACTAATGAGGAGATTGTGGACGTCCTTAAGCAGGCGGCCAAAGCCAGGATAGCTAAGGAAATCCTGGAAAAGGAAAAAAACAATGAAAAGCCTAAAGTCAGTACCGAGGTCGGGGATTCGCCCTCTTGTTGGAAGTCCCCTCCGAATTGTATTATCGACATCGCGGAGTTCCTGGAGCGTGCCAAGAGTTACGCTCACCTCGTGGTGAAAGACGGGCTCTTGGAGGATCCAGTGGAACTGAAGAGAGTCGAGAAAAGAATAGTGTCTGTTTTTGTCGTCGACAAGCGTTCGCGCAAAATTTGTCGTTCGACTAAAGACACAGTGTTTAAAGCACTGGAGTCCCTGGGGTTCAAACCCCTAAGAATTGTCAAAGGCAAGGGTTTCTTCATGTGGGACGTGCTGCTGCCCACTGCAGAAGACTGCGTGAGAGCCACCCGGAGGGAGTTGATCACCAAGGATCTCATCCTCCGAACGGAGTACGAGGGTCGGCGAAGGACCAGGGTGGCAGTGTACGAGGTCCCTCCTCAGGTTATCGGGGAACACCTCGCGGCTTTCCTGGCCCAATACGGGGAAATATTGGCCGCTTCCTGCGATAGCCTGACCGGGGGATGGAGCTTTGATATGATGCTCGATCGAAAGGCCTTCAGCTCCGTCCCCAACTGGATTGACGTAGGTGACCTGAAGCTGCCGGTCATCGTGACCGGTCGTAAACCAGCCTGTTGGAAGTGTGGAGTGACTGGTCATCTCTCCTCTTCCTGCCCAGAGAAGAAGGCCTCTGGGACTCAGGTCACTAAAGACCAAACTCCCCCTCTGACCGAGTCTGCAAAATCCGCCGCGCCTGTAATGGGCATGCCAGCTGCCGGGACCGGAGAGGTTGTTCCCCCGGTTGGGTCACCATCCAAGCCCCCATCCCCCGAAGAGCCCTCTTCCGCCGCTCCTGTGGCTAAGAAGGGGGAAGAAGGGGAATGGCAGGTAGTTGGCAGGGTCAGAGGGAAGCGTCAGCCAGCGGGTCCTCAGTCCCCTGAAGCCTCGGGGACTAAAGACACACACAGTCCCACTCCCTCTATCAACAGCAAGGGCGACGCCCCGACCTCCACTCTTTCAATTGAAGAGCAAATGTTGAGATATGAGCCAAGCCACGAAAAAGTGGAGAAACTAAAAAAACTCAAAAAACATCTGGACGACCAAAAAAAACCCACAAAATCTCCTCAAAAAAAAAACATCCCCTTACAGTCACCTAAATTAATTTCCCCCATCAAATCTCCCCCCAAGAAGAAGGCCACCCTTTGTGTTTCCTCCATCCCCATGCCTCCCACTTCAACCCCTCTCTCCAGAGTGAAGCCTTCTCCTGCTATGCCGTCCACCTCCCATGCCCAATCCCAAATCCCGCTCAGTAGAGATCCCAGTCCCTTTAGACAACCCTGCACTCCTTGCCACACTCCCAGTCCTTCTCCCACTAAAACCTCTCAGATGTTACCACCGGTCACCAAAAGGCCCCGAAGCCCCACTCAAGATCCCGGCGAAAAGAAAAAAAAACCAAAGGGCATTTTCAATCATGGATTGGACATTTGTAAAATCTCCCCTAGGCAGGCGGAAAAAGCTAGGGATTATGGGAACCGTATCCCTAATCTAAAGTTCCTCCTGTCCATCAAACAGTTCAGCGACAAAGACATCGACAACCCGTTGAACTTCCCAGATGCCCAGCGGGTTTTAACCGTGGTGGGCGTTGACACGGGAGCAAAACAGATTTGGGCCATGTTGGACGAGGCCATATCCTCGTTCAACATGAGCCCGCCCATTGCTATCATTCAGAGCGACAAGCTCCGGAAAATGAACTCATTTTGTGCAGGGAGGGTCCCAATTTTTGTTCACCCCTCCCTCTATAGGGCTCTTAAACTCACTTTCCCGTGGGATATCGGCGGGATCTCCCAGGACGGTAACATCAACACTGAGATGGGCCATGGGTCTATGGGAGATGCTGTCGGTATCCTTACCCCGGCCATGTTCAAAGCAGGTAAGCAACCCTAATCAGTTTTCACTATGGCTCTCTGGTTGGCTACTTTAAATGTCCGGGGCCTGAGGTCGGAGTCTCGCAGGGCGAGGCTCTCTCGCGACCTTCAGCGCCTCGGGGTTAATATCTGTTGTGTGCAAGAGACCCGGTTTTCTTCTCATGATCGTGAGGATGTGCTGTCTAAGGGGTTCGCCCTTTATTCAGCATGTTTTGATGGTCGTTCGAGGGGTGTCTCTTGGCTAGTGAGCAGGTCTTTAGACGCTGCATGTACTCTTGTTTTCGCAGATCCGGCGGGCAGGCTTTGTGTGCTGGACGTTACCATAAAAGGTAAGGCTTTACGTCTCATCGGCGTTTATGCGCCTAATACCCATGCTGAGCGACCTGGTCTGTTTCGGCAGATCGAGCCGTTTTTGACGACATCTCGTCGGGTAGTTTTAGCGGGCGATTGGAATGCCGTCCTTGAGCCCGATATAGATCGTATAGGGAAAAAACGGGGTACTAACAATCCTGATGTGAAACCATTTCGGGACTTTATCGGCGGGTTTGATCTCGTCGATAAGTACCGGAATGAGCATCCTCGGGAGGTAGCATGGACTTGGACTAATAGTGGCAACTCGGCTCCTGGGACGCTTGCGAGCTACCTCGACCGGGTCTTAGTTAAGAGAGTCGATGTAGGGCTCTTAGGGTGTCCAAGTTTCCATTACATAGTTTATTCGGATCATAGGCTTGTCCGGGTCCGGGTAAACTTAGATAAGCCTAAGGTTAGGTTGGCTGGTTACTGGAAATTCAACTGTTCACTTTTTGGTGAGCAGGGATTTCGGGACCAGCTGGTACTAATGATACAACGGGAATTGTCGGGAGCGGTTTTCGGGAACGCCTGGTGGGGTAAACTTAAATCCAAAATTAGAACGTTTGCTGCCGATTTTAGTCGTCGACTCAATCGAGATAGATTAGCGGCGCAAACTGCTTTAGAAGAAAAAGTTGATCGGGCCGTGAAATCCCGTGTTAGTGGGGATGTAGCCTTAGCTAAGGCAGAGTTGGCCTCCTTGCTTATCAAGAAGGATCAAGCTCTGGTAGTTAGGGCTAGGTTAAAAAGAATGTCCTCTGAGGCGACGAATATGGCCGCTGAATTGCGTGCAGAGGAGAGTAGGAGTGCGTCTCGACGACATATCGCGTGCGTCACATTACCGGATAATCGGACCGTGACTACAAACGCGGGCATATGTGAGGTCTTTCGAGATTACTTTCAGGATCTTTTCACCAGGGAGCCCGGTCTGAGCTTTGCTCAGTTCGACTCCTATTTAGCCGACTTTCCCTGCCTCGAGGCAGCTGAAGCGGCTGGGTGCGAGGGTCCCATAACAGAGTCCGAGATCTGGGATGCGCTGAAGCAGGTTGGCCTGGATAAGTCTCCGGGACTCGATGGTCTTCCCTACGAAGTGTACTTGAGGCTGTCGCCCGTTTTTGTTCCTTTGCTGGAGCTGATTTTCAACCACTGGATGAAGCAGGGGTCTATACCCCAACGCTTCACCAGGGGTGTGATCAAGTTGCTGCGTAAGGACAAGAACGGTGGGGATGGGTTAGGGAACTTTCGCCCTTTAACAATGTTAAACACGGAGTTAAAGATTTTGGCGAAGATCTTAGCCAACCGTTTGCAGCTTGTCCTGTCTAGTCTGATTGGTCCCGAGCAGACTTGTGCTGTGAAGGGCAGGACTATTCAGGATAACCTGCATATGGTACGCTTGATCTTAGAACAAGTCGACGGTGAAGCCGCGCTGATCAATTTAGATCAGTCCAAGGCCTTCGATAGGGTTGACCATCGTTTTCTGGAGGCTGTCCTTTCGGCGGCCGGTTTCGGAGCCGACTTTCGCTCCTGGATCCGACTCTTGTATGCGACCCCCGGTGCGCTGGTGGAAGTGAATGGAGTAAGATCGAAGCCTTTCGTATTGTCTCGCTCTATTCGTCAGGGTTGTCCGCTCTCGCCTTTGCTGTACGTTCTTGCGTTGGAACCGTTCCTTCGCAAGTTAAAGGCGAATCCGGTCCTGCGTGGAATATCTCTGCCTGGGGCCACCACCTCAGCAAGGTATTCTGCCTATGCTGACGACGTTTCGGTTCTTGTGTCGAGCAGAACCGAGATTGACGAAGTCAGCAAAGTGGTCAGTGGTTATGAGATGGTGACAGGGGCCAAGATCAATCGCGATAAGTCTGTGGGCTTGCGATTGGGTGCGTGGAAGGGAGTTTCTCTTCCCGGACCTTTCCTCTGGACGGATGGGCCGATCAAGATACTCGGCGTCTGGTTCGGTCCGGATCTCCAGTTGGAAATGAATTGGTCGGAGGTACGAGGGAAGGCCGAGATCGCGGTTGGTCTGTGGTCTCGGAGGAGGCTTTCCCTGAAGGGAAGGGCGGAAGTATGTGTTTCTCACATATATCCTATTCTCGTGTACCGACTCTCTGTACTTCCACTTCCGTTTACCGCACTAAGTTTATTAGTAAGGCTCTTGTTCTCTTTCTTGTGGAGAGGCAAGGCCGCTATGGTATCTCGCAAGATCTGTTGCCTTCATACCGCTGAGGGCGGCCTGGGAATGCCAAGCATTGAGATTCGTCAACATATGCTTCGCATTGCATTCCTGGACCGATTGTGTCGCGAACCGGACGAGGTGGGAGCCTTCTGGAAGGAAGATGCCCGGAAAAATTTCCCGTCCCTGAGAAGTGTGCACTCGTGCGAGGGGGAGGCCCGCCGTAGACCCCGAGCCGAAAGCTCCTTCTATCACGAATGTCGTCGCGCTCTGAAATGCCTCTTACGGGCGTCGGAAGGCCTCTCCAACGTCCAGGCGTTGTCTCGTAGGGCATTGTATCAAGTGTTAGTTCGGGGGTCCGTTCAAGATGCTCTGATTAGCGAGCTCGGTCTTACGAAGCAGCAGGCTCGTTCAATATGGCCTTGGGCGACAGGGTTGAAATGCCTCACTAACGACGAGGCATCACTCACCTGGCAGGTGATTCGTGGAGCCCTCTGGGTCGGCAAAAGACTTTGTGCAGCGGGCTTGGAGAATTCTCCAAACTGCCGCCGCTGTGTTGGGGAAGTCGAGACCATTGGTCACGCCTTCTTTCAGTGCAGAGTGGTAGTGCCGTTGTGCAAGTTTGTTGAAGGTCTCATGGTTCGCGTCTTGCGGAGAAAGACCTTTGTCCTGGATGTCGTTTCTGTTTGCAGCAATGTGGTACCGCAGATGTCGAGGGCTGAGAATTATGTGTTCTGTTGCTTACTAGGCGTTATGAGAGTCGTGATTTGGACGACGCGTCAGAAGGAATTCTATGGTGGCGAGAAGTTTGTTTCTTCCGAACTGATCTTGTTCTTTAGGCATCTGCTTAAAGTCAAGATTAGGACGGAAAGGCGGCGACTCACATCATCTGAATTTGGCGAAAGGTGGGTGACTCTTGCGCGTTTGTGCCGTGTGAAAGGGGCTGACCTTGAGTGGCATTTTGATGCCGGTTAGGCATAGGATATTGTTTACCTGGGTTGAACTTGGGCAACCCATCCATGCTTAGGCTAGATTAGGGTTTTTGGTGTTTTAATTTTAGTTTCTTACGATTATGTAAACTTAGCTAAGGTATGTTTGCTCATTGGCCCCTTTTTTTTCTGTCCCCTTTTCTTTTCCTTTAGTTTAACTCCCCATCCCTCCCCTCTTTAGGTGCTCAGTGATTTCAGTTCTCTGGATGATGCGGGACGCCTTTCGTTTTCGTGTGTGTGATCCTTTTCGTATGTTTGTGTGTGAATCAGTGCGTGTTTGTGCGAGTGGTTGGGATGGATAAATGTGTATTTTATATTGTCAAAGTCCCGTGTCGATTTCGCCCAGTTAATTGATTTTACTGGCACATTTAGGATTTGTCGGGGGGTTTTTAATTACTAACATGATTTTGTTTAGTTTTCTTGTACATATTTGTATGCATATTGTATATAGTCATTGGGGATTATTTTATTTAATTTTTATGCCCGCCCCCCAACAGACTTTATTGTATATATGGGGTTATTTAGGATTTTCATAGAGACAATGAGGTATTTTGGTGGTTGTAGAACGAATGGTATGTATGAATGTGGTGTTTTGGTGAAAGGAATATTGTTTTGTATGCTTGGGTCAGTGCGTGCGACTAGCTAAGTTTAATTTTAAGACAAGCGATGACCTTCCTTTCCCAATCCCCATTTTTGGCTTTGTGCCACATTTACCGTGTTTTGTATACGGTAATAAATATTATCACGAGATCCAACTAGAGACTCTGATCGACTGCGACTAGTCAACACATTCTCCAGGAACGTCTTCCCAGAAATATACAGAAATACTATATGTACTTATTGTGTACACTTTCTTGTTATAATACATTCTTGTTCTAAGTACATTTTGTGTTGCATTATTATTCCATGCAATAGGCGAGATTCAACAATGAGTCAAGACTCAACATTTTTCTTTTCAGATGATAAATTATATAAAAACTTTCGGACAGTTTTTATATAATTTATCATCTGAAAAGAAAAACATTATTAGATCTCACGAGAAATTATATAAAAAACTAAATAAAAGCACCTTGTCAGTCGTTTTTAATGAAATGTGCATGAAAGAAGGATTGCTGCCTAAATACACAAATATATATATATATATATATATATATATATATATATATATATATATATATATATATATATATATATATGGGACTATTTGGAGACCGTCGATGTTTGTGCTGACACAAAGTTACATGTCGTCATGACCGTGGATTTGAGCATAATTGCCTTGTTCATACTGTTGATCACGCTAGATGACACACCCTCTCCCAGTATCTGTAACTAAAGTTCAGTAAGCATAGTTGCAGTTCAAACCACATGTGAGTTCGGTGTTTGTTGAAGAAAAAAAATGCCTGTACCTACTCAGCCTAAAATGATAAGCCGGACATCATGTACATATATTCAATTTCAATATTCATAATTCAGATTTTTTAAGTATTTTAATTTAAATTTCTTGGTTAATTATATAAAAAGCTTATGAAAATTTTTTCGCTAATTTCGAAATCTTAAAAATGTTCTCTTTTAACATTATTTACAAATAATTTGTTGAATAAAATATGTCGGAATTGAAAATTTGGCCCGCTGACAGAAACAGAAGGGATTGTTTCAGATTCACAATTTAAGCCCTTCCACCATCTCCAAATGATACACTGAGGTCAGTATGTTAAAATAGGTCAACACTCTCTGCCTTTTCACCCACTCTCTAAATAAGATAGCAATATCTCTTGTTCTTAACCCGGAATATTTTTCCATTTCATTTGTGATTTGTTTGTAGGTCTTGAAGATTGAGAGCTGCTGTTTTTAGAACTCTCATGAAATAAAAGTATTACCTATGAGATTTTAAGTGTTTGATATTCTTTAATTAATAATAATAATAATAATAATATATATATATATATATATATATATATATATATATATATATATATATATATATATATATATGTATGTGTGTGTGTGAATGCAGACAAATGGAAAACTTAACCGACACGTTTCTTCCTGTATATACAAGAGCAAAAACGTTATTGGTTTTTCAAAGGTTTTTGGTAAAGAGATACTAATGAATATTCATTTGGTTAGTGTAAAAGCCAGGAAAGTTCGTGGTGATACAGTTCAATGCCTAATAAACGAAAGTGTGTAGGATATATATATATATATATATATATATATATATATATATATATATATATATACTTAAATTAGTATTTAAATTATTTGGGATTGGGATCGATTAATGTGTCATATATTTTGAATAACATGAGGTTAAGGATTTAATATATATATATATATATATATATATATATATATATATATATATATATATATATATATGCGTCTGTGTGTAATGTATATATATATATATATATATATATATATATATATATATATATATATATAATGTGTGTGTATGCGCGATTGTGTGTGTGTGTTTGTTTACCTAGCAATCGCTTTCTGTATAATTATTTTTATGGGTCGTATTTCTGATACGGAAATCATTTTAGTAATTTTCTTTCATATTATACATGTGATTTTTCGAGAAGGCTCGCTCTTACTAACCTTACCAGCTGAGCACACAAGCAACACAGACCCTTCAAGAGTCAAGTACACCAACGATATTATCGTTGTGTCAATTTTAACAGGTTCATCTCCGAAGTCGATTCAGCGACCGAAATCGTCAGGATCTTGATTTTAATTGTATTCACCAATATTCAAAATGGCTTCTCACAATGGACATTTTCTTTTCCATGCATCTTCCCCTCATATATATATATATATATATATATATATATATATATATATATATATATATATATATATGGGGTGGGGGAAAGTGCAAGTGAGTGAGTAAGTCCTTATTCGAGGAAAGGTTTCTGAACAAAGCTGATAGGGTTTTACCTTATGTAGAGGAAGTGACAACACCTACTTTCGGTAGAGGATCAGCGGTGGCCTTTCAGAACTTTCGCGAGGGACGTGACTTTGCTTGTATATTCCCAGCAAAATGTATAATTGCAGATACACTTTCATATATATATATATATATATATATATATATATATATATATATTATAAATTAATAGATTTAAAATATGGTTTTACCGCTACACAGTGATAACCATGTTTCAGAAATGGAAGCTAAAGCCCCTGAATTTAATTTTGTTATTAAACCAAAGACATTAGTTCCATTTCCTCATCAAGCGAATTTTGGAGTAACTTACTTTTTAAAATTTACGGTTGTTTTAAAAAGTAAGTTACTCCAAAATTCGCTTGATGAGGAAATGGAACTAATGTCTTTGGTTTAATAACAAAATTAAATTCAGGGGCTTTAGCTTCCATTTCTGAAACATGGTTATCACTGTGTAGCGGTAAAACCATATTTTAAATCTATTAATTTATAATATTAATGCTCTGTAAATTTAAATTTACATAGAGCACTATTGTGTAAAAATAAAAATATCTATAAGAACACCGGATTTTATATCTTACTGTTCTTTCCTTTTTATTTATATATACATATATATATATATATATATATATATATATATATATGTGTGTGTGTGTGTGTGTGTGTGTGTGTGTGTGTGTGTGTGTAATTATAAATTTTCTACGCCGCCATCTGAAGTATACAATACTGATTTATATGCATATGTGTTTTTATAGATTGAACAACCTATATACTAAATAGTATTATTATTATTATTATTATTAGATAGATAGATAGATAGATAATGAAATGACAGAAAGAACACAAAACGTTTTCTATGTATTTCTTTTCTCATCCGCATCTCTCTCTCTCTCTCTCTCTCTCTCTCTCTCTCTCTCTCTCTCTCATTCTCTCTCACTAACTCACTTTTTCTATCTCCCTCTTTTGTCTACCGGCCTGTCTGTTTCTTTCTCTTTCTCTCTCACTCTCTTGTTTGTCGGGCTGTCTTTTGATCTATCACACACACACACACACACACATATATACATATATACATATATATATATATATATATATATATATATATATATATATATATATATATATTATATATATATATATAAATGTTGATAAATATCCTATTCTGACTCGGAAAATACTTAAATGCAAATCTAGAAAAATAAAATTCCCTTTCACCAAATCTTAAAAGCATCGCATTTGTTCACAGAAACATCTGTTTCGCTCTGAGTCTAATCGCTTTGCCTAATATGTTGAGTACCTTTGAATATTTTACGAGTAGTATAATTAGCATTTTCTTTAATTCTTTTATTTGGTAACAATCTCAGACTGTGTATACAAAATTTTATTCACAGCACAATTAAACATTCTCTTGTCCTCAAATAAGTTGTAACATTGAAATTGTTCGAGGACACATTATGTTACTATAAAAAGTGATAAAAATAAATTATTCGATTAAACTTGCATATATTTTCTTGCCCATACTCAAACATAGATAGATAGATAGATAGATAGATAGATAGATAGATAGATAGATAGGGGGGAAATGTATGACAAAGTGGAAAAATTTTTCGTGTAACAAGTTTCGTCTTTTAGGACATCATCGGTCTAAATTTGTTACGTTGGTGCGACAACACATGCGCACGAACGTGAGATGCTGATAATTTTTACTTTATATATATATATACATATATATATATATATATATATATATATATATATATATATATATATAGTAATGATACAATATGGTAATCCGTATGGAATTTCCAGGTGGATATAGACCCAGAGTGAGCACTATGTAAAAAAATATTATTAATTAAAGAATATCAAACACTTAAAATCCCATAGGTAATAATTTTTATTTCTTGAGAGCTCTATAAAACAATCTTCAATACCTACAAACAAATCACAAATGAACTGGAAAAAAATATTCCGGGTTAAGAACAAGAGATATTGCTATCTTATTTAGAGAGTGGGGCAAAAGGCAGAGAGTGTTGACCTATTTTGAAATACTGACCTCACTATGTTATTTGAGGATGATGGAAGGGCTTAAATTGTGTTTCTGTCAGCGGGCCAAATTTTCAATTCCGACATATTTTATTCAACAAGTTATTTGTAAATAATATTAAAATAGAACATTTTTAAAGATTTCGAAATTAGCGAAAACGTTTTCATAAGCTTTTTATATAATTAACCAAGAAATTTAAATTAAAATACCTAAGAAATTTGAATTAAACGATTATTAATTATATTCAGAGAAATATATTTATAAAGGTTATATAACTAGAGTACTGAACTTTTATGTTCTAGATGTATTTATTAAGATTTAGCAGGATATGAATGTAAGGTAAAGTTACATCAGGGTTAATATATATATATATATATATATATATATATATATATATATATATATATATATATATATATTTTAGCCAATTTAATTTGGATGTTTTTCTTTTTCTCCAATAACAAAAGTGATGGAAACAAAAAGTAAAACAAATCTAAACGAAATCGACTAAATGATATTGATTTTCTAAGCATAGCTTAGATGTGGCACAAGGCCGAAAGTAGAAGGCACCCAGTGAGAACTCACAATTCAGTCGTTATTGTTTTAGCGAGATAAGCTTGCTAACCATTATACCACCTCGGTTAAATTATATATATATATATGTATATATATATATATATATATATATATATATATATATATATATATATTCCCAGCATCCCTCGTTCGTGCGCATGTATACTCACACCAACGTAACAGATTTAGTCCGATTAAGTTTTAAAGGACGAAAGGCGACACACATTCGAGAAATCTTGTCAGAATATATATATATATATATATATATATATATATGAATTATCTTTATGAAGGAAACACGTCTCTGACTGAAATCTTTAGATTTATATATTATATATATATCTTTATATTTCATATATATATATATATATATATGTGTGTGTGTGTGTGTGTGTGTGTATATATATATATATGTGTGTGTGTGTGTGTGTGTGTGTGTGTGTGTGTGTGTGTGTGTCATGTAGATTCCGGGATGAATCGGATATCAATGACTAACAAACGTCAAGAATGGATAAGGAAAATAAATGTATTAACGTAATAATACAAACTGGTAATACAGGTTAGTAGATGCAGGAATGCGGGTTAGTAACAATAATATATATACAGTCTTGGTATTGAAGTATCCCGGTATGACTCCTTACTGAGTCTAGGTGCTCGTGACGGTGACTCTTGTGCTACCCTCCTCTAATACTACTCTCATACTACTCTCATACAGACCCCGGGTATTCACTGGTAGTAGTATATGTATACCTCGGGCGAGTCCATCTGTGTGAAATGGGAGACCCCTTATCACCCCCTCCTTAGATAGGGAGTTAATATCTTTTCCTTTTTCTTATAGTCGACAATTAGAGGCACTGTAAATTTTCTCTTCCTGCTAGTTCTTCCAATTTTTGTGTCTTCCTGTGGTCTTTGAATCTCAAAAACTTCAAAGATCTCCATCGACTCGTCATTTTCTGCGGGTGACGAGCTTGGCTCTTCAAACCGTCTATTTTGTATTTGGTCAATATGTTTTTTGTGGGTACATTTTTTGCCTTTTGTGTACATCACGTTTCCTTGTCTGTTAATTATTGTATTTGGTTCCTCATAAGCCATATTGTTACTGAAATAGACCCATTCTTGTTTGAATGATCTCTCGGGCACTGTAGGTGTATACCGGTTTTTATTTATTTTTTCCTTCGTCCTCTGAATATATTCATCCTTTTTCGCTTCTTTTCTTATCACAGGTAGTTCCTTTACTGTCTTGTATAACTCTTTACTGTTTTCATCTGTGGTAGCAAATGGCGCGTTTCGCTTCTTTTTACATACTGGTTGGACATTTTTTTTCCAATTCAATTCTAGCTGCACCCTTAGAAAATGAGCTGATAGGTGAATCCCATACGTCGAACTTTTTCATCCAGTCTGTACCCACTAGATTTTCTTTATCTTTCATTACGTATATCTTGAGGTTTTTTGTTTTCCCGTGAAATTTAGCATTTACGATTATTTCTCCTTCGAATTTCATACACTTTCCTGTCACCGACTTAGCAATTTTTTTATGTATGTAACATAGTTGGTTTGTTAAGCTTTTTCTATGTCTGTAGGTTAATTATCGTTAGATCGGAACCCGAGTCTATTTTATCTTGCAATTTTATATTTTTATTTAAGATTTCAAGTTCCACATATTTCCTAATGTTGGTATTGTCTTCGTCATGCATCCTAGTAGCCCTTAGTCCTCCACATCGATAACATGCAGATGGTGGGGGTCTTATATTTGCTTCGATTTTCGTCATAATTTGCCCTATATGTCGTACTTTTTCCCTTATTATAGATTTCTTTTCTTCTTTCCGGGGAGGGTGAAGAACGTAAACGTTTGTTTAATTTACGTATATGACTCCCCAATGTTCTTCGAGTCTTTCTTTATACTCAGGCATATTTGGCAATCTTCTGATAGTTGTTGTAGTGTTAGTCCAGATTCATTTTGTAGTTTTGAAAGAATTCTTTTGCGGATTTCACTATTTTTTGCTGAAACTAACCCTTGAACAAAGATGAGACACTTGAAATTGTCCGGTGTTAATTCTGCCAACTTGAAGTCGTCGCAATGTTTATTCACGATTGTGGCAAACGTGGAATAGTCCTCATTTTCGTCCTTTACCAGGTTAAGACATTTCCACCTCTTGTGAAAGAGTGACGTTTTTGGACTAAAAAGCTCTGTAAGATATGTAACTGCTTCGTCAAACGCTAATTCGTTCGTCTTTTTTGGCAAAATGTAATCCACAAATTTTGTGTATTTTTCAGTTCCTAATTTTCTGAGCAACAGACGTAGCTTCTTTGCTTCTGTCCAGTTTTGACAATCGATGTTAAAGATGTCTTCGTGGCGTCTAAAATAATCCCCGAAATTTTTATCTTCTTCTAGAGAGTATTTGAAAGTTGCTATCGTATTCCACACTGCGTCTTGGGAAAAAGTCGCCTCTTTTTCGATATTTTGTTGTTTGTTACCCGCTACCTTTAATATTAGTTCCTGCGTTTGTAGTAATTGTTTTTGCCATTTTTCTTCTATTCTTTCTTGGAATTAGAATTGCTGTTCGTTTTGTCTTTCTTGGAGTTGTAATTGCTGTTCATTTTGGTATTTTACAAGTTCTACTAAAATACTTTTAAAATCCTCCATGATAAGAGTCTTACGAAAAACTTGATTTTTCGTGTTTAATCCTCGTAAATCGCCAAGTTGATGTGGATACTGGCAAAAACGGCAATTTTTTTATCTTTTTGTGTGAGTTCGAATATCTCGTCGCCAATTTGTTGTCGACGAGGGAGAATTTTTTCTTATTTCTTTCTTTCCCGTGCGAGTTCGATATACTCGTCGCCCATTTGTTGTGGACAACGAGGGAGAATTTTGTTTCGTTTTCCTTCCCGTGCAAATTCGAATACCTCGTCGCCAATTTGTTGCGGACAACGAGGGAGAATTTTTTTCCTTCCCGTGTGAGTTCGATATATTCGTCGCCAATGTGTTGTGGATTCCGGGATGAATCCGATATCAATGTATAACAAACGCCAGGAATAGATAAGGAAAATAAATATATTACCGTAATAATACAAACTGGTAATACGGGTTAGTAGATCCAGGAATGCGGGTTAGTAGCAATAATATATATACAGTCTTGGTATTGAAGTATCGCGGTATGACTCCTTACTGAGTCTAAGTGTTCGTGACGGTGACTTGTGCTACCCTCCTCTAATACTACTCTCCGTGTATTCACTGGTAGTAGTATATGTATACCTCGGTTGAGTCCATTTGTGTGAAAAGGTTGACCCCTTATCAATATATATATGGATATACAGGTTAAGTATCCTTTATCCGAAATTCCAAAATCTGAAAACCTCCAAAATCCGAAAGTCTTTCAGGTGCTAACATGACTTACCACAATTGGTTGATGTGCAGCTGTTGTAAGCAACACCTTCGTTTGTGTATTACTTACCAGATATTCGTGTTCATTAAATATATTAAAAATGGCAAAAAGACCCGCAGATACCATATGGATAGTGAAAGGAAAGACAGAAATCATTTATGTTTATCGATATTCCAGAAAGTCCAACTGTTGGAAAAACTAGACAGGAGTATAAGTGTGAAGCGTCTGACTGAAGAGTTTGGCGTTAGAACAACCACCATATACAACTAAAGGAAACAGAAGGAGAAATTGTTAAATTTTTATCTGGAAAATGACGAACGGGAATTAATGAAAAGTATTAAA